>OW121759.1:10529806-11729806 GCA_933228765.1 Miltochrista miniata | reverse complement strand
TCAACTCAACTATCATAAGGAAAACGCGGCTATAGTGTGAAAATACAATATTTTTATTTTGTCTGATAAATGACTGTTACCAACCCCAGTTATGCCATTTGGCAATCCTTTAGTCGACAATGAACAAAATGTCTTGAAACTCTGGCAAGGCAACAAAAAAATTCATGGTCTGTTGAACTTTCAAAGCCGTAACGATGTAGAGTTTTTTAGTTTTAATTCTGTAGTTTTACATCTCAAGAAGTTAATAAGTTGTTCAAGCTTTAAAAGAAAGCGAAAATACAAGAAAAACTGGTTTAATTTTTACAAACGGGTCAATGTTCACTTTGATGATTATTACATCGTTCAATTGTCTATTTTCCATGGTAATAGGATGTTTTTTCGGGTAGCCCAAGAAATAAAATTCTGTTTCAATTTCTTCGACTTATGATCTGAAAGGTGAATAAAAAGAATAACATACGTGCCCATTAATAAATGTCAGTACGGGGACTAATTGGGCACGTGTCCTTACTAAGGACAAAGAAGTAAGCAGATAAATTGTAAATAATATGAACTTTTACAATATTTATAATCCTACACTAAAATCTACCTGAAAATATCCTGAAATACCACTAAAGTATACCTACAATGCATGACTTAATTACGTAATCATAAGAACTGCCTGAGTAGAGGACCTACTCAGTCAATTCTTTTTGTAACATACTTAAGTGATATTACGTAATACTAGATTGAACTTGGAGTATACGCTTTCAACAAAAGCCTTTATATGCATATTTTTGCCTAAAAGAATCTGAATGATATTCATCTCGATCCCATTCCAGAAATAAATCGAAGGGTCAAAGAATTTGTTGGCGTCTAGTCCAATAAACCCCTGGGGTGAAGTCTATTGTTGAGGTCTGCACGCGAACACTTGATACTTGATCAACAGTTTGGGTAGAAATAGGTCAGCGCCCCTATAATCTATTTCTCACATAATCCTGCGGTTTTCTGAAGTAGCGGTATCTCAACTTCAGTCATTTTTTACCAAGCTTTAATATTTATTTCTAATATTTGTGTGTATGGCACTCGTGTATGCTAGTTCTTTGATGATGTTTTTAAAAGCAAATAAAAAAAAATGGTAATGAACAAGAATAATGTAGTTGTAAGCTGATTTGTGATAAAATTGTTTTATCAAAAAAAACATGGCGACCCACATGATGGAAAGCAGTTACTGTTACAGCAGTAAGTACATGACGTGTAGGTACGTTAAAAAGATTGTAAGAATTTCGGTATTGAAAACTTTGCAATACCGAAATTGTTACATCTCTTTGCTAACCTTTCGAAGAATTTACATTATTTATAAAGTCGAAGCTTTGTAGAACGAGCTTTTTTGTTCCACTACCATGATGTAGAAGAAAGTCCCGATCGGTTGCCTTTAATGTATGTTAGTGTATTTTTAGAAAGACTGATCATGCTTGAATTCTTTGTTTGTGTATGTTTTACAGTTTCAGGAAAAGATAACATTGGTTCTCGTTTCTATACCAGTATCCTGAAGAATAAAGATTTGTTTGTTTATTTGTTTGCATCGAATAGGCTTCGAAACTACTGAACGTACTTGTAAAAATATATGGCTGTTTGAAAACCACACTCTCCCTGGGTGTCATAGGCTATATTTTAGTCCCATATTCCCACGGGAACGGGAGCAACGCGGGTGAATCCACGTAACTTTCAATAGTTCCCTAATAAATACCAGTACACATACAGTCAACTTCCAAGCAACTGAGTGTAAAATAATTACTAAAACCTTGACTATCTTCTCTGAGCCTGTCATTAAAGCCACTGTTATGTAATATTTAGTCCATTAATCAACACCCGTCATATTAAACGCGTAGGTAGTACCTATTGTTTGGGATGCTTAACACGATAAACATTTTCTTGCAAACAAAAGACGTGGAAAACTATGCCTTCAGAATTGAAATTATTAGGTAGGTAATGTAACTATAAATTTGTCGAAGTATATACAAAAGACCACAAAAATACTAGAGCCGACATGGTGACCTGGAATTGATCATCAAAGGTAACTTCTGCTTTTAAACAAGGTTAGTTTAAATTTAGGATACCAGACCCCATAAGATAGTAGTCGAATTTTAAGTTACTTTTATCTCAGTCATAAATTTTTATCGGCGGGTGAAGGTGAATATTTTGTCTTTGCTTACTATTGTAGTAAATAGGCATACGAAATACACCCTTTAGTGGGAAAGCTAAATTTAAGCAGCTTACTAGTTGAAAATATACTAAAAATAACTTTTCATATCACTAAAAGTTTTTTTCAAGAACTTTTATCAAACTAACAATATAATTGAAACTGTAGCAAATTGAACAATAAGTATGATGCATTATTTTTACCCATGCATCACTTTCTAAAGTTTATTTAATGAAATACGCGGTGGGGTTGAACACTGTTTCGATTAGTTTCAAATGGTTTCAAGTGTTTCAACCGCGAACACCGTAACTCATCAATATTGCTCGTTAATTATCTTCGAGTCGACCAATGTTGTATCCTTCTGCTGCAGTATTACCAGAGAGGTACTACACATACATATAGCCACGACTTTGTTCTCAAAGAGGTCGGCAGTTATAATGTACGCCCACATTTGACTTTATAGCTTTTAATCGTCACACTACCTATATACCGTATGTATCTATCTATCTATATACTAGTATTGCCTTGTAGTAGGCGATTTATATTTTGAGTTGAAATAAAAAGTTGTGCGTCTTGGGACGCAATCATAGCTGAAACTAATCTTAGTTGATTTAGAAAGGGTAGTCAAACAGACTGGCGCTGTAACGCGATACGTTACGAAGGTGTTTTCCCTCCCATAACAAGTTATCATTCTTTCAACAACAAATCTGAATTAAAAATGTATTCAAAAGATGTTCATTAGTTTGTGCATGGTTTGGCAGTAACTATTACTACTTTCCCTGAGAAACAAAGGCACTAAATTGGTTGTATTATTCAATATTTATGTATTCCAGTTATGTATTCCTGTTAGACTCATTAAGGCAGTAATAAACGGATTCCAGTTATAATTCTATGCTTCTTGATAATTAAGTTATAAGGCTTTGCATATTTAGTACCTTACAGGGTAATAACGTTATACGTGGCTGAGATAGCTAAGCGTGATGAAGTATGTAATAAGCCCTGTACTTTCCTGCTTCTAAATACATTTTAGTATTAAGTCCCGCGAGGTGTATAAAGTCTCGATAATCAGTTTGAGCGGTGAGTCACAATAATGTAATAAAAGTAACATTTTTTTTATCAATTGATAATAACTTAGAATTTATAATAAAATATAATAATGATTTCATATTTAAAACAGTGTAATGAACTGTTTTTAAAGTGAAACTATTTAGAAGTAAAAACTATATTAATTACTAGCTGAGCCCGCAACTTCGTTTACGTCACATAAGGTGTATGAAAGGAAAGGTATTTCTTCATCAGAGTCATCAAGCAGCGTCTGAAACTGCCCTGTTTGCTTAATCATAAAATAGCTTAATGATTAAGTCTATTTTTTAAAAATAGTCTTAATCATTAAGCTCTTTTATGATTAAGCCAACACGCCAGTTTAGGTTCACTCACATTCAAAGAAATCCCTACAATTAAAATTTTCAAAATATCTGATTCTTAAAAGTTTATAACTCTTTTTTTTCTAAACCGATTTACATAAAACAAACGCTAAATGTTAACTGGAGCAAACCTCAACACAATAAAAAAACCGCATTGCAATCGGTTAAGCGGTTACTGAGATTAGCGTGCACAACCGTACAGACAAACAGATATACAGACATACAGACAAACAGACAAAAATTCTAAAAATCATTGTTTTGGGTTCTATTGCGTTCATAAAGCCCCCCTATAATATTTTTTCTTATTTATCTTCCATGTACAGACAGCGACCTGTTACGATTTTATTATATGTATTGATGATGTTTCAATAGCGATTGAACTTAATCACGTCAAACAAAACACACAACAATTAGAACAGATTTAATCGTGACTTTCTGCAAATAAATTTTATGTCAATCATTATGACATAAAATTTATATACTATCAGAAACAGGTGTTTCTTTCTGATGGAAATCGATAGCGACATCTAGCGATTTTCATCCTCACATTCTATGCGACTTCTGAGTGGTCCTCAGGGTGAAAACTTTATAAAAAACGTGGTCCCTCAGTGCATCTACAACTACTTTTACCATTGTTAAGCTACATTTACCCTGAGTAACATAGGCTATATATTTTATTCCCATATACCTATGGGAACTACGGGTCCGCTAGGTATGAATTTAAGTGTTATCCGTCAAATTTGTCTATTTCAGCTTATCAAGCTGACGACCATGAAAAGTCTTAGTGACATCTGAAAATTGAAAGGCAATTTTCATACCCAGTGGTCGTAACGATAACGACCTTTAGATATACCTTTTCACGCTACATTTGTATAGTTCGGGTAATAAAGGATGGGAAACATGTGCGTGGATAGAGATTTAGAAGTTTTGATGGTAGAGTGACTGAAAGATATTTTAAAAAATTCGATTTACTAGACGATGGTGGCACTGTCTCATACTCGTTCTTCGAAACCTATGGGAAAAGGGCAATTTAAAATTATTCGATATTTGTGAAGTTGTCGTAAATTTATTTGAAAATTAATATGGTAAGTAAATTTAATAAGCTATTGAGGAAAATATAAAAATGTACAAATTTCTAGCCTTTACAAAAAACCTCTTTGTTTTTATTTTTATTTGCAGGTTATTACCTTTAAAGAGCAGGATGCTAAATAACCTAAAGTCACTACTTTATGAACTCCAACGAGGTACCTAAAAGATTATCTCTTCAACCATATTGGGCATTGGTATATACAAACTTATATAACTCTAAAATTTTGTATGAAAAAAGAGCAAAGCATAATTATACTTTAGGTACAAATTACATACTCTTTGCATTGTTAATGCAAACAAATTATGTTAAACAAAATTCTATTAAATTTAGTGAAATTTGTACTGCAACGTGAACTAAATACTTCATATAAAATTCAAATTCAACGTAGGTAACACAATCAGAAAATAACTCAAACAAACAGCATACACTAATTTACCAACTTAATAGCAGGGCGCTTTTGCCCGAGTTTCAATTACACTGACGAAAACCAATGTACTCCTTCCTACCTTTGAACTCACAGGTACCACGTTCAATGACTTTGCAAAATTCAAGAGAGTAAGATTAACGTACAAGTGGAGCTTATACATGGCAACTTGATCAGTAAAAGCGTTTTGTACAAAAGAGCAAATCATTTATCACATTACGATAATGGCACTTGTTATTTGAGAGGCGTTTAGCGGTTTTGTATGAAAATTACGATTAAAGCGTAGGAGAAAACTCGTGTGGGTGTAATTATCTCAAGTAATTAGAATACCAAGATAAAATAGAATATTTTGTTGACTACTTTCAACTTTACATAATACATAATGTTATCATGTCACATACAAATTATTAAGTTAGCAAGCGATTAACTTTGTGGCCAAATAAAGTACACAAAGGAGGATTCAATGCAGTTTAGAATACAAAATTTATATATAACTACAGAACAAAAGCATGTTTGCAAAATTTTGGAAGAATAAAAAGTAAATAGTGGTGGTAACTTTTCATACAGTGAAGTAGGTCGAAATATTACAAAATTACGTAGGTAACACTTCTTGGCAACTGAAATAGTTCATGAATATCAGTGTAGCCAGGTCCCACATATTTTAGACTAGAAATTGCTACCATCTGTCGATATTATAGTCTTGCAGATACAGTAAAGGGCCGTCTCCGGCATGAGCTGCTGTATTTTATGTAACAACCTACCTGCGTATAAATTTTGTGACTACGATCACTAAGAACGCAACTGAAGGTACTTCAGTTAGGCAGATTCTTCTCTTCACCCTGGACGAAAACGAGAGGCGTTACAAATATATCTGTGTAGCACCGTAGATATCCCACGGATAGACAACATTTATGCGGTGTTTTTTTGTTGTTAGAATTTCCATTAAATCGAAATGTGTGGTGGGTCGAAGAGATGAAGGAACATTTCAACACTTAATGACCTGCATTTTTTTACAGTAGGTACTACGCTAATGATTCTTTGATGGTATTTTCACGACACGATAACATGGAACTTGTTGCTAGATCAAATAGTATGCGGAATACCCAGCTCCACGGAAAATCATTGGTTATACACCATATTTTGGTATATCAAAACTTAAAACTGTTTTTGTCATATTTTTTAGTACTTGTGAGTTGAATCGCACAACATTATCACAATTTGCATACAACGTTGTAAACGACCAGTAATGAAATAACTGCACACAACGCTGAGTAATTTGTGAATAAATCGAATGTCATTGTATTGCAATTTACTTTGTTTGTAGATAATTTACTGGCCATTGTGGCCGTATTAATTAAAATAAGTAGGTATCTGTGTGAACTGAAGTAGTACGGTTGACTTCCAATTTAATAAATTACATGAAACCTTTGGTTATACCATTGCCTTTAGTTTTAAATTCCAGTTTAGTTCTTCTAACCACTGGAGTATTTCTGGAATGGTAACATTATTTTGATAACTGAAAGAAAAATAAATAAAATACCTACACAACACGCGTCGGCCGACGGGTAGTTTTGAATACGAAATCATTTTTATTTTGGCCAAGGGTGGAATCTATAATAAATACTGACCTGCGTACCATCGCACAGTGCTTTTAAGTTGAAATATTTTAGCGATATTATTCATTTTTATGTAAATGAAATGAATTAATGAATTTTTTTTTGTCCATGTAGGCCACAAGCGTCTAAACGTCAAGAACGTCTAGCGAAGAGTATCAAGTAGGTATTACAATATATGTAATATGCACCATGCTATTATAGTCCTCATGCCATCAATTAATCACTCACACTGACACACAAATTAACACAGAATTTTAGTTCAGTCTCATTAAAATTTATAGACTGTTGATTAAACCGAAATAAAAATTAAAGTTTGTACAAATTATACCCTCAGGAGGTAAAATAACAAAGGGTAGATAGGGTAAAAGTTTGTATGGAAATATTTCAGCACTATAATAATTGTAACGTTGTGCAACAACGTGTGCATAAATTAATTAAAATTAGATGATTAAAATTGAAATTTAGATCAATATATGAAAGCGCCATCTGCCGACAACTAGTCTCATCAACACAGCACTGACGTAACCAAGTGACGTCAGACGTAGGGACGCGACTTGCCGCCAGAGGCGCTGTCCAAAGCTATAAATAGGACCGCGCGCGAAGTTCAAGAACCATTTTTCATAAATTTAAATCATACTCGTCGCGAAGGTGTCTGTGCGTGGCCATTTAATCAAATTAAATTAAAAATAAAATACTAATTTTTATAGGGTGCGAAATTCTCCCTGAGTGAACAGTTGTTTAGCTGCAAACGTCAAGTACCCCATCATTGGGTGAGTTAAATTATTTATAATGTAATCTAGATTTTAAAACAGTGAAAATTAACGGCTGTTGGTCAACCCTGTTATAGGAGGGTAGTTTACAGGGGTGTGAAAAAACATATCTGTAAAATTAGTTCTGTAAGCAGACAATGTAAGACTCCCGATTCCTGCAATGGTTGGCAGGGATCGGCTGTCTTAGCGAATAGGCGGGAAAAAAGGGTTCCAGCTAACCCGTCATCTGGAACATTCCAGGGTCCACCCTACGGGTTCCAGAAGTTCACCCTACGGGTTCGAAGAAACCATCTACCCTACGGATTGGGATAATCCACCCTTCGGATTCCACGAAGGTGAAGGCGCACCCTTCGAGTTCTACGAGCAGTCATCCACCCTACGGGTCGAAAACACCGTGCCAGCCGAATTTGTGGACGGCACGGCTACGTCGCGGACTGCATCAGCCTTAAGAACCACCAAGATAAGTCGAACCCCGCGAAGGCCTTCTGAGACCGCACTTGCTGCCCGAAATTCCCACGACCACGACCACTTTCTTTTTCTTTTAAATAAATTGTTATTGTTAAATTCTAAACGTCACCTCTTCTCATTTCTCTCTTCTTCCTGAAAGCCCTCAGCTTTTCAGTGGCGCCCAACGTGGTTTCGGGTAGCGAGAAAGCGATTTCTCGCTACCCGAAACCACGAGGTCATAATTATAAGATATTTTAATTTGTGTAAAATAGTCTTAAGAGTGCCCGTTAGCGGGGTAGTTTCCCTCAAAATTAATACAACTACCCAGGAATTTGGCTCTCCTGACCTCTGCTGCCAACTTGTTCTTTCCGGCTTATTTTGTGTTTTTTATTAATTTTAGACAGATTTCGGCAAAATCAAGAACAAGGCCAAATTTGAATTTTTCTCAACGTTAATTGTAAATTTTCCAAATTTTAACGGTCCCCAATTTATTTTTCACACCCTCAGGTATTTATTTTATGGTGGAAATTTTTTTAAGTAAATTTGCAGTAAAAGTTTTTTCAGTTTTAAATATTACTTTGTTAAAGTCTGAAGTAAACCTTCTAATATGAAACGCTTACATTAATTTTCGTAAGTGAGTTGTATAGCATATATTCATCGTAAAAAGTAGTCAAAGGATATCACCACCACAATTTTTTTTTTTTTTTTACGGCGTCAAACCGCCTCAATTTGTGTATTATTTTGTTGTATTTCCTATATGTGAATTTACAGCGAGACCAACAGCCGATAATCACACTTCTGGGTAACAATCCTTATTGAATTTTCACTTTAGTAAAACGGTAGAACAAAATAAATATTTTACGAATTTGCACTTCACGTAAATAATAAAAGATTTATAATTGTTTCACTTGTCGAATTACGTTGAATTCGGATACACTGAAATAAAACTGTAAGAAAAAACATTCCAAACGTAGATTACGCAGTGAAAACATTCTTGCCAAACACAATTTTAAACTAATAACTTTGAGTCGTGTTCTGAATAAACAACGGCAGATTTTGCTTTTATAACGTTTACAAGTATGGTTATTTACTAGCTCGATAGTAGCGGAAATTTTTTTTTCATATAAACTGTGGGTGGAAGTGAATAAAATACACTCCTGACACCAACAGTCTGATACAACATATTTCCAGAATCGTCCAAGTACGAATCGGTTTTTCAAACAATTCGAAATATTCAAGGGTTCCGTAGTGGTAAGGAACAATTTACATAAAAAGTTAGTTACTACTATATAGTTTATTTCAAGAACCGTCCAAGTGCGAATCGTCTTTGACACAGTTCGTAATATTTAAGGGTTCCGTAGTAGTAAGGAACTATTTTAAAAAAAAATTAGTTGGAACGAGTCAATATACGATTAATTCTTGGCACGTTCGTGGGAATGGTTACATTTAAATAAAACAAGATTAAGGTCATAACTTGCATCAATCCATTAAAACTGCCAAACATTTAGCTAACTTCATCAACCCATCATCATACACCTCACTTTCACTACTTAATGCTTCGGATTAGATTACATTTAAACACAGACAGACAGACAGACAAGTAACATCTAGAAGGGTCCAATTTATTATTTGAGAGAAGGAACCCTAAAAGGTAATATTTCCAAACTTAAGTATTTACTAAAGCAAATACTAAGTTTTATAAAGGTTCAATTTATAATTCGGTTCAACGAACCCTAAAAAGAACAAATTTATTTTTCGTTATTCCGCGGGTGGGTCGAGAAATAGACACATTCCTCAATAATACAAAGACGAATGCAGATAACGGTAAAGGCCGTATCACACTGCATTAAGATGCGTTTGCGAATAGCGCATATAGTACATCAGTACAGTTACACAATAGTATTTTTAAATATCAAAATTTTGGAAAATATAAGGGTGTTAGCACACCGTCATATAATTTTAATACTGAGGTGGCACTTTAGGTACCACATTTCGTGTCATGTTACACGCATACATATTATCATACGGAAGTTCACAATTACACTTACATAATAATTAGGTAGTATATAGTCATCACACATTCGTCATAATTATCTTCACACACAATTCCTAACACTTAACAAGCAGTTTTTTTTGTTTGTTTACATAGTGACACTTGCATTTCATGTTGTGTGACTCCCAAAGGCGGAAGGAGGGGGCAGACTAGCTACAGGCGAGTCACATTCATAGATTATAGAAGGTGACTCAAATGTCCTAAGTTTTGTTTCCCGACTAAAGCTGACGGGTTAATATAGCATGGAATGTAGTGTGACACTGGCCTTAGATGCAACGATAAATAACACGTTTACATCAACATTATAGCGTCAACATTATACTCGCAAGCAAAACAAAACTTACCAAGGGCGATTTCATACGTACATACATACATATTATTCATTTAAGCACGCACATACATTTTATACTACTGTGGTGGCACACAATGGTCCTATTTTATTTATATAATTGGCGTTATAGCCAGGTATTATTTACGGTCGTCATTTATTAGGGTTGACATGATAGTCACACACGCACATGCATTTTTGCTACTATGGTGGCACACAAGGGTCCCAGTTTTTTTTTATATAATTGGCATAATGGCCAAAGATGCATTTATTTTCGTCATTCATTAGGGTTGACTTAATAGTCACAACAATCTACTACTAAGGTTGCGAATAAGCACTTAGTTTCTGTTATTACTGCTAAGGTTGCGAATAAGCACTTAGTTTTTTTTATGTTATTTTGTTAAAGGGCTAAATAGCCTAGTAATTAGTTAGGGACACTACACACTACACACGACTTACAAATAACTACATATAACAACGTGACAAACACATGCCGTGTTCGTCATGGGGACATAGGGGTTAATTAGCATCACGAAGGATTCTGCAAGTAAATTATTTTCTATCACTTTTCTGTTTCTTGGTTTAGTTGGGAGTTACTGTTAGTTGGAAGCATGGGTCTATCCCTAACAGAGTTCGTCGTTTACTGTTAGTTGGCAGCATGGTCGTGCCCTAACAGAATTAGGTGTAGGTTGTTACTGTTACGAGGAAGCATGAGTCTTACCCGAACAGATATATGGTGTACTGTTATTTGGCAGCATTTGTCTTGCCCTAACAGTCTTAGGTGTAAGTCACCTTTATGTTTATTTTCGTCATATGGCTACTCCTACCACTCGGAAGCTAGATGCTTGCCCTGGGGGATAGTCCATCCTATGAGTCGGAAGTGTTACACGAGCCCTAGTAGGATGTTCTTCTCTGGGACGGTCGAGGTGGGTGGTTAGGAACTTTTATTCCTAACTGACCAACCAGGTGGATAACACAGGTGGTCAGTTGGGAAAGGGGGTTGTATAAATCCCAGCCTTCAGCAAAAAGCCTTATTATACACACCCCACTTTCAGGCGGTGCGTATTACCTGAACCTTCAACCCAAAGCCTCAAATACGTCTTTTCTCTTTCTGTCCCATAAGATCCTTCAGAATCACCTACATACATACTGCGAGTTGGTTTCATTAAGGTTAAGGCCGACTCTTCGCTATACCCAGCATCACCTCATTCACACAGCACACTAACATACACACACACATAGACGAGTAGTAGGTCTTATGTTAGGGGCGTTCGAGGACGAACGCAGCATTTGACGTGTTAGGGTACGTCAAACGCTCACCGGAGCGGGGGAGTATGTAACGTTGTGCAACAGCGTGTGCATAAATTAATTAAAATTAGATGATTAAAATTGAAATTTAGATCAATATATGAAAGCGCCATCTGCCGACAACTAGTCTCATCAACACAGCACTGACGTAACCAAGTGACGTCAGACGTAGGGACGCGACTTGCCGCCAGAGGCGCTGTCCAAAGCTATAAATAGGACCGCGCGCGAAGTTCAAGAACCATTTTTCATAAATTTAAATCATACTCGTCGCGAAGGTGTCTGTGCGTGGCCATTTAATCAAATTAAATTAAAAATAAAATACTAATTTTTATAGGGAGCGAAATTCTCCCTGAGTGAACAGTTGTTTAGCTGCAAACGTCAAGTACCCCATCATTGGGTGAGTTAAATTATTTATAATGTAATCTAGATTTTAAAACAGTGAAAATTAACGGCTGTTGGTCAACCCTGTTATAGGAGGGTAGTTTACAGGGGTGTGAAAAAACATATCTGTAAAATTAGTTCTGTAAGCAGACAATGTAAGACTCCCGATTCCTGCAATGGTTGGCGGGGATCGGCTGTCTTAGCGAATAGGCGGGAAAAAAGGGTTCCAGCTAACCCGTCATCTGGAACATTCCAGGGTCCACCCTACGGGTTCCAGAAGTTCACCCTACGGGTTCGAAGAAACCATCTACCCTACGGATTGGGATAATCCACCCTTCGGATTCCACGAAGGTGAAGGCGCACCCTTCGAGTTCTACGAGCAGTCATCCACCCTACGGGTCGAAAACACCGTGCCAGCCGAATTTGTGGACGGCACGGCTACGTCGCGGACTGCATCAGCCTTAAGAACCACCAAGATAAGTCGAACCCCGCGAAGGCCTTCTGAGACCGCACTTGCTGCCCGAAATTACCACGACCCCGAGTTCTTTCTTTTTTCTTTTAAATAAATTGTTATTGTTAAATTCTAAACGTCACCTCTTCTCATTTCTCTCTTCTTCCTGAAAGCCCTCAGCTTTTCATTATGTTTCTTTGGGACAGTTCAATACTAGCCAGGAGTAATATTTTGCAAGTAATTAATCATCGTAGTAGCTAATTTGTATACTTTGACTTATTATATCTTTGCTTCAGAAAAACTTTATTTGTGTACTTGCATGTGAAGGTAAGCACTCATTTTCGTGGTAATTCTATCTCTATTATTCAGTAAATAGCCGGCGGTTCTCAGCGCATTTTGCTCTTCTGCCTTTTAATAACGATGGAAGTGCACATCTGCTGTCAGTAACGGTAGTTCGATGCTTGCTTTCGTTATTGTTATTGACTTTAGTCTTCAATCATTCACGTTATTGTGCCGATCAAAATTTCCAGTTTAACGGAAGCAATCAAGTCAAAAACTCACAGATCGTTCAGTTCCGGTACCTGGTATATGAGCTTCGCTGATATTGCATACCATTCATATTGCGTTTGCGAGACAATATACGTAGTATTTTGCAAACAATGAGCAATTTTAGCGTGTTTTTGCCATAGGAAATACAATGCGATGCCAAGAATGTGTAACGATTGCATAGATAAACTAGCTGATGCCCGCAGCTTCGCCCGCGTAAAATTTGTTCCCGTTCCCGCTTCCGCAATTTTATCCCCTTGGGGGTAGAATTTATCAAAATCCTTTCTTAGCGGATGCCTACGTCATAAACCTGCATGCCAAATTACAGCCCGATCCGTCCAGTGGTTTGGGCTGTGCGTTGATAGATTACTATGTCAGTCAGTCAGTCACGTTTGAGTTATATATATTTAGATAGAAGATTAGAAGATTGGTGAAAAACTGATTTTCTGTGGTATTTCCATAGCACGTAAAGGTGAATGGGGTGGTATGAGCCTAGATATAATTTAATAAAACGTCTCCATGTATTTTTTTTTGACTAGCTAACCTACGCAACAACGGACAAAGAGATTTAGAGAGAGATGGTAATAATATTTGAATCTAATTACATCATTTTTGGATATTAAATCCACGAAAAATGTATACAGAGGAACCTAATACTGGTAGTGTTCAAGGCAAAGTTTTTATAAGGTCGGATTACTCTACATTCATAGCTGAACATCTTACATTTCTTACTAACAAAGTAATCAGAGGTACATGTATCTACTACCAACTACATATAACGTGGTCTTGCGGCTAAGACAAACGGTTCAAACTAAACTTGCAACATAATTCGGGTAACAGATGTGGTACACCTACACATTTCCGATGTGGATTTGCTGTTTCTATGTTTGCAAATTCTGTATTCCTATCGAGTTCACTTACCCATAAAGTTTTATAAATTGTAGTAGTACCTATAGTACTATAGAATTTTTTTTTATGGTATCTCGCATGGATATCTTTAACGCCAAAGTCAAATCTCATTAGTAAAATGATGCGCCGTCTAATAAATGGACGACACTGTAGCGTAGGTACTGAGTTTAAACAGATAAAAGTGAAATAGTGGCAGTAGCAGCCAACATAACCAAATTAAAAGCCGCTACTGCCAGTCAAGAAAAACTAAATCTGAACTTCAAATTAAAATTGTCATTGAAAGCAACTCGGAATGCACTATGAGGCCCAATTTTCTAAAAAAGGGGGCGCAAAAATATCATTTCATTCATTATTTCCTGCGGACTTTGGTTCGTCATACTTCCCTTACAATTAGTTGTGGTTATCCTAAGTTGTTGTACGTTAGGATTGACAAATCGTGGGTGTGAGGTGGGTTCCTCTCCCTCCTTTATTATAACTTCATTTAATTAAAATTCGTAAGTCGTATATTTGTAAGCCTGCCTTACTCTTAAAAAATTGTGCAATTATCATTGATCCTCCATATTAGGTGTTATTGCTATCAGCCCTTTGTTTCCTCTTATTTGTGAAATGAAACTAATCCCATTACGTAAATGTCTATTACAAGCACATAACTGACACGGTAAAAATATATACTTGACTGCATATCGACTTCAGATAAACGATAAAGACAGTTCTCCGCTTCTAAGAAATTGGATTCCGAACGCGCCATTTGATCTAATACCATAAAGAGACGATCGGTGTTATGTCTAAGGGTATTGATGATAATTTGTGTTTATATATCTAGTAGTAGATGGGTTACTACGATATCCAGACACCTTTAGGATTCCATAACTCTAGGAGAGGAATGTATCTCGTCTCACTTATAACGTGGAACTGTTTACGTACATCTGGAGGAATGTGGAGACATTGTTGAGTGTTATGGCTACCATGACGTTATGCTCAATGACAGAAACGAAGGATGGCCCTTAAATAGACTTGACTCTTCCGATTGCAACAAGAAGAATGCGGAACCTTGACCAAAAAAAACGAAAATGACGGATTTGCGCACAGATTTTGGAACCTTTTTGCTAACGCTATACTTGAAATCAGTCATTATCCATGCGTCTGGATTATACCAAAGACTAATCTTCGTTTCTGTGGTTGAGCATGAGGTCATTGTAGTTAATATTATTTTTGATACAAGTGTTTTGTATTTATCAATACTTTTATGTACTTTTCTGTTCTTTAGATAATAGTAGAGCGCTGTCAAAGTGACACTGACAAAGTTATTTTGTTGAGACAAAAAACCGTATCAACGTTTCAATATCCTACTGACACAGGTACGTAATTTATTTTCCTACGAAAGTTCGCATTAATGTCAAGAGCAAGCAATTTATCTTCACGTAATTCGCTCAAAACGCTTATTGGCTGTCTTAGGCCACATGAAGATAACATGATTTATATCCTAAAACTAATTATTTTATGCGACGGTTAGCACCTTTTTGCTAAATTTATTTGGGGTGCATTCGAAGTAATTTAAGATAGTGATTTTTCTTATCATAAACTATTACGAAGTCCAAGTCAAAAATATTTTGAATCTGACTGCATTGTATCTAGATCGCACATTAATAAACAGAGTCTAAAACAAGAAATCAAAAATACGTCTCTGTTCGTAAGTATCAATCTTTGTGTTGCAGCAAAAGTAAGAGATGTTAAATTTGATGATGATTTTGTTTGAAAACATTTACATTATAATATCTTGTATATGTTTTATAAATTCTCATTTGACAAGTAAGTGCGTGAGTTTAATGGTAGGAACTGTTCCAAACGCTCATCATGGTAAAGTCAATAACGCAGAACAAAAAATGCAATATTCTAATGCAAGTCAAAGTCATTCAGTAACTGCTTCGCGGGCGGAGTCATCTCGAAAATGAAAGCACAACCGTTTTATAATAGTAGTTTTTATTATTCATGTAACAACAAACATAATCATAACATGTATGTTGATGTTTGCGTACGCTGACATTGTTGTGCAACGGTAGTGCTATGTTCCACAGCGACGAAGGAAATAAGGCACTTTAGCCACGGACTCCTCCGGACGTGTTTACTACAACATTATATTATTACGCTGTCTTTCGCCCGAAATGTAAGACAAAACTGTGTATGTCTTGTTAAATAACTTATTTCATTACGGCCTTACAGCAACGGACTATATCAGAGCTCTCATGACTGACATTCCTTGAGCCATTTACTTGATTTAATAAAGGAAGTAGAAAGTGAGTCGCCAGCTCTGGCCAGCCTTACGATTACAGCGAGAACATTTTTCATATTATCTAGTCCAGTTCTTATTTACTATAGTGATTAATTCACATCTTTTTCCTCAAAGTGGTATCGTACGCAAAATGATATCATTAAATGTATTTTTACAGTTCATTCTTCGTAATACCCACCTACGTGGTTAGTTAGCCTTTAGAAACAGGCAAGTTTTGTTAAACGCTGTTGAAACCTTTCCTATGGCCCTAAAAGACTCCATCTTAGTGTAACGTTACTGTAAGTAGAACCCAACGGCTTATCGTAGCTTCTGAATAATTATGAAAACATAAATATTACAAAAGGCATGTTAACAAGATTCCTTTAACAAAGCAATCTTGTTTTCATGCCAGCCATACTAACTATTCACTCAATGAAATAAAAGGATGCTTGCTTTCTAATAAAGTTCCGCTTACTTCATAAATCAGTCAATTCAACAATTCAAATATTTGATTTGAATACGTTGCCGTATCGTAGAGTCAGCTAACCTTTTAAGGTTATTAATCAGTATAGTAGTATGTTGGTGCACTTTAGCAGGTGATGAAAGCTTTCAGTTTCAAATATAGACATTATAAAGTCTATATTTGAAATAGGCAAGGCGTATCTACCAATAAGGCTTATAAATTTACTGTTGTCATTTTCATCACAGATCAAAGATTCGACAGAGAAACGATCTTTTAAATCGTTCAGTTCTAACGAAGATTCTCTCATAACTATCGATCACATATCCATTTGCGAGCGTTTCCGTGCTTCAGGAGGCAGACTTGGCTTACGATTGCCGATAACATAGCAGTCATTAAACCACGTTGAAGGACTTTTCGGTGGCTTGAAACATTTTAACAGTGGGTTGTAACAAACTGTGCCTGGCCATTTTAACACGACAAATAGTATTAGGTTAATCCACCTATTTATTACGTTTGATAAATTCTGGTGGCGAAATGTGAAGTGTAAAATGCTTCTATCTACCCCTTTGGTGATAAAGATTGTGATATATTGGTATACCAATAAAAAACAATCACACCATACCCAAAGGTGTAAGCAAAGATGAATTACACTTTGCCAGTAGTTTAATATGTATATAAAATAAATGGTTTAAAAAACCCTTGAAAAATACGCTTTTATAATGCACGAAAAAACCAAGAATAAATTATGGATCGTTCAAGTTGCCTCTATTTCTAGGCTGAAGTGTAAACTATGTGCTTTTAGTTATAATATTTGATTGTAAAAGCGTGGGGCGCTGGAACAGGAAAGACTTTCCTAACGTTGTTTCCTAAAGTTGCATGACGTGTTTTATTTTTTTGTTTAACGTGAGGGAAAATCCTCATGGATGTTATGCCGGACTCCTACCGACTAAAAATCATCACGTCACGCCCAACAGCCTGTGGTTGGGAGCCCCGGGGAAGCCCTGGGAAGGATGTCCCAGAATAGCTGCATGATGTCTTGTCAGATTAAGGATAAGGTCACATTTATAAAAGCGTGTTTTTCTCGTGTTTTTAAACTATTAATTTACACTGACACGCTTTTATGTATCTATTGTGACTTTTACTATTATTAACATAATTTTAAATTTCGGAAATGTATTAACGATGATAGGCTTTAATTGAAATGAATAACATACTTACTTGAAAAGTGAAGTAGTTAATTACGCCTACGCATTTCCAACACCCACTTTTGCCAGTTTTTCGTGACGCCCGCGTAATAAGAGCAAACCTATTACCGTTACGGATCTCTATTAGATAATTCATAGGTAGGTCCTTAAAGTTTCGGCATTCCGAGATATTTAGTACAATATGTAGTAATCATGTAATAAGAATACAAACGCTTATATCCCCAAGCGGGTTTTTACCGGTAATCAAAGATATCTCGTTATCGAACAAGGACTCTACATTTTGTCACTGTTAACGTATTCCCTTCATGTATCTACTTAAATTGCCTGAAAGAAGAGGCGTTCCCTTTGGCAGCATAAACGTTACATTACATTACATACATATACATTACGCTCTTGTGCGACCTCATGCAGCTTACGCCAGGATTTTTATTTTTATTTTATAGGAATTTGCTTACAAAAAAGTCTTTCATGTTCCAGCGCCCCACGCTTTTACAATCAAATGTTATAACTAAAAGCATATAGTTTACACTTCAGCCTAGAAATAGAGGCAACTTGAACGATCCATAATTTATTTTTGGTTTTTTCGTGCATTATAAAAGCGTATTTTTCTAGGGTTTTTTAAACCATTTATTTATTTTATACTTTTTAGTAACAACATTTATATCTTTACTAGCTGTTCCCTGCGACTGCATCCGCGTAAAAGTCGTTATCGCATAAAATTATTACCCTCCTTTTGCGCAGATAGTTAAAAAGTAGCCTATGTCCTTCCCTTAACCCATTAATGGTCAAAATAAAACTAGTAGGTTTTTTACATTTATTTTTATATTTCACTATGAAAGAGGATACTAAGAATAGAAAAAAAAGAGAAGAAGAAATAAAAATAATGTTTTTGAAACTTTTAAAGAGGTGTGCCCAAATTGGCACAGCGGCCACTTAGGAGTCATAATTCTCAAAACACTGTTTTTCAATGCACAAAGTTTTCTTGCATTTCTTGCAGCCCAATCGACTTCTGTTATTATAAAGAACACAGCGTACTGGTTTCCGAAGCTTTTCAGGTACGTGATTGGCGCCATCAAATTGTAGTCCCTCTATGTTAGAAGTGGGATGACGGGCAGCTGCAGACTGTCTTTTGGGCGATTGTTTTAGGTAGAACCTGGCTATGCTTCGTCGAAACAGTAGTTGATCCCTAAGGCTCGGTACTTGAATCAGTAGATTTACCACAGTAAATATCGAAGCTGTTACAATATCCTGAGGAGCTTGCTGCAACCCAATTTTTATACCCGAAGCGTGCATGCCTCCAACAAATTGTTTTGCCGAATGATGCCCGTAATACTTCACTATGGATTCATCTATGGAAATATTTTCCCCCGGTCATGGTGGCCGATAGTCCTCGGCGAAGACACGTCGGCGGCGTCCAGGCCGCAGACTGCGGAACTCGGGTGGGAGAGCTCTCTCCCGCACCCGGCCCGCCGCCTCCTTCAGGAGCATGACCTGCTCACAGAAAGAGGCGGCGCAGTCCCACTTACTCCCGCTGGAGAGCATGGCTCGCACCATGGTCTCGAGCGAGAGAGTGTCCACGCCCAGACCCACTACGAGGACTTGGCGCTGTTGCGCTCACGCCGTGCCGCCAGACAGGATTGGTTGATATTGAAGCCGTTAAGTTTGTCGAATGGTCACCTGCAGCTTGAGGTAGAGTGGATCTAATTCGAGCGCTCTTGGAGGCTAATGGTTCGTCATCACTGCTATCAGAAAGAGCACCTTGACGTGAATAAATACCTCTATATTTCCCGGAACATCATTTGGCAAGTTAGTTGGTAGATTTTCATCATCAAACCACTCTTCTTCATCAGTAACAACACTGGGTTCTGGGGGAATTATGGCCAAGTCATACTCAAAACCATCATCACTATCTTCTTCTATGGAATTTATGGCTTCTTCTAAGCCCAAGTAGTTGTTACTAGCACTAAATCTTCGCCTACGACTCATTTTTTAAACCTGTAAATACAAGAAAAAATTAGTACACAGGTGGCCGCTGTACCCGAATTGGCACAGTAATGTTTTGGATATCACAAAAGCATTCACTATCATTATTCATCACTATAAAATGTTGTGGATAACTGAATATACATTGAACTACAAATAATCAATAGTAATGTGACGTATATTATATTTACAATAAAAATTATTGAAATAAATAGTACATACCTCAACGTGCGTCCTGTGAGTAAAGTTCAACAAGAAAGTATGAAAATAGCACTAATATTAGCACAATGTTTGTATCGTTTATACATTGAAGGTATTTTTAACTACTTAAAACTGCAAACGTTTTAAGTTTAGCGTCAACAGTTTTCACTTCTACCCTCAATTATTAAGTGTTCCAAAATTGGCACAGCAACCACAAATGGGTTAAACTCAAACTATCTTTATAACAAATTTCATCAAAATCGGTTCAGTGGTTTAGGCGTGAAAACGTAACAGACAGACAGACAGAGTTACTTTCGCATTTATAATAGTAGTAGGGATTTTTGTACTACATGGTGTTTTGTCTGAGTTCGACTAATCTGAAAATATTTCATTATTACTCTAATACAAATACATTTTATGCAGGTACGTATGTCAATATTTAAACTCAATATTATCTTCAATATATAACAGGTTTGACTTTTCTAACAAATCTAAACACAGCTATGATACGATGTTCAATCATGAAGTTACAGTTCATATCTTACGTCTCCATCATCAGATCAGTTTGACAGCACCATATTATTGTATTGTTATCAGAACTACAAACATCTGCCAATTTTCATGACCCTATGATCCTTGGAAGATGTTAAATTAGTTACCTGAGATTCCATTGCATAGTTTTACAAGTCAATTAAAAAAAAGGTTTGTTATAACCTTGAAACCTAAGCCTGGTCAAAGTTCATTACAAGACTTTTGTGACTAATCCAAAAACAGATATAATACTATATTCCATCATGAAGTTCCAGTGTATATCTACCGGCTCCATCATCAAATCAGTTCGACAGTACCATATTATTGTATTGTCATCAGAACTACATACAGCTGCCAATTTTCATCACGCTACGATCCTTGGAAGCTGGTTAAATTAGCTACCTTAGATTCCACTTGTTCCATCAAAGTTTCAGTGCCTATCTTCCGGCTTCATCATCATATCAGTTTGACAGTACCATATTATTGTATTGGCATCAGAACTAAATACAGCTGCCAATTTTCATGACCCCACGATCCTTGGAAGCTTGTTAAATTAGCTACCTTAGATTCCATTTTTTCATCGAAGTTTCAGTGCCTATCTTCCGGCTCCATCATCATATCAGTTTGACAGTACCATATTATTGTATTGTCATCAGAACTACATACAGCTGTCAATTTTCATGACCCTACGATCCTTGGAAGGTGGTTAAATTAGCTACCTTAGATTCCACTGGTTTTCAGTGCCTATCTTCCGGCTCCATCATCAAATCAGTTTGACTGTACCATATTATTGTATTGTCATCAGAACTACATACATCTGCCAATTTTCATGACACTACGATCCTTGGAACATGGTGAAATTAGTTTCCTTAGATTCCATTACATTGTTAGTTACATACACGACGACCTAATAAAAGCGTATTAAAAAGAGGACAAGCCTATTGCCAACACCGAACACATACACAGAAGAATATCTTTATTATCTATTACTCGAACCACAATTGATGCCAAAACAGATGTTACACATCCATAAATACAATCTTTGCAGTTCGAGCTTCTTCTTTATTATGACATTTATTAAATTTTATAGTCCAAACCATTATAGTAGGATGCTAGCCTAACATTTATTTTTACTGACGGCAAACATTCTAAAAAGCATTTTTAAATCTGATTTTATTACCATTTCTGACTTTCTGTATACGTAATTTACTTTTAGGATACCCTAAGGATTAATTTACAGTTTTGAAAGCCGATGGACCAATCGTACATTATTTTCATATATTATACCCATCTATGATTATAGATGTACCTTTATACATTCGGGTCATAAGGTGTACCTTATTAGCCGAAGAGGTGGATATGATATTGCCCTCTTTATTCTAGTTGTATTTGTTCTACATAATAGGTAGTGAATCTATTACCGTGCTGGAACGGGCCGGAGCAGGGTATGGTTAACTGCTGTTGGAATTCTTTAAGTCGTCAATAGACAAATTCAACTTTTCTTAAAGATGTTACTGACAGACAAGATCAACTGCTTAAATTGCATTCAGAAGTACGGAAACGACTTTTGGTCTGACCAAAACGTATGATGCTTAAAGCAGCGATCGTTTACAGGACACTGACCAAGTGGGACTACAAGCGGTTTCATTGTAAGCATTCAAATGGTAATATCAAAGAATTGAAAAGTGAAAACGTTATAAAGTACCTTGACACTGGGTACAAAATATATTATCTACTAGCGGATTTCACGCAGTTTCACCGCCGTAGTTCCCGTTTTCGTAGGAACACGGGAATAAAATATAGCCTAAGTCACTCAAAGATAGTGTGGCTTTCCAACCGTGAAAGAATTTCTCAAATTGGTTTAGTAGTTTTGGAGGCTATTCAATGCAAACAAACATACATAAAAACAATCAAATCTTTCCTGTTTATAATAGTATAGATTATGAATTTATACATTACTAGCTTGTGTAAGATTACAAAGTAGCAATTTTTTTTACATACATAATAGTAATCTACCAAATTTCAGCAAGATCCTTTCAGCAGTTAAAGCGTGATTAAGCAAAATCAACCCAAAAATTAATTATCCAAACATTCACACATTTTCGCAAACTTTCACATTTACATTGTAAGTAGGACTAGATTTATTATATGTTCTAGATATATAACAATTATTTATTTTGGTGATTTTGCTATCTTTAATGTTATATAGTTTAAATTTATAATTTGTCAATAGGTAGAAGTTCCTGCCCGAAAACCCTAGGTCGAATTTGCCATGAATGAAATATTAAGCAACACAATATGGTAATGAATTCTAAACCGGTCATCGGTCAAAATTCAGAATCCACGCACAACCGTCTGGCGACGCGGCAGTTGCTCTTGACAGGCAATTAACATCGCATCCATTGTTATCATGTCAGACCGTTTCTGAAGTCGATAAACCGAAAGTTTAAAATAATGAACATAACAATATTGTGTACAATGGAATGTTATAAAACTGATACGATGTAAAATGTTTAAGACATACATTATAAAGAGGTAACGTTTGTGAGGTGGTAATTTCTGTACAGACTGAATAGATTTTGAATATTCTCTTCCCAATAGAAAGTCACATTACTTGTGAGTTAGGTTAGTCACAAGTAATGTGACTTTCTACATATAGATTATACTATCACAATTTGACCTTTTGAATTGTAATTGTCAATAATAATAAAACAAGCTGATTACCATAAATAATTTACAAAATAGCTATTGGGTAAGAGTAGGTAAGTGGCCTGGTATGCAACTATAATTTAAATTGGCACAAGCAAAGCCTGGGACACGGTAGTATTGTTAATATTTTGTTTGCTTTTAGTTCGTTAGTTATACTTTATTGTAACACCAAAACACATGAACATTTTATATACATTGATAATCAGGTTATACAATTGACGGTTTTGTTTGGACTTCAGCCACAAGGTTTCTATCTAGAAAGGAGAACCTTGCAACCAGTAAGTGTAATAACAAGCTATAGCCCTAGACTACTAACGTTCGACCTTACCTCTTTATGTATGACTAGCGGTTCATCGATTTGTCGAACAAATTTTTGAGGTGCTGAATCATGCCTACAAATTATAATAATTTCATTACTTTTAGAACACGTAGGTCGTCAAGGTACCTATTACATATTTATTTGATAACACTTTTGGTCACGTGCAGCGTTTGAATGAGATCACGTGAAATAAAGTAAAAAATAACAGAACAGTTTTTTTTTTTCATTTTGACAAAACTTAGACAATTTCAATTCTTAATTGACCCTAAGCTTGAGTTTAAATGTTATATCATACAAAGAACGTAATAAAAGTTACCTGTATCCTAAACACAGTAAAACTGCGTATTTGGTCGTAACTCTAACAGTTCGACAACTCCTGTTTTATTTATGAGCATCTCTTAAAACAGTGGGCGAAAACGCTTGAGGATACTTGAGTCTGGCGCCGGTAAATATAGTAAATAAGGCAGAGGGATAGAGTGATATATAACCTGTGTGTTGTCGGTTTCTGTATTGTTTCGAGAGTTGAGCCTCACTCGATCAAGCTATTTTCAATTTGTCCACTTAACGTGAGGTTAGTTCACAATGCCGAGTGAAGATGTTATTTCCTCGACGTGAACTTGATGAAACTGCTCTTGCAGTTTATTTGGCTGTTTACTTTGATTTGGGATTACATATAATTTGAAACAGTCTTATTAATCAGTCTTGACGTGTGTTTGATTATGTATCTTTAATTACCCACGACGGAACGGAGACGGTATAATATGCGTTTGGGTGGTGAGGATGTTTGTTTGTTTGTGCAAATACATATTGCCATTTTTCTCCTAAACTACTGGTCGGATTATAATACAGTTTTCAGTTATGGGTTCAAGTTTAATTGGTGCATGTTCTTAGATAGGTGTCACGGTAGCAACTCACCTGGGGGCACTGCAACGAACATTATTTGTGAAAATCAATGTTGCCACCTTTCTCAAAAACTACTTGTTCGATTTTATAGTTTTCAGTTAAGGGGTTTGGGTTTGATTGGTGCATGTTCTTAGATAGGTGTTACAGTGATAACTCACCAGGGGGCGTTGCAGCAAGCATTATTTGTAGCGAAAAATCAATGTCGCCACTTTTCTCTTAATCTGCTAGTCCGATTTGAATGCAGTTTGCAGTTATGGGTCTGGGATTGATTGGTACATGTTCTTAGATAGATGTTACGGTGACAACTACCAGGGGGTGCTGCGGCAAGCATTGTTTGTGATGAAAATCAATTTTGATGTGGTTTTCATGTACCCACGACAAAACGGAGACGATGTAATATGCGTTTATTGTTTTGGTGAGAGGATGTTTGTTTGTTTACTGATTTGTGCAAATATATATTGTTATTTTTCTACAAAACTGCTAGTCGAATTTTGATGCAGTTTTCAGTTATGGGTTCAGGTTTGATTGGTGCGTGTTACTAGACAGGTGTTACGGTGACTACTCACCAGCGTGACGAAAATTTAAATATAATTATAATTAAGAAAATTCCACTATGGTTAAAAAGTAATTGAAAAAAGTTTAAAATAATTTCAAAACCCCCAACTTAAAATTAAAACAACCTCTAGCATAAAAATACCTTTAAATAGTTAAAAATATATTGCTCTCACAAAAGTAAAAAATAAAAAAACAAAATCAAAAATTTTGAAAAAAAACCCACTTTTGGTTTTTTTGTACTATTACATTCCTTGATTTAAGAATTAGATCAGAAATCATAAAATTTAAGTTCTTTTTCTAAATTTTGTTGCCATGTTTAACTGTGTTTTTCTGAAGTCTCGCTATAAAAATATTTTGACATCTCTATAATTCTACAAAACTGTTGTCTTAGACGGTTAGAATCATAATATAATATGAAGGACTTCTAAAAGTAAACAAAAAATTTAAAACATCCAACCAATAGTGTCAACGTCAGATAAGTTTAAGATCAGAAAAAGTAAATAACTCTTCTTAGCACTCCGGTAAGAAGTTGTAGCAAAAAGAATGAACTTGGCTCCACAGTTTGTATGCAAATGGGGTGACGAAATTGCTCATAATGATACTTATTATAATGAATAAACCCATTAAAGGGTTGTATTGTTAACTGCTTAATTAATTAATGTCTGTTTATTATAGTTGCCTTCTTAAACGCTTGAATAGAGGTATAGTGTAAGGGTAATTCAATTAACCATTGTAGCCCTCTGAGGAAATCGAACATCTTTGTTCCGAGCAATGTGTATGTTAAGAATAATTAGTTTGTATCACGCGAACACCACATACAGCCGTACAGAGGATAAATGTTCAAGAATTTTGGATCAAATATACAATATAATACTTGTCTTATTTTTTATGAATTTTTTGTTTCATTTTATAAGGACTATGTACGTGTTTTTCAAATGACTAAATAGTATTTTGTCTATGTTTGTTCTATTCCACATGTGGGATTTATTAACAGTTTTTCACTTATGCTCCCCCATTATAAAAAAAAATAACTTCAGCGTCAACATCAGAATGAATTTACTTTCAAGTATGTATATCTTGACATTTCTAATACAGGTAGGTCTTACCAATCTGAAAATGTAGTTATTGTCGCAATTATGGATTTTCCACGTAACAACACGTACTTATCACGTAAGGACTCAAATATCAAATTGTACCACGAACGCAAGTTGAAAATCGACGCCGTACTTGGAAATCTATAATGGAATTCAATTTAAGCGACTGTAATTTGCCAAATTGAAAGGCAAAGGTTTTCCTTTGCCAAAATTCTAAGACTGCTTCACAAAAAATATATAGCGGATGTATATAAATATATTGTTTCCGAAGACAAAAGTTCCATTTCTTAATAAAAACCAGTCTTTGGAGAATAAAGTTGAGTTAGTTCATGTCAATTTCCATCTGATATTGCAGAGGTAGTTATTTCGGAGGATAGGCAATGTTGAGCAATCTTTTGAATCAGTTTTGACGGCAAAGAAATTATCTTAAGCATTCAACTTAGTTTATCATTCAATTATGTTAAACTAGTTATTTTTTTCTCATGTTAGCGGATTAGTGTTGATATGTCAAGTTTCTAAGAAATAGTCCAGAATATATTCTAGTCTTGTACCGATTTTTAAAGTTTTCATCATATTCTTTGAACAACTACTCTAACGTATCCCTGCATACCCAAAGGTTGACTGGTAAAAATAAAAAATGGATTCAATACTTTTTATTCCGCTACTTAGGTATTTAGCTTACTTAAGAAGTTTCAAAATGTAATAATAATTGGCATTTATTGAGCCCTAATGTAGTCAAGTTAAGACCTTTTTAGTCTATTTTGAAGCCTGCTGTAAAAAGAATGCAATAAGGCAATTAGGTTAAAAGTATAGTAATGGTAAACGTAGTGTTTAAATAAAACTGTAAAGAATAAACTACCTACGTAATTCTTTAGTTATTCTTATGTAGAATACATAATTGAGGTTAGGTTAACCTTCACGTGAGTACATGCAATAAGTTTCAAGAACATGGTAGTGTTACTAATATTTTTTAGCGTGCTGAAGTTATAAGCCTGATTTATCGAATCTATCACTCATTTCTATTAATGCTATTTTATTCTATCCTTTTCAACTTTAACCACTACAAATATTTAACCATTTGGTAAACAGAGAAACACCTTATAAAATGTAATAGAAAATGTAATCAATTAGGTAAAATATTACCTACGTTATTCCTGAACAAATAAACACACAGACTTTTTTTTTTCACGTGAGGGAAAATCCTCATGGATGTTATGCCGGACTCCTACCGACTAAAAAACCTCACGTAACGCCCAACAGCCTATGGTTGTGAGCCCCGGGTAAGCCCTCGGAAGGATGTCCCAGGACTCCCAACAGACCTACGGCCGCCACTGCGGCCTCGCCCAGGGGGAGGTTCGGGTGCTAGCCGCGTCTTTCGGGGGGGTTTCGGGTGTGATCCCGCTTCTAAGGGGGGGCGTGCGTGAGTTTCTCACGTCACGCTGCCGTCATGGGCCTGCTTCTGTAAGGACGGTGAGCGACCCTCTCACCGTCCTCAGACCCCCGGTCATGGAGGCCGATAGTCCTCGGCGAAGACACGTCGGCGGCGCCCAGGCCGCCGACTGCGGAACTCGGGTGGGAGAGTTCTCTCCCGTACCCGCCCCGCCGCCTCCTTCACGAGCATGATCTGCTCGCAGAAAATAAACACACAGACTTACGCAAAACAAATAAACAGCTGAAAGGATTTCAGCATCCGTAGTAGGTAGTGTACGTAACTAATTTAAATCACATTAATCATTTCATTCATCTGGTTGACGTTGATTTGTCACTCTTACATATAACGGGTGTTTTTTTTAGAGGTATAGAACTTTAAGTTGGCATAACTGTTTTAACTGGCGGTATTTTTGTCAGCTGAAAAGTGATTTATGTTAAGTTTGGTTTGGCATTTCAACATGAATAGATTGACGCCTGAACAATGCTTCCAAATTGTGCAAATTTATTTTGAAAATCATGGTTCTGTCCGAAATACGTATCGTGATTTTCATAAGCGAATTTTGTTTAGCGGTGCAACTCACTTTTGGTTGAATGGATACGTCAATAAACAAAACTGCCATATTTGGGGTGATGATAATCCTCAAGTGTATGTTGAGACACCGTTACATCCAGAAAAACTGAATGTGTGGTGTGTTTTATGGGCTGGTGGAATAATTTGTCCGTACTTCTTTAGAAACGATGCTGACCAGAACGTTACAGTCAATCGTGACTGCTATAGAGCTATGATTACTGACTTTTTCGTTCATCAATTGAACAACCATGATGTGCAGGAGTAGTGGTTGCAACAAGACGGCGCAACATGTCACATAGCTCGTGCCACAATTGATTTATTGAAGGAAACGTTTGGTTACCGCATAGTTTCACGTTTTGGACCGGTAGGTTGGCCTCCAGAGTCGTGCGATTTTACGCCACTTGACTATTTTCTGTGGAGATATGTGAAGTCGCTCGTCTACGCCGATAAGCCCGAAACGATTGACCACTTGGAGGACAACATTCGGCGCGTTATTGCCGATATACGGCCACAAATGTTGGCAAAGTCATCGAAAATTGGACCTCTAGATTAGACTACGTCCGAGCCAGCCGTGGCGGTTATATGCCAGAAATCATATTTAAACTATAATGCCAGAAGATTTTCTTTCGAATAAAGTCATTTTCATATCAATAAAAACAATCACCTTCGTTTTATTCCATTTCAAAGTTCTATACCTCTAAAAAAAACACCCTTTACATTTACACCATATTATAAAGAATATTAAGGATGTCAAGAATGCGGGTGTTCATCGCGTATCTCCCTATCATGATGCCGTCCATTTATGGCAGCATGTGTTCTTAAATTACTACGTCAGGTGTATAATTTTATAACAAACTGATAACAACAAAGTATATCTTTTTTTGCAACGTTGTGAAATGAAAAATACAAAACTGAAACATCCAGGACTTGTTAACAGAAACAATGCTTTGTGAAAGTTACTGTTTTATCAGATAAGCACTTTCCATTCATTGCCACACAATAAGCGTACTAGGTATATCGAGATAATAATTGGTTGTCAAAGGAATAAAAACAATTCCCCGATATTGTATTCATGATTTAAACGAACAAATACGTGAAATTGAGTTTTGTTATCAAGATTTTGTGGTAGAAAAGCTGCCAGGTTTATATTTTCGTCATTGGACAACTGTCCTATCTATTTCTCTCTCTATTAACTAATAGACAAGCCAGAGAGGGGGAAAATGTATGATGATATGGAGTAGGTATATACTCGTACCGTTATATAAAATATGTTGTAGGTTTGGCTATCAATTACACTGCGTTCATAGCATATATAAAAATTATTAACAAAAAAAAAACCGACTTCAAACAAAAACTAAAAAATGAAAAATAAATTAACTTTGCACAATGTAATAGGTAAGTATATTTAGATTTATCAGATATTATTGAATGTAATACTGAAATCAGTCTCAAGTAAAACTATAGGTTTAGGTAGGTATTATTAATCTCTCATAGAAATATTGGCATCGACTTCAGTATTACATTCAATAATATCTGATAAATCTAATGATAGAACGTCCAGAGTCCTGCTGGCAGGACTTTGCGTACTACCGGTAGTACGCCATGTTTTTTGTTATATGAGGCTTTCTAAGCCTGCTAGCAGGACATAATTAACTGACATGCATAGTGCGTCTCTTTCTCACTCAGCGAGTTTTTGAATCGTGATTCTGCGACCAGTTTGGCCAAAATGGCGGCAAGTGTAAGACGTAGTGTCCGTGTTCACGCCAAAGCGACATATTTCGACGCAAATGATGGCCAAAACACGTGGAGTCGCAAACATTTTGGTGATAACTATGATATAAGTTATTGTTGGGGTACTGTAAGAAAGGTAGAAAACAACTATGCAAGGGTATATTGGGATATTCACAAAAAAAAATCTACCGTACCCGTTCTAATTTCTGAAATCGAAAACGATAATTTAGTGGAAGTAAATACCAATGAAGAACATTGTAAGTACCAATTAATATTTTATTCATATCTTACTATCTACATATATCGCATTGCCGGAGAAAAAAGTACTAGGTACTTAGCAGTTGCTTGTTCGTTTCGGAGTTCGTTATTTGCATGGGTTGACAACATTTTACATTATATTAGCGACGAACAGGATCAGAATTCAACGCGGGCGGAGCCGCGAGCAAAAGCTAGTAACTTATAAAACAAAAAGTTTGTCACCCCTGTCTAATTTCATCACGCATAAAACTCAAGTACTGCTAGAAGGACAGCCGCTGAAATCCATAATAAATCCCCAAAAAATTGCGTACTGCCGGCAGGACGCACGTCCGTAGAATCGTCCTTCCAGAAGCTCCTTCCAGCAGGACCAAGGCTTGGACGTTCTATCACTAAATATACTTACCTATTACTTTGTGCAAAGCTAATTTTGATTTTCTCAAATTTGAATTATCACAGATTTATCACAAATTTATAGAAATGGAATTACTTTCGAGTCCATTTTATAATAACTCTCCTTGAAAGTCGCGTAAAAATAAAAAAGAAACTCTATGTTATAAATAAATCAAGAAAATAAATTGCGAAAAGCTCTACTTTCAAAATAAGCGTCCTACGAGTACATTAGGGAAACCTTCTTCCCTTTAAATACGTATTTAAATAATTTATGATACAGAAACTTCACTTCTAATGTAAAGGAACATTACAATTTATATACCTACTGCCTTTTTTTTTACGTTCGGATACCTCACGTGTTCTTCACTCCCCAACGAAGACAAGAGTAAAATAGGCATGTCACTCAAACAGTATTTTACGTCTGTGTAAAATAGATAGGGTTCATTTTTAGGGTTCCGTACCCAAAGGGTAAAAACTAGACGCTTTTGCTGCGATTTGACAAAATACTTAATACATTAACAATGTTTATGGAGAGCTTCCATAATAGAAAAGTAATTAACTTGGCGTTGTTTGATATGAACCGAGATCCGACTTGACTTGTCCGGTTATTATTAACATACCTACTTTTACGACTGTGAATGTTCCTTAAGCCCCTGCTAGACGATTTTATTCTAGTATTAGGTTGACATTATTGACACTGTTGGGCACAAGATTATATAAACATTATACCAGACGCTTAAAACTAAAACTATTTACATGGGTTTTATGAATAAAAGCAGTGGCAATTAAAACAGTATATTACCGAAGAAAACTCATTATACGCGCAAACTCTTTTAATGAATATTTAATATGATAACGTCTTCTCTATGGACGTTTTAAGTGTCAGTTAAGTTGCTTTATGGGCAACCCGCAAATCAGTCTTTATGACATGCTATTACATGCAATTAATTGGTAACCATAGCGGCATAACATATTTGTGCAAATTGAGACCAATATTATAATAATGCTGACTATTTAACAGCAAAACAGAGCCCTAAAGCAACTAAAAAAACTTTATAACCTCAACTATCATGTCAGTCCAAACCTTTCGTAGTAATTTTACCAAATATAATATTCTCTTCTGAATGATTATATTGGTTAGATTAACAAAAGGAATTTCAATGCTTTTGAAGTAAATTAAACAATTTCCTCAATAATCCAATAACACTGAAACTTAATGGCACTCAATCATCGCAATTTCACTGAAAGGACCATGCTAACAAAATCACTGAGATAGGTGCTCCTTATTGATACAAAAATAAATGGAACATGAGCTTTTGTCCCTAATCTTCCGCTCATATTTAAAGTATAATTTATATATACAGCCTCGTGACAGACAAACATTCAAACAGACAGTCGGACATCGAAGTCTCATGAATAGGACCCTTATTTACTTATTGGGTACGAAACCCCTAAAAAAAGTAGAAAACGGACTCGGTATTAACGTTTGGATGATGATGATTAATGGTCGGAAAATATCTGGTCTAAATGAATAAACTTGAATGATTTAATTTTAAAGAAAAAGAAAATAACTTAGGTTACATTGAAAAATTACAATAAGAAACTTTATTTAAACAACTAAAATCTAAAGGTCTAAAAGTTTATCATATTATAATTCTTTGATTTAAAAATGTTAACAACTATGCGGTACATTATTTTCATTTGAAAAACTACAGTGGTCACGCGTGCACTTTTGCAAATTACTGCTGTTATTAAGTTGAATGCGGTTTACTGGACAGCTTAATTTTTTAAAGCGTTACGCTAAATCTAGGTACAATTTCTCCTAATACTGTTGTACAAACAATCTATAATGTTACTAAAATAATTAATTAAATCCTCGTTTGATGTTTATCTCCGAAGTATTATAATATTTGTGGAACTTAACATGAATCTGTTGGAAATTTTGCTACTTAAAACTAATAAAGCGCACCTAACGAAGCGCTCGTAGTTCAACGGACTCAGTGTTCTGTAAACGATCTCTGCAGTAAGCAATATTTACTATGGCCGGTCCTTGGATAGGTGACCAGCCTTGTGACCACTTTGTGACATTTATTTGCGAGCGTTTCCGTGCTTCGGAAGGCACGTTAAGCCGTTGGTTCCAGTTGCCAGTAAAATGGCAGCCGTTAAGTCAAGTTGAAGGCCTTTATGGGCAGCTCGAAAAAAATTCCACAGCATTCAGTAACAACCTGCGCCTGTCCATTTCAACACTGCAATACGACCCACCACCTATTACGTGGGACCAAATCTTAAAGGTAAAATGTGGGCATAAAATCTCTGCCTACTCGTTCGGGGATAAAGGCGCGATCGTATACGTATGTATGTATGTTAAAACTAATACTCATAAAAATCGTAGCTTCGCTTACCTACCCCGAAGACAACCATTGGTCCTGACTGGTATATGGCCAGCTGTCTGTTTCAACACAGTATTAGGCTCACTAAAACCTCTACGTGTTTATTCGGGAAAACGTTGTAACTATTTTCGTAAATCTGCTCCAGCGATTGTTACTTTAATGTCATTTGACATTCAAGTTATTTTACAACTATTTACGCAAAAGAAAGTAGATAACATTCATCTCATTTCTTATTTATTCTTCGTCTTTTTAACCATATTATATTCTACGTGCTAGATATACTTTATGCTCACATGTTGTAATAAAACTAGTGGCATAAGTATAATCTATTACTCTGGCGGGAAAAGCTGAACTAAAGCAATATAAATTACTCTTCAAAATCTGGGAAATTGCGGTCGGCTAAATATAATAAAGTGAATATGTGTAGTAAAAAGCCTACGGACTTTTCCTCCTATACATTTCGTGAGGATTCAAGAACAGTAATACATCGGTATATAAAAGACTTTTTCGTAACCAGTATATTTATGATTCTTTAGACAGTAAAACATTTTTAACTGCCGACAGCAAAGAAAGAGTCTGAATGTATTTTTAGATCGTTCACCAATATTTTCGAAGTTGTTTGAAAGATTTTAACATGTTCAATGCAAACACTAAAAAATCATGGCCTACCTTTGTGTAGAATCATATACTAAATCTGCACACCTACCTTTTTTTTTTTTTTTTATTTTTTTTTTTTTTTTTTTTTTTATACCACTAAGGTGGCAGACAAGCATACGGCCCACCAGAAGGACCGGTGGTCACCGCAGCCTATGAACGTTTGCAACACCAGAGGTGCCACACTCGCGCTGCCGACCCTGTAAAAACCTTCTAAGACCCCTTTTGAAGAACCCCATACTGTAGGCGTTTGGGAAAACCGAGGCAGGGAGGTCATTCCACAACCTAAGCGGATCTAACCGTGCTGGAACGCACCGGACGCAGAGTGTGAGGATGAACTCCCTGTCTGTGGCGAGCGGTGCGATGATAGAACGTAGCCGTGGGCATCATATCAAACAATTCCTCAGAGCACATACCATTGTACAGGCGGTAGAACACGCATAAGGAGGCAAAGTCTCTCCTGTCGCGAAGAGGTTCCACACCAGCTGTAAGTACAGGATCGTTGACAATTCTTACAGCTCGTCTTTGCACCGAGCCAAATGGACGAAGCTGATATTCAGGTGCTCCCGCCCAGAGGTGACAGCAGTACTCCATATGCGGCCGCACTTGCGATTTATAGAGAAGCAGTGTTCGCGCCGCAGTGAAGTACCGCCGCGCCCTGTTGAGCACACCTAGCTTCTTGGACGCCAGCTTAGCCTTGTCCTCCAAATGACTACGGAACTGAACGTCACTGGAGATGTCAACGCCAAGGATCCCTATACTTTTGGCGATGGAAAGAGATGTGCCCTGAAATTGCGGCGCTACAGTAATTGGGGTTTGCTTAGCGGTGAAAAAACACGCTTGTGTCTTGGAAGGGTTGAACTGGACAAGATTTTGTCCACCCCAATCGGACACTCTAGTAAGAGTAGCCTCGATTTCAGACACAAGCTGTTCACGATTTTCCTCTACTGTGTCCCGAGAGATACCGGGGCGGCCCGTGTAACAAGTGTCCCCCGTACTGTCGTCCGCATAACAATGAATGCCATCAATAGACAACATGTCATTGATATGCAGCAGAAACAGAGTAGGGGACAACACTGAGCCTTGCGGGACTCCAGCGTTTATGGCCATGCAGTCTGAACAGCTGCCGTCAACGACGGCCCTGATGCTTCTACCGGCCAAGAAGCTGGACACCCATCCGCATAATCTCTCAGGTAGTCCATATGAGGGCAATTTCGTAAGAAGACCACGGTGCCAGACCCGGTCAAAGGCTTTAGAGATGTCGAGGCTCACTGCTAGAGCCTCACCCTTACTCTCGATAGCCGCTGCCCATCGGTGTGTTAGGTACACAAGAAGATCGCCCGTCGAGCGACCGTGACGGAAACCGTACTGCCGGTCGCTGAGCAGGTCGTGTTCCTCAAGGTACCCCAGGAGCTGTGTATTAATTACACGCTCCATCACCTTGGATAAAAGGGAGGTGACGGCTATAGGCCTGTAATTGGCCGGGTCGGTCCTGTCACCCTTCTTGGGTACAGGATGTACATACGCGATCTTCCACGACGCCGGGACTTGTCGCATGGAATAGGAAAGTGCGAAAAGACGTGTAAGTACCGGACACAACTCTGGACCACAATGCTTTAGTACCACCGTGGGAATGCCGTCTGGCCCACTCGACTTATGAACGTCCAGGGATTGAAGCTCCCGCCGGACATTCCGCTGTGTAAATTTAACTTCCGGCATGGAAGTGCCACAACTCGGAATGCACGGCGGTATTGCACCCCCGTCGCTCATGGTCGAGTTAGAGGCAAAGAGATTACCCAAAAGGTCGGCTTTCTCCTTGGCACTCTGGGCCAAACTACCGTCGGGTTTAAGCAAGGGTGGTAATCCTGACCGACAGAAGTTTCCCTCGGCAGCTTTGGCAAGCGACCAAAATTCACGACTTCCTGAAGGGTAGCCTGCTAGCCGTTCGCCAATTCTGCCGACGAAATCGAACTTGGCCTTGACAATTGTTTTTTTTACTGGACCTCGAGGCGGCATTTAATTTGCGTTTTACCTCAGAGATGTTTGGATCTGAATTTGCACGAGCCGTGGTCCAAGCTCTGTAGGCAGATTCTTTCTGCATTAGAGCTTCTCTACCTACACTTAGCTGAAACTAAAATTATCTACTTATATCGCATTTACCTAGATATAAAACAATTTAGAAAACATAAACAGTTATTATCATCATGGAACACAATAGTCAACTCAACTATCATAAGGAAAACGCGCAGCGCAATACCGAAATTGTTACATCTCTTTGCTAACCTTTCGAAGAATTTACATTATTTATTAAGTCGAAGCTTTGTAGAACGAGCTTTTTTGTTCCACAATCACGATGTAGAAGAAAATCCCGATCGGTTGCCTTTAATGTATGTTAGTGTATTTTTAGAAAGACTGATCATGTTTAAATTCTTTGTTTGTGTATGTTTTACAGTTTTCAGGAAACGGTTTCATTGATTCTCATTTCTATACTAGTATCCTGAAGAATAAAGATTTGTTTGTTTATTTGTTTGCATCGAATAGGCTCCAAAACTACTGAACGTATTTGAACAATTATTTCCCTGTTGGAAAACCACACTCTCTCTGGGTGACATAGGCTATATTTTATTCCCATGTTACCACGGGAACGCGAGCAACGCGGGTGAATCCGCGTAACATCCAATAGTTCCCTAATAAATACCAGTACATGTACATACCATACACTCTACACCCAAGCAACTGAGTGTAAAATAATTACTAAAACCTTGACTACCTTCTCTGAGCCTGTCATTATAGCCACTGTTATGTAATATTTAGTCCATTAATCAACACCTGTCATATTAAACGCGTAGGTAGTACCTATTGTTTGGGATGCTTAACACGATATACATTTTCTTGCAACAAAAGACGTGGAAAACTAAGCCTTCAGAAGTGTAATTATTAGGTAATGTTATTATAAATTTGTCAAAATATATACGAAGTACCACAAAAATACTAAAGCTGACATGATGACCTGGAATTGATAATCAAAGAGAACTTCTGCTTTTAAACAAGATTGGTTTAAATTGAGGATACCAGAACCCATAAGATAGTAGTCGAATATTAAATATTACTTTTATCTCAGAAAAAAAAATACCGGCGAGTGAAGGTGAATATTTCGCCTTTGTTTACCATTGCAGTATATAGGCGTACGAAATACACCCTATAGTGGGAAAGCTAAATTTAAGCAGCTTACATACTAGTTGAAAATAAATTAAAAATAACTTTTCATATCACTACAAGTTTTTTTCAAGAACTTTTATCAAACTAACAATAATTGAAACTGTAGCAAATTGAACAATAAGTATGATAAATAGTGTTATTTTACCATAATTTTAAATCTAGTTATAGTCTGCGCTCGTCTAATCTCAACAGGAAGTTTATTCCAAAGTTGAATGGCAGTAATAGTAAAAAAAATGTCGTTTTAAATCTCTTCTAATTGCTTCTAATCTTAGAACAGTTTAGAAGCAATTAGAACAGATTTAATCATGGCTTTCTGCAAATAAATTTTATTTTAATCATACTGAGACTTTATTGACTATCAGAAACAGGTGTTTCTTCCGACGCTGCCCGCCTAATGGAAATTGATAGCGACATCTAGCGATTTTTACTCTCACATTCCCTACGACTTCTAACAGTGGTCCTCAGGGTGAAAACTTTATAAGAAACATGGTCCCTCAGTTCATCTACAACTACTTTTACCATTGTTAAGCTACATTTACCCTGAGTAACATAGGCTATATATTTTATTCCCAATACCCATGGGAACTACGGGTCCGCTAGGTATGAATATAAGTGTTATCTGTCAAATTTGTCTATTTTAGCTTATCAAGCTGACGACAATGAAAAATCTTAGTGACGTCTGAAAATTGAAAGGCAATTTTCATACCCAGGGTATTGACAGTGCTCGTAACGATAACGACCTTTAGATATACCTTTTCACGCTACATTTATATAGTTCGGGTAATAAAGGAAGGGAAACCTGTGCGTGGATGGAGATTTAGAAGTTTTAATGGTAGAGTGACTGAAAGATATTTTGAAACATTCGATTTACTAGACGATGGTGGCACTGTCTCATACTTGGTCTTCAAAACCTATGGGAAAAGGGCAATTTAAAATTATTCGATATTTGTGTAGTTGCCGCAGAAAATTTGATCTACTTTTTAGTATAATATTTGAAAATTAAAATGGTAAGTAAATTTAATAAGCTATAAAGGAAAATATGAAAATGTCAAAATTTCTAGGTTTTACAAGAAACCTCTTTGTTTTCATTTGCAGGTTATTACTTTTAAAGAGCAGGATGCTAACTAACATAATAGTCACAACTTTATGAATTTATGCTAAGTACCTAAAAGATTCTCTCCTAAACGATTTGGGTATCTATTGGTAAATACAGACTTATGTAACTCTAAAATTTTATACCAAAGTCGTAGATAAAAAGAGCAAAGCTATATCTTTCTAATGAAAATGCAAAGAGTATTTTTGTACCTTAATAATTTAGGTACATACTCTTTGCCTTGGTAATGCAAACAAATTATGTTAAACAAAATTCTATTAAATTAAGTACACCTAATTTGTACTGCAACGTGAACTACATATGTTATACATTCAACGTAGGTAACACAATCCCAAAATAACGGAAACAAACTGCATACACTAATTTACCAACTTAATAGCAGGGCGCTTTTGCCCGAGATTCAATTACACCGACGAAAACCAATCTACTCCTTCCTACCTTTGAACTCACAGGTACCACGATCAATGACTTTGCAGAATTTAAGAGAGTAAGATTAACGTACAAGTGGCGCTTATACATGGCAACTTGATCAGTAAAAGCGTTTTGTACAAAAGAGCAAATCATTTATCACATTACTATAATAACACTTGTTATTTGAGAGGCGTTTAGCGGTTTTGGTATGAAAATTACGATTAAAGCGTAGGAGAAAACTCGTGTAGGTGTAATTATCTCAAGTAATTATAATACCAAGATAAAATATAATATTTTGTTGACTGCTTTCAACTTTACTTATTACATAATGTTATCATGTCACATGCCTTCATACAAATTATTAAGTTAGCAAGCTATTAACTTTATGGCCAAATAAAGTACACAAAGGAGGATTCAATGCAGTTTAGAATACAAAAATTATATATAACTACAGAACAAAAGCATGTATGCAAAATTTTGGAAGAAAAAAAGTAAATTAGTAACTTTTGACACAGTGAAGCAGGTCGAAATATTACAAAAATATAGAGGTAACACTTTTTTGCAACTGAAATAGTTCAAGAATATCAGTGTAGATAGGACTCACATATTTTAAACTGGAAATTGCAACCATCTGTCGATATTATAATCTTGCAGATACAGTAAAGGGCCGTCCCTAGACGTGAGCTGCTGTATTTTATGTAACAACCTACCTGCGTATAAATCTTGCGACTACGATCACTAAGAACGACTACAGTAGGTACTTCAGTTAGGCAGATTCTTTTCTTCATCCTTGACAAAAACGAGAAGCGTTATAAATATTCTGTGTAGCATCGTAGATATCCCACGGATAGACAATATTTATGCGTTTTTTTTTGTTGTTAGAAATTTCATGTGATCGAAATGATTTGTAGATCTCAACAGACATTCTGGATGATGAAGTGAATTTACAACTCTTAATGACCTGAATTTTTTTACAGTACTGCGCTTATGATTCTTTGATGGTATTTTCACGACATGATAACATGAAACTTGTGGCTGGATCAAATAGTATGCGGAATACCAAGCTCCACGGAAAATCATTGGTTATACACCATATTTTGGTATATTAAAACTTAAAACTGTTTTTGTCATAATTTTTTGTACTTGTGAGTTGAATCGCACAACATTATCACAATTACATACAACGTTGTAAACGACCAGTAATGAAATAACTGCATACAACGCTGAGTAATTTGTAAATAAATCGAATGTCATTGTATTGCAATTTACTTTGTTTGTAAATAATTTACTGTCCATTGTGGCCGTATTAATTAAATAATTATCTGTGTGAGTGTGAATTGAAGAAGTACGGTTGGCTTTTAATTTAATGAATTACATGAAACCTTCGGTTATCCTATTGCCCTTAGTTTTAAATTTCAGTTTAATTCTTCTAACCACTAGAGTATTTCCGGACTGGTAATATTATTTTGATAACCGAAAGAAAAATAAATAAAACAGAAAACACGCGTCGGTCGACGGGTAGTATTGAATACGAATCATTTTTATTGAGGCCAAAGGTGGAATCTATAATAAATACCGACCTGCGTACCGTCGCATAGAGCTTTTAAATTGAAATATTTTAACGATGTTATTCATTTTTATGTGAAAGAAATGAATGAATGAAATTGTTTTTGTTTATGTTGGCCACAAGCGTCAAAACGCCAAGAACGTCTAGCGAAGATTATTAAGTAGGTATTTACAATATAGTATGAATCATGCATTATGCTATTATAATAGTTTTCATGCTATCAATCAATCACTCACACTGACACATATATCAACACGGAATTTCAGTTCAGTATTATTAAAATTTATAGACTGTTGTTTAAATCGAAATAAAAATTAAAGTTTGTACAAATTTTATCCTCAGGGGGTAAAATAAGAAACGGTAGAGAGGATAAAAGTTTGTAAGTAAATATTTCAGAACTATAATTGTGTTTCTTTGGGACAGTTCAATACTAGCCAGTAGTATTTTGCGAGTAATTACTCGCAAAATACTCCTGACTATGTTAAGACTTATGTCTATGCTTCAGAAAAACTTTATTTGTGTACTTGCATGTGAAGGTAAGCACACATTTTCGTCTCTATTATTCAGTAAATAGACGGCGGTACTTAGCGCGTTTTGCTTTTCTGCTTTCTAATAACGATGGAAGTGCACATCTGCTGTCAGTAACGGTAGTTCGATGCTTGCTTTCGTTATTGTTATCGACTTTAGTCTTCAATCATTCACGTTATTGTGCCGATCAAAATTTCCAGTTAAATGGAAGCAATCAAGTCAAAAACGCACAGATCGTACAGTTCCGGTACCTGGTATATGAGCTTCGCTGATATTGCATACCATTCATATTGCGTTTGCGAGACAATATACGTAGTATTTTGCAAACAACGAGCAATTTTAGCGTGTTTTTGCCATAGGAAATACAATGGGATGCCAAGAATGTGTTACGATTGTATGGATAAATTGATGAATAACTGATTTTCTGTAGTATAACATAGCACTCAAAGGTGAATGGGGTGGTATGACTCTAGATATAATTTAATAAAACGACGTCATGTCTTTTTTTTTTACTAGCTAGCCTACGCAACAACAGATTGAGAGATTAAGAGAGAGAGAGATGGTAATAATATTTTAATCTAATTACATAATTTTTGGATATTAAATCTACGAAAAATGTATACCGGCGAACCTAATTATACTGGTAGTGTTCAAGGCAAAGTTTTTATAAGGTCTGATTAATCTACGTTCATTGCTGAATATCTTACATTTCTAACTAACAAAGTAATCAGAGGTACATGTATCTATTGTCAACTACATATAACGTGGGCTTGCGGCTAAGGCAAACGGTTCAAACTAAACTTGCAACATAATTCGGGTAACAGATGTGGGATACACATTTCCGTTGTGGATTTGCTGTTTCTATGTTTGCAAATTCTGTATTCCTATAGAGTTCACTTACCTTTAAAGTTTCATAAATTATAGTAGTACCTATAGTAATATAGAATAATAATTTTGTGGGATCCCGCATGGATACCTTAAGGGCCAACTGATAAATGGACGACACTGGGTTTGAATTGTAAAAAGTGATAAAGTGGCAGTGGCAGGCAACATAAAATAATAACAGACCTAAAAAAAAAAAAAAAAAAACAGTCGCTACTGCCAGTCAAGAAAAACGAAATCTGAACTTAAAATTAAAATTGTCATTAAAAGCATCTCGGAATGCACTATGACGCACAATTTTCTAAAAAGAGGGGTGCAAAAATATCACTTTATTCATTTCTTTCTAGATGAGTTCGGTTCGTCATTTCTCCCTTACCTTAGTTGTGGTTATCCTTAACTGTTGTACGTTAGGATTGTCGAATCAAGGGCATGAGGCGGGTTCCTCTCCCTCCTCTCCTTTAAAATCACTTCATTCAATTAAAATTCGTGAGTCCGTATTTTTGTAAGCCTCGACTATCCTCTGTATTAGGCGTTATTGCTATCAGCCCTTTGTTTCCTCTTATTTGTGAAAAGAAACTAATCCCATTACGTAAATGTCTATTACAAGCACATAACTGACACGGTAAAAATATATTCTTAACTGCTCCGCTCTAAGAAATTGGATTCCGAACGCGCCATTTGATCCAATATCATAAAGAAACGATCAGTATTGTGTCTAAGGGTATTGATGACAATTTGTGTTTATAGATCTAGTAGTAGATGGGTTACTACGATATCCAGACACCTTTAGGATTCCATAACTTTAGAAAAGGAATGTATCTCGTCTTACTTATAACGTGGAACTGTTTACGTACATCTGGAGGAATGTGGAGACTTTGTTGAGTGTTATGGCTACCATGACGTTATGCTCAATGACAGAAACGAAGGATTGACCTTAATTAGACTTGACTCTTCCGCGTGCAACAAGAATAATGCGGGACCTTGTCCAAGAAAATCGAAAATGACGGATTTGCGCACAGATTTTGGAACCTTTTTGCTAACGCTATACTTGAAATCAGTCATTATCCATGCGTCCGGATTATACCAAAGACTAATCTTCGTTTCTGTGGTTGAGCATGAAGTCATTGTTAATATTATTTTTGGTACTAGTTGTGTATTTATCAATACTTTTATTGACTTTTTTGTTCTTTAGATAATAGTCGAGCGCTGTCAAGGTGACACTGACAAAGTTATTTTGTTGCGACAAAAAACCGTATCAACGTTTCAATATCCTACTGACACAGGTACGTAATTTATTTTCCTACGAAAGTTCGCATTAATGTCAAGAGCAAGCAATTTATCTTCACGTAATTCGCGCAAAACGTTATTGGCTGTCTTAGGCCACATGTAGATAACATGATTTATATCCTAAAACTAATTATTTTATGCGACGGTTAGCACCTTTTTGCTAAATTTATATGGGGTGCATTCGAAGTAATATAAGATTATGATTTTGCTTATCATAAACTATTACGAAGTCCGAGTCAAAAATATTTTGAATCTGACTGCATTGTATTTAGATCGCGCAATAATAAACAGGGTCTAAAACAAGAAACTAAAAATACGTCTCTGTTCGTAAGTATCAATCTTTGTGTTGCAGCAAAAGTAAGAGATGTTAAATTTGATGATGATTTTGTTTGAAAACATTTCCATTATAATATCTTGTATATGTTTTATAAATTCTCATTTGACAAGTAAGTGCGTGGGTTTAATGGCACGAGCTGTTCCAAACGCTCATCATGGTAAAGTCAATAAAGCAGAACAAAAAATGCAATATTTTAATGCAAGTCTAAGTCATTCAGTAACTGCTTTGCGGGCGGAGTCATCTCGAAAATGAAAGCACAACCGATTTATAATAGTAGTTTTTATTATTCATGTAACAACAAACATAATCATAACATGTATGTTGATGTTTGCGTACGTTGACATTGTTCTGCAACGGTAGTGCTATGTTCCACAGCGAGGAAGAAAATAAGGCACTTTAGCCGCAGACTCCTCCGGACGTGTTTACTACAACAATATATTACGCTGTCTTTCGCCCGAAATGTAAGACAAAACTGTGTATGTCTTGTTAAATAACTTATTTCATTACGGCCTTACAGCAACGGACTATATCAGAGCTCTCATAACTGACATTCCGTGAGCCATTTACTTTATTTAATAAAGGAAGTCGCCAGCTCTGGCCAGTCTTACGATTACAGCAAGAACATTTTTCATATTATCTAGTCCAGTTCTTATTTACTATAGTGATTAATTCACATCTTTTTCCTCAAAGTGGTATCGTACGCAGAATGATATCATTATATTTATTTTTCCAGTTCATTCTTCGTAATACCCACCTACGTGGTTAGTTAGCCTTTAGAAACGGGCAAGTTTTGTTAAACGCTGTTGAAACCTTTCATGTGGCCCTAAAAGACTCCATCTTAGTTTAACGTTACTGTAAGTAGAACCCAAGTGCTTAGCGTACCTTCTGGATAATTACGAAAACATAAATATTATAAAAGGCATGTAAACAAGATTCCTTTAACAAAAAAATCTTGTTTTCATGCCAGCCATACTATTCACTCAATGAAATAAAAGGATGCTTGCTTTCTAATAAAGGTCCGCTTACTTCATAAATCAGTCACTTCAACAATTCAAATATTTGATTTGAATACGTTGCAGTATCGTAGAGCCAGCTAACCTTTTAAGGTTATTAATCAGTACAGTAGTAGGTATGTTGGTGCACTTTAGCAGGCGATGAAAGCTGTCAGTTTCAAATATAGACATTATAAAGTCTATATTGAAATAGGCAAGGCGTATCTACCAATAAGGTTTATAAATTTACTGTTGTCATTTTTATCACAGATCAAAGATTCGACAGAGAAACGATCTTTTGAATCGTTCAGTTCTAACGAAGATTCTCTCATTACTATCCATCACATATCCATTTGCGAGCATTTCCGTGCTTCAGAAGGCAGACTTGGCTTACGATTGCCGATGACATAGCAGTCATTAAACCACGTTGAAGGACTTTTCGGTGGCTTGAAACATTTTAACAGTGGGTTGTAACAAACTGTGCCTGGCCATTTCAACACGACAAATATTAGGCTAAACCACCTATTTATAACGTTTGATAAATTCTGGTGGCGAAATGTGAAGTGTAGAATGCTTCTATCTACCACTTCAATGATGAAGATTGTGATATATTAGCATACCAAAATAAAACAATCACACCATCCCCAACGATGTAGGCAAAGATGAATTACACTTTTTCAGTAGTTTAATAGAGAGAGAGAGAGGGCAAGCCTATTGCCAACACCGAGCACATACACAGAAGAATATCTTTTATTATCTATTACTCGAACCAAAATTGATGCCTAAACAGATGTTACACATCCATAAATACAATCTTTGCAGTTCGAGCTTCTTCTTTATTATGACATTTATTAAATTTTATAGTCCAAACCATTATAGTAGGATGCTAGCCTGACATTTATTTTTACCAACGGCAAACATTCCAAAAAGCATTTTTAAATCTGATTTTATTACCATTTCTGACTTCCTGTATACGTAATTTACTTTTAGGATACCCTGAGGATTAATTTTCCGTTTTAAAAGTCGATGGACCGACCGTACATTATTTTTATACATTAAACCCATCTATGATTATAGATGTACCATTATACATTCGGGTCATAAGGTGTACTAAAGCCGAAGAGGTAGATATGATATTGCCCTCTTTATTCTAGTTGTATTTGTTCTACGTAATAGGTAGTGAATCTATTACCGTGCTGGAACGGGCCGGAGCAGGGTATGGTTAAAATAATAGTATAGATTATGAATTTAGACAGTAGGTACTAGCCGGCGTTCTTACGCCGGCTAGTACCTACTGTATTAATTCATATAACAAAGTAGCTAATTTTTTTTTAACTTCCATAGGTAATCTACCAAATTTCAACAAGATCCTTTCAGTAGTTAAAGCGTGCAAAACCAACCCAACAATATTAACTATCCAAACACCCAAACACCTTTGCAAACTTTCACATTTACAATGTAAGAAGGACTAGATTTATTATGTTCTAGATATAGAAGAATTATTTATTTTTGTGATTTTGCTATCTTTAATGTCATTTAGTTTAAATTTATAATTTGCCTATAGGTAGAAAGTGCTGCCTGAAAACCCTAGGTAGAATTTGCCATGAATGATATATTTAGCAACACAATATGGTAATGAATTCTAAATCGGTCATCGCTCAAAATTCAGAATCCACGCATAAGCGACTGGCGACGGTTGCTCTTGACAGGCAATTAACATCGCATCCATTGTTATCATGTCAGACCGTTTCTGAAGTCGATAAACCGAAAGTTTAAAATAATGAACAAAACAATATTGTGTACAATGGAATATTTTAAAACTGATACGATGTAAAATATATAAAGACATTAACATTATAAAGAGGTAACGTTTGTGAGGCGGTAATCTCTGTATTACTAAACAGATTCTGAATATTCAACTTCCCAATAGAAAGTCACATAACTTGTAAGTGACCTAAGGTATTTAGAATTTATTATAATTTATAATAGTAATTAATTATCAATGATAAAAAACGAACTGATTACCATAAATTATTAGCAAAAATAGCTGTAGGGTAAGAGTTAGAGGCCTGGTGTGTAGGTAACTGTAATTTAAACATGCCACAGACTATACCTGGGGCACAGTATTTTTTAAATATTTTGTTCACTTTTATTTGAACTAAAACCACGGGGTTCTTTTTCAGTTGTCAGTAGTCAGGGCATTAAGTGTACTCTAAAAATGAGAAACTTGGGACCGGTGAGTAAGTGTAATAATTAGCTTTAGCCCTAGACTGACTAACGTTCGACCTTACCCTTTTATACTTTATAACTAACTAGCGGACGTTACGCGGTTTCACCCGCGTAGTTCTCGTTCCTTTGGCAAAACGGGAATGAAATAAAGCCTATGTTCACCGCATAGAGTGTAGCTTTCCAACAGTGAAAGAATTTTTTAAATCGGTCCAGTAGATCCGAAACCTCTTCGATGCAAACAAACAAACAAACAATCAAATGTTTACTCTTTATAATATTAGCATAGATTAGTATAGACGACTGGTCGATTTGACGAACAAATTTTTGAGGTGCTGAATCATACATACAAATTCTTTTATTTCATTAATTTTAAGGTAAACCATATATTATTTATTTAATAACAGTTTTGGCAAGGTGCTGCGTTTAAATGAGATAACGTGAAATTAAGTATTTCAAAAAAAAAGTAGGTAACGGAACAGATTTTTCATTTTGGACAAGACTTAGACAATTTCAATTCCTTAATGACTCTCAGCTTAAGTTTAAATGTTATTTTATACAAAGAAAGTAATAAAAGTTACCTGTATCCTAAACTCAGTAAAACTGCGTATTTGGTCGTAACTCCAACAGTTCGACAACTCCTGTTTTATTTATGAGCATCTCTTAAAACAGTGGGCGAAAACGCTTGAGGATACTTGAGTCTGGCGCCGGTAAATATAGTAGATAAGGCAGAGGGATAAAGTGATATATAACCTGTGTGTTGTCGGTTTCTGTATTGTTTCGAGAGTTGACCCTCACTCGATCAAGCCATTTTCAATTTGTCCACTCAACGTGAGGTTAGTTCACAATGCCGAGTGAAGAGGCTATTCCCTAGACGTGAACAAACTGCTCTTGCTGTTTATTTGACTGTTTACTTTGATTTGGGATTATATTCCTATTGAAAACAGTCTTACTAATCTGTCTTGAGGTGTGTTTTATTATGTATCTTTAATTTATTATTAGGTTCTTTAATTCACGAAGAAGCTCAGAAAGAAAACAATTATAAGTTTTTTTTCTAAACTGTGTTGCCAAGCTGAACGGTTTTTTAAGTCTCGTTATAAAAATATCTTGACATCTACATAACTGCTATAAAACTGTGGTATAGACGGATAGATTCTTCATAATTATGAAAGACCAGCTGATGCCCGCAGTTTCGCCCGCGTGAAATTTGTTCTCATTGCCGCTTCCCGTGGGAACTTATTCCCGGGATAAAAAGCAGCGTATGTGTAATTACGGACTATGATGTATCTCTGTTTCAAATTTCAGCCAGATTCGTTGGGCCTTTCGATCGTGAAAGAGTAACAAACATTTCACACTAACAAACTTTCGCATTTAAAGTATTAGTAGGATAGTAGGATTTAAACAGTAAACAGTGTCAACGTCCAAAACGTTAAAAATCAGTAAAGTAAATAGCTCTTCTTAGCACTAGGGTAAGAAGTTGTAGCAAAAAGAATGAACTTGGCTCCACAGTCTGTATGCAAATGGGGTGACGAAAATTGTTGATACTTATTATAATGAATAAACCCTGCTAATTTAATGAATATCTGTTTATTATAGTTGCGTTCCTAAACGCTTGAATAGTGGTATATTGTAACGGTAATTCAATTAACCATTGCAGCTCTCTGAGGAAATCGAACATCTTTGTTCCGAGCTATGTGTATGTTAAGAATAATTAGTTTGTATCACGCGAACACACCACATACAGCCAGAGAATGAGGATAAATGTTCAAGAATTTGAGATCAACTATACAATAGGTATAATACCTACTTGTCTTATTTTTTATGAATTTTTGTTTTATTATGTGTAATATTTTGTCTATGTTTGTTCTACTCTACATGTGGAATTTCTTAACAGTTTTTAGACGAACGACACGAAAATTCACACTAATGCTCCCCCATTATAAAAAAAAATAACTTCAGCGTCAACATCAAAATGAATTTCCTTTTAAGTACCTAAAATAGGTGTTTCTTGACATTTCTAATACAGGTAGGACTTACCAATCTGAAAACGTAGTTATTTTTGCAATTATGGATTTTCAACGTAACAAGAGATACTTATCACGTAAGTACTGAAATATCGAATTGTACCACAAACGCAACTTGAAAATCGACGCGGTACTTGAAAATCTATAAAAGAAAATCTCGAATTGAATTCAATATAAGCGACTGTAATTTGCCAAATTGAGAGGCAAAGTTTTTCCTTTGCCAAAATTCAAAGGCTGCTTCACAAAAAAATACAAAGCGGATGTATATAAATATATTGTATTCGGAGACAAAAGTTCCATTTCTTAATAAAAACCAGTCTTTGGAAGAATAAAGTTGAGTTAGTTCATTTCGATTTTCTTAAGATATTGCACAGGTAGTTATTTCGGAGGATAGGTAAGGCTGAGCAATCTTTTCAATCAGTTTTGACGGCATAGAAATTATCTTTGCCCAACCAATGTATGCATATATATTTATGTTATTATTGAAATGGCTTTTGCAAAATATTGCGTTAATCCTTAACAAATAAACACACACAACAGGCATCCGGCATAGCATCCATGATGGATTTTCCATCACGTGTAAAAAGTATCCCTTAAACAGTTAAAACGTTTTCAGCATCCCTCGTAGGAAGTGTAAGTTACAAATTTAATTCACATTATGATTTCATTCAGCAGGTTGAAGTTGATTTGTCTCTTTTATTCAGTATCTAGTATCTAGACCATAATATCACGAATATTAGGGCTGTCAATAATGCGGGTGCTCCTCACGTAGTTTCCCCTATCGTGATGCCTTCCATTCACGGTAGCATTCAGTCTCTATTTGGAATTGGTTTTGTTTTCAATTATTTATCACCAAAAAGCAGCTGTGTATAATATGCATACGAGTACATTTTGATGCGATGAACCAAGCCATAAGTTTAAATTCATATTCAAATATCAAATTGCTACGTCAGGTGTATAGTTTTATAACAGACTGATAACAACAAAATACATCTGTTTTTGCAACATTGTGAAATGAAAAATACAAAATGTAACATCCAAGACTTGTTAACAGAAACAATGCTTTGTGAAAGTTACTGTTTCATCAGATTAGCTCTTTCTATTCATTGCTACACAATAGGCGAACTATATCGGGATCATAATTGGTTGTCAAAGGGATAAAATGGAGGGTAGTTGTTGAGTAAACACACATTTGAAATTGCTCCCTATTTAAATTTAATTAAAAATAGTAAAACACATTATTTACAGTTAATGGTGACATTAAGTTGCTAAAATACCTGCCAGCTTTGTGAAATCCTTTTTATCATTGAAAATAGTTTGAAATGGAGTCAGTTCAGGAATCCATTGCCACAATGAAGGAGGCCTTGTTCAAGCGAATGGCTGAGTTTGAGACTGAGCTCCCTAAAACGCACACTGCATCATCACTGGTGAGTTTGACAACAGAGTTTACACTTTTTAAGACCTTTGTTTCTGACATCATGAGCAACCTCCAACAGCAAGTGGCTATATTGTCTCGAACAATAGATGCAATGGAAATGAGATACCGAAGAAAAATGTTGCTCTTTCATGGGATACCAGAAGCACAAAATGAAAATACACCGAATGTGCTAATCAAACAACTCCAAGGGCATTTACAGTCGACCATAGCACCAGACGATATTCGCCGCTGTCATAGAATGGGCCGCCCTTCGTCTGAGCACAAGCCGAGGCCTATAGTGGTCAAGTTTCAGAATGTTGCAGTACGTGATGGTTTGTGGTACGCGAAAACTAAGCTTAAGGGCACAGGCATCACACAATCCGAGTTTCTGACGAAGGAGCGTCACCAGGCGTTTATGGCTGCACGTCAACAATTTGGTGTGAATCATTGTTGGACCAAAGAAGGTTTTATTCACATTCTTCATAAAGGAGTTCGTCATCGAGTTGTCAGTAAGGGCGAGTTGCTTAATATTGCTGATATTGATGTAGAAAAGCCGCACACGCCTATGAAACCAACTGTGAAGACTAGACGAGGGGCAATTCCTATGAAATGATCATTTTATGTTAGTCTTAGCCTTCACCCGGGTATGTAGTATAATACAGCTTTGTTTACATTGTCGTTGCACTGCTAATTTAAGGTATTTTCATTTAACTTCTAGTGTTTTGTCTGTACGTCTGTATGTAAATTATAAAATTGTACATAAAGTCATATATAAATAAGAATACTACTGACATTGACACTGACAGTTTTCACAAATGTCAATTGCTGTCAAATCTGAATTGGGACCTTGTCTTTTAAGACAATCTCAGTTTATTGATACTGTGTTGGTCGTTGTCAGTGGGTTCTAAGTTCTAGCTCAGTTTTATTTCATTTTTATTTTTTTATTATCAACTTGATAAATTTAATACAACAGCTATGCATTTATGTAATATTGTCCATATATACCCGGGTAATACATAGTAATTCTCAAGATATTTTAGATTAAATTTTAATGTAGATTTAGCTACTTATGCTGACACATCTGGCAGGTGGTAAGAGATATTTTGGTATATTCGAAAATTTTACTTTATAATTTCATTATATTCATACTATATATTTATTGTTTTATCTATATTACGTATTTAATTACGTTTATTACAAAATTATTTATTTTTTACAAATAGGGACTGGTTTTTAATGTCGGAATCTGAAAATGTCAGTGACACCGAAAGCTTTTATTCAATAACTAGCTCTGTTTAAGTCACTAAGCACGGGCAATACTCGGCTGACCAATTCTCGTATCATGACCTACTCTACCTTTCCTACAACATCCGTCCTCCTAAGCCTAAGCCTAAAATCCTTTTGCGGCGTAATTTTTGTGGCATGGATCTTGATGAGTTGCGTAAAGATGCTGGCAACATAGATTGGACATCGTTGGTCACCTCTGGATCCGTAGACGAACAAGTTAACATTTTCACGTCAAACCTCATACTTCTGTACGAAAAGCATGCTCCTGTTCGGGCTGTAAAAATGAAGCATCCACCGTCTCCATGGCTAACTAGTGAGATCAAATCTTTAATTAACAAGAAAGCTGCAGCAAAATTTCGATATAAAATTAATCCTACAGACTTGAACTTGCAGAAATATGTTTCAGCTCGAAATCGCTGCGGAAAGGCGTGTAGGAATGCACAATGCCAGCACATTCATAATTCAGTTGAAAATACCGATCCATCAAAGGTCTGGAAATTTCTAGGAACACTGGGAGTTGGGAAATCGCGACAAGAAGTAAATCCTAAAGACTTGAATATTGAGGTTCTCAATCAACATTTCACTGCCGTGTCCCATTTTGATAGGACTCTGAAGGCGCAAACCATACAATATCTTTCAACTATCCCAACCCCTAACTATTCACCTTTTACCTTCGATCTGTTTACCGCTAGTGATGTTAAGAAGAGCATTACAGCGATCACATCCAAAGCTGTTGGTAGCGACTGCGTGGGCCGAAACATGATCTTTCCTATCCTTGATGAAATCCTACCAATAATTTGCTACATCCTTAACTATTCCTTAACCAGTGGTGTTTTTCCATCATTATGGAAAGATGCCTTAATCACTCCTTTGCCAAAAAAAACAAACCTCAGTTGTTAACAGACTATCGTCCAATATCCATTCTTCCTTTCCTTTCTAAAGTACTCGAACGCCTTGTCCACACCCAACTACATTCCTTTATCCGCAAGAATGATCTCCTCAATCCTCTTCAGTCAGGTTTTCGGCCCGGTCACAGTACAGCCACGGCTTTGGTAAAAATTACTGACGATATTAGATCTGGTATGGAAAATGGTAGGTTAACTGTTCTATGTTTGCTAGATTTTAGTAACGCCTTTAATACGGTAGATCCAGACGTTTTACTTTCCATACTCTGCTCTCTTAACATATCTCCTACGGAAATAGAGTGGTTTCGTAGTTACCTGTGTGGCCGCCGACAGCGCATTCGTCTTGAGGATGATGTTTCTAGTTGGTGCAATACCAGTGTCGGTGTGCCCCAAGGTGGCGTTCTGTCTCCCCTTCTCTTCACAATTTTTATAAATTCTATCTCTAATCTATTAAGTTCGTCCTACCACCTTTATGCAGACGATCTCCAAATTTACACGCAGGCATCCCTAGATAAGCTATCGGAGGCGGTGGATGTCATCAACGAGGATTTGTCAAGAATAGCGTCATGGAGTAGATCGTATGGACTACAAGTTAACCCGTCTAAAACGCAAATTATTATAATTGGAAGTTCTAGAACCACAGCAAAAATAAATTGGTCGCTGCTACCGCAGTTTGTTTTTAATGGTACAACAATTCCTGTTAGTCAAAAAGTTAAAACTTTAGGATTAATAATAGATTCAAATTTAACATGGGGTCCACAACTCCAGGAATTGAGTAGGAAGTTGTTCGCATCTGCTGGTACAGTTAGAAAGCTGAAGAGCTTCCTTCCTACAGCCACAAAAATTGCTCTTGCAAACTCCTTGCTTCTTCCAATCCTTGATTATGCAGATGTCAGTTATTTAGATCTCGCCGAAAACCAATTTGAGAAACTTGAGCGTCTCCAAAATGTCTGTATACGATTCATATTTGGCTTGCGCAAGTATGATCACGTTTCACAGTTTCGAACGCAGCTCAAGTGGTTACCTATACGACTTCGCAGGAATACTCATATTTTATTCTTGTTATATAATATTTTATTTAACCCATCTACACCTTCCTATTTAAAGGAATGTTTCAAGTTCCTTCATGATACGCACGACAGATGTTTGAGGTCATCGGAGAACATGAGATTGAAAATGCCAACCCATTCCACAAACTTTTTTGACCACTCGTTTATTGTTACAGCAGTCCGTTTGTGGAATAAGTTACCATTAGAAATTAGACGAGCTGAGACATTACAGAAGTTCAAAACTTGTATTAAGGATCATTACTTTGCAAGTACCTAATTGTTAATTTCTTCCGCTATATTATAAAATAAGTAGGTACTGGAATCATCTTAATGTTGTACATATATGTATCTACCTATTTAAATATTTGTATGCACTTAAGTATGTTAATCATGTATATATATAAATATATATATTTTCTGTATATATATCATATAAGTATGTATTGCAAATGTATGAATACTTTGTTACATTATTATTTATCTGCTTACGTCTTAAAATTTATGTGTTACTTATTCATAGAAATATATCTAATAAATTATACGCCAACAACTTCCAATTCGCTACTGCCAACATATTTCTCCATCCAAAGGTTGCCTGGCAGAAATTGCTTTAAGCAATAAGGCCGCCCATTGTATTGCTTCCTTTTGTATTAAGTTTCTTAATTGTTATACTACTTTGGCGTACAATAAAGTATACAATAAATAAATAAATAAATAAAAACAATTCCCCGGTATTGTATTCATGATTTAAATGAATAAATATGTGAAATTGAGTTTCGTAATCAAGATTTTGTGGTAGTGAAGCTCCCAGGTTTATATTTTCGTCAAAGGACAACTAATAGACAAGCCAGAGAGGGAAAAATGTATGATGATGCGGAGCTTTGTGCTTGGCTATTAGTTACACTGCGTTCATAATATAATAAGAAGACTATGTTATCATAAAGCTCTTAAAACGTTCGCCAATTAAGCCCACGGTCACATGAACATGTCGAACTTGAACTGATTAAAACCAGGCGATGTACCTTCGTGGTTGAACGTAGCCAGGGAACTGGGTATTGGATCCAGGCACTGAAATTTGTTATGACATGACACAGTGGCTAACTTTGCTGACCCCAGCCTATTTTTGAATATCGATCCTCCAATTCATTGGATCGCGTGAGAACACGAAGCGTCTCCAGCTTGACCCTGCCCAGAAGGCTTGCTTTTATTTATTCAAAATTGTTGAAGATAGTAGGTAGATAAATACTTAACTTACCTAAGATTTCTGTGTTATGTCTAGAACGCTGTCAATACCGAATCGTATTACAATAGAATTAATCAGCATAAATCACAGTGCACTATTGGGCGTCACTCGGTCTCTCTTAATACTAGTACCTACCTATTATACTGGAGAAGAGAGAGGAATTGGATTGTTTCTTTGTTTGTTTGCATCGAATAGGCTTCGAAACTACTAAAACGATTTGAAAATCCCAAATAGTGGGGAAGCTACATTATACCCGCGTGACACAAGCTATATTTTATTTTCATATTTGTTGCAACGGGAGCCACGCGGGTGAAACCGAGTGAATTCCACTTGTTACTAATAATGAGCCTGACTGGCCTGACAAAAGTGTGTTATTGGTTCTCAAAACTGCAAGTAATAAAATAGGGCGTTCTGCGACCTAAGCTTATTTGACACCAGTTCATTTTTGAGTGTCGATTTTTCAATGCATAGGAATGCGTGGGAACACGAAGCGTCTCCAGCTGTTTTTTTTATGTTCAGCTCGCCAAATTGACGTCGCCACCAGCCTGATGGAAAGCCGTGGCGCATCTAGCGATTGGGGGCCACTTCTGACAGTGTCCTCAAGTTGACGGCCCTGTGATGTGTCTCTTCACGCTCCTCTTAAAGAACCCGGGATTGTAAGATGAGGGAAATACGTGAGCGGGCAGGTCGTTCCAAGTTTTTATAGTTCGACAGAGGAACGATCTTTTGAAACTCTCTGTTCTGGCGAAGATTCTCTCCACTGTATATGAGTGGCATCTCTGTCCAGCACGCGTTGTTCAGGATTGGAAAGGAGATGGTGGCATCAGGTTGAAGAGCTCTTCAGAACATTTGCCATGATACATTCGGTAGAAGGCAGCCACGGACGCAATGGTTCTGTGATGTGCCTCTTCACGCTCCTCTTAAAGAACCCGGGATTGTAAGATGAGGGAAATACGTGTGCGGGCAGGTCGTTCCAAGTTTTTATAGTTCGAAGATTATCTCTACTGTGTATGAGTGGCATCTCTGCCCAGCACGCGTTGTTCGTGATTGGAATGGAGATGGTGGCATCAGGTTGAAGATATCTTCACAACATTCGCAATGATACATTCGTTAGAAGGCAGCCAAGGATGCTATGGTTTTTCACTGCGCCAACGGTTCGAGGAACAACCAATTATTCGGATAGAACGTCTCTGCATAGCTTCAAGCGCGTCTAGTAAGTACCTCGCGGAGTCATCCCAAAGGTGAGAACAGCTTGTAACTTGTAACTATCAGTCGCTTATCAATGTGGAGGAAAACCAAAGTACAAATGCTTGAAATGCGATGTGGGCCTAACCCGTAATGTTTTTTTGGATTACCTACCATGTACATGTTTGAAGCGCTCGTGGCCCTGCGGACTTAGTGTTCTGTAAACGATCACTGCAGTAAACTTTATTAAAAATAGTGATATCCATAACCTAAACTTAAGAAATAAGAATAAATTGGCTGAACCTAGATTTAGGCTTAATAAAATAAGCAATTCTTTTGCAGGTAATTGTATTCGAATGTACAATACATTGCCGACAGCCATAACAGGTTTGTCAGTTAATAAATTTAAAAAACTAGTAAAGCTTAAATTGTGCCAGAAAGCTTATTATAGCATTAAAGACTTTCTAGAAGACAAGACTGCCTGGCAGTGACACGAATTGCTCCTTTCTACATTTAAAAAAAAAACTGTATTAGATATTAAGATGAATAAGAGGGACCGGACTGAGTTTCTTGGGGTGTTCTTCTCAGTCTGTAGCATTTCCGAACCCCCGGTAGAGTCACAAAAATTTTGACAAACCTAAATAATTTTTTAAAAATTTCAAAGGGAATAAATTTTATTTTATTTTATATTTTATTTTAACAACTTTCACTACGGCCGGTCCATGGATGGGTGACCATCCATGTGATCATTTTGTGACATTTATTTGAGCGTTTCCTTGCTTCGGAAGGCACGTTAAGCCGTTGGTCCCGGTTGCCAGTAAAATGGCAGTCGTTAAGCCAAGTTAAAGGCTTTATTTCAACAGCAGGCAGTCACAACCTGCGCCTTTCCATTTAAACACGGCAATACGGCTCACAACGTATTACGTGGGACAAATTATAAAAAGGTGAAATGTGGGTATATAATATGCCTCTGCCTACCCCTTCGGGGATAAAGGCGTGATGATGAACCTACCATGTACCTAAAATATCATTTACTGTAATGGGCTTCAGAGACGGTCAATGTGATTTGACACGTCTGCTAAAATATGAATGAATATGAATGAAAAAAACATTGCATGTGTACCTATGTGCATCAACGTGTATGTACACATAATAGGTACTCGTCAAGTCGCGTTGACCGTCTCCAGAGCTCATAAAATTATTATTCATACATTTCTTTATTTTACTAACTAATAATTCTAAATACTTAACCGTCTTATTCTTTGAACTGTATACTACATCCAAGGAACTTCAGGTTCCATAGTGCATAGCGTCCGATATATCGGACGGGCCATAAAATTATACTCGCAAATATATTTCGTGTTATTACTGATTAAGCCTTTCAAATAACCGCCAATTAGTCCCTAAAATACATTAAAATCATAATAAGTGCAGAAACGAACTTTATGCTGTAAGGTAAACGCAGCTATTAACGACCCATCGAAAATTCGCAGGTATTACCGATCCATTTCATTAACCTGCAATTTTTACGTTACTGGAACAGTTTATGCTAGAGACATTTGACGAAATACGCACATTTGTTCATTGAGTGTCGCAAATACTTTCGTTAGTGTGCGTGGCATTCCGGGAAAGAGACGAAATTCGTTTGTTTCTATGACGATAGTAAACTTGCCGATCGTGTAGTACAAATCCTTAATCTTACAGATTAGCACACCAAAACTTCGTTTAACAGTTTTTAAAGAATTGTATGAAACCTATGATTGTTCTGTATTATTGAATGTGTTCATTTAGATGTGAGGTCTTAATTTCTTACAGTATTTCATAAAGTTTGATTAATTAAATATTATAAAACTTCACATTTAATTAAAACGGTAATACCTTCAATTATTTTAATAGTAGCAGCTATTGCCGACTCATGGGCCGGTGATTGCGATGCATATTAAATTTTGTTTTACCTCTTTCTCGTCGATATGTGACAATAAAGCAATTATTTTAATATGACATCTTAATCTAATACAGTCAGCCTTTGTAACACACAATTACCGATCTATACTACACTCATTTGCAAAAAAAACGGGCGGTTTTGATTTTCATTCATCTTTAAAAAGATACAACACCAAAAAGGTTTCAATCGTTTGTACACGTTACTGGCCGGTTTTAAAAATGTCGTGGTATTTAAAAAAGTACGTTCTAAATTCAAATTTTCATTTTATGCTCATTTTTACAGAAAACCCCCCTTTATCCTACATTTTTGGCGCGAAGTTCCAGGAGTTAACATCGACTTTCACAACTTTTATTCAATTTTTATCGATTAATTTCATATCCTTGATTGTCAAAACTTTATTTATTGCTGTTTGGCTGTATCAAAAATGGTAGATAAAGTGGTAAAAGCTACCAAAATTATCGCGCTGCTTGAGAGGGTTGCAGCCAATGTTTCGTGGCTAGGAGGCTAAACGTTAGTCGCTCGACGGTCCAAAGGACCTGGCAGCGATATCAGGAGACTGGTTCCGTCGAGAGAAGGCCTGGTTCTGAAAGAAAACCATGTACCCAACCACGGGATGATCGTTTTCTTGTGAGTCGTGCATTGAGAAATCGCAAATCTTCGTATGTGGATCTTAAGAACAACCTCCAAGAAGTAAGAAATGTGCATATTAGTCTATGGATGGTCAGGAGGAGGCTTCTCGCTTTCAATATACGCAGTCACCGCCCGGCCCGCGGTCCTAAATTACTCCGTGAGCACAGAGTTCACAGGCTTAGGTTCGCTAGAAATTGTAAATCATGGACTAAAGAAGATTGGAATAGGGTTTTGTTCTCTGATGAAGCCAGGATATCTCTGTTCGGTGAAGATCGACGTCGGCGAGTGCTAAGAAGACAAGGAGAACGCTTTGCAGAGGCATGTTTCGAAGAAATCACACCTTATGGTGGGGGCTCTGTTAAGTTTTGGGCAGGAATAAATTCAATGGAACGTACAGAGTTAGTCTTCATTGAAAACGGCTCACTGACTGGGCATCGATACATAACGGAAGTTCTAATTCCTCATGCACAACCCGCATTGGCCGCTCTAGGTTAAGACTCGATTTTTATGGACGACAATGCTCGCGCCCACCGATCCCGCGATGTTAATGCGTATGTGCAAGAGGTCGGCATTCGTCGTTTGGATTGGCCAGCTCGAAGTCCCGACCTCAATCCCATAGAGCATGTCTGGGACGTTCTAAAACGGCGTGTGAGATCAGTACACCCGGCTTCGCAGATCATCAGAGAGCTGAAGAATGTGATTACTGCGGAGTGGGAACGTATTCCGCAAGCAAGTATCAGGGATATACTCGCTAGCATGCCCAGACGAATTCAAGCTGTGATTTTAGCTAGAAAGTAAAAGCAGATAAATGTTTAGTATCGAGTGTGACCCCCTCACACTTGATACTAAACATTTATCTGCTTTTACTTTATTAAAGAAAAACAAACAAAAAAACCTTTTTATTTTTACTTCATGAGCATAATGCACTACTAGCGAACATACACTACTAGCGAGGTTTAGCATTATTTCCCATAAATTGTAACAAAATTTTATGAAATACTGATGAAAACGATTATTTTCTTATTAATTTACCAAATTGTGAGGATAAAACTACCTATAATTATCAAACAAAGCAATATTAACATTTAAAATGGTTCATTGCTTAGATGCCCGTTTTTTTTGCAAATGAGTGTATTTGGTCTAGTTTTCTTATTTAATCGTTTCATGTTTACTACGAAATACAACTTTAGTCATTCATTGTCATTATAAAGGAGCATTATAAAATTACTTTTTATTGCATTACAATGTTTGTATTAATTAATATCATTTGCAACACTATTTATTTAAAATCTCTGCTATGGCTACAAAAATCAAATAAATACATATAATCTACTTTTTATGAGTCGGCCATACAATTTCGTAATTATGTATTATATCGACTATTACCGATCTATATGAGTCAGTGATAGCAAGTACGGGAAGCTATTGCCGATTCTATACAAATCCTGGTCGTTTATGTAACATAACACTAGTTTAATGAAATATTAGCTTATTATCCAACAAATTTTTGAAGATAAAAAAACCATAAAAGCTCTTTTACAACATAATGTCTTAGTCAAATAGCATGGACCAGAGTATCTAAGTGACTTTTCCTATGAAGAATAATATGAAAGTGTATGAAAGGTAGTATGAAAGGACTTAGAGCAAACCTACATGATTTTCTGCAAAAGCACCATAATGTGTTTCTTCTTAATTAAACAAAATACCTGCCTATACATTCTTCTTGTTTTTAACAGTCGGTAATAGATTCATAAAAATCGGTTAATAGCTTCACAGCCTTTCGTATGGGTCGGTAATACAAACAATGGACTTGATCACTTAATTATTTTTTTATTTTATTAGTATTGTGTTTAAGGGCAATTTAGGGCTTTAAACATAAACTCGACAAACTAAAGTTTCATATAAAATCAAAACATTGGGTGTGAACTCAATCACCATTCTTAATAACTATCATCAATTTTAAAATTGTCTTAACAGGGTCGGTAATACCTGCATTTACCTTAATGGGTTAAGTAGTCTGCATGTTATTCCTGCACCAAATTTCAGCCAGATCAATTCAGCCTAATTCAAATATATAGGTATTGTAGAAGAAACTGCTGGGGCGTCCTAGTTCAATCACGGAATTGAGTCACAAAACTACGTTTATTTATGAAACTGATTTTTTTCATTATAAAACCAAACTGTCCTTAGAGGCATATACCTAAATGACAACGAACGTAAAATCATTCATGTAATGCCGATTCAAGTGTTTTAGGCATAACGCGATGTAGACCAACTAAGATTTAGGTATACTTCGAAATAGTCCATATAGGAAATAGACCAACAGCTTTATAGGCAAACAGCTACTTAGGCTAAATGCGAATTGTAAACGACATTTAGACGTAACGCTAATTAGGCATACTGCGAAGTAGTCTTACTGAGCGCAAAGGCTCCTAACGTTCAAAAATCCCAAAATAATATCGGTCGCTTTTTTGAAGGCTGATTTTCTCAAATCTGAATTATCCGTGTCACAGATTTATCACAAATTTATAGAAAAGGAATTATTTTCGAGTTCATTTTATAATAATCCTCCTTTACAGTCGTGTAAAAATAAAAAAGACACTCTATGATAGAAATGAATCAAGAAAATGAATTGCGAAAAGCTCTACTTTTAAAATAAGCGTCCTACGAGTACAATAGGGAAACCTTCTTCCCTTTAAATACGTATTTAAATAATTTATGATACAGAAACTTCACTTCTAATGTAAAGGAACATTATTTATATACCTACTGCCTATTTTTTACGTCCGGATTACCTCACGTGTTCTTCACTCCCCAACGAAGGCAAGGGTAAAATAGGCATGTCACTTAAACAGTATATTACGTCTGTATAAAATATTTACAGTTCATTTTTAGGGTTCCGTACCCAAAGGGTAAAATACTGAAACGTTTTGCTGCGATTAGACAAAATACTAAATATATTAACAATGTTTATGGAGAGCTTACATACTACAAACGTAATTTATTTGCCGTTGTTTGATATAAACCGAGATCCGACTTGCACTTGGCCGGTTAATATTAACAAACTTTTTCGACTGAGAATATCTTACTTAAGCCCCTGCTACACGATTTTATTCTAGTATTAGGTTGACATATTGACACTGTTGGGCACTAGATTATATAACCATTTATACCAGACGCTTAAAACTAAAACTATTTACATGGGTTTTAAGAATAAAAGCAGTTGCAATTAAAACAGTAAATCACTGATGAAAACTCATTATACGCGCAAACTCTTTTAATGAATATTTAAAATGATATCGTCTTCTCTATGGACGTTTTAAGTGTCAGTTAAGTTACTTTATGGGCAACCCGCAAATCAGTTTTTATGGCATGCTATTACATGCAATTAATTGGTAACCACAACATATTTGGGCAAATTGAGACAGATATTATAATAACGCTAACTACCTAACAGTAAAACAGAGCCCTAAAGCAACTAAAAAAACTTTATAACCTCAATCAGTGGTGTTAGTTAGACTAAATAGAAAAATTCAAATTCAAATCAATTTATTGTGAAAATGGGTTACATGGTGATGTTTGAGTAATAATATTACATTATTGTAGTTTCTCCATTCTCCACCTCTAAGGCATACAATATAATTTACATTATGATACAATTAAATGGAAAAAAAAAAAAAAAAAAAAAAAAAAAACATGGCAACCTAAAACATGTCCTTGTAATTTAATTTTGTTTAATATTCTAAAATAACTATTTCAAGAAGTTTGGCAAGTTTCCAATACTCGTATTTTTCGTGTATTACGTTATTATAATTTATTTTTGATGAGAAGCAAGGTCCATTGAAAACAGACCCAATTTTGCTATCTTCTATCCAACAGGACAATTTTTTGAAATTTTATTGGCTGGACCGGTTGGACCACACAAAATTACAGTTTCATCTTACAAAAGGAAGAATTTCGGACATAGCACATTATGCGACGCGGGGGGCGTAGGTCCCTCGCGTTGCTATGGAAAAGGCGCAGATGATTGAAAATGTCATAGTTTAAAAGACTTTCATTGTCTTTTTATTTTTATTTTGTGTTTGTTTGTGTTTTTAAGTGTATATAAATCGTGTATTATTTTTATGACGTCCACCTCTGCAGTCAGTGGCAATGTGGAAGCAGGTTCAGGTCAACCCGCTGCCTCTGTAAGTAATTTTCAACAATGCCCCTTTTGTCCCCAGGCCAGGTTTTTTAAAGGTGAACATGGCTTGAAGGTGCATATTGGGAAAATACACAAATCCCAGAATGTACTTCAAGGCCATGTTAACCCAATCTCGAGGGTCAATAATACATCTGATACCTCCGAAATTCCCTTTTGGCAGACTTTGAGTGTAATGAAAAATTCAATTCCGGTTTTAAAAAGAATTCCTCGAGCTGCGAGGCCTACTGTGGCTTATAATTTGGCAAGCTGCATAGGCCTTGTCGTTCGTGAGAATTCTACAACGGCCTGGGAGCAATTGCTCACCTTTTCTTACAGAATACTACATGTAAATAGAAATAACAGTTCCAATCGATCCTTGACTACCCTTATTAAAGAAAATTGCCATAGTTCTAATTCCACTTCTATCTTTCAATCTATTTTGCCAATCACACATAATAATACAGTTAGTACAAACCAATTTAAGTATATAGAAAATAAAGTAAGGGAAGGTGACATAAGGGGAGCGTCGAGGTTACTTTTTAGTAGCGATGTGGTGGCGACTAATTCTGCAGACACGCTCGCGTTTTTGCAGGATAAGCATCCACCGCCGTCAGCTGATCTCACTTTTCCTGAACCACCCAGTGATGACTTTGAGTGTCTCAGTGTCACTGCCAAGGACGTACTTGCAGCCGTTTGCTCCTTCCGCAGTGGATCTGCGGGCGGTCTTGACGGTCTGACACCACAACACCTCAAGGATTTGTTGTGTCAAAACACAGGTGAGGCTGGCGATGCTCTGCTGAAGGAGCTAACGGCTCTCATAAATTTAATGCTCTCCGGCAATGTGGATGATGGCATCATCGCCATCTTGTACGGGGCCAATTTGTGTGCCTTACGCAAGAAAGATGGTGGCATTCGTCCCATTGCCGTAGGAAGCGTCTTAAGACGTTTGGTAGCTAAACTTTGTTGTAAGTTTTATAATACAGAACTTGCCGAAAAATTTCAGCCCTTACAACTTGGTTTCGGCTCCAAAGGAGGGTGCGAGGCAGCCTTGCACGCTCTCTCCACATATCTTGGCAGTGGTGAAGGTGAGGTCATCCTGAAGGTTGACCTGAGGAATGCCTTCAATTCATTAAACAGAGACACCTTGTTGACCCAAGCAAAATTAGAAACTCCTAAAATTTATAAATTCCTTTGGCAATGTTACAGATTTCCTACAAAATTAGTATATAAAAACCACCTTTTGGAATCAGCTGTTGGTTGTCAACAAGGTGACCCACTGGGGCCTGTCATCTTTTCTCTCGCTATACATCCTATTATTAAGGAAATAAATTCTAAATTCAACATATGGTACCTAGACGACGGGACTCTAGGAGGCGATGTAAAAACAGTATTAGAAGACCTACAGTTAATAATAAATAAATTTAATTCCATTGGTCTGAATTTAAATTCGGATAAATGTGAACTTTATATTACTGAAAAAGTAGACAGTCTTTCCACAATTCACAAATTTAATTCTTTGGCTCCTAACATAAAAATTTTAGATAGCAAATCTCTTCGCCTCCTGGGTTCCCCGGTTTTAGAAGAAGGTTTTCAACCCTTTTTAGAAGAAAAGCTACAAAATTTCGATATTATTTCTGATCGATTACTTAAAATTAGTGTTCATTCAGCTTTCACTATACTCCGGTTTTGCCTTTTCGTTCCAAAATTTACTCATGCCATTCGTTCATCACAATTTTGGAAATTTATGCCACTTTTGGAAAATATAGATACTACGATTCAGCACACCTTATGCAAAATTTTAAATGTGGCCTTGAACGACCGAGCCTGGCTCCAAGCGTCTCTTCCAGTGCGCTTGGGTGGTCTCGGTATTCGCAAAATTTCTAACATCAGTCTGCCAGCATTTTTGTCGTCAGTTCACGGCACTGAAGATTTAACCAGAAAAATTTTAATTAACACACAGGTTGATTCTGAGGTGTCGTGTAAGACTGACGCCATAAATGCTTGGAAGATGGCCTGCCCCAATACTCCGTTGCCCGACAACCTATCCTCTCAGAGACTGTGGGATGTGCCGCTCTGTAACTTGGTAAGAGCTAATTTAATCAATACTTCTTCCAATATTGCAGAGCGTGCGCGTTTGCTAGCTGTGGGAGAGTGGGAGTCGGGTCTATGGATTCAAGCGCTTCCATCATCCAACATAGGTACTATGTTAGATGATACTACCTTTCGCCTTGCCACATGTCTCCGTCTAGGTGCGCCGTGTGTTTCTCCGCATTATTGTCACTGTGGAGAAGTTGTCGACAATCTTGGACGTCATGGCCTCTCGTGCAGCAGAAGTGCCGGCCGCATTTCTCGCCACGCCAACCTGAATGACATAATACGTCGGGCTCTTGTCACCGCGGGCGTACCTGCCGTTTTAGAACCAAATGGACTGGTGCGTGACGATGGCAAGAGGCCCGACGGTATGTCATTGTTGCCTTGGAAGATGGGTCGACCTTTGGTGTGGGACGCCACATGCGTTGACACCCTTGCGCCGTCACATCTTCCAAGCACAGCAGGTTGTGCAGGTGCTGCTGCTGCTTCTGCGGAAAACCTCAAACGGCGCAAATACTGTAATTTAATAGGTAATTATATGTTTGAGCCGTTTGGGGTTGAAACGTTGGGGCCTTGGGGTCCAAGTGCCCGCTTTTTGTATAAAGATTTGGCAAAGCGGTTAGTCGACGCTTCACGCGACCAGAAGGCTGGCTATTTCCTTGCACAAAGGATAAGCATTGCCATTCAACGTGGCAATGCTGCCAGTCTTCTGGGAACGTTTCCAGTGAACGATGATGTGGAGGAATACTACGACGCATGTATGTAGGTATGTATAATAAAATTCTCAGTTCTTTTTTAAATTGTTTGTTTTAGCCTTTTGTAGATATTTTATTATAATAATTGTAAATAAATTAGGTAGAATATAAGTTGTAAATAATGATTAAATGGAATGAAAAGAATTTAATTGATTTCATAATAAATAACAATAAACAAAGTCAAAATATAATGAATAAATTAAATGTCGAAGTAATCAAATGTCAAAAAAAAAAGAAATAATGTGAGAGTTATCATTAATGGCATATGCATTCATTAACATTATTAAGTTAAAACCAATAAATTAAATGATTTTGTTCCTCATGTCCTCCAAAAATTCATTAACACAATAATAAGCCTTGTCCAACAGAAATAATTTCATCTTATGTTTAAAACAATCTATAACGCTTATATCTAATATAACCTTAGGTAGGTTATTATAAATTCTGGGTGCCATACAGAAAACACTATTGCCCATTAAAGCGGATTTATGCTGAGGGCAGCAAACTTTATGCTTGTGGCGTTTACTTTTATAACGATTAAATAAATCTAGGTTAGCTCTTACGAATACTACCATTTCATAAATATACAAACACGGCATAGTTAGTATTTTCAGTCTCTTAAAGAAAGGCCTACAGCTGTCTGTCTGTTGGAGGTTGCATATTGCCCTAATACATCGTTTCTGTGATTTAAACACTTGTTCTCTCTCAGTACAGTTACCCCAAAAAATGATACCATACATGAAAATTAGAGATAATTTTTGAAAAAGCAATTAGTATGTTAATTCAATCACAAAGTAAATATCAAAAAAAATTGGTCTCGAGGAGGACTCGAATCTGCAAACGCCCTAACCGTTGGACCACCGGAATGCTGCTCTCAACCATCAAATTCTTTCACCTCATTACGTCTTGGGGCGACATAGGCACCATCTACCAGCAACTTATATAAGTTGCCGGATAGATGATTTGTCAGTTTTTTTTTCACATTTTCTTTGCCGTAGAATATTATCTTTAAAATTATTATTTTTTGTTAGATTAACAACAAAAAGGGAAACTCACAAACTATTTGAAATATATAAAACAATTTTCAAAAACAATCCAATAACACTGAAAGTAAATGGCAAAATAATCTAAACTGAAAGGCCCATTCTAACAAAATCACTTAGATAGTGTTTCTTATTGGTAACGAAATAGTTTAATTAAATTGGTTATCGCAAAAAATAACATTATCTAGTAGAAAAATAAAACTCCCAGTACATCGAAACCAAGATTCTGAGATCTAAGTCTACTATTTCAATAATGTCAGAACTCAAAACAGGCTCACAATAGTTCAATAACTACGAAAACTGTCAAATTAAACCGTTACCGATGCGTCGACTTTCATTATAATTCTGCAGTCATGCCGAACCCGCAGGTGAAGCAAACATAAAACTTACGGCTTAATGTAGCAGAGGATGCCACAGGGAGACTTTCCTCTACTTTTGATTTAATGGTATGTGTAAAATGTGAAGTAGAGAAACAAGAAGTAGAAAAACGGACTCGGTATCAACGTTTGGATGATGATGATTAATGTTCGGAAAATATCTGGTCTCAACGAATATACTTGAATGATTTAATTTGGTGAAAAATAAAATAACACAGGTTAGGTACTCGTGTCATTTTCTTTTTATCCTGTACTAGCTGACCCGCGCAACTTCGTTTGCGTAAGAGAAATAGAAAGGTCCCCCATCGCTTTTATTCTTATCGCGTGGTTTTCTGTCGCGTGTATTGCCGTTGTATTATTTTGCCTTTCGGACCATTAGGTTGAATTTTCAAAATACTGAATTTCCATTTGGCACAAATTGGATTTTCTTTAAAATGGTTATTGTAAACGAACCTAATCGCCTAAGCACTATCAGTAGGGTTACGGGATATTTTACTTTTCCGTGACTCTACTGGATGCCAAGGGAAATATGGGTCGACTTGCAGCAGCGCCACTGGTGTTGCAAACGTTAACTATGCGAATTAGTTCACTGCAGTAACCAACCATCAGGTGGCCCGGAATAATAATAATATAATATAGATAGGAATAAAGTCCCTTAATGAGTTCCATTCCGAACAACGCGACGGTTGGCCGGTTTAGTTAGTCGGAGTGGAAAGACAGAGAGTTCCGTACCAAAAAACAGCAAAGCATCACGTTTGTTGGATGGGAGCCCCCTTAATCCCCGCCCCCCTTTTCTGACGTTAGTATTTGTTGTCATAGTGGCTACAGAAATGTATCATCTGAAAATTTCAGCTCTCTAGCTATCACGATTCCTGAGATACAGCCTCATGACGGACAGATAGACAGACAGCAAAGTCTCTTATATATATAGGGTCCCGTTTAAGGGCACGAACCCTAAAAATTGTTTCTTTGTCTATGCCATTAATCTAATTTCAAGGTTCTAGATCTCGATCAGGTATCTAAGTCAGTTTTTATTTTGTATATATCAATCAAATCAGCATGTACGCTCCTGGACGTAGGCCTCTCCTAATTTACGACCTGCGCCTTCAGCATCCAGCCTGCGACCTCTTCTAGGTCCTCGTTTCATCTAGCGGGTGGACCAAGTCGCGATGCTCGCTTTGGAACTCGTTTGCTCCATCTGCCGTCGTCTGTCGTCTTCTGTGGCCAGCCCGCGGCACTTTACAGTACTGTTTTTATATGTATAGATATAATTCTGACTAAATAAATCAAAATACGTATTTTGAGCGAAGTAAATCTATATTTTTGTAAAAATTGATACCTAATGTCTTTGTTAATTGGTTTAGAGAGCATTCTCTGCTTTTGCTAAGGAATTGATATCTGAACTTCTTTCTCTCTGGTATTTCTGGATTGTGTAGGTCTTCAGACTTTCGAGGCTGAGGCAACCCGTACTAATACAGTTTCTCCTATTGTGACCAGACATCTGCTAAATGTTCATCTATAACGCCTCTGATCGTTTGTATTATCCCTGTAGGTATATAACAAGAAAGTAAGCGAAGATGGTAATAAACTCTGTGATAATCGGAACCGTGTACCTACACTTTACCTAGAACTTGTTCGTTCATAATTCCAAGCCAGATATGTACAGGTTTTCCTTCTCACAAATGTATTTTTGACATACAAAATATGAAGGCAATTTCGCATATTGAAGGGCAAAAGTCAATAAATGAAGAGTTTTATTATAGTAGTTTATGACACTGTTGCATAATAAGGGTTCTTATAACACGAGTGTGTTTTAAAAAAACGAGCCGTAGGCGAGTTTTTTTATAGTATCACACGAGTGTTATAAGACCAAGTTATGTACAGTGTCATACACTACTTTATCTACTCTCATACTATAATACCTGATTTCATTTTGTTGTGATATATAGTTGCTCCTTGATTTCGCCGGTAACAGGTTCATGGTCATGTCTGACGCAGTTTCCAGAATGTCTGGTGGTGTACAATTACCACCATCCTCGCTATATGACATGTTTTTACACAAAAACTAATTTATTTTACAAACAAAACCAAACTTTGTTTAATTTAAAATGTAAAATATTGGCGCCAAGGCGCAAACATCGATTGCGCATGCGTGTTTCTTTTTTTTTTAGACTGCGGAGACCATAGATTTAGGATTTTTCGCTACTCTGGAGACACAATTTTTTTTAAAGTAGAGGTTCAATTTTCTTTTTCAGCTGGAGATTGTTTATGGTGTATCGTAATGATTAAAAAGTTTTATTACGATATAGGTGTCCATACAAGACCTGTATCGTAATAAAACTTTTTTTTTGGCTTGTGCGTAATGTTTGTCATAATAGTATTGATTTCAATTTTATAATCTTTGTATTATAGTATCAGAGTAGATAAAAATTATTATTTGATTTTTTTGACATTTATTTACTTATCAAAAATTGAGACCATCTTTTTTAATTCGAATTGAGCTTTCAAACATGTGTCAAAAAAAAACAAAAAGTATCGACTAAGAAGTATTAATATGGACTATGGGGCACTTCCCCCCAAAATATTTTTTTACCCCATTTTAACCATGATAAAAGACAAATTTCAATAAAATACAATACACGTCCCCTATCAATTCAGTTAAAGATGTTTTATGCCAAATTTGAAGAAGATCGGACCAAGGAATCACGTTGTCCCATACAAACTTTGCAACCCTTGTTTACCCCCTTAAGAGTAGAATTTTTAAAAATCCCTTCTTATTGCTCGCCTACGTGACAGAAGGAGCAGTTGTGCGAAATTTCATGGTTCTAGACCCAGCGGTTTAGGCTGTGCGTTGATCGTCAGTCAGTCAGTTCTTGTTTTTATATATATAGATAATAAAAAAAATGCAATAAACAATTTTATTTAGAGAAAATAATACCTCCCGATTTTCTTAAAGTCGTTTTAAGGCTTTTTAAACTGAACATCTAAAAGTATAAACATATATTTCTTTGAATTAAAAATATAAACAACTACGTGATACAGTCATGTGCATAAGGAAAACTGCAGTGGTCACGCATGCACTTTTGCAAATTACTGCTCTTATTAATTAAGTTGAGTGCGGTGTACTGGACAGCTTAATTTTTTAAAGCGCTTTGCCAAATATAGGTACAGTCTCTCCTGATAGTATTGTACAAGCAATATATAATGTTATTAAAATAATTGATTCAATCCTCGTTCGATTTACATCTCCGAATTATAGTTATATCTGTACAACCTAATATAAATCTATTGTTATTTCAGCTATTTAAATCTAATACTCATAAGAATCGTAGCCTGGTCGTAGGTCCTGAAATCGGTAACTGTTTTTGCCTGTTCTATTTAGGATTTTTTCTGTACCAACCTCGAAGCCAGCTTAAGGTCCTGGCTGCTAGTTGGCTAGCTGTCTGTTTCAACACAGTAATAGGCTCACTATGGCCTCACCTGTCCATTCGGGAAAATATTGTAACTATTTTACATAGATCCGTTTACTGCAGTGATTTATTTATTTTATTTATTTAAAAACTTTATGCACAAAAATTGTACAGAGGTGGACTTAATGCCGTAGGCATTTTCTTCCAGTCAACCTTAGGGTGATGCAGAGATAAGTAAGTAAAAGAAGGTGCTCAAAGTCGATCTGAGACTATTTTAGATGTATTTAACACATTTACCATACATAAATAGGTACCCATGCATATATTATATAATATTTAAATAATTATATATAGACACACATACATTATATACATACCCATACATACATACATACATACATACATACATACAATAAATACATTACACAAATAATAGCTGTACTTGAAATATTCATTAATGTAATGAGAATGCTTTACTAACGGGTATAAAGATGCAGTCGGCGGCCTGGGCGCCGCCGACGTGTCTTCGCCGAGGACTATCGGCCTTCATGACCGGGGGTCTAAGGACGGTGAGAGGGTCGCTCACCGTCCTTACAGAAGCAGGCCCATGACGGCAGCGTGACGTGAGCAACCCACGCACGCCCCCCTTTAGAAGCGGGATCACACCCGAAACCCCCCAAAGACGCGGGATAGCACCTGAAACACCCCCTGGGCGAGGCCGCAGTAGCGGCCGTAGGTCTGTTGGGAGTCCCGGGACATCCTTCCGAGGGCTTACCCCGGGCTCCCAACCACAGGCTGTTGGACGTTACGTGAGGTTTTTTAGTCGGTAAGAGTCCGGCATAACATCCTTTGAGGATTTTCCCTCACGTTAAAAAAAAAGGGGGTATAAAGATCGGGCATTTTATTTTTTAATGTATTGCGGTTTGTGCACGTTCTGACTTCAGGCGGAAGTGCATTCCAGAGGAGGGTTGATTGCACAAGGAATGATGAATGACTCATACTTGAATTGTGAGAGGGACAGAGAAGAAGGCGGTTGTTAGAAGAGCGCAAATTTTTATCGTGAATTGAACAAAGCAATTGGAGATGAGATGTCAAATACGAAGGAGCATTAGAGTAATTCATAAGAGAAAAAACATCATTACCGCACGTAAATTGCGACGCTGACGTATAGGCAACCAACCCAATTCTGAACGGTAAACCGAGACATGGTCATATTTTCAAAGATTATAAACGAATCGAATGTAATTATTGAGAAGCCGATCGAGTGATTGGCATTTCACATCCCAGTAATTTTACAACTATTTTCGCAAAAGAAAAAAGGTAACATTTGTCACATTTTGTATTTATTCTACGTCCTTTAAACCATAATAATATTATATTCTACGTGCTAAAGATACTTTATGCCCACATGTTGTAATAAAACTAGTAGCATAAGTATAATCTATTACTCTGGCGGGAAAATCTGAACTAAAGCAATATAAATTACTCTTCAAAATCTGGGAAATTGCGGTCGGCTAAATATAATAAAGAGAATATGTGTAGTAAAGAGCCTACGAACTTTTCCTCATGTACATTTCGTGAGGATTCAAGAACAGTATATTGCTATATAAATCTTTATAAGACTTTTTTGTAAGCAGTATTTTTTATTAATCATTCTAAGACAGTAAAACACTTTTAACTGCCGACTGCAAAGGAAGAAGTCTGAATGTATTTTTAGATCCTTCACCAATATTTTTGAAGTCGTTTGAAAGATTTTAACATGTCCAAAGCAAATACTAAAAAATCATGGCGTACCTTTGTGTCAAATCATAATTATAATAAATCTGCATACCTACCTACACTTAGGTAAATCTAAAATTATCTACATATATTGCGTATACCTAGATGAAAAACAATTTAGAAAACATAAACAGTTATTATCATCACAGAACACAATAGACATCGCAAGTATCATAAGCAAAAAGCGGCTATAGTAAGAAAATAATATAATATATTCTTATTTTGTCTGATAAATTACTGTTACCAACCCCAGTCATGCCATTTGGCAATCCTTTAGTCGACAATGAACAAAAAGTATTGAAACTCTGGCAAGGCAACAAAAAAATTCATGCTCTGATTAACTTTCAAAGCCGTAACGATGTAGATTTTTTTAGTTTTTATTCTGTAGTTTCACATCTTAAGCGTCTTAAGACTGTAGTTAATAAGTTGTTCAAACTTTAAAAGAATGCGAAAATACCAAAAACGGGGTTAAGTACCTTCATAAATACTATCCCCCCGTGCTGTGGCGACGGGACCCCGTGTCATAACGTTTCCCGTACAATGTCGTATCGTATGTACTTTTCGTAAGAGGCGACTAAGGCAAAGTTTTTGCAAAAAGATAAATTGCATAGAAAAGGAAAACTCGAAATAAAACCCGGCTGGTAGTAAAATGCCAATAGTTTAGCCAAGTTAAAGGCCTAATGAGCGGCTTGACATTTATTTCAGCTGCGGGTCGGCAAGACCTGTGCCTGTCCATTTCTCTCCACTCCAATAGACTCACCACCTTTTAATTGGGACATAAAAGTATAACGTGAAATGTGGCTAATTGCTTTGCCTAAACCGACCCCTACTGTGACAAACGAAAAAAAAAAATGCGTGACTAATATATTAATGTTTGTATGTTTAATATGTATAAATATTCACTACAAGGAGAACGAAGTTCCGTTCATATTTATGTTGATCATCGCATCGTGCTAATATATAAATATTTACATGGTAATAAGATGTGTTTCCGGATAGCATTGTACACTTCAGAAAATACGAGAAAATAATCCAGTCACGATTTCTTCTAAAACTATTTCCATACTTCCACATAATAATATGTCCACACTAAAACACATGCCCATTTATTACAATAATATTAGTAAGGACAAAGAAGTAAGCAGGTGGATTATTAATATGAACTTTTACAATATTTATATTCTTAGAATAAAATCTACCCGAAATTTTAAAAAGCAAGCTACAATGTATGTTATTATAATTACGTAATCATAAGAACTGCCTGAGTAGAGGACCTACTCAGTTAGCTCTTTTTGTAACACACTTAAGTGATATTACGTAATACTAGATTGAATTTGGAGTATACGCCTTCCAAAGAAGCCTTTATATGCATATTTTTGCCCAAAAGAATCTGAATGATATTCATCTCGATCCCATTTCTGAAATAAATCGAAGGGTCAAAGAATTTGTTGGCGTCTAGTCCAATAAACCCTGGGGCCAAGTCTATTGTTGGGGTCTGCACGCGAACACTTGATACTTGATCAACAGTTTGGGTTGAAATAGGTCAGCGCCCCTATAATATATTTCTGACATAATCCTGCGGTTTTCTGAAGTAGTGGTATCTAAACTGCAGTCATTTTTTACCAAGCTTAATATTTATTTCTTATATTTGTGTGTATGGTACTCGTGTAGGCCAGTTCTTTAATTTTGTTATTTAAAAGCAAATTTTAAAAAAATGCTAAGAAACAAGAATAATGTAGTTGTAAACTGATTTGTGATAACCTTTATACTTTTGATTGTTGGCATTTGATGGAACTTGTTATACATTATGAAAACTCACTCACTTGTACTATTCCACAACTTTTATTATATTTAATTTTAATATTACCTAACCGGTTTCGCTATTATAGCATTCTCAAAGGTGTTTACACTTTGATTTGTGATAATATTGTTTTATCAAAAAAAAAAAACATGGCGACCTACATGATGGAAAACAGTTACTGTTACAGCAGTAAGTACATGACGTGTAGGTACGTTAAAAAGATTGTAACAATTTCGGTATTGAAAACTTTGCAATACTGAAATTGTTACATCTCTTTGCTAACCTTTCGAAGAATTTAAAGTATTTATTAAGTCGAAGCTTTGTAGAACGAGCTTTTTTGTTCCACAATCACGATGTAGAAGAAAATCCCGATCGGTTGCCTTTAATGTATGTTAGTGTATTTTTAGAAAGACTGATCATGTTTAATTCTTTTTTTGTGTATGTTTTACAGTTTTCAGGAAACGGTTTCATTGATTCTCATTTCTATACTTTTTTATTTGTTTGCATCGAATAGGCTCCAAAACTACTGAACGTACTTGAACAATTATTTCCCTGTTGGAAAACCACACTCTCTCTGGGTGACATAGGCTATATTTTATTCCCATGTTACCACGGGAGCGGGAGCAACGCGGGTGAATCCGCGTAACATTAAATAGTTCCCTAATAAATACCAGTACATGTACATACCATACACTCAACACCCAAGCAACTGAGTGTAAAATAATTACTAAAACCTTGACTATCTTCTCTGAGCCTGTCATTATAGCCACTGTTATGTAATATTTAGTCCATTAACCCATATAGACCTACCGTACCCCATATGGTACAGTTACTTTGAAAAATTATTGTGACGTTAATGTGGGTATATTGGTATTTTGTTTAGTTAAAACAATTAGCTCAGAGTGTCAGTTTTACATTTGTTATAATACGAATAACTAAAGTGCAAGTAATTTTGAGCTTTTATCGATATTTGCTGGCAGAAACGGAATAAATAATTTACAATGTCTTCAAGAAGGTGAGTTTCACATTATTTATTATGAACTAGATTGTTTATTCGTATTTTTATAAGGCTTATAGTACAATAGGTGCTATGATTATAAAAAACTTCGACCTTGGTTATTTTAGTTGGGTTTATTCAATCCTCAATTAGGTGTACCGTATATGGTACAGTAGGTTTATTTGTAAGCAAAATGTAACATAAACTGTACTTATACAGATCTTTGCTTTTGATTGTTCTAGATCATTGACGCTTCACGATATTGCTACGACTCTCATATCAGGGTCAAGATGTTGATATTTTTTTATTTCCACCTGATACCGCAAATGATGAACTGACTGAGGAAGACTCTGGTGAGGAGGATGTCGTAGAGATAAATAATTTACCTCCAAGTTTGCTACGAGCACCAGCCGAAGTTGCCGCTCTTACCCGTTCTGAAGAGTCAGAAGACCCTTGTAAGTCTCAAGAACCATTGCAAAAACGCATCAAGAAGTATAACTGGATAAAACGTGACTTACAACCTAAACCTATGACTTGGCAACCAACGTGTCACGGTCCTCTTGAAAGAAATCTGATAGAGTACAGAAAAAGAAGATACTTGTTTCTCAACCGCATCTCATTGAGCAATATAACAAAAACATGGGGGGGGGGGGTGGATTTATCAGACCAGAACATATCTTCACTGCGAATCAGCATTCGGCGGAAAAAGTGGTACATGCCTCTGATTCTTCACTGCATTTATATGTCTGTGCAAAATGCTTGGTTGCTTTATAGACATAATGGCGGGCACATGGACTTGCTAAACTTTCGACCTTGTATCGCAAACACAATCATCGACGGTAACAAGCAGCGCGAAAAACCAGGTCCTAGTTGGCCCTCATCAATAACATCTGATTCGCGATATGACGGCAAGGAGCGCTATGTTGCTAAGCAGGAGAAAAGAACCAGGTGTGGACAATGTCACAAGCAATGTCCTACAAAGTGTGTCAAGTGCAATATTGTTGTCCACGTAGAATGTTTTATTATGTATCACACAAAAAGGTAAATAAAAGTCTTTGGTAAAAATCAAGTATTTTTGCAGACCTATAGTCCTACTGTACCATATATGGTACGCCCCCCCTGTGCCCCCCCTTTAATTAGATATTTTTTTAAATATTTTTTTTAGGTAATTTAGGTGTCTTTTAGTAAGCTTTTGTTGAAAAAATACAAAACTTCAACAAAAATAATTATCGGTCTAAATGGGTTAATCAACACCTGTCTTATTAAACGCGTAGGTAGTACCTATTGTTTGGGATGCTTAACACGATATACATTTTCTTGCAACAAAAGACGTGGAAAACTAAGCCTTCAGAAGTGTAATTATTAGGTAATGTAATTATAAATTCGTCAAAATATATACAAAGGACCACAAAAATCTTAGAGCTGACATGATGACCTGGAATTGATAATCAAAGAGAACTTCTGCTTTTAAACAAGATTGGTTTAAATTGAGGATACCAGAACCCATAAGATAGTAGTCGAATATTAAATTACTTTTATCTCAGATAAAGAATTCTACCGGCGAGTGAAGGTGAATATTTTGCCTTTGCTTACCATTGCAGTAAATAGGCATACGAAATACACACTATAGTGGTAAAGCTAAATTTAAGCAGCTTACTAGTTGAATATAAATTAAAAATAACTTTTCATATCACTAAAAGTTTTTTCAAGAACTTGTATGTACTTACAATAATTGAAACTGTAGCAAATTGAACAATAAGTATGATGCATTATTAAGCTATTGCATAGCTTCTATCGCGTGCCTTGAGCGTGGAGACCGAATCCAGAAATTCTGTCACGAAAATAACGTAACACTCTCGGCTACCTTCGGCCACGCTCGGTCACGTTTGTGTATCTCGCACTTCACATACCAACGTGTACACGTGAGCGTTTGCATAACGTGTACTTATGTATATGAAGTGAAGTAGGGTGACGTGGGGTGGGCTGAGGTGTGTAGGGTGGGGTGAGGTAAAGTGGGGTGTGGTGAGGTGAATTGGTGTGAGGTGGGGTGGGATTAGGTTAGGTGGAGTGGACTTTTAGCCTTTGGGACTTATGGACTTTTGGCCTTTTGGACTTTTGAACTTTTGGACCTTTGTACTTTTGGACTTTTGGCCTTTTGGGCTATTGGACTTTTAGATTGGTTTTTTGAACTTTTGGACTTTTGGACTTTGGACTTTGGACTTTGGACTTTTGATCCTGCTTTTTGTTGGCAAGTCCAAAAGTCCCAAAAGTCCCAAAAGTCCCAAAAGTCCCAAAAGTCCCAAAAGTCCCAAAAGTCCCAAAAGTTCCAAAAGTCCCAAAAGTCCCAAAAGTCTCAAAAGTCCCAAAAGTCCAAAAGTTCGAAAAGTCCCAAAAGTCCCAAAGGTCCCAAAGGCCAAAAGTTCAACAATACATAGGCCTTAAAATATTATTATTTAGAAATAATTATACTAGCCAAGTTGATAAAAAATGCTATGTAATAGCTTTACCGCGGCAGTCCCCAAGAGCCACACGTCTTTTTTTTTACCCATGCATCACTTTCTAAAGTTTATTTAATGAAATACGCGGTGGGTTTGAACACTGTTTTGATTAGTTTCAAATGGTTTCAAGTGTTTCAACCGCGAACACCGTAACTCATCAATATTGCTCGTTAATTATCTTCGGGTCGACCAATGTTGTATCCTTCTGCTGTAGTTTTACCAGAGAGGTACTACACATACATATAGCCATGACTTTGTTCTCAAAAAGGTCGGCAGTTATAATATACGCTCACATTTGACTTTATAGCTTTTAATCGTCACACTACCTATATACCGTATGTATCTATCTATCTATATACTAGTATTACCTTGTAGTAGGCGATTTATATTTTGAGTTGAAATAAAAAAATGTGCGTCTTGGGACGCAGTCATAGCTAAAACTAATCTTAATTGATTTAGAAAGGGTAGTCAAACAGACTGGTGCCGTAACGCGATACGTAACGAAGGTGTTTTCCCTCCCATAACAAGTTATTATTCTTTCAACAACAAATCTAAATTAAAAATGTATTTAAAAGGTGTTAATTAGTTTGTGCATAACTATTACTACTTTCCGTGAGAAACAAAGGCACTAAATTGGTTGTATTATTTAATATTTATGTATTCCAGTTATGTATTCCTGTTAGACTAATTAAGGCAGTAATAAACGGAATCCAGTTATAATTCTATGCTTCTTGATAATTAAGTTATAAGGCTTTGCATATTTAGTACCTCACAGGGTAATAACGTTATACGTGGCTGAGATAGCTAAGCGTGATGAAGTATGTAATAATCTCTGTACTTTCTTGCTTCTAAATACATTTTAGTATTAAGTCCCGCGAGGTGTTTGAGCGGTGTTTGAGCGGTGAGTCACAATAATTATAAAGATACTGTATAAAATGTAACATTTATTTTATCAATTGATAATGACTTAGAATTTATAATAAAGTATGATAATGAGTTCGTATTTAAAACAGTTTGATGAACTGTTTTTAAAGTGAAACTATTTAGATCTAAAAAGAATATATGATGTACATTGCCATAAAAACTACCAACGGAAATTGGTTTGAACGCGATAGAGCTGGTAGTTTTTTTTTTAATACGTCGTAAACCGCAATTTTCGGTTGGAAAAATCACTACCACTGCGAACGTGTTAAAACATCAATCAAAGTTACAACGAACTATAAGAACTTTTATATTATGTTACTTGCTGCTACGAAACCCTTCATGGGCGAGTCCAACTCGCACTTGGCCGGTTTTTTGTAAATTGATTTGAAAATTAATATAGTAAGTAAATTTAATAAGCTATTGAGGAAAATATTAAAATGTACAAAGCCTTTACAAAAAACCTCTTCGTTTTTTATTTTCATTTGCTGGTTATTACTTTTAAAGAGCAGGATGCTAAATAACATAAAGTCACAACTTTATGAACTTCAACTAGGTACCTAAAAGATTATCTCTTAAACCATATTGGGTATTGGTATATACAAACTTATATAACTCTAAAATTTTGTACTAAAGTTGTAGAAAAAAAGAGCAACGCTTAATTATAAATAATTTAGGTACAAATACATACTCTTTGCATTGTTAATGCAAACAAATTATGTTCGTACTGCAACGTGAACTAAATACATCATATAAAATTCGAATTCAACGTAGGTAACACAATCAGAAAATAACGGAAACAAACAGCATACACTAATTTACCAACTTAATAGCAGGGCACTTTTGCCCGAGATTCAATTACACCGACGAAAACCAATCTACTCCTTCCTACCTTTGAACTCACAGGTACCACGTTCAATGACTTTGCAGAATTCAAGAGAGTAAGATTAACGTACAAGTGGAGCTTAAACATGGCAACTTAATAAGTAACAGCGTTTTGTACAAAAGAGCAAATCATTTATCACATTACGATAATGGCACTTGTTATTTGAGAGGCGTTTAGCGGTTTTGGTATGAAAATTACGATTAAAGCGTAGGAGAAAACTCGTCTGGGTGTAGATATCTCAAGTATTTATAATACTAAGATAAAATATAATATTATTGACTACTTTCAACTTTACATAATGTTATCATGTCTGCTCTATGAATATGTCTCATGCCTTGATACAAATTATTAAGTTAGCAAGCGATTAACTTTATGGCCAAATAAAGTACACAAAGTAGGATTCAATGCAGTTAAGGATACAAAAATTATATAACTACAGAACAAAAGCCCGTATGCAAAACTTTGGAGGAAAAAAAGTAAATAGTGGTAGTAGCTTTTCACACAGTGAAGTAGGTCGAAATATTACAAAATTACGTAGGTAACACTTCTTGGCAACTGAAGAAATAGTTCATGAATATCAGTGTAGCCAGGTCCCACATATTTTAGACTAGAAATTGCCACCGTCTGTCGATATTATAGTCTTGCAGATACAGTAAGGGTCGTCTCAGGTATGAGCTGCTGTATTTTATGTAACAACCTACCTGCGTATAAATCTTGTGATTATGATCACTAAGAACGCAACTGAAGGTACCTACTTCAGTTAGGCAGATTCTTCTCTTCACCCTTGACGAAAACGAGAGGCGTTATAAATATATCTGTGTAACACCATAGATATCCCACGGATAGACAACATTTATGCAGTTTTTGTTGTTGTTAGGAATTCCATGTGATCGAAATGATTTGTCATCTCAAGCAAACATTCTGGATGATAAAGGGAATTTACAACTCATAATGACCTGATTTTTTTTACAGTACTACGCTAATGATTCTTTGATGGTATTTTCACGACATGATAACATGGAACTTGTTGCTGGATCAAATAGTATGCGGAATAGCCAGCTCCACGGAAAATCATTGAATATACACCATATTTTGGTATATTAAAACTGTTTTTGTCATAATTATTTTTTAGTACTTGTGAGTTGAATCGCACAACTTTATCACAATTTGCATACAACGTTGTAAACGACCAGTAATGAAATAACTGCACACAACGCTGAGTAATTTGTGAATAAATCGAATGTCATTGTATTGCAATTTACTTTGTTTGTAGATAATTTACTGTCCACTGTGGCCGTATTAACTAAAATAAGTACCTATCTGTGTGAATTGAAGAAGTACGGTTGGCTTTCAATTTTATGAATTACATGAAATCTTCGGTTATACTACTGCCCTTACTTTTTAATTCCAGTTTAATTCTTCTAACCACTGGAGTATTTCCGGACTGGTAATATTATTTTGATAACCGAAAGAAAAATAAATAAAGCAGACAACACGCGTCGGCCGACAGGTAGTATTGAATACGAAATCATTTTTATTTAGGCCAAGGGTGGAATCTATAGTAAATACTGACCTGCATACCATCGCATAGTACTTTTAAATTGAAATATTTTAGCGATATTATTCATTTTTATGTGAATGAAATAAATTAATGCAAATTTCTTTGTTCATGTAGGCCACAAACGTCTAAACGTCATGAGCGTCTGGCGAAGAGTATCAAGTATTACAATATATGTAGTATGAATCATGCATCATGCTATTATAAAGTCCTCAAGCTATCAATCAATCACTCACACTGACACACAAATCAACACGGAATATCAGTTTAGCCTCATTAAAATTTATAGACTGTTGATTAAATCAAAATAAAAATTAAAGTTTGTACAAATTTTACCCTCAGGCATCAGGGGGTAAAATACCAAAGGGTAAAGAGGATACAAGTTTGTATGGAAATATTTCAGCACTATAATTGTGTTTCTTTGGGACAGTTCAATACTAGCCAGGAGTAATATTTTGCGAGTAATTAATAGTCGTAGTAGCTAATTTGTATGATATATGACTTATTATGTCTATGCTTCAGAAAAACTTTATTTGTGTATTTGCATGTGAAGGTAAGCACACATTTTCGTGGTAATTCTATCTCTATTATTCAGTAAATAGACGATGGAAGTGCACATCAGCTGTCAGTAACGGTAGTTCAATGCTTGCTTTCGTTATTGTTATTGACTTTAGTCTTCAATCATTCACGTTATTGTGCCGATCAAAATTTCCAGTTAAACGGAAACAATCAAGTCAAAAACGCACAGATCGTTCGGTTCCGGTACCTGGTATATGAGCTTCGCTGATATTGCATACCGTTCATATTGCATTCGGGAGACAATATACGTAGTATTTTGCAAACAACGAGCAATTTTACCGTGTTTCTGCCATAGGAAATACAATGCGCTGCCAAGAATGTGTAACGATTGTACAGATAAATTGATGAATAACTGATTTTCTGTAGTATTTCCATAGCACTCAAAGGTGAATGGGGTGGTATGAATCTAGACATAATTTAATAAAACGTCTTTATGTATTTTTTTTGACAAGCTAACCTACGCAACAACATACAGAGAGATGGGCGCTTTCAATTTAGACGTTTCGTGTCGGACCGCAGCAGTGCCGAAGCGGTGCGTTTCTCGTATGGCGCACGCAAGGTCGTTTATTTTAATACAAAGCGCACGGTGCAGCAACAGTGCGGCGTCTGTACCGCGAACGCGCGACGCCAGGACGGCAACATCGTAAGCTCCACGTGTTCATTTCACTGTTGAATGGTGCGATGACTAGATGTCATGTACCTATACATGGAAGAATTTTTAAAGAAATTGAAATACCTACGTTCTGCTGTTTGGAACTGATATAGGATGTCTGAATATAGTTTCTTGCCGCTGAATTTTGCTTTCAACTAATTCAAGTAATTCGTAGTAACATTCTCTAGACTATCGTAAGTAATTAAAAAAATTGCTTGGATATTGTTTTAGCCTAGAGTAAAGATTATGGAAATCACCAAAATTACATGTTAACGAAAACATTGGTGATGCTCTTGTACGGGGGCGTCGTTTTTGTTTCTGTTTGATGTTTTACAACAAGAGCACTAACAATAATGTTTCTTCGTCAGAGTCTATGGCTTAGCTGCTGCCAATTATATTTATAAAATCACTAGCATACAAACGCACGGCAGTCAGATATGCTTTCAATTTAGGCGTTTGGTATCGGACTGCAGCAGTCCGGTCCAGCAGACGCTAGCAGCTACCGTACGGTAGCAGCGCGGCAGCGGGCTTTAACCAGCGGCACGGTAAACGTGCAACACGGGTCCGACACGAAACGTCTAAATTGAAAGCGCCCTAAGAGAGAGATGGTAATAATATTTTAACCTAATTACATAATTTTTGGATATTAAATCTACGAAAAATGTATACAGTCGAACCTAATTATACTGGTAGCGTTCAATGCAAAGTTTTTATAAGATCGGATTACTCTTTATTCATAGCTGAACATCTTACATTTCTAACTAACAAAGTAATCAGAGGTACATGTACTACCAACTACACATAACGTGGGCTTGCGATTAAGGCAAACGGCTCAAACTAAACTTGCAACATAATTCGGGTAACAGATGTGGGATACACATTTTCGATGTGGATTTACTGTTTCTATGTTTGCAAATTCTGTATTCCTATAGAGTTCACTTACCTATAAAGTTCCATAAATTATAGTAGTACCTATAGTACCTTGAGGGCCAAAGTCAAATCTCATTAGCAAAATGATGCGCCGTCTGATAAATGGACGACACTGTAGAGTCGGTATACTTACTGAGTTTGAATAGAGAAACGTGGAAAAGTGGTATAAAGAAACAATAAATCTGAACTTCAAATTAAAATTGTCTTTGAAAGCAACTCGGAATGCACTATGATGCACAATTTTCTAAAAAAGGGGTTGCAAAAATATCACTTCATTCATTATTTCCTGCGGAGTTCGGTTCGTCATTCTTCCCTTACAATTAGCTGTGGTTATCCTTAGCTGTTGTACGTTAGGATTGACGAATCGAGGGTGTGAGGCGGGTTCCTATCCCTCCCCTCCTTCATTATCACTTCATTAAATTAAGTCCGTATTTTTGTAAGTCTGAATTGCGCTTAAAATTTTGTGCAATTATCGAGTATTCTCAATATTAGGCGTTATTGCTATCAGCCCTTTGTTTCCTCTTATTTGTGAAATGAAACTAATTCCATTACGTAAATGTCTATTACAAGCACATAACTGACACGGTAAAAATATATTCTTGACTGCATATTGACTTCAGATAAACGATAAAGACAGTTCTCCTCTTCTAAGACATTGGATTCCGAACGCGCCATTTGATCCTATACCATAAAGAATACCGATCAGTATTGTTTCTAAGGGTATTGATAATAATTTTGTGTTTATATCGAGTAGTAAATGGGTTACTGCGATATTCAGACACGTTCAGGATTGTATAACTCTAGGAGAGGAATGTATCTCGTCTCACTTTTTTCGTGGAAGTGTCTACGTACATCTAAAGGAATGTGAAGAAATTGTAGTGTATTTTGGCAACATGACTTCATGTTCATTGACAGAAACGAAGAAAAGCCCTTGATAGGTCTTGATACCAAAGTACTTGGGACTTTTCTTTTTTTTAACGTAAGGAAAATCCTACATGGATGCTATGCCGGACTCCTACAGACCACACGTATCCTAACAGCCTACGGTTTGAAGCCCTGGATAAGCCCTAGGAAGAATACCCCAGGACTCCCAACAGACACTTTTAAAGGTTTTTCCACTAAGATGGCAGACAAGCATACGGCCCCCCAAAAAGTCAGGCGGTCACCGCAGCCTATGAACGTTTGCAACACCAGAGGCGCCGCACTCGCGCTGCCGACCCTGTTAAAATCTTCTAAGATCCCTTTTGAAGAACCCTATACTATAATGTAACAATGTAGGTACGTTTCTGTGATTGGTCATGAAGTTATAGTAATTAATATTATTTTTGACACTAGTGTTGTATATTTATCAATACTTTTATGTACTCTTTTATTCTTAAGATAACATTACAGGGCTGACAAGGTGACACTGACAAAGTAATTTTGTTGAGCTAAAAAACCGTATCGGACACAACGTTTCAATATCCTACAGATACAGGTACAGACGAATTTGAGAATGCATGGTCAATCCGAAACGAAATTGCTTTGCACTAAGAATTGACGCCATCTCTCGGATAACATTGGAAGTCAAGTATCTATCGTTACCGATTTTTTTTAATACCTCACACAGGAACGCGATTATTGTCAAAATAGCAACTCATTAAACTTTTGAGTAATGTAAATATGCCATCAAGTACATTTTTTGTGATTCTAAGGAGTCTATGCAATATTATACTCGAGTAAAGCTGCGCCATCTAGTGGAGATTTTGTTAATTTGGACTCAAATGTGCATGGGATTATAGATCTTAAGGGACCCATGCAATATTGAAGGTGACTGTACGTATTTTTTTTTTCCTACGAAAGTTCGCATTAATGTCAAGAGCAAGCAATTTATCTTCACGTAATTCGTGCAAAACGCTTATTGGCTGTCTTAGGCCACACGAAGATAACATGATTTATATCCTCTAACTAATTATTTTATGCGACGGTTAGCACCTTTTTGCTAAATTTATTTGGGGTGCATTCGTAGCTGTATACCTAGGTAGATAGTAATTTTTTTAAATTATAAACTACTACGAATACGATACTTTCTTTCTTTTACTACTAATAATACGAAGTCTAAGATTCAAAAATATTCTGAAACTGACTGTATTGTAACTAGATTGGGTATTGATAACGAGGGGCTTAACTAGAAACCATTGACAGACTAGAAACGAAAATACGTGTCTGTTCGTAAGTATCAATCTTTGTGTTGCAGCACATGTATGAGATGTTGAACTTGATAATGATTCTGTTTGAAAACATTTATTTTCCATAATAATATCTTGGAAATGTTTTTTAAATTCTCATTTAAGAAGTAAGAGCGTGAGTTTAATGTGAGGAGCTGCTCCAAACGCTCATCGTGGTAAAGTCAAAAAAGAAGAACAAAAAATCCAATATTTTAATGTTAGTCAAAGTCGTACAGTAACTGCTATGCGGGCGGAGTCATCTCGAAAATAAAAGCAGAACCGTTTCTTATAGTAGTAGTTCATTTTACAACAAACATCATCATAACGTGTATGTTGATGTTTGCGTACGTTGACATTGTTCTGCAACGGTAGTGCTATGTTCCACAGCGAGGAAGAAAATAAGGCACTTTGGCCGCAGACTCCTCCGGACGTGTTTACTACAACAAAATATTACACTGTCTTTCGCCAGAAATGTAAGACAAAACTGCGTCTGTCTTGTTAAATAACTTATTTCATTACGGCCTTACAGCAACGGACTATATCAGAGCTCTCATAACTGACATTCCGTGAGCCATTTACTTGATTTAATAAAGGAAGTAGGAAGTGAGTCGCCAGCTCTGGCCAGCCTTACGATTACAGCGAGAACATTTTTTATATTATCTAGTCCACTTCTTATTTACTATAGTGATTCATTCACATCTTTTTCCTCAAAGTGGTATCATACTTACGCAGAATGATATCATAATTATATTTATTTTTCCAGTTCATTCTTCGTAATATTAACCTACGTGGTGAGTTAGCCTTTAGAAACGGGCAAATTTTGTTAAACGCTGTTGAAACCTTTCATGCGGCCCTAAAAGACTCCATCTTAGTGTAACGTTACTGTAAGTAGAACCCAACGGCTTGGCGTGCCTTCTGAAATATGAAAACATAGATATCACAAAGGGTCACTTATCTCAGTACTGACCGTAGTAAACTGCTTATTAGTAAACCCGTATCGAACACTTAACAAGCGAAGTTATCAGACGATGACATGTCACGGTGAAAATGCTACAGATATATGTGAAACGGATTATCACGAGGGCGGAGCCGCGGGCATACTCTAGTAGTTTCATAATCAACAGTGATTTAAGAATCTCTTGTACATGGCTAGTTGTATTTCCAGAAGCCGGTAATTCAATAGGAGATTAAACGGTAGTGCATATGACACGAGCACTAATGGCTGTGTTACTGCTAACCACAAATATGCATTTGCAGCTGCAATGCAGTTTGTGTCACTTGGCGTAATTTAGGACGCATAACTGGGAGTTTCGAACGATTACAGAGATTATTAACTACAGTTTAGAATACTTTATGTAACTACTATTGGAAGTATAACTAAGACGAAGCGGGAATTGTCATTGATAAATCTGATATGTACTTTAGAAACCCATACCTTTATACATAACTAGCTGATGAACGCTGCTTCACCCGCGAACCCGTTCGCGCTTACCGTGGGAACTTATTCCCGGAATAAAAATAGTCTATGTGTTATTCCAGTATACAATTTATCTGTGTACTAAATTTCAGCCAGATCCGTTCATCCGTTCGAGCGTGAAAGAGTAACAAACATTCCACACTCACAAACTTTCACATTTTTTGTAATATTAGTAAGAGTATTATAAATGCGATGACATTATTCTACATCGTTAATCGTGGATAGTGATGTTATTTTTCTTTTAGTACCTTTTTTAAACATGACTTAGAGCAATGAGTGATTATACACGAAATCATCCTTAATTATTTTTAGGGTTCTGGGTCCCGAAGGTGTCAAAACGGAAACCTATTACTGAGCCTTAGTAGCCTGTCTGTCTGTCACGAGGCTGTGTCTCAGGAACCGTGAGAGGAGTTATTTTTGTTGCCGGTTAACAACTAAATATTCAAATATGAAAAAAAACGGACTTAGAATAATGGCGACAGCGGTATAATTTTGATGGAAGCTATTAATTAAAGTAACAAGGTTAGTTAATTGGACAAAATAATAGAGTATGAGTTAAACAGACAACAAAAATAATAGTTTTTTTATAGTTTCGCCATATCAGTCCATCTGTCTGCCATTAAAAAATTAGTTTGTGAAAAACTTAGCAATAATATGCCTACTAAAATGACAAATAAGAAACAAAAGCAACACCAAATGCAATAATTTCGTAGTTCAATCTTCGAAAGTCTGCCTATTTCAAATTTGATTTTTTTATGATATAACCTTGCAGTAACTAAGAAGTTTTAATGTCTCAATATAATAAGTATTTTAATGTCTTCTTCGTCACAATTTATTTAATTAAGCATAAAGCATTCTTAGTTTACAATATTTATGGTTTTTTTTAAGTGACCTGGATTCATTGCTCTTGAGTGTATTAAAAGTTTATCGGCGTCAAGTAAAATATTTCAAAATATTTTGTTTCATTACCAGATAGTACAGGAAAAAATATAAAGATTTATTGTTCATTCATTTATTAACATGCAAGATGTACGGCTTGACACTGTGTCAACTCCGCCGCTCCATGGAGGGAGGGTTCACTAGTTCTTTCAATTACTTTGCGAGAGCTTGGAGATTTCTACGTTTGTAGCACATCACAGTTTACTTGTTTGGACATTTAAGTACAGAGTTCAAAAATGCTGCTCGTTTTAATTTAGTGGAAGCCCGAAAGTTAAAAAAAAATGCCGTCTTAGTAGCCAGTTGTTGAAGACAGCTGAGGAGTATTCTGGGTCTGCTCAATAGGGGTAAGTAGATAATAAGATCTTATTGACAGCCTTCATATTTATCTACATGGTAAATTTTCATACGATAGTTTGATTATTATTCTTAAAGGAAACCTTAAAAAATCCTAAATAAGTTAATAAATTATTTATTGGTAAACTTGTTGTCATTATTTGTTAGGTTTCAACAGTATGTAGTAATCAAAATGTCAATAACAGAATTGTTGTTGCTAAAATAAACATTGCAGACATTATCTAAGAGAAATATGAGAGCACTTAAAGAATCAATGGTATTTTATTGTGGAGCATCAGTGAAGCGATTAAGTTCTGTCGACAGTTTGACAGCCAGCGCGAGCGAATCTTAGCACCCGCTATCGAGCATTCACATCGAAACGTCGATGCAATTATTGTCAGAATGTATTGCCTTTGTTGTTGTTTTTGGAAAAATTGAAATGAGTTCATATATCATGCTGCGCCATTTCAAAATGTGTGAAAGAACAATAAAGAAAGCATATTTGCTAATAAGGACAAAATTCTTATAAAAACCATGAAATTTTGGATGATATGACGTCGTACTAGATGGTATAGTTGTTAATGATAAAAATATCGAGAACACAATGAGAGAAGTACATTCAGGTCCCTAGGTTAGGTTACAAGGTAAGGATTTACCTCGACATGAATTCTCCAATAATTATGATGGGCGTCCATAATATCTAGGTTTATACTTCATTTAGTTTGCGCATTATATTGGAGTTTCGTACAAAATTTGTAAACAACGAAACTTTAATACACTTTTAAGCAGGAGCGAGTTTATTACTATATTTGTAAACAAAATATTTTTGCGATATCCCAGGGCACTAGGTCGCTAGCAGTTCAATAAACAGGGTCATAACATCTACATCACTGAACATGAAACATCAATCTTGCACTCACTACACTTTTATAACTCTCAATGAAAAGCTTGCTATTCAGAACTGTATAAACTATAGAGCTCAAAGTGCATTACTGTGTAAACTACTCTCGAATAGCGGTAGCTTTGAAACAGTTTTATTTTTTTAATAGCAGGCTATTGAAAGCTTTACGGTCAGTATTATAATTTATATGAACCTACTGTGCATTTATCGTTTTAATTTTAACATAGTTTGCTATTTGCTGTTAGATTAGTTCTATAAAATTTTCTATAGCCCCGTACTGCTGTCGACTTTGTCTTGAGTTTCATATTTATTCAGTCATAGAATTAAACGTTTGCTCATACTTTATTGCTCTCGGTTTAAAAGATATACGACATCAAATTTAGAAAACTGATGCTGCTTATTAATATCTGTTGCGAAATGCAACCTATAGTGAAAAACAAAGACTTAGATACATAAAAAATGGGCGCTCTGTTTACAGTCACACTCTGTTAGTTATAATACTTGCACTTAAGAGCGTAAATTCGGTTTTCAAATTTCTTTACGATCGTAAGAAATCAGCCGGCGCGGCGCACATAGCCGTATAGTGCCAATTGTTGCTACTAACAAGTTTGATACTTTTGTTTTCCTTGATGTATTACCGGTGTCATATTCTTAGTCTAAGCGTTCAATCTTTAAATTGAATTTTTATGTTAGTAATATTAGTTAATAATTATTGATTATTTTATTGCAAATTGATTGATATTAAGTAGTGATAGACACTGACATCATAAAATTAATAAAGTTGACATTTATTTACCTAACTAATATCAATATTGCAATTAGAAATACCGAACCGAAGGAACCGACGTGCATGGATGAAAAGAAAAATGTAAGTTGAAGAAGCAAGTGAGGTGTGTATGGAGCGTGCAGTGTAGCGCTCGGTTCTTTCTGCCTACCCCGCAAGGGATTTGGCGTGAAGATAGTATAGTATATAATACACACATACATGAAAACGGTCCACAAGTTTATTTTTAAAGTATCTTAATATACGAAAATTGTAGAAAGTAATGGACAATATTCTATTTTACACTATAAATAATTAAATTTGACAATAATCATAGTTAAAAACAATAATATTAATGTAGCAATGCGCAGGCGCTTGGCATGGTACGATGTTTTGCTGCCTACTGCAGATTCAGTGCTGGCAGGAACGTTAAAATATTTTTAATAAATAATCAATAAATATTGTTGGATATTCTCACACAACATCATATAGCCCAAACTAAGCTATAAGCTTGAGCTATGGGATCTAAATCTAATCTTAATTGATAGTAGGTGTTTTTCATTTACAACAACCAAATATTTATTAAGAGGTATGTGCATAACAATGCACACCGCCCAGAAAAAGCCATTCCGTATCGGCATTGATAGATTATTAGATACCTACTAAGATGAATTTTGGGAGGGACCGAACTGAGTTTCTTGGGGTGTTCTTCTCAGTTTGTAGCATTTCCCAAAAAATGTTGACAAACCTATTTTTTTTTAAATTTCAAAGGTAATAAATTTTATTTTATTTTATTTTATCGGCTCTTTCTGGGCTCAATCATTCTGGGCAACAGACATTAGTCGTAAAAAATTAACAATTTAGGTTCCATCCTCGTAGTCCAGAACTCGTCGTCTTGCGAAATATTTACTGTGCTTATGGACAAATTAGTGTTCAGTCTACACCGTAAATCGATAAATGTTGGCTTGACTGAAAGTAATTTTAATACAATTTATTAAAAATATTTATTATATACACAAGATCACTAGAAGATAAAATAAACGCAACTTCTCACTTAATTTGAAGTTGGCCTTGGATTTTAAAATACCAGTCATGCTTTGTAAACAGATCCGTTTTTCTCCATAATTTAATTTTACCATCTGCTATGGCTTGTTCCACATCCATGGTATATAGGGACTGTTCTAGGTTAAATTGATTGATTGATTGGTTATTAGGTCGTCTACAACAAGGTTCTTTAGCAGTGGTGAGACCACGCCCCCTTGTGGACAACCTTTGGCCATGGCTGCGCACTGGTTTCTGCTTGTCTGTAGCTTTAAAATGAGTTTGTTTAGCATGTTATCTATCCATTCACTGACTACCGTGTATACTCGGTGTTTTGCCAGTGCCGTGGTTATGCTTCTTCTGTCGAAAGCTCCCTCTATGTTTATGAAAGTGCCGAGGCACATTGATTGATTGATTCTGGATGACCTCTTCTATTTTGTGTACTACTGCATGTAGTGCTGAGTCTGTAGACTTGCCGGGGGCATTATGCGCGTTGGTTGGAATGCAGTGGCTTATTTTGAAGGGCCGTCCCTCGTTTGTCTCTGTCACACAATCTTTCCAGAGTTTTTAGCAGGAAAGACGAAGGGCTTATCGGTCTGTATAACCAGAGGTCTGAATCACAAACATAATCCCTTTACCGGGTTTTGGTATAAAGATCACTTAGACCTCTCTCCACAGTCTGGGTCACAGTCCCATTCATTGTCAGGCGTATAGATACTATGTAACTGACAATATCAACTTGTGTCCTCCCCCATTTTATCACTGCAGGGAAGACTTCATCCTGTCCTGGAGATTTGAAGGACTTGAAGCTGTTAATTACCCATTCAGTTTTTTGTAAGTTGACAGAATAGATTAGAACAGGTCTTGCGAGCTCCCACTGGACTTCTTCTGTGGATACGTTTTCCATCAGCCACATGAGTGTCTGCAGCAATTGGCATTCTGGGAAGTGCGTTTGTATCAAAATACTCTCGGCTTCTTTTCATGATAGTTAACGTTAGTAGAATGATGTAGTGGTAATTTATATATATTATTAATTTATTGTTTTCGAGTAATTAAGTGATTTAGTGGTCATTATATAATGTTAATTTGCCTTTGAAAATGCCGAAAGGTTCCACAAAGTGCCATCAATCAACAGTATAAATAATTCTTTTCATGTGTGGGTCAGACCGCCGCGCCGTCAGGATTCTTTATAGATACGGACAGTTCTGTCCCTTGTTTGGCTAGTATTAGTCTGACTCTATCAGAGGTTTCTCCAAGACTTGGTACTTTTGTATCTCAGTCGCTACTTGTATTTTGCTTTAGCGGCTTTATAGCCGTCCCAATCCTGGTCTGGTTCCTCACAGGTGTTCCATAATTACCACTTATGAAAATGTTGTGTTAATGTGTTATTATCAATACCACACGAATAGTGACTACCTGCCTTGCGTATAATACCTACACCTACGCTGTTCGTGAAGAAAATAGTGCAACTGTAAAAGCTTATAACTTGGTCAGTTTTTGTTAGTTTCATTTAATTTTTTTTATACAGTATTCCGAAGCGAAACTCTAGTCGGGGTGTCTGAGCTTTGCACTATACAAAAGTTCACGTTGTATATCGACCATAAATATTTATATATATTATATTATACGTCACAAAGTACTAAGATTGCTTGGTCACGCTAGAATTAGACTATTTTTGTTCATTTTTTCGTATTCAAAAATGGAACATCGAGCGACATGACCACTCTCTGAGAGCCTCTCGGCGGTACTAAATCGTATTTGTTCGCGTATCTGCATTTATAGGGGTTCACAAAATACTTTGTAAAAAAAAATCTGTATCCAGTTACATAAAAAGAAATATTTTTATTGTCAAAGGAGAAGTTCTGACATAATATTACATAATTATCATAATGATTTAAACTACAGAAGCTGGTGAAAAGACTACTTTATTTTGGTGAAATTTCTCACTATTTGAGCAAACTTTACAGTCATTTTTCTCTAAAAAAAGGAACCTACCTGATATCAGGTTATTCTACAAACAGATAGCCAATCCCCTTTGCAATTGCTTCGTATCCCTTGTTTATTAAATTTATCAGTAATTTGACATGAATTTAAGCCTCGAAAACTATGCAAATCGTATGATTTGAAAAACCTGTTTCACTTTCATTGATAATTACCGTATGTAATCCGTTGTTAGGTAAAATATGTTTTATGAAACGTTTAGAGTGCTAAATTTACTAAGTATGTTAGTGAATACCATGTTTGTACGATAAATATTTAATGACTTTAAATGCAATGAAAAGTATGGTTTCTGAGCAATATGTGGCGCGAAATATGTTAGCCCTCTTAAGGACTTGCGCAGAAAATCTATGGCTAAGCTTAACAAGACATCTGAAATCAGCGGTCTAAAGATGTGCGTACTCACAACTCGCTCAAAATGAAATAAATGTATAGATTTTAATATTTAAAGCAATTAGTATGCTAACTTTTTCATAATATTTTATTATAAAGTGAAAAAAGACAACTTGGCCCACTAAATAATGTAATTTTTTACAAAAATAATTCACATGAAAGAGCTATAGAATTAAGTAATTTAATACACACGTAAAGTGAAATCGAACAGTTTCTGTATTAGTTCTATCCATTGACAATGTTTCAACAACTAATGAACTCAGACGCGGTCTGCTTGCTCGCAATCCACTGAGTTGTTTTGCAAACTACTCTGATAGTTGTCAAGTAAAGGAAACTGACAGCAAGAAATGTTCTAGTTAACAATAACTGGCAGGTTTGTAAGCAGTAGTATAGATTTTCATTCGTGTCTCGTCATATTATTTTGTTATTGGCCAGTTATTTCCGAGTATTCTTTCTATCTAATATAGTAATAAAGTATGAAACGAAATAAGGGAACTCCTAATAGTGAATGACATTGTGAAAAATGTATTGTTTCGGAAAAGCGTACTTCCTTTATTGGAAGTTGATTTATATGAGTATATACACGTATCTGCACAATCTAGACAAGAATATAAATAGAACGCACGAAACTCGGTCCGTGTATGATGTAAATGTGTCCTTAAATCAACTAAGTATGTCTTTGGTCACAATTTCTTCAATAAAGAATAATTGAAGAAATTGTGAACAATGAGCGGATATCGTTCTGAAAAGGAGACTGAGGTATATCTTTCTGTAGCAATTTTCCGGGATTATCTGTCTTAGGATAATATCTTCGCAGGGCACTCATCAGCAAAAGCACGCGGAGAAAAGCAAATAAAGTAGATTCCACAGAAACGAACTGACGATTTTATGTATCACCATCTTGTAAATTCATACCTTCTGGAGTCCAACTCTGTAACTATTGTTTGCCTATGTACTTTTTATAGTTTGTTTATAGGTGATTTCTTAATGTGATCTGCAAAATATCTGTTGGAATAATTTATGCACGATATAGGTAATCATCCATTCTTCCTTACAAATTATTCCACAATTTTTAAAAGTTCTACCCCATTTTTTTTCAAAATTCGCACAAAAGCCAAAGTAAATCACAGTAGCAAAACGTGTAAACTATTTTTAAAATCTACTGAAATTGAGGCGAGGTCGTTAGCGCGGCCGATATCGTATGAAAAATAATACAATGCAATGCAGCTGTCGATAGTGAATGTATTGAATGATGCTAGTTAAGACAAGTGTGTACAGTTCGCATAGTTTTAAAGCCCTATAAATTATAAATGTGATTATTTACACAATGAAACACGGACACTGCTTTAATATTTAAGCCCAATCATATAATATAATAATAAGCAGATTATGTACAACTAGCTGACCCTCGCAACTTCGTTTACGTCACATAAGGTCTATGAAAGGAGAGATATTTCTTCATCAGACTCATCAAGCAGCGTGTGAAACGGCCCTGTTTGCTTAATCATAAAAGAGCTTAAAGATTAAGGCTATTCTAAAACAATTCAGTCCACGCCTTCGGCGCGGACTGAATTATTTTACAACAGCCTTAATAATTAAGCTCTTTTATGATTAAGCCATCACGCCCGTTTGGATTTATCCTCACATTCAAAAGAATCCTTGAATTCTAGGTTTACCGAAAGTTGAGATGCTCCTAATTTCTGAACTACATAACCCCTTAATATCGAAACTTGTATTTAATGATCCTTTAGGTACTCCCTTTCCAACACTAAAACAATATTTGAAATCGGACCACGCGTTGAGATATAACAACTGAAAAACCATTTTGTCTTTCATCCCCTCTCCCGCAGGAACTACGCAAAATATCTGGATCAAAAGTATCTTAGAACCTTCCTCGGACTATAATCTCGGAATGTACCAAGTATCATTCAATTCGGTTCAATAGTTTCGGCGTGATACTTATTCGGGATACAGACAGACAGACAGACAGACAGACATGAAAAATTTAAATTACATTTTGGGCTTTTGTATCGATTAGGGAACACCCTCAAATTAAAATTTTCAAAATATCTTCCATGTACAGACTCTTGACCTTTAACTGTTTTATTATAAGTATAGATATAGAAGATATAGATGTTGCGTGAATGCCATCACATCAATACTGAATTTCAAAGCCATCGGACTTGTGAATTTAGGCAAGGTCTCTTCACCTCGCCTAAGACATGTAGGCAATACAATTAAAATCAATAATGTTTTATTTTTTATCACAAAATTCCAGTTTTTATGGACGTCCTCTTTTAGGCATAACAATCCCTGCAGATGACGTCGACTCCATCCACATACTACAAGCTATAACTACATTACTCGTACCTAACATTACAAAGAGTCTCGATTGGCCAAAAAGCTGAGCCTTACAAGACCCAGCAATACCTATACCAGAGTAAATTACTCCACATACTAGATTAAAGCGTGTATACGTACTTGATAAACTACTTATTTACAGAAGGTATTAATAGGAACAATGTTTAAATAAACATACGGTGATAGACTTCTAAATTTCTAATTAGGAGCCAACTCGATCGCGTCAAAATTCCATTCATGAGGTCGCTAATAGACAGATACTATGTAAAACCAGTGAAACTTATAATTGTTTCGTTCAGGGTAAAATATACATTTTAAAATATTCCGTTGTTACAGTTGTTTATCGCCAATGAACACCGCGGTTCAACTCCTGCCTACGTGCTTAATGTAGATTGTATAAAACGGACGTGTTTGCCTCTTTTCTAACGTTTTCTCTTGGACCAATAATTAATCTCTCTCTTCTCCGGTTCCTGTGATTTAAACATACTACTATTACTATTACATTTTTCCATACAATTTGTTCAATCTTTTTTTAATATGGAGTTCAAACAGTAAATATTACTAAATGCCAAGCCAATTATGGAATATTTTGAATTCCCCTAAATAATTTGAAACATTTATTCCTATAACGTTTCATAAACGTAAATACGAATCCGTGCCCTTGTCAACTAAATCACAACCAAAATAATCTCTGCTTAAGTCCATGAGATTTAGTTCTGAGGAGGAAATCGGCGTAATTAGCAAATTGAGTTCTATGATAAGATCTACCGTAATTACGTTACGTCAAAATAATTTATCAAATAGTATGATCCTTGTTACTAATATCTACTAAAAATACTACTTTAAATCGCTGATATTGTAAGATTATTGGATAAAATATTTGGCAACCTTCTTTATATTTTAATGAAATCATATGTAAATTCGAATGTCGTCATAATTGTCACACATTCTGCTCTGATCTCACTCGAATATCCAAAATTGATATTAAAGTTGCCAACCTATTACAAATGTCAAGCCGTCAATTCTCGACTAAAACGACTTGAAAGCGGAAAATTTACTAGTGAAGGTTCTTTTGTCTACTGTTTTACTGTTGTACACTACTTTAAATTGATTTAATATTTAGGTTTGCGATCAAATGTGTATTTTGAGAATATTAAATATCGACTAAATTTTAAATAAAATAAATAAAAAATAATATTGCACATACTTTAAATCGTAGGTACCGTTACTTGACGACTAAAATTTAGTCGATATTTAATATTCTCAAAATACGCAAATGAAAGAATTATTGTTTATTTAAAAAAACCGACCAATCGCGAGTCAGACTATGGCACGGAGGGTTCCGTACCAAAGAAATGGCAAAAAATCACGTTTATTGAATAGGAGTCCCCTTTAATCTCATTTTTTTCTGATTTGGCTTTTTGTTGTTCCTTAATACCTTCGGTCAGTCGCGCCATTTTACTTAACGAGGTTTGTCGCGTGGGGTTCTTGAGAACCTCAATGAAAAATAGCATGTAAAATAGGAAATTATAAGTATTTCATATAATTTATCATTACATTATTACGTGTTTGTCAAACTACAATAAAACAATGACAAATTATTAAGCAATTTGTATTTAATTACTTATTAAACTTATAATCTAAAAGTAGGAGCCTATATTTCTCACTCTGAGATCACTTTTACGAAAAATAAATAAAATAAAGAAATCTACTCCGTAATTATTTACTTTATACTTTTTTGGCATCATATAGAAATAATCAACTTTGTAACTTATAATATATAAGGAATAAATAAAAAAAAATCGCAACTTTACAAAATTGTATGCTCGTCGCGTGGGGTCTTTGAGAGCCCTTGCGTTCAAAACAGGTCCGTATCACACGGCGCTTACGAGCGAATTGAAGTTAGCCACCTTCAACGCCAACAACAATCTAACTTAGGAGGGTACATAAACTACTGCACTGCTACAATAGATTTAAATAAGAAAAGTTTGCATTTTTGTAATGTTCGGGCTTTCAAAGACCCCACGCGACGGACCGAAGGTTAAGGAAGCTATGAATATATTAAGTCATTGCATTTGGAATCTATTCTAGATCAGTTTGGTAAATGATACCGTTTGTTTTGGGTATTAATTTTGTAAATTTATCCATTTAAGATTGACTTTGAAATTTCAAAACCTGTATACCATACAGTTTGATTAGATTGATCACCCTAAGACAATAAACCCCTTAAAAGTATAAAAACCCAATCCCTTCGAAAAGACCGCATCGACGGTCAAAGTCTGTGTCCGGAGCCCAGGGGTTAACCTTTCGACGGTGCACCTAGGACTCTCGACATTAGGCAAATAAGAGAGCACCACTGTGTAGTTTTCGTTTGTAGGAATCCAGGAGGTATACCACATGTAAAAAACAGACACTTTACAATCAATAACGTTAAATTATTCATCGCTATCAAGATGCCATGATCCATAATTATTCTCTGTCTATTAAACTGAGTACATAGGTATTGGGGTGCGTACATTTTATAAAAATATATATTTACTAGCTGCTGCCCGCAGCTTCGCCCGCGTAAATTTTGTTTCCGTGGGAACTTATTCCCGGGATAAAAAGTAGCCTATGTGTTATTTCAGACTATACTGTATCTCTGTATCAAATTTCAGCCCGATCCGTTCAGCGGTTTGAGCGTGAAAGAGTAACAAACATTTACACTCGCAAACTTTCGCATTTATAGTATTAGTACGACTAGTTAGAGAACCGGGTCACGCCTTGCTGTGGCTAAGGTTTTTGTAACCCGGTACTCTCGGCCGCAGCAATGTAGGCTATCCACAAAAAAAATTTCCTATCTTTCAAGATGGATCAAACTGGGGATATTCTTCCGAGGGCTAACACGGGGCTCCCAACTGTAGGCTGTTGGGCAGAATATGTTAGTTTTTTTAGTCGGTAGGAGTCCGGCATAGCATCCATGAGTTTTTTCTATCTCGTTAAAAATAAAACACGGTGTGCAAATTTGGTTTAAATCAGTTAAGTGGTATAGGAGTACATACCGGACAAAAAATGTGACACATAATTTACATAATATATTAAATGTAAGTAGGTACCCATATTTATTGTAAAAAACGAAACCATAATTTATCAATGTTAAAACACATCTATCCGTATTTTTTTTTTATTTTTAACGTGAGGGAAAATCCTCAAAATATGTTATGCCGGACTCCTACCGACTAAAAAACCTTACGTAACGTCCAACAGCCTGTGGTTGGGAGCCCCGGGTAAGCCCTCGGAAGGACGTCCCGGGACTCCCAACAGACCAGCGGCCGCTACTGCGGCCTCGCCCAGTGTGCGGCCTAGCCCAGACATCTATCCGTCTGTTAATGATTTGAAAATCCTGTTGCCGTTTTTTACGGTGTAGATTCAAAAATTTTTTTCAATCTATCTATATGACGGCACACTTCAAATGGGATCCTAATGACAAGTGACATTGACAGGTGACATAACACCGAGCGCTGGAGGGGCGGCCACGCACGACATATCAGGACGTCGTCAGTCGAGTCTCGGTCATTATTGGTGCAACGATCGACCGGTGCGCACGCGCCCACGTGCTCTGGTGGAATGTTATAACAGTGTAGATTTAGTTAGTCCTAGGAGGTTCTTTGTGTTTAGTGTTAGTTATACGATTGACTAAATGAGTGTTAACTAAACCACGCATTATTTCTTTATACCACGATTCCTGGTTTCCTCGCCGAACTACCTACAAAGTGATGGTTACATCGGAATGTAGCAACGTGCCACCTGACACCACTCAATCCTACATCAGAAGTGGGATGAAACTCAGTCGCCCACGTGGCGATAGAGTATGCATTTTTATGGCGATACAGAAACGGAAATATGGCATTTTCTGTTGAAGCAGCAGTAACGCGGTAATTTCTGTCACAGAAAGTACGCACGCACCTTCAGGATTACTTTGGTGAGCAGTTTCATGTTTATTTCTATTCTGATACCGAATATTCGGCAGTGGAAGAATCTATCTTCTGTAAATTTAAGAATTAAAGACTTTGTTATAGTGTGACTGCAACAGATACTGGATTAACTTTCGTGAGATCGCCTGTAGAAATTCTGACCACTGATACTGATGGCGTAACTTTTGAAATCCCTTTTTTTTTGTTTTACTAGGCCACTAGGCTGGCTAGAAACGATCATGATTTGACGTAATTTTACGTCCAACCGTATCACATGGCGCCCTTCATTAAAAAAAATTAGATTGACCAGTACGTGAGACAATAACATCCCTCCTTTAAGGAAACTGAAATCAGAAACTGAAATCACACGTTTATTATCGGTGATACCCTTGCAGTTTGACCCTGGAGGAGCACACCAGTCGGTTCTCGTACATACTTAAGAGCCAATATAATTCGCTGTAGTTGATCATTATTTGCAAGTTCCATTCTGTAGTTTAAAATGAAACAAGACTGTACGGACAGGATGTGTGTAGACTACTTCGATTGAGGACACAGTCCTAAACCGTTATATTTTTTTGTTGCTTCTCGGAACAATTAGTAAGGTTACATGGAGGTCGATCTCTCTACGACCTTAGATTTAGCGTCAGAAAAGGTTCGAAGCTCTCACTCATGCAGTTGGAAATTATGTTATCATCATTTGCATAACAGCAAGTTTGGTGTGGTCAAAGACTGCATTCATGCAGTCCACATGGGCGAAAGCGGACATAGTGCCGCTTGTCTCATTTAATTTCATATGGTGATGTCGAATTGTTTAGGAAGGCATTGGCTAGGAAATATTACATGCACACTTCTTTTCAGAAAATAATCCCCTACAGTACTGCAAAGAGAGTGTATTGATCAATCAGCGGAATTTGCTGACCAATAGCTGATTGCGGAACAACAGAAGGATGGAGAGCTCTTAAAACTCGTATCCTACCTGAATAATGGAAAGCTTCCTCGGGGATCACTCAGGACCCAAAGGGCCAGGATCAGATGTGCTACACCGGAAATCTAGCGATGTGGTAAAACTCTTTGTTTGCAAATGGTCCTTAGATCGTTCTGATGTTCTGTCATCAACGATGTCCACGAGAGGTTACTGCGTTCACGCTTATGAACTTTATTGCTTCAAGAACATGCCGAGGGTTATAAGAAAATTTAAATAAATCTACAGACAGCCGCGCGATTTCATTTATCAGGTAAAGTACAGGTTAAAACGAACACCAATACCAGGGTGGCACTACCCTGACACACCACACACATTGATGCGACCAGAAAACTTAGTGTATGAACAACCAAAAGGAAGTTATCAGTTCAATAGAAGCGCTTGTAGTCCTGCGGTCTTGGTGTTCAGTAAATTCATTTTTGTCGTAAGCAGCTTTTACTGTGGCAGTCCTTGGATGGGTAACCACTTTGTGACTCTTTCATGTACAAGCACTTTCGGGCTTCGGAGGTTAGCGGTAAGGTTCCGGTTGTCGATGAAATGGCTGTCATTATACCAGGTACTAAGTACGCATCATTTCATCCTACACTTAGCATCGATATAAGCAGCAGTATAATACACTGAATTATAGTGTTCGCTATTCGGCATACTTATCTACATGATTGGCGATCAAGGACGGTACTCCGCCAGCAGAGACTTCAAGGAATTTTGTGAGTCCGTTATTATCAAGCTTTATTTAATAGCAACATGTAATTCGAAAGCCTACAACCAGGAAGAGAGAATCCGAGATACTGAAGATGAACTCCATGTATGAACATATATGGAACTAAGTAGTCGCTCGTGACGGGATGCTCTGTTCAAACGTACAGCTCTCTCTCAATTGCACCATGAATTAGGTCACGCAGGCTAGTCCCTTAGAACTTTTAATAGGTAAGATTGTAAGGTTTAAATTTTTGATAGATTACAAGCTGTGAATAAAATTCGCTTACAAGTTATGACTCCTGTGTTATCTGATCGTAATTTCTTAGTGTAATTATCAGACCAGTGATTTTAGTTGTAACTGACGGTACCGGCTACAAGATGGTTTAATGGTTGCCCAATGAGTGTTTTGTTGACCACGAGTGATACAAGTTCGAATGGTTTGATTATTCCAATGTGACATAATCTTTCCTCAAAATATTGGTTATAAATAATGAAATGTAGGTATGAGCAACCGCCGCTTATATAATGGGCAAAAAATAATCTATTCAGGGAATGGAACCAATATTATGTCATCCCTCATAACGTTTTGACGGAAGACATGTACAGTAACTTGTTACCGGTGTACTTTAACTCTAAATTTTGTTAATTTTCATGTAACTTCTTCGTGAACGGTTGCGCTGTGGCCGCTGTGGGTGCTCCATCGCCAGCGCAGCGGAGAAGCAGAGCGCGGGTCGACAGCGGCTTGCGCGAGCACTGGTGTGAAAACTAACAGCGTGCGGCACGGGCGGCGCGGTCACTAGCAGATTATGTTGTGCCGGAGCTACGGGAGGCGTATCCTCATCGAGCTGCTGGGTAGTTATGAAGATCGACGTGCTACGAGGATGGACCTTGCAAATTACAGGTCACGTAGTCCTTTTCTTTTTCCATTAAGTTGGTCGTTGAGATGACGAAGGGGTTAGACCTTCATGTGAGTAGATTCTTTAAAGACTTACCTGACAAATGATGATGAAGGAGTAAGACCTTCACGTGAGTGAGTGAGTGTAGTATGCGAATTACTCTGGCCGCGCGCAGATTCTTGCTAGCCATGGGTCTTTATAGTGACCTACGTCGTCAAGCCGTAAGGAAAAGCCTACAGCATAGGGTTCTTTGAAAGGGGTCTTTGAAGGTTTTTACAGGGTCGGCAGCACGGGAGTGGTGGCGCCTCTGGTGTTGCAAGCGTTCATATGCTACGGTGACCACCAGTCCTTGTCTGCCACCTTAGTGGTATAAAAAAAGTGCCGAAGGTAGGCATTTTCTGGTTCAATTCATACCATTATCAGAAGTGGGTACAGGATGGAAGTCCCACTACCTGGCCGGATGGAGGCTTTAGGTTGAGTTAAGAGTATTGCATACTGAACTAGCCGATTTCGATTTAATTGAGTACCTATTGTGATCAGCAATACTCAAGAGATCAAAATAATAAAGAGTAAAAAAAAAATAGCAGAAACACAGCAGTAGGCTCACCACCTATTGCGTGGGACATAAAACCATAAGGTGAAATGTGGGCGTATACTGTGCCTCTGCCTATGGGAGCGTGACTGTGTGTATGTGTTTGTATGTATGTATTGTGATCAGATTTAATAAGCGTTGCGAACTGTTTAGAATAAAATAATGCAGACTTAATATGTCGAGTTTATTTAGCTGATGCCCGACTCTTCGGTCAGGAAGGTCGAGCAAAAGATTCTGTACTTTGGATAAACTGTTGTTTCAGATGCTGTAAATGTTTGCGATGCTTCACACGAGGACGTGTGAGTCGTCGTGATGGCCGTGTCGCAGAACTAACATCACAGCTGGAGGTGCACTGCTGACGTCATCCGGTGAGACTGTTCCTTTTCTTTCTGAAGCGAATCGCCAGGACTTGCGACCTTTGTGTGCCTCTTTCACGTTCTACAGATTCGTGAGTCGATTTATGTATGAACCTCTGCCGCTATACAAAGTCACGCTTTTGTTATGGGGAAGACTGGTTGAAGAGGTCACGTATGCCTGAGCCGCGTCTGTTTAGGCTGGTTCAAAAGGATACGTGCGCCTGGGCCACGTCTTTGTTGGTCAGACTGGTTGGAGAGGCCGCGTAAGCCTAGACCACGTCTGGTTGGACTGGTTGAAAAGGTTACGTGCGCCTGGGCCACGTCTGTGTTGGTTGGACTGGTTGAAGGGGCCGCGTACGCTTGAAATGTGTACGTGCGCCCGGGCCACGTCTGTGTTGGTCGGACTGGTTGAAGGGGCCGCGTACGCTTGAAATGTGTACGTGCGCCCGGGCCACGTCTGTGTTGGTCGGACTGGTTGAAGGGGCCGCGTACGCTTGAAATGTGTACGTGCGCCCGGGCCACGTCTGTGTTGGTCGGACTGGTTGAAGGGGCCACGTACGCTTGAAATGTGTACGTGCGCCCGGGCCACGTCTGTGTTGGTCGGACTGGTTGAAGGGGCCGCGTACGCTTGAAATGTGTACGTGCGCCCGGGCCACGTCTGTGTTGGTCGGACTGGTTGAAGGGGCCACGTACGCTTGAAATGTGTACGTGCGCCCGGGCCACGTCTGTGTTGGTCGGACTGGTTGAAGGGGCCGCGTACGCTTGAAATGTGTACGTGCGCCCGGGCCACGTCTGTGTTGGTCGGACTGGTTGAAGGGGCCGCGTACGCTTGAAATGTGTACGTGCGCCCGGGCCACGTCTGTGTTGGTCGGACTGGTTAGGAGCCGCGTACGCTTGTAATGTGTACGTGCGCCCGAGCCACGTCTATGTTGGTAGGGCTGGTTGAAGAGGCTGCGTATACCCAGGCCACGTCTACTTAGACTGGTTAAAAGAGGTACGTACGCCTGGGCCACGTCTTTGTTGAAGGTTGGACTGGTTGGGAAGACCTCGTATGCCTGAGCCATGTCTGTGTGTTGCGCTAGCTAGTTTAAGAGGCCTCGGATGCCTCAACCCGTTTCAATACTATTTGGTTTAAAGGGCTTAGTACGCCCGGCTTATTGGGAAAGGAAGTTAAGTTCACAATTTCTGTCAGGAATGGACGAGCGATCATTAACGCATTCTTAAATTTCTACAGGTGTTTCGCCCGAGGACGTGCGATAGTCAGGGTTGGCCATGACGGCACACTTCAAATGGGATCCTAATGACAAGTGACATTGACAGGTGACATAACACCGAGCGCTGGAGGGGCGGCCACGCACGACATATCAGGACGTCGTCAGTCGAGTCTCGGTCATTATTGGTGCAACGATCGACCGGTGCGCACGCGCCCACGTGCTCTGGTGGAATGTTATAACAGTGTAGATTTAGTTAGTCCTAGGAGGTTCTTTGTGTTTAGTGTTAGTTATACGATTGACTAAATGAGTGTTAACTAAACCACGCATTATTTCTTTATACCACGATTCCTGGTTTCCTCGCCGAACTACCTACAAAGTGATGGTTACATCGGAATGTAGCAACGTGCCACCTGACACCACTCAATCCTACATATATATATAAAAATCAATGCCACTTTTCGTTGTAATTTTATAACTCAAAAACGGGCTTACCTATCCAAACCAAATGTTTAGGCGTTGTTCGGACTATTTAGTAGATGGTTTATGTGAAGTTTGCATAAAATCGGTCGAGCGGTTCTTCATTTATCACGCAAACGAAGTTGCGCGGGTCAGCTAGTATAAAATACAACCGACTTCAATCAAATCCTGAAAAATTAAACTTCCTTAGCACAAAGTAATATGTATTTTGATTTATCAGATTTTATTCAATATCATATTAAAGTCGGCGCCAAGTAAACCCATAGTTTTATGTACTTATTCATGGCACCAACTTCAATATAATGTTGAATAAAATCTGATAAATCAAAATACATATTACTTTGTGCTAAGTAAAATTTATTTTTCAGGATTTGATTGAATTCGGTTTTATTTTTTATTAAAATTTTTTTTTTCATTGTTTTAAGTGACGGGTGAACCGAAAAATATATCTATCTAGGTGGAAGTTCTCATCAATACTAATCAATCAAGCCCAAACACAAGGTAGCTGCTGTAAATGGTTACGGAATTCCCTCGACTGTCTTTCGGTTCCATCATCAGATCGGCTCCAGACATTCATTAAATTGTAGTACATTAAAGTACTGAATTAAAAAGTTAACAAACGCACTAGTTGTCCCTACAATTTTCGGTGGTGGCCCTCGATTTCTCCTGGATCCCATCATCATATCCTGATCTGGTTAAAATGGGACCACCTCAGAAGTAAACCCTATACAAGTAAGAAAAAAAAAATCCGTCCATACCTAAGTGACGGAAATATCGGTGAACATACATAAAAAAACATACAGACGAATTGAGAACCCCTTCCTTTTTTGAAGTCGGTTAATAATAACTCAATGCATTAACAGTTATTTAATACATCTGGTCTAGGTATATGGGCCTTCCAGTTAAGTCTGTTATCAGTAGTTTCCATCGACCTTGCAGTACTGCGTCCCGACTCCTAATCGTTAAGGAGTTCTATAGCTTCATCATCAGCACAAGACCATCAGATGTTGTTTCAAGCATACTTCACAAGTATCACGTTAGCCCTACATCCTACTAAGTGCTTTCCATAGACCAATTGCAGACTGTCTCCCAACTCCTAACCGTTAAGGAGTTCTGTAGCTTCATCATCAGCACAACAATATCATGATTATGTTGACAAACTGAAGTGAATACCTGAGTAAGACTTGATTACGTAACAAAAGCACCATGCGTGCATACAATTTCCTGTGGTTGCCCTCAATTTCTCCTGAATCCCATCATCAGATCGCGACCTGGTGAAATTGGGACCACCTCAGAAGTGAACTCTCGAATCTCCAAAAAAAAATAGATTTGAAATTCGTCTATAATTGACGAAATATCGGTGAACATACATAAAACATTGAAAACTTGTTTTTTTTTTAAGTCGGATCTATCAATCTAGGTGTAAAGTTCTCATCAATACAAATCAATCAAGCCCAAATACAAGGTAACTGGAGTAAATTGTTAAGGAATGCCCTCGACTGTCTTTCATCTCTATCATCAGGTCGACTCCAGACCTTCATTTAATTGTAGAACATTAAACCGCTTAATTAAAAAGTTAACAAGCGCACTAGTTGTCCCTACAATTTTCGGTGGTTGCCCTCGTTTTCTACTGGATCCCATCATCAGATCCTTACCTGGTGAAAATGGGACCACCTCAGAAGTAAACCCTATTCAACAAAAAAGAAATTTTGAAATCCATCTATAATTGACGGAAATATCGCTTAACATACATAAAAAATAAACATACAGACGAATTGAGAACCTCCTCCTTTTTTCGAAGTCGGTTAAAAATGATTTTTATTGCAGCAGTATCATACAACATTATTATTGTATTCAAAACTGGTCGTTGTTTGAAGTTTCCACCTTGTGTGGCCACAGGTTCTATTATCTTAGACAAATGACTTTATCCGGCCCTTCGTTTACTTGCCGGCCGCCTATAACATCTTACATTTATACTATTACAAACTTGTAAAGTGGTCATGTCTGTACGTTGCAGATATACAAAAAAATTGCATTATGACTGTTTTAACGATAACAGACACTAAATTTTATCACTTTTGTTTGACAAGAAGTCTGTTTGGAGTGACCGTCATAGACGCAAAAGCTACGGAAGCATTTTCTTGATCAGGCTCAAAATCTTACGATTGATCGCAATTGATTGAGTAGAAGTGTATATGAATTAAAATAGAATAATTAAGGCTAGATATCCGTGAGATTATTGTAATTATGATCGTAATAATCGAACATTATCGTTTTGCCTTGTGCGATAAGGCCGCCAATTGTTATGCCAATAAGTGTAATTTTAACTGTTTTGCTCAAATGTTATTTCTGGTGTACAATAAAGAGTTTTACTTTTATTTTACTTACATAAGAATTATAATCTAAAATGAAGCGCTCGTGGACTCAGTTTTCTGTAAACGATCACTGCAGTAAGCATCATTTATTATGGCTGGTACATAGATGGGTAATCACCCAAGTGACAATTATAACATACTAGATGACGCTCGCGGCTTCCCCCGCGTGAAATTCGGTACCAGTTCCCGCTTGCCATGGAAACATTGTCCCGGGATAAAATGGGTGTTATTCCAGACTATAAGCTATCTCCGTACGAAATTTCAGCCCAATGCGTTCAATCGTTAGAGCGTAATTGAGTAGCAAACATCCAAACATCTTGACAAACTTTCACATTTATAATATTAGTACGACTTATTACGAGCATTTCCGTGCTTTTGGAAGGCACGGTAAGCCGTTGGTCCCGAGTTTCATCTTATAGCAGTCGTTAAGCCAAGATATATAAAAAACCACCAAAAGTACACCTTTACTGACGGCTCAAAAAATTTCAACAGCGGGCAGTCACTTCCTGCTCTTCTTCACGTCAACACGGCAATACGGCTCACCGCCAAATACGTAGGATAAACATCTAATAGGTGAAATGTGGGCATATAATCCTCTGCCTATCCCTTTGGGAATCGGCGTGACCATATGTATGTGTACGTAATAATCAACATCCACACAGGTGGAGCCGCGGGCATCAGCTATCAAGTATCACAGTAGGTGTTTATTTTAAATGTCTTGTTTCACACCAAATCACAGAGATTGATAGCCATTGTTCACTGAACCAAAACAAATTTATGATCAAATGAAGATATTTTACCGTTCACTTCCAAAATTAATAGGGTGGGAGGAAAATAAAAATGCTTCGTGGAAACAAATGTTGGAACCTTAGCCATAAACTGACTTTTGTTAAATATGTAACCGCCGTTACACTGGGTTACAATTATATCTACACTAGTATTATGAATAGGATAAATTTGTATTTCTTTATGTTTGTAATGAATAAACTCAAAAACTACTGTGCTGATTTCAAAAAATCTTTTAACATTGGAAAGCTACATCCACCGTGAGTAACATAGGCTATATTTTACACACGTATTTCCACGGAAACGAGAGCTGAGCGTGTGAAACCGCGTGACGTGCGCTAGTTATTTTATAAAATGTAAAATGACAAATATGCGTCTGTGAATTTGCGCCGCTTTAGACAGTAAAAGTAAACGATATGGCAACTGTCCCCAAGGAATGCTCCCATTCCCGGGGAACTGAAAAATGTTTCTGGAATAAGAAGTAGCTTATTATTATCGGCAATTACAGACTATAGTCTGTAACTGTACTGTTTTACCAAATTTCAGCCTGAAAGAACTCAGAAACTTTCGTACTTAAACTACATAATATTATGACTGTGTATGTATTTTTAGCTTATAAATTAAAGCATTAAAACTGTAAATAACCGATTATAACGATATTGAAAACAATAGCCCATTTTAAACAAAAAGAGAAGTCCAAAATCTCATTACCTACATTATTAGTCTCTTCATCAGTTCGTAATTACACTATACTGAAGATCACAAATGATCGGAACTGTAGACGTATTCGGAAAACAATGAATCTCAAAAATAACGACTATCAATAAATATAACTTCGGTATAATTTATAAATTCCAAACGATTCATGCGATATCTTGGTAAAGAAAACAACAACTGATATTGTAATAAAAATGCGATTGAATATTGAGAATTGTCATAAAAGCTGGTGCTCTATCTATTGATGATGTAAATGGCTAGCCGAAACAGCACACTTGGCACTAAACTTGAATAAATATAAGACGGAGAAGATAAAAAAATGTAATTTTGAGGGTGCTTATTAACTTCAGCAAGTGCGGTAATCCGGTGGAATTTATTACTGAATATATAAGTCAATGTTTTTTGCAAATATTGTATGGATATTACACTGTTAGGATATGCAACGGGTCAGTAAACATTCTAGTAGTAAGAAAATCAAGACGATCACTTCTAATATACACTTTTTAAATACATATCAATACTCTTTCGAATACTATCGATTCACGTTTACTTTATTTTTATCACACCCCTCATCTTATATCACTGATTCTCAATCAGTAGTCTCTAGACCAGAAGAAGCCCGCAACAGCAAAATGCCGAGGCTTGTTCTATGTACCAGATGTAAATTAGGTTTTGACGTAAGCTAAGCTAACTACTTACTCGACACTTTTCCCGCTTTGCTGAAGTGACAAAAATCTGACACTGTGTGGAAAAATTCTTAGGCTGAATTTCACCGAATATAATTACTGTGAGGTTTCAGAAGAGCTTTTCTGTTTTATTGCAAACAACACGTGCGAAGCAAACAGTGAGCAATATCTTCTCTAATCAAAAACTATTTTCCTAACGAGTCCGACCATGTCAAGTTTTTCCGGTGGGTCTATAATTTTAAAAATAGCTTGGCGTGTCTATGTGTCACCTGATTAAGATATTGTATCCGTTGAAAAGCTTGTAATAAAATTAAAAATAACCTTGTTATCAGAGGAAAGACATTAAAACGAACTAGATTTTGTACCCCTGTACAAAATATATTCGTGTCCTTGCTATAGATAAAACATTTCACATTTTAAATTGACAGAGATATGTAGCAAAATGTAACATAGAAGGAAATACGCATAAATGCTTTTTATATAGAGCCCCTTTTTGTGCGAGAGGTTAAAAGCGAGGCAAAATATATGGAAAACATTAGGCAAAACAATGCTCCATTGTGTTCTATGCGCAGATGTATATCAAAACTTTGCACACATCGGATTAAGTAAAATTTTGAGAGCAAAATTATCTCTCTCTGTGTATGATAATAAAAGACGATTGTGTCTGACGGATCTATCAACGAAATCTCAAACTGCTTAACGAATGTACTTTATTATAAAAAAAACAAGAAAGTTTCAAAACGGTAGTTTTTAATTGAAATATAAAAACTACCGTTTTGAAAACCTTTATTTTTGGCCTAAAATTATCGCGTTAATCTCGTTTAGGCAAAAACAATTATATTAAGCTAGATTCATTATAAAAGTGTAATATAATATCTTCAAAAGTTATCATTGCCTTGAAATTACTTTTTGCCAATGAGAATTGTAAATTAGATTGCTTTTTGGTTTAAAATTAAAGAGAAGCACAAAGTTTTATTAAGTTCGTCACTTCCCAGGCATACGAATTAGTTATCCTTTGTTTAATCCAAAGATTAATGGTATTGGAAATATTTTAGAACCTCTTGAGTTACATTATATTATTAATCTTAAGAATCGTAAGAATCTTTAGAATATCTGGTACTTTTAGGCTTTTCCAGGACTAATCTACACTCGAGAGCAATGAATCCGGGTCACTTAAAGAATGTTAAAAATCTCGGAAACTAAAAATGATAGGTTAATGCAATAAATTGTATTTAATAGACAATGTAATACTCCTTAAATGAAAGTAAAAAAAATATGAGTCACCATACATTTTATTAACACAAAATTACATAAAGAAAAAACTGCTGATCTCTCCTTAAAACAAAAATAGGAAACATGAAATTTTTGAACTTTATTACGATTTTCTTGAATTTTAATACTTCGTATTGCCTCCTCGTGCTTCCATTACTGCGTTTACGCGGTTTGGCATGCTGTACACCAAGTTCCTTATACGATTTTGGGGAATATTCTCCCATTCCTCTGTGAGAGCAATTTTGAGCTCACGAAGCGTGATTGGGGGAGGGTTTCGTTGTTTTACGCATCTGCCTAGCTCGTCCCAAGCATGCTCGATCGGGTTGATATCCGGGCTGCGCGCTGGCCACTCCATACGAGTAATGTTCATCTCTTGAAGGTAGTCATTCACAATCCTACCTGTATGAGGTCGGGCATTGTCATGCATAAATATAGCATCCTCACCTAAATTGACCATAAATGGACCAACGTGATCATTGAGGATTTCTTCCACATATCTTACGCTAGTTAAAGAGCCGTTTTCTATGATCACCAGCTCTGTGCGACTTTCAGAAGAAATTCCGGCCCACATAAGTACAGACCCACCATCGTAGGCTACTTTTTCTTCGATGCATGCTTGCTTGAATCTTTCCCCTGGTCTTCGATACACTCTGTGTCTTCCATCGTGCTTGTAGAGCATAAATTTTGATTCGTCGGAGAACATAACTTTTGACCAATCTTCAATACTCCAATTTACGTGGCTCTGGGCATACCTTAGTCTCGAAATACGATGCCCACGCTCCAGTTTAGGGCCGTTTGCAGGTCTAAGGGGTTTTACGTTAGATTCAGCAAGCCGACACGTCTTACTGTCCATGCACTTGGGTTACTTCCTCCGAGGCGTCGAAACTGATTGGTGAGTTCAGTTCCTGTGAGAAAGCGATTTCGAAGCATGGTGTTGACCAAGTATCGGTCTTCTCGTGCTGTGGTACACCTGGTTCTGCCCGTTCCTGGTCTGCGTAGGTTAGAACCAGTTTCTTCGTAACGTCGGAGAACTCTTTGTACTGTTGACAGCGACACACCGACAGTCCTGGCTGTATCGCGCTGACTCCGGCCGGTTTCCAGCATTGTAAGTATTCTGGTGCATTCTTCAGGCGTAAGCGACATAATTTCAGCTTGATTAATGAATATAGAGCACTATCAACATGGTTTATGTACCCACATAAATGACAGATTACAAACAAAAGCAACACCAAATGCTGTAATTTCGTAGTTCCATCTTCGAAAGTGGCCCTTTTTCAAATTTGATTTTTTTATGATATAACTTTACAATAACTAAGAAGTTTTAATACCTTCATTTAAGGAGTATTACATTGTCTATTAAATACAATTTATTGCATTAACCTAGCATTTTTAGTTTCCGAGATTTTTAGGATTCTTTAAGTGACCCGGATTCATTGCTCTCGAGTGTAGAAATTGAATTAATCTTAGCACGTTTTATCTATTGCCAAAAAAGAATCTAATAAATTTTTGGTGTAGACAACTTATTAATTGCTTTTCATAATTATTTGCAAATAACTAATAGTTCACCAACCAATTTGGAATCTAATTACAACAGCAAACAGCCAATAGAATCTTTCGCTATGTGCTTTTTAATGCCTTTTTTCGTGTGGAAATCCATCATGGATGCTATGCCGGACTCTTGCCGACAAAAACAGCACGGAGCCCTACCACTGAGGAGCCCCGAGTAATCCCTTGGAAGGAAGCCCCACTAGCGATCTTTCGGATCCAAACCTCCTGACTGCCCTGTTACTAAATTACCCAATTCAGGTCTTGTTCAATCACTTTTTTACTAGTCGAATATGACCGGACAGGACCATACAAGGACTATGAATAATGTAGCCAGCCCTTAAAGAGTTAAATGACATTTAAACAGAAAGAGAGCACGAGTTACATCTTGTAAACCGACTATAAATTAAATTTTTTTTACTTGCAAGTGGCATAACTCCAACGGCCGCCCAAATTAAAGACGTATCACTTATAAGAATCGGTAGTATCTTTCCCCTTTTGTCAAGTGACTATAAGTAAACGTTCTCTTTCCAGCTCACAGGTAACTATTTCAACTCAATTCCTGGCCTAAATACATCACGAAAACCGTTTCTCCATTCAAAGATTGAAATGAAAGAAATAAGAAAGAAAGAAAATATTTTTTATTTTGGATCACAACGCACATACACACACCAAATAATAGTAACATAACCATATATGTAAATAAAAATTAAAAGAACAGAGAAAACAAAAAACAGATTTAAAAAATAAAAAAAAATAGTACAAAAACAACAACGCAAGAAAGGCACACAGACAGGGAGGTAAAATGTTCGAAAACTAAACGGCAAACGACTGTGGCTGCCGCCACCTTTCATGACTTTTATGCCAGCTGTTTTTCTATCTATCAAAAACTTGACAAAATAAATGTATTGTCACTGTAGAATGAAATAAGCGAATGCTTAACAAGTATTTATATATTAACGGTAGATAAAGAGGTAGGATTTAAATAATTTAATTTGCACTGTGTGACATAAAATATTTTGTGAAGTAATGAATACTTACTTCTTTGACAATAATTATTTCGTATTGGTATTTATTTTCTATTTTTAATCTTTGCTGTACACCAAAGTACAGTATAAAACATAAATATAAAGCGGTGTAAAGGCAAACTTAACTCGGAATTGAGTTCTCTTCCAATAAACTTTGGGCAACTTCTATTTCTTACTAACTTTAAACGCGAACTTTTAACCGTCACAGTATGAACAGGAGAAAACTAAGTTTCTTCATTAATTTCGCAAATTGAAGATACCTTAATGATTTTAGGAAGCATTTACGCATATCCTAATCTATATCTATACTTATAATAAATCTGTAGAAATGAAAATTCTGTACATTCAAAGTATCAAAAAAATAAATAGCAGGGGTTGTTACTAGACCGACACCGAACCCAAAAATGTAATCAAAAAAATTTTTGTCTGTCTGTCTGTCTGTCTGTCTGTTTGTTCAGGCATCACGCAAAAACTACCGGTTCGATTACGATGAAACTTGGTATAATTATTCTTTTATATCCTGGGCACCACACTGGGTACTTTTTATCCCGGAAAAGAATACTTATTATAAAATAAAAAACGAACTTTAGTAGTATAAAGTTATTATCAATTATTGCTTAAACGGTTAATGTTACGATGATGAAATTCAGCATGAGCATTGTTTGTTACAATTTAAAATAAGTAATTTTACCATGTTTGCAAATTCCACCTCCAAAGGTATAAAAAAGGAGGGTCAAGTTTGTATGGGACAACGCGATTCCTTGGTCCGATCTACTTAAAAATTAGCATATAGCATTATTATCATAATTCATGGAAGACATGTTCCTTATTTTATTGAAATTTATACGTTATCGACCTAAAAAGGGAATGTAAATTATTTTGGAGCTGATTTTCTCCGGAGTTGATATCAATACTCCTTAAATACTCTTATTTTTGATTTAAATTACTTTTTATTTTGACACATTTATGGAAGTTCAATCCAATTGACATTGTCATTTTCATAATTTTGCTCTAAAGTCATATCGGAAATATTATTGTTAATTTCTTTAAATTTGTATAACACAAAATAAATATGTGAAAGAAGAAGAAAATTCGAAGATGGCTAGCCAGAAATAATGATAGACCATGCTTCAGGTAGTGTCCACAGTGCATTAGAATGAAATATTGTCAGCAGCCCTAAGCAACTGGTCTTGGAAGATATGAACTTTATTCTATAGTGCTGGCTGCATTCGGTGTAGGACACAGACTCACTAAGTCTTTGTAAAATACGTGAATGACCTCTACGAAGATTACATTTGTCAAGTAAAAAAAACCATTAAAATGAACATGAACGCTTAGCAGATGAAATTTACATGGTTATTAAGTTAACAGGTCTTGGTTGGACCATCTGTATTATGAGGACAAAGTCTACCGTAGTTCGGTTTTCTCATACGTCGTAGACTTACAGTATGACTGGGACTACCTGAAGAAGGAACTAAGTTACGATGTCAATTGCTTAGAAGAGAAGTTGAGTCAAGTAGTAGTCTAGCCAATGAATCAAGAAATGTATTTAATAAATAAATTAACATAACTCATATAATATGTATTATGAATTAGTTAATTAGAAATCCATCTATCTAACTACTATTACGAATACGAATGTTTGTGAGTGTGGATATTTGTTACTCTTTCACGTTGTAACGGCTGAAGGAATCTGGCTGAAATTTGGTAGGTACCTACAGAGATAGGTTAGAGACAGTGTAGGAACCAAATTTCACGCATGCGAAGCTGCGGGCATCAGCTAGTTAATAATAAATTAATTAATAAATATTGTTGGACATTCTTACACAACATTATCTAGCCCCAACTAAGCTATAAGCTTGTGCTATGGGATCTAGACGACTGATATACATACTTATATATTTCAAAATACATACATATGATGCATAGAAAACACCCAAACTCGGAAACAAACATCTACACTAATATTATAAAAGGGTAACATTTGTATTTTAGTGTGTATGTTTTTTTAACGTAAGGAAAATCCTACATGGATGCTATCCCGGACTCCTACCGACTAAAAACCACACGTATCTTACCTAACAGCCTACGGTTAGAAGCCCCGGGTAAGCCCTCGGAAGGATACCTCAGGACTCCCAACAGTATATGTGTATGTTTGTAATGAACTGACTCAAAAACAACGAAGCCGATTTCAAAATCTCTTTCACCATTGGAAAGCTACATTTACCTTGAGTCACATAGACTATATTTTATTCCCATATATTACCACAGCAACGGGAGCTACGCGAATGAAAACACGTGACGTCCGCTAGTATTATTATAATTTCAAATTCGGTAGAGGACCCTGTTAAAGGAACATCATTAGTCCAATAGCATTTCGTATTGGTGTCACAGAAGAAGGATCAATAATTAAATATGTTAAAGCTACCTACGTAATCTATTTTGTAAAAGTGTGGTGTTTTTGTACTATGTCTTTAGTTGAGAGTAACTTTCATCAGAAGTTCATGCATTTTCACACCGCACACAGTTTCAAATCCTACAGATAGCGGTAGGATTTGAGACTTGCGCTAAATTTTGTACCTACGCTATTTTAACGTAAATCACTCCTAGACAGTAGGTACTTACGTGCCACTCCACTTTTACGATCAGTTTGGTACTTCTAACTATTTATTCCTTACAAGATTATACCATCTTACTAATATTATAAAATACAATTTTATTTTTAAATCAAAATTAAAGTTTGCGAAGATGTGTGAATGGTTGTTACTCTCTCTAATAGCTGAGCAGATCTGGCTAAAATTATGTACAGGGGTATAGATTACAGTCTAGAATACATACAGGCTACTTTTTATTTTGGAAATTAGCCACCCTGGAAAGCGGGAACAAAATGCCACGCTGGTGCAGTCGTGAGAACCATCTACCTAGTTAGTTGTAATTCCTCAAGTGTTTTAAACTTTATTTATTACTAGATAGCGCCACGGCTGCACCTGTGAAGAATTTGTTATAAGAATTACGAATAATCGGTTGGTAAGCCAGGATGAAAAAATGGAAACACATTTGCTCATCCTGGTTAACCAACCGATTATCAAATGAAATCAAGATGCAAAGTTCTCAACGGTTTATGAACAATATAAATTTTCTTAATTCTTTTTCAAGGAGCGCTGAAACCATTTTGATAAATTTACATACAAATAATAACATAGAACAGAAATACAGTTAAAATAATCACAATCAAACAAGGATCCACCAGAATTGAAAACCTCTTCCTGTTTTGAAGTTTCAAAAATGAATACACATTATTCACATTGTAACAACATACTTTTTTTTCAAACACACAAAACTCTGTAATCTACAGATAACGGCTTCAGTTTTACGCAGTGTATCGCATCCGCGGTTCAAAGTGACGTATACGCGAGTGAGCTCCCGATCGCCCCCTACTCAGTACCACGCAGCCTCTCGGTGAGGCAACATCGCGGTAACCTTCGTTGGTCATCTTCGTATTGTCGTGTGGAGTGCAGTGGAAAGGCGTGATAGTGAACGTAAACTTAATGTTCTAGTGGTCAATTCTGGAAAAAAAATGTAAGTAAGCTTTTTGTATGTATGTTGGAATATAAATTGGATAATTTTATAAAATGTGAATTTTTGATGCAAGTTTATTTTATGTAAATTTGTTTGTGTATTTAAATAGTCATCTAAGTAGATATCTGATTTAATATTTTCAAGTAGATATCTATGTTTAAAAAATAAATACAAATATTAGCTGTAGCAAAATAAATTATATTTGTACGTATAAATTGCATAGATAAATAACTAAAAAATTGTTATTTCTAACATTAAAACAAGTGTCTTTTTAAACTTAAAGGAGATATTCGGAGTGAAAAAAAAAATACCATAGACCACAATTTGTTATATTTTATTAGAAATAATTAATTACGCAAGCAATGAGCACGAATAAAACGAAATATTCTATACCGACTGCTAAACATTATTTAGCCATCTAGAAAACTATGAAGATAAAGACATGAGAAGTGATTCTTCTGCATCTTCTGTTTTACCATTGAAATAAGTCACGTAACTTGTAACCGAAATATCCAATCAATCAAATCAGCCTACGGCAGTCCACTGCATGCTGAACATAGGCATCTACCAATTTATTTCTGCACGGTCCATCTCGTCCCAGAGTGCAACCTTTACCAGTTCTACGGATCATTTTTTACCAAGTATTATTGTTTCTCCAATATTTCACGGTAAAACATGGTTACTATCCATGATTAGGTACATGGAATGACCATATAAATTGAATTTTGATGATTTACTTAACCGCTTAACCGCTTAACCGCGTGTAACCAGAAACGTGAATAATTAAATACCTAGTATCTGAATGATGGAAATTTGGATAAAATAGTAAATACCTAGTAGCTAGGTATTTTACAAAATGATGGTAACAACATCGAAAGTCTGATAATTTCAGCAATAATGCCTAATGCATTTATTAGAACACTAGCAGAGCCCCGCAACTTTGTTAACGTCACAAGTGTATGAAAGGAGAGATATTTTTTCATTAGACATTTCAATAGACATTATAAGAGCGTATTAAGCTGCCTTTTTTGGGTAGTCATAAAAGAGTTTTATAGATAGAAAATTAATCAAAGATGCTTTGCCGGACTCTTACCGAGTAATACCACATGGTGCCCTGCCACTGCCTACGGTGCGGGGAGCCCTGGGCTAGCCAAGTGGGTCAATAATTTCATCGACAGTGATATAAAAAAGTATAACGAGAAAATAGCTGTGCTCGCTTATGTTTACCTGAATATGATGTCTCTTTGAAAGGACTGTCATAAAATTTTAGAATAACCATCAGAAGAAGGACATTAAAACAGATTATATTTTGTACTAGCTGACCGCAACTGCATTCACGTCACATAAGAGAAAGAGCCAGAGAAGTTGTATGAAAGGTCAGGTATTTTTTCATCAGACTCATAGGAGTATGTGAAATTATCTGAAAAGTCAAAATCAAAAATAATGGAATCAAAAGTATCCTAGTACCTTCCTCGGATCATACGCTTAGATTCTGGCTAGTATCATTTAAATTGATTCAGTAGTTGAGTCGTGATACTTATTTGGAATACAGACAGACAAAAAAAATACATATTCGGCTTCAGTATTGATTAGAGAATGTCCCGTAATTAAAATTGTCAACATATCTTCCATGAACAAATTCTTGACCCGGGATAGTTGTATTATTATGACAATAGATCTAGAAATATATACAGAAACTTATAAAACACTAAACTCTACAGCCTGCTGCTCTACAGCTTTATAGGTAGTGTAGTAAGATATACGTTGAGTAGTTGGATATAGGTATGATGGTCGGATGGTAGATAGAGTGGAATATAGGACATTGCTTATTTAAGAAATAAATTAAAATTTACACCAAATTTGCACTATAGCGAAAAAATATCGCCATAAACAAAATTTATAAAAAGTGATATCTGACGTCAGTATTTAAAGAATTAATATTAAGACCATAGCCAGCGAATTGGTCACGTTCCCAAGATATGTATTAAAAACTAAAGGACGCTTGCAGCTTCGCCCCCGTTTAATTTAGATATCCCACAGAAGTAATTATAATCCAACCACTTTACTCTGACCTCTACAATGTACTGGCTGACTTAAAATTGGTTTAAAATCTATGTGGGTATCTCGGAACGTTTCCGTACATACATCGATATTAATTTAAAAAAGTAATATTTACTTGAAAAAGTTAAGATTATTTTCTGAATTTCGCGTTAACCCTGTAAAAATTAAAAATATTTACACAACAGTCAATATGTTTTAAATAATTGAATTTTAAAAGAGAATAATACATCTAAATTGATCTAAATAGACTCCAAAGAAAAAATATCGTTCAATGTCACAGCAATTTTAAATAAGTATACCTACCTAATAAACATAGACAGGTAGAACTGGCAGACGAATAGGGATGCCACCAGTCTCCTTAAAATACGGACAATGGCATTCCTGCCCATCTACTCCAGTTCTTCCAGACAGGCTTATATTTTTGAGACTATGCAATCTATTTAATCCCACATAATATGAAAGCAAGCTATAAACCAAAAACCTCGGGATAAAAAGTGAGAGTATCTTAAATCGAAACATAAAAGGGCTATCTTTTTTATGGCAGGAAGAGTGTTTAAAAGCAATATCTTGAGACCTCAAGGTTGCGGCTTTTGCCTCTTTATATTTATTTCCAAGATAAATAATCAAGTCCCTAACACATCACATGAATATCGTCAAAATAATAATAAGAATAACAAATTAGTTTCATTAGTAGACGTACTTTAATAAAAAAGTTCTGTACACACAAAAAGGAAAAATAAATAAATGGAGCAGTACCAAATATTCTCGGTACATACCTCATTAGCTGTAATCACCTTATGATTGATTACCTTAGTAAGTAATAGCCTAACTTTTCTCAAGTATTAAAAATCAATACCCAATGCGTACTAAGTTGCTCCTTAGAATTCGCTGTAGGTAATTTTGTTATAAACTTCTATTTAAGGAGGAAAATTAAGGTAATGCTTTTTCATTATTAGGGTTCCGTGCCCAAAGAGTAAAAGCGGGATCCTGACAATCATAAATGGGGAACCGTGATAGCTATAGAGCTAAAATTTTCACAGATGACCAAAATAAAAAAAAAATGTGTGTAAGCCGGCCAAGTGCGAATCCAACGTGCACTTGGCCGGTTTAATATTGGCATGGGAACTTTCCCATGGATGTCATATTGGACTTAATAAAACCACTCAGTCTCTATTTTTCAATATAGTGACGGGCGTCTCAATGAACGACTCGGAAGTCTGTCCTAGTATTCCCGGCAGCCCTTGGCTAACACTTAGGCCTTGTCTAAAGGGTTCGGTTGGTTTAACCGCTTCTTCGAGTGTCATCTTGCTTTTTGGAGCATGAACCGTGCGTGAAACTCTCATGTCACTGTCTTGGGACTGCTTTACATTTTACATATTACTATTGTTAAATGCGAAAGTTTGTAAGTGTGGATGTGTAGATCTGTGAATGTTTGTTACTCTTAAACGCCCTGATGGCAGTATGGATTTAGCTGAAATGAATTTTATTTTATTTATTTATTTATTATACACTTTATTGTACGCCAAGATAGTATTACAGGATAGTAATTTGAACAGAATAGCAATACAATGGGCGGCCTTATCGTTTAAAGCAATTTCTGCCAGGCAACCATTTTGGCATCGGCATTTTGTACAGGGATAGATGGAATAATATATTGAATAGTTTTATCTGGAATAAATTCCCATGGAATAGTGTAACAGTAACAGAATTCCACGGGCCACGGACAACGTTTAGTATCTGTATAGAAGTATTCACAGTCGTGTCGTCGAGTAACCGATGAAAATGTATCTGTAAAAGTAAATAGTACAGAAAACCAAAGTCAAGTTACTTTAGTCAATAAAATATTAGTACTTACCTAAGTACAAATATTTTATTGAACAAAGTAACTCTGTAATTATGAATATAACATTACTTTCAGTCTACGCCCAGCTGTCAACTGCGACAGGTTGGTTTGATTGATTAATTTCTTTCCAGTAGGACCTAAAATATGTTCATAAATTTTTCACAATCACATTAGTCTAGATAAAAACGTAAAGATAAGGTAAATGCTAGCGTAAAGGAGTTATTAGTAATACGTAGGTATGATGTATTAATCTACAGGCTTTGGATTTACTGGGATTAAGCTCTATTACTTACAAAGCACTTATTTTAGAAAACTACATAAATCATTGTATTCTGAAAATTAATCTTTTTGATACTTCACGACTCCATTATTTTATTTCATACCTAGGTATTACTCGCGGTTCGTTTTGCGGTATGGGGTTACCGTTCATAATGCTTCCATAACCGTTTATGGTACATTCGTAAAAACTATGATACCAGCCAAAGAAGTAATAATATTAGGTATGTCTTTGACAGGTATCACAAGATATAATTATGTCATTGCCAACACCAGATATCTAGAATTAATACAAAAAGTCAATATAATTCTTAGAAGATGCCAATTTTGCGTCTAGGTTACGAGTAAACTAAGCCTGTACAAATATTAACACAAGCAAACTTTACTTGTTTGTTTGCACGCTAACCTCACGAACTATTAATCCGATTTGAGAATTACTTTTACATTCGATAGTCCGTTTATTGAGGAAAGTTGTTACTCTAATATGACTCTAGGGAGCAGAGCAGTAAACTATTACAATAATCACATTTGGTGATCTTCCATTCATCATTATAAATCCAACGAGAGCATAGCTATTCTGTTATATATATAAAAACTAAAAAAATAAAGAAAGTAGAAGTTTTTATTCTACAATAATAATAATGAAACATACTTAAAAAAATACAGTATTCAAAATTTACGAAATAAAACCTAATGTAGAACAATGGCCGACTCTCAGCTTAATGCTGTGTGCTTGTGGTGCTGGCATACAGCGCTGATTTTCAAAGACGTTACTAGTACTTACCTACTAGCAGGCGTCACGTGGTTTCACCCGCATATATCCCGCTTCCGCTTTCGCCAAATCCGCTTTCTAACAGTGTTTCGGTTCAGTGTTTTCGGAGCCTATTCGATGCAAATAAACAAAAAAACAGTCAAATCTTTCACCTTTTTTTATATAAATATAGATTACGGAAGTTTGATGTGTATAAAGGTTTTACAAGAAAAGCCGATTATTCTTTGATTTATTATGATAATTAATTAGTGAAGTTTTTCACGGAAATGTTGGTTTAAATTTTGTTTTCACGGGATTCCCTTTTTTGTTACTCCTTTAAGCATCAGCTAGCTGCCGCAGTATCGTTTCAAAAATTGGCCAGAATAAACAAACAGACAAAAATCTGAATGATTTTATATATGTATAAGTACCTACTTTCATTGCACTTAAAGAATAGCTGATTTAGAATCACAAACAAATACTTACAAAATATTTAATTAAATGTTAGAATATACCTAGAAGGTTATTTCATTTAACATACGCACTGATTCCATTACCAACCTAACGAAATAAGTTTACCCATTTATCATCATTATTTCAACAGGCTGACGAACTAAACACTGGATTTTCAGAGCATATTCATGTTCCTGTCAGTGCTAATTAATATAATTTTAACACGTTGTGTGAGAAAAAGTAACGAAGAAATGTTATTACAAAGATATAATGTTGAGAACTTATGCTTTTATTCATAAAAGGTTTATAAAATTCCTCCTTTTCCACTACCTAATTCACGATTTTTAATAGACAATATAACCACAACTAGTAGTAGTAGGTGGTAGTAGTAGGCTTAGTTCGAATTAAAGACAAAAATATCATGTCCGTCCCGGAGAGATGTTTGATAATAATTTATGTATTGCAATCTGCCAAAAGAAATCATATGAAATCTACGGAACCCTGGATTACCTGGTTGTTTTTACGACATTTTTATCAGCTATAAAATCATACAATAGGGTTCTACGTGTTTTTTAAGAAATTCATCTCAGTCAAAATATCATACAATCGGATTCTACCGAGAGCTTCAGGGTCTAAGCCAGCCTCATCTGCAAGTGCACATTTGATGAACAGTCAAAGCAAAAGCAAAGAAAAGAAACTCTGCAGTCAGTGTCGTACAGTCAGGTCAATGACGCTCCAAAAGTTAGGAGTTAGGAGAGGCCTACTTCCAACAGTGGGTAACAATATTACTTTGGTAAATTAGACTGATTGATTCGATGATACCATTTTATTTGAGAATATCTGTACCGACCTAATTGTTTCACTGTTGGTAGATACTAAGCAAGAATTTGGCGATAATATCCAGGATGGTCATTATTTTCTAAAAGATTTATTGGGTACGAGATCTTTGTTAAAAGGTGTGGGCGGAACATACCACCTACTTTTGCATTGAACTGCCCCATTCGTTATCCACAGACTAACAAGCGATAGTTGGGTCGTATTGTCTGTAGGTACTATAAAAGAAAGCCTCTCTCCTTTGTTACCATTTCGTATTTATTTAGTTGCTACTGATTGGCGCCATACAAATTTGTTTTTGTCATTTGTATTGGACTAGTTTATTTTGTGTTAGTACTCGTATTTCCTAACTACCTATTCTTTTAAAACATCCTCAATAGCCACCCCTGGTCTGAGAAAATATTGACTAACTAGAAAGACGATACTGAAGCTAAAAAGATAGAATTTAATTCAATTCTATATTTTCAGCTCAAGACACAGAATAATTATAGTCCAATCCTGCCCGATCTGGCAATAATGTAAACATGTCATGTTTTGACAATCGTTGTCTAAGACAGATGAGTAGAAAAATATACTATGACAAATCATTAATTTTTTACTATCCTGGGTAGGTATTTTAAATGAAAATAAACTATCATAAAGAAGTTATTTGGTGTCGAAATGATTGTAAGAACACTGTATGACTCCTGTATACTGGAATATAATCAGGATGAATACTCAATTGCAAGTAACTATGGATATATAGGATCAAATGTGTTTGTTTACATTTTTGCGCAAAGCTATTGAAATACAGTATAATAGCACTACGTAGTAAAGACATAAGATAGACATAGGAGGTGATTCTAATATTTGTATGTTGTCTTCATAGTGTTATGATTATAATAAACCATATAAATTATACAACCATAAAATCGGACTTCACATGAAATATTATTTATTAACTTGCACCAACGCAACGTTTCGAACACACTAAGCTACAAGTCATTCATACAAACCTCCATCATTGCATCTAAAAATCAAAAACCCGCATTATAATGATGATCTTCTTTATGTAGAAATTTGGATACTTTAATTTTAAATATAAGCTAAGGAAAATGAACTACTCTATTCGGCTTTCGATCTCGTATGATCGATGCTAAGTGCTCCATCACTATTTTCAACGCGATTTATGACGTCATTTCATTCAGCTAGTTGACCAGGTGTCAGTGCTTATTGATCTTTTTTATTTATTACGCGGTACTACGTTTTTTACCTACGTGCTATGCCGGACTCCTAGCGAATAAACACCACACGTTTCCTACCTAATTAAAATAGGGAGTATCGGGTAAGCCCTCGGAAGGAAATTCAAGGACTCCCAACAGACCTACGGCTACTACTGCAGCCTCACCTATTGGGTTCGGGTGCGAGTTTCTACTATTCTTTTTCCTGTAGAAATCCCCATGGATAGTACCAGTATTCGTCTATTTTAATCAAAATCAACCCGTAATAAGATTAGCACACCCGAAAGAGCTCAGGAGTGTTGATTTACAAGAGTTAGTCGCCAATTTTAAAATAAAGGTAAGACATTTTCTAAACAATAGCACTTTAGGTACAGTACCTATAATCTATATAGATTAAAATCATTTCTAAATACAAAATGTAAAACAACTGTAACATTATAGAACAAATAAAGAAGCAGAATCAAATCAATCAATCCCTAAAAGCTTGAAGCATTTACCTATCGTATTTTATGTAAATGTACGGTTTCATGGTAATGTTGAGGTTGTCGAAACACAATTTAATAGATGTAATGAATAATTGGAAATTCTGTTTAAACCTATTTTTGCTTTAAAGAATACAAACGAAATTATTTTATTCCATTATAGTAGAACTTAACCATTAAATAATGAAAATAGAGTGACTTTATGTATCGATAGAGGTCAAGAAATATAATTTGATCTGACTATTATCTCAGGGACTTCATTTTTAGGGCATATTAGACTTCGTGGTGCCCGGCAAGGGCCCAAGTTTGCGATTTCAATTGGGTCAGAGCAGAATCGTAGCTTGATGGCTACGGAGACTGTTATTGTACCGTAGCCGACACGTAGAGTAAAGGCTACGCGTCGGCTACGGCACGGCTATGTGCTCAATTAAAGTACTACCCTTTCGCTCTAACTTTGCCGCTGGCGTAGAGGCGTATAGCCGAATTGTTAATTAGACGAAGTAAATTGACAGTCGCTAATGTCACTTCGTCATAGAAAATACGCAACATTGTATGAAGAAGTGACATTAGTTGCTGTCAATTTACTTCGTCTAATTAAAAATTCGACTTTAGTATAGAGCCGAGCGGCAAAGTTAGAGCGAACGAGCAGTAATTGATTTTTACTTTAATATACCACAATAATAATCATTTTTTAACGAAACTATCAAAATGAAATGTTAATATTACACAGTCTTTGCCTATGTATTTAATTTTAATTGGTGCCATATAATTTTATGTAGCTGACGCTTTTTTTTTTTCAATTTTCTCGCAACGACGAAAGTATTAATATCCGAGGTCTGATACCTATGACACAATCAGGTTATTCCTAGCTCACTTTGGAATCAGATAGCGTTGTGTGAAAATGTCCGTAATTATTTATTGTTATTGCTTTATTTATCCCACTAATATTATAAATTTGAAACTTTGTAACGATGTTTGGATGTTTAGATATTTGGATGTTTGTTACTCAATCACGCTCTAACGGCTGCATGGATCTGGCTGAAATTTGGTACAGGAATAGAGTATAGTCCAGAATGACACATCGGCTTCACTTTTTATCCAGGGAAAAATTTCCCACAGGAAGCGAGAACGGTTACCAAATTTCACGCGGGTGAAGCCGCGCTAGTTATTTATATTTATTAGTTGTTATTTATTTATTTATTTATTTATTTATTAGTCATATTTATGCACTGTTATTTGGTGTGTTGTGTTATGGTGTTAACTGGAAGAGGCCTTCGTCCAGGAGTGAACTACCATAGGCTGATTTGATTCATTGTTATTCATTTATACATACTTATATCTTCTAAATATATATAACTCAAAAGTGACTGAGTAACTGACATAGTGATCTATCAACGCACAGCCCAAACCACTGGACCGATCGGGCTGAAATTTGGCATGCAGGTAGATGTTGTGACGTAGGCGTCCGCTAAGAAAGAATTTTGATAAATTCTACCCCCAAGGGGATAAAATACAGGAACAAATTTAACGCAGGCGAAGCTGCGGGCATCAGCTAGTTCTTCTATAACTTTAGTCACAGTGCGGACACATCTTTAGCAATTTTCACATAGTATTTAACAAAAAGTCCCTCAGTTAATCTATAATAATATTAAATAGAGGAAAGATTTGATTGTTTGCTTGTTTGAATCGAATAGGCTGCGGAACTACTGGACTGATTTCCAAAAGTGAAAAATTATTTCACTGTTGGAAAGCTACACTCTTTGCGGTGAACATAGGCTATATTTGATACCAATAATTCCACGGGAACGGGAACTATGCGGGTGAAAACGCGTGACGTCTGCTAGTAATGTTATAAAATTAAGTAAACAGTATCTAGTATGCTCAATTTTATTATATTTTAGTACCTAATGTACAATTTCATTGAGTTTACTACCTAGTATGTTCAAGTAGCACATTCCATTATTTTATATTACCCAAATACAAAGGCAAAACTAAAATTGTAGTACCTACCTCTAGAGTTTATTACAAAATATGAAAATTTTAGATAGGTACTCTGTTTTACGATGACCCCCTTCGGGAACAGTTTAGAAACGTATTACGACTGTTGTGAGACACGTTTTACTTGTATTATAATATGAACTTTACTAAAAACACTTCTGTTGAAAGCAAATTAAAAGTTTGCGGGATATTGCACTTGTAATGAGGGGATGTGAAATACATTAATAAATTTATTCAGAAGGTCGACAATAGGGTGTCAACCTTCTGAAAATAACATTTCTGTATTATCGCTAAAGCATTCAAACGACGCAAATACATAATATTTTCGATCTGGCTCTTATTAACTTGAGTCCTTTTCCTTTGGACTTGAAACTACTGAACAGTGGGGGCCTAGGTCAAAGGTTCTTCATTCACAGAGCAAAAAGCTCATTTTTGTTTAGTGGTTCTCGTGATAAGACTCGGGCTCAGCGTTGCTATTCCATTCGGAAATATTGCTAACTTTCTTGTCAGAGTTGTAGTTGACATTGATGTAGAGTTTTTGATGCCTGATTTAGGAATCAAAAACTCTCCACATAACTGTCAACTACTAATGTTTTCATCATAGGTTAGATGTAAAATCGTAAAAGCGTTGTACACATTTTGATCTAAACATTTCATTCGTCTTTATCAATAACTTATTATGTAATTACACTAATTACATCTGTATTTTACTCTTCATTATTCAACTCTAATGGCGCCCGAGGGAAACCATCGTGTAAACAGATAATCATTCAAATTAATTCGCTTTTTGCGATAATTTAATTTGTTTTAAAGACGAAGATTATTATTTAAATGTACATTAATTTCTTTAGTGGGTTTTTGGGAATCGATAGGTTTTTTTTTTATTCTAAGCATAAAATTGGTCTAGTTTTATCAGAGATTATGGTCAAATATTACTTGCAAATACTCATGTGAAATCGATAGAAATATTATTTTAACAGATTGCGTTCTTATGGCGTGGAAATTGGATCAAGTCCCCATTACACATGGTAACTAGTTCCCTGGATAAAAAGTAGCGTAAGTATTTATAATTCCAGGCTATATTATTAATGTACCCCTGTACCAAAATCACACAGTAGTTTCCTTCCAACTTACTTTGGTTAACTTTTCTTTTCAATAATAAACTTTTAACTTTTCAATATTGCGCGTGAAAGGCGCTAATGACGTAATTACTTCTGACATTTTGGTTCCTGGCAAGACTAAATAAAGTATTTTAACATTATATTTAAGCTATTTTGCTTTGTTACAATTCCTTATTTGTTTCGAAAGAATAACAATGTTTTAAATATTGGCAAGTAATCAGGGCTCCCGGCAGTAAGTAGTGGTAGGTCACCGTGTGTGTCAGTAAAAGTCATAGTCATCCACGAGAGATTACCACACGTAAAACAAATAATTGTTAGTTTTTAAACTGACATATCAACACGGCAATACGGTTCACCACCTTTTACGTGGGAAAAATTTAAAAAAAGTGAAATGTGGGCATATAATATGCCTCTGCCTACCCCTTTGGGGATAAAAGGCGTGATTTTTCATGTATGTATATAGTCAGAGATATAATGCAGAAAATCCTGTAAAATTCTCTGTAAAATTTATTTATAAAATATTTTATATTTCTTTACAAGAGATACCTGTACATTATTCAAACTGACAAGTAAAATGATAAATCGTCGTAATTAATTATTACTATCTGGGGAATTACTACCAAGAAAAGACAATAGAAACGCCTAGTACCTACCTATCTTTTCTCGAAACATTTCATCGTATTCTGTACCTTTATAAATTCAGTTTGGAGTAAAATTCAAACACCAGTACCATAATGTAGAATATAATACTACACTAACATGCCAAGTTTCAGATACACCTATCTAATTTACTCTCACACATTTTACCTAATGTAAAGACATAACTTCGAAAGTTAAAAGCATAGAGAGAGTAGACACTCCTAAGAGCTTATGAACTGAAATTAATTCACAAACTAGGCGTTAATTTTGTACCAAAAGGTCCTTGAGTAACGTTACAACCAAGCCGCACATTTTGGCTGAGGTGTAGGGTTTATACTATACCTACTCTATCTAATATTATAAAGCTGAAGACTTTGATTGTTTGAACGTTAGGATCTCAGAAACTACCAGTTGGATTTTAAATAATCTTTTACAGTTCGATTGTTTATTAAATAGGGAAGAATATAAGCTAAATGACATCACGTTTTGACGTATAAGAGCAGGTCAGCAACGAAAAAGGTTACTAAATCGAAGTTGTAAAGTTCAGCTAGTAAGAAGAACTTTTAATTAGAGAGTAAGATTATGTAAGTTTAGGACGCGTACTTTTTGTAGCAGCTGTCCATGACATCTCATAACTTTTATAAAGTGCGAATAGAATGTGCTCCTCATGGCGTTACTTTACTTGAAAATGAAATATATAAATGTGAGAGTAGCTCTGTCTTTTACGCTTTCTTTGGAAATTGAGAAAGGATATATAGGCAACCTTTCATCGTGTAAAAAGGCTTGAAGGGGTTGGGTTAGGTTTGTAGGGAATGAGATGGAAGTTTATAACAGGAAAGTTCACGAGGGAGACGCAGAAAGTGGCTAGTGTGAATCTACACTTCTACGATATTAAATTGACTAGTACCTACTCGTATTTCATAAAAATTTCTTCGTGAATGTTTCAGAATCTCATTGCATTTGAACCGTATTGTTATCGTTTTTCTTTAACGTTATTTCTCAAGTTATGTATATTAGCTAGCTGCACCCAATGGCATCGTTTGTGATATATATAGGTAGGTATACGTAGTACCCGTACATGACAATTTTCCTCTTTTTAATAGCGAAGCAGAATTCTTGAAATCGGTTCATTACTTTCAAAGTTTATCGTATATAAACAAACAGTAATTTCCGCTATAGAAATATTAATTTTGCCTTCTTATACTTAAATTCCTTTCTCTCCCTTTTAAATTTGTGAGCACGCTCAACGTCACGTGTAAAAGAAAAATGACGCTGCTTAAAGATTTCGATAGCTGTGTGGAAGAACTAAAACGTCTGGTACATTAGTCTTAAGTGCTGCCTCATATTCTAGGCCAAGCGTTACGAGCTCTCGTATGTTATCCGTGTGTTTTATGTACTTACATTTACCTCTTACTATTTCCTTAATGTATTTAGTTGTGAGATCATTACAGTTGCGATCCATTGCGGAGAGAAGGAGATCTCAAAATGAAACCCTGTTGTCAGTAAAACGACAATCGTGTAGCAAGTTCAAGGCCTTATGGGTGGCTTGAAAAAAAATCTTTCTGCCTACCCCGCAAGGGATTTAGCATGAAGATAGTAGTAGTAGTTGAAAATTTTTAATTGCGGGTATTCACGACCTGCGCATGTCCATTTCAACACGGCAATGGGCTCACCCCCCGTTATACGAGACAAAAACTATAAGGTGAAATGTGGGCGTTTAATAAGCGTCTGCCTTTGGGGCATTTGGGGATAAAGGTGTGAAATTAATACTGACAATCATTAATCATATATATTATGAGTTCATGTTTATTTTTTTAGAAATCCAAAACAATTCAGAAGTAACATTGGCATTTAATTTATAGTGAAAAATGGCAAAAATAGGAAACATTTCCATCCATTATTTTAGATGTGGGCACTATAGGCAGGTATAGTCTTACAATGGGTGCTACAAGGTCGGTACAGGCAAAGCCGTAGGGCACAGTTAGTATATTTTGACTGCAGTATATTTATTGGTGGTGTGTGGCGCCACCATCGCAAGCGGACGTATTTATAACGCGGGGTGAAATAAAACTAATTAAAAATATAAAGACTAAATTTAATTACATAATTTACAATTAAACGGAAATTTAAGGCCAGAGGGCTAGTGAAAATACAAAAGCAATTAAATTATTGTGCTGAAATCAGTTGAATGCTGGTACAATAGTGAGTGTGGTACGTACAACAGTTGTTGAGGGTGTCCATTAAATAAGTTGTGACCCAAAGTAACATAAATAAACTTTGTAAAAATGAACAAATGCGGAGGTTGTGGTCGTTTTGCATCACCATCAGATACTACTAAGTGCGCTAAATGTGAAAAATGTCTGGTCACATATCACAAGGCATGTGTAAACATGGGTAAAAGTGGCATCCCGGCGAACTGGTGTTGCCCGGAATGTAGGCGGCACTTGAACAGGAACAGGACTGACGATACCCCAGTGCGAGCTACTCAGTCTGATATCCATTGTGAGAGGGGGTCTGTTGAGCCTGAGTTTATGCCAGAGGCAGATGAATCGGAAATACCTCCAGGGAGGCAAGAATTTCATCTGATTATGGAGGAAATTAAGGCGCTGAGGTCAGATGTAAAGACTTTTAGGAGACAGATGGAGCTAGACATGGCTGTAATAAGGGAATCCGTGAAGACCTGTAATTCACGTCTAGACAATCTTGAAGCTAGGGTGACTGTGATGGAGGAGAGAAGAGAGATGCCTGGTATGGATGCTGTGGGGCCAGTGGAGGAGGTTATTAATGATCTGAGGCGTGAAATTAATGAACGGGACCAAGAACTGCTTGCCAATGATATTGAGATTGCGAATATGCCGGAGCTCAACGGTGAAAACCTGATGCACATGGTGAAAACTATAGGGTCTAAGTTAGGTGTTCATGTCCAGGAGCAGGATGTAGTCAGCGTGGAGCGAGTAGGCAGACGACATCTGAGTGTAGTGGATTCTCGGGGTGCTGTCGAGCAGCGTCCGAGATTGCTGGTGGTGCGGTTGGCACGACGTGGTGTACGTGACGAGCTGCTGAAGGGAGCGCGAGTGCGCCGTGGAGCTACTACGCAAGATCTTGAAATGAGCTGCGCTCCCCGACGGTTTTATATAAATGAGCGTCTGACCAAAGTGAACCGACAGTTGTTTCGGAAGACACGGGAGAGGGCGGCTACTGCGGGATGGAAATTTGTGTGGACAAAGAGAGGACAGATTCTCGCCTGCTGTAAGCCAGGTGATCAAACCCATCGTGTTCGCTCTGAGACGGACCTGTCGAAGATATTTGGAGGAGTTGGGGGAGCTATGGTCCCGTCATAAACATTTAATTAGTTATGGTGTTCAATGTGACTTATGTTCTGTACAGCTTGTTTTTGTCTATAATGTTGATGTCACATGTGAGGATGGAAATAGGCTAACAATAAAGATTGGTGGGCTAAGAAGAGTGCATAAATTCATAAAATACATGGAGATGGAATACCAAATAACATATAAAACAAGTAAGCTAGGTAAGAAAAGTTATTATATACAGAAACAGTTAATCATAAAAAAATACATAATCTTATTATATACAAGTTATCTGTCTAAACAGAGTTATATTCATCATATTTTCTTAGTACTATATACAAAAATAAATAGCACGGTTGGGCCTTTACTAATGCACAGTAATAAATACATTAAAAATCAATTTACAATTAGTAATCTAAGTAAGGAAAGTTACTATAAATTGGAAAAATTAATCAAACAGAAACACATTATTTCATTCTATACAAGATATCTGTTTCAACAAAGTTCTTCTCAACATATTTTCTTTGTGATATACACAAACATAAGTAGCAAAGTTGGGCCTTTACTAATACATAATAATAAATGCATTAGGAATCAATTTACAAATAATTTAAGCAAGGAAAGTTATTTTATACTGAAACAATTAATCAAACTAAAAGACATTATTTCACTAAATACAAGATATTTGTTTCAAAAAAGTTCTATTCAACATATTTTCTTATTGCTATATACCAATATAAGTAGCAAAGACAAAATTGATTTACTAATAAGTAATAATAAACACATAAAAAAGCAATTTCTACCTGCTGTATACAATTATTTACACAGTTATTACATTTATACGCATTTTTTATTTATATCATACATAATATACAAATATACTCATTCAAATGACTAATAATAAACAGTTGAAATTTGGTTTATTTAACCCAGGCTCTCTTGCTACTAACCAGGATGAATTTCTAATGGCTATGAGTCAACACACAGTAGATATTATGGCTATTAATGAAACATGGCTAAGAACCGGGCAGGAGGCTCGGGCTCCACGTGTCCCGGGTTACAGGTTAAAGCACATCCCTCGGAGTTCAGTAGATCGAGATCGAGGTGGAGGGGTGGGTTTTTACATTAAGGTGGGGATAAGAGCATGTGTGAGTCCTCATCCTGTCACACCTGAGGTCGAACAGATGTGGTTGACATTGTTAAATAATGGGAAAAAAATTCTCATTGGAACAGCTTACCGACCGCAATGGATGAATGTTTTGGTATTCTTGGAAAGTATTAACGATAGTTTATGTGCACTTGGACCATTTGACAATGTAGTGTTGTTAGGTGACTTTAATATAAATATGTTAGATTTACAGGAGTCTAAATCCAAAAGATTGATAGAATTTCTTGACCATCATAACTTGAATCAAATAATCACTTCGCCCACCCATTTTGAAGATAATAGTGCTACTCTAATTGATGTAATCTGTACCGATATTGGGTTTCATAGTGTAAATGTGATCCATAGCAGTGACCTTGGCCACCATGCTTTCATTACTTGTGTCACAGTTATTAGAAAAAAAAAGGCAAAACCAAGGGTGATATCATACAGACCAGTGAGGGATATTTTAAAAGATTTTTTTAACGTTGACCTTGGGTTGTTGCCATGGAATACGATATCTGATATGACATGTGTAAATGATATGGTTTGTACATTTACATCTTATATAAATTTTTTATTTGATCTGCATGCTCCACAAAAGACTCGAGTATTTAGAGATCCACCTACACCCTGGATTACTAGCAATATTAGATTAATGTTTAAACTCAGGGATACTGCGAGGGAACGGTACAAGAAGTCTCAGACCGATAGCAGTAGGTCTTATTATCTAGCTTTGAAGAGACAGGCAAAAACAGCGCTTGAAAACGAAAAAAAAGTGTATTTTAATGCAAATATTAATAATAATATAGATAATCCTAAATTATTATGGAAAAGTTTAAAAACGGAAGTGACACATATTAATAAAAATGACTGTTTGCCTAGTCATTTTAATGATCCTGACAAAATCAACTTGGCCTTTTTGGATGTCCCGGGTAATAATAGCGTTAGTATTTCGCAGCTAACATTCTATGAGTTCAATAGGTATTCCCAATCTACTTTTCAACTGCAGACAGTCAATCAAGATGAAATATTAAACATTATAAAAAGTCTCAAGTCCAATGCACAGGGAGTTGATGGAGTTAGTTCCCAGATGCTCACTTTAACTATGCCAGAATCTCTTAGGGCACTGACAGATATAGTTAACAGGTCTATTTTATCATATACTTTCCCGGAGTTGTGGAAGTGTGCCAGTGTTCGGCCAATTCCAAAGGTCAATAATCCAACCACATTCAAAGATCTTAGGCCGGTGAGCATACTTCCTACTATATCTAAAATATTGGAAAGGGTGGTATGCAATCAATTGGTTGATTACCTGGAAAGTAACAATATACTTCCAGACTTACAATCTGGTTTTAGGAAGGGACGTGGGACTGCAACCGCCCTATCCGATGTGATTGGGAATATTTTGGAGGCAAGAGATAGGGGGGAGGGCTCTATGCTTGCCCTGCTGGATTTCTCTCGCGCTTTTGATGCCATAAGTCCTTCACTTTTGCTTTCCAAGCTGGCATTCTACGGATTTGCATGGGAAACAGTTCAGTGGTTTAACAGTTACCTATTAAATAGATCGCAGTACGTTGAGATCCAACAGGAGGATGGACTGACTCTTAAATCTCTTCCTAGATATGTCCTGAGAGGGGTGCCGCAGGGCTCTATATTGGGACCTATTTTATACATATTGTATAGTGCTGATATAGTGTCATCATTCCAAAATTGCAAATATCATATGTATGCAGATGATATTCAAGTATTCATATCATTTAAACCTGAGGACATCACTAGCGCTACAAAACAGATTCAGGATGATCTCAATAGGGTGGCACTGTGGTCAGAGAGTAACTCCTTGATCCTTAACCCAGCTAAGTCCAAGTATATGGTGCTTGGAAGTAAGGATCAAATTAGCAAAATATTGGCTGCCAATCCAGTAATTGAGATCCAAGGAAAAAGAATTGAGCGAGTGGAGCTGGCCTGTAACCTGGGACTAACAATGGATCCGGAACTGCACTTTGAAGCCCATGTATCTAATGCAATGCGCAACTGCTTCTATAGACTTAAAGTATTGTATAAGATAAGGGATTATCTTAGTATTACTGTAAGGAAAAGACTGGTGGATAGTTTGATTATGTCAAAATTGAACTACTGTGATACTGTATATGGGCCATGCTTGCTGGCACGAACAGTACGGCTGATACAGCGTATACAGAATGCATGTACTAGATTCTGTGTCAGTATTCCCAGAAGAAGTCATGTTACTCCGTATATGAATGAGATAAATATATTAAAAATGGCAGCTAGAAGACAGGTGCACTTGGCAAGTTTGCTATTTGGAATAATAAAATCAAAAAAGCCTAAATACCTGTATGATAGACTAAATTGGAGAGTGGGCTATGCAGGATATATAAGGTCTAAAACTGCTCCACTGTCTGTGCCAAGGCACAGGACTTGTGCCTTCAGACGAAGCTTCTCTTACTGTGCTACTCGCTGTTGGAATAATATTCCGCCTCCGCTTCGATCCCTGAAATCAAAAAAGTACTTTATTCTTAAACTTAAAAATTACTACATGTTACAACAAAAAATAACATAGTCCGTAAAAACAATGTAAAAATAATAATATTACACTTTACATACTTACATTTGGAGATATGTTCCACAGCGAGACAGCGCAGTGGCTGAACTGCATCGGTGAATGACTTCTTCTGGTTTCTTGATATCTAGGTTTGGGTGGGTAGCAGTATATTATAGTGTACGGTTTGTTGTGGTATTTTGGATTCTATGCACTTTTCATTTTAAATTTTAAATTATGTACTAAATAGCGTAGTAGAAATGGGGTTGCAATTGTTTTCTTGGTATGTTTTCGTTGGAAGACTTAAATATTGTGCATAAGTGGAGAATATTTTTTTTGTTAATTGTGGGTCTCTACCTCTGTTTTTTCTTTCTTGCAAAAAATAAAACTTTCAAAAGTAGGTAGGTAATAATCACTGCTGCAATGCACTTTATTGTATTCTCTCACGGGTTATTTGTATTGTAAGACGCCGCTCTTGAAACATTTCATGTAAGGAAGCCTTTTTTTATCTCGGGTTTGTGATGGATGACGCCATTTACACGATATCTAAGGTTGTTGATGAAAATCAGCGCTTGGTGTGGAAAATCTCTGCATCACAGCATTATGCTGAGAAACGACCTGCTTTCACCAGTTGCAGTGGCTATCGATTTGGTTTGTTGTAAAGTATGATACTGTATTTACGCCTATTAATGTTCTTGTAAGAGTATTATTTAATGTAGGCGGTAAGATTTAAAACTTATGTATAAAACTCTACAAATTTCTCTACATTTTGAGTGACGTATGTTGACAATATTGACAACTTTTGATGTGACAATGACAAGATAAATGTAACACTGTTGACAGTCACAGTCAGTCATACTTTTTTTTTTATGTACACTTTTGTTACTGCAGCTGGCAGAAATAAATTGATTTTTCTTTCTTTTTCTTTTTCTTTTCTTTCTTTCTTATTCTACTTTTACTAATCCTACTTAATATTATAAATGTGAAAGTTTCTGAAGATGTTTGGATGTTTGTTATTCAATCACGCTCTAACGGCTTAATGGATCTGGCTGAAAATTGGAACAGGGATAGAATATAGTCCGGAATAACACATAGGCTACTTTCTATTCCGGGACAATGGTTCTACGGGAAGCGGGAACGGGAACCAATATTCAGGCGAGCGAAGCCGCGCGCATTAGCTAGTATATTATAAATGTGAAAGTTTGTGAAGATGGTTGAATGTTTGGATGTTTAGATGTTTGGATGTTTGTTACTTAATCACGCTCTAAAGGCTGAACGGATTGGACTGAAAATTGGTACAGAGATAGCTAATAGTTTGGAATAACACATAGGCTCATCTCATCCCGCGAAAATGTTCCCACGGGAAGCGGGAACGGGTACCGAATTTCACGCGGGCGAAGCAGCGAGCATCATCTAGTTTTATAGTAAATAAAGACAAATACGAATGTTTATATTAAATGAAGCTCCAATACGTTCAAGTTTATCTTATTTCACCTCGGCGACATCAGGTATTGAAAACGCTAAGGAAAACAACCACTAAAAGCTTTCAGTCGATGTAAAAGCAATGTAGGTTTAAAACAAAGGGAAATTCTTTTTGGTTTCTGAGAGTAAGTCCAATTATGTATTTTTACTTTTAGCCACATCCAAATTGGAAAAAGGATATAAATATAAAATAAGTTAAGATGTAAATAATTTAATACAATATAATTTTTAATATACTACATATGAATCGCTTATTTCAATTCCTAGTGGTTAATATTTGTTGTAATTTACAAACAAGCTTCTTACATAGGTACTTATTGTTTTATTAGTGTTGGTGAAGTTTCATTGCCACAAACATAGATTTAGATTTTTTCGCTTCTCTCAACTAAATCTAAGGTTAGTAAGTTTTGAAGAATTTACTAGCGTCAGTGATTTATGTGTTACATATTTTACTGTTTATTTCCATGAATGTTATGTTATGTTATGTCCATGAATTTTAAACGCGACACACCTAATAATGTAGATGTTTAGAAAGTTTATGAAATTCTTAAATAAGCGTTAGAGAGTTTACTACAAAGTCCACAACGTGATTGTTACCATCTATCTTAGAGTAAACAACATAATAAATTGCGATAATCAATTTCCAACTGAGGCCGTAATGTTCTTTAGTTTCTGTTGGGACAGCTTAGACTTCACAACATGCTTCTTAAATCACATATTATTTTTAAAGTTACTGAAATGCTTCATTATGCACTAAATTACATTGCTTGTATTTTTTTATATTCCATTTAAGTGGCAGTCAAGTATAGTACATACCTGATCGAAAGTGGTGAGCCTTGTATATGGACGCTTTTAACGTTTGAGACGATACACTCGTTTTGCCGACCCCTAAGTAACGAATTATTTATGAGTCATAGTAAGTACTATCTATATCTGTTTACAGCTTTGAAGAAAATGTTTGATTAGATTCTGCGTAACTAAGTGCAAATTATTCGTTCTATTTACAATTCATATATGTAGGACAAGGCGTCGGTAATTTATGGTCGGGTATATAATGTAACAAGCTGTGTAATGCCGGTCGTAAATTAATTGCAAGTTCTTGTGTGCACAACCGCGCCGCCTAGCCCAAGCAAGTAACTTATCAGTTGAGCTACTAGCTTTGTATGAACATTGTCTAATACTCCTTTAAGGCTGGTTTCAGAGTCACACTGACCGTCGGCGCTGACCGCTCAGCGCGTAGCTCATCAGCACGAGACGTTTCAGTATCGTTGTGTTGTACACATATGATGTATGTATAAATAGGTGCGCGTGCGTTTGTCAGCGCCGACAGCTACGGGGCGCCAACGCGCGTCGCGTACGGACGCTGACCCGTCAGCGCTGACCAACGCACGCGTGATAGCTACGCGTTATTCTAAAAAGCTTCATAATAGTTCATACACTTTACTTTGGCTGTCAGCACCGACGGTCAGCGTGACTCTACATCCAGCCTAAGGATTTTAAATCTCTTTGTTTCGCTTATGTTTTTGATATCTTTTATTAATCCGTATTATCTTTTCAACTTTTTCGTCGTTCTGTTTTATTAAACTTATTTTTTGTAAGATCACAAGCTTTTCAATTCTAAAATTAATTTAAACATTTTGAAATCATCTTTGTTCTTCTTCTTTATGAGCTTATCCTTAAGGGGCTAGTCCGCAAAAAATGCACTTCGGATTTTGGAAATACCTATTCAAGAACTCACTTGATGAAATGACACTAAAATGGAACCTTAAATTATTAATAGATTAAACTACAATAACACCGTGCGCTTTTTACAAAATTATAATTTACATTAAAAAAAACACCTCTCAAGGTTATTAAAAATCATCGAAATAGCAGAAATAATTAAATTGACTAAGGTAAATTTCGATGATTTTCAGAGGGTTATTAGCAAGTAAATAATTATTTTGTAAAAAGCGCAAGGTGTTAATGTAGTTTCATCTATTAAGAATTTAAGGTTCCATTTTAGTGTCATTTTATGAAGTAAGTTCTTGAATGTTTCCAAAATTCTAAATGTCTTTTTGTGCATTTTGCGGATGCGCCCCTTTAGTCATTAATCGGCATGGTGGGTCAAAATGACCGGCGCCTCATCTATCCAAATATTACAAAATTTTAGTCGACGATGAACCGGTTACAAGATTACTGGTCCAGTAAAAACAATAACATAATACAAATGTTATGTTGTAGATTGTGGTTAGCAAATGAGTTCAAAATTTTAATATCTGGTAATATAAAGAGAAACTGTGTTGTGAAATTTACTTGCTGTAATAAGCAAAGGCCAATGACACAACACAGATGTATAAAACATCCGGGTGCCTTCAACGACTACATTAAATCCAACCGTCAAAGCTATTCAGTTCATCTACATTTTACGTAGTATGCCTTCGGCCCAAAGCTATAACCTTTTTTTATTAACCGAATAAAACTCCTTTATTGAATACATTGGGTTAAACCGAAATATTGGCAAAACACATCAAAATCACTGAGCTTTGCTGTTACCGCGAAACGTATCTAAATGTTACTTCGTTATGGAGATAAGAATGTAATTTATATTCTCAAATGGATGGAACGTTGTGTCGTTGTATTCATTTTATAATATTAATATGAACTCACTAACTAAACAAAAGTAATAAAACATGCAAAAGAAAAATAAATATTTTGAGTGTTAAATGTATTTATATTACGGTACTTTCATTTTCACAAGATATGACATTATTATATTATGCACAGTAGAATAGGTACTCGATTCAACATTGTTAGCACGAACTATGATCATGACTGCATTAATATTCAATCATAAAAATCTCTAAAAAACCTTTAGTAAAGTCATCGACTCTTATTACAATATTTTATCACAATCATCAGCATTTTTTTAGATATGCGCATTTATTTATGATCAGTAATACAATTTACACACCCTCACAAAAGAAAAGTGCCAAAAATACATTTCTAGACAGTAAATAAAATTCGAGTAGAAAATAAAAAAATGCACTCGCAGACAACGTTATTCCACGACAAATTCTATTCACAAAAAATGTGTTTTTAATCCTTAATCCTACCGAGTTCGAGCCTTATAAAACTTGGAAATAAACCGTGTTGACCCAGTATTTCTATACAGTTTCCGAACATGGATAGTGAATAACAGCATCTTGCTTATTTTGAAGTAAGGACATTAGTAGTTTTTTGAACTTGTAACTGACCCATTTCAGTTTCCGTGACGTAAATTGAAATGAAAATCTTACTACTAACTGTTGTACTGTGTATGTTAAAATCTAGCAAAAGTCCTACGTTGTTTGCAGCTAATTTAGTACTTACCCTATTTATTATTTTGTAGTCTTTGTTGCATTTTGAATAAATAATTTTCATAATCTTTTCTGTAATCTAATCATTTGCTTTGCAACAAATAATTTTGAATCATGTTGAAAACCCGGGCACATTAGTAAATGAACTAAATTAATATGAAGAGGAGACTTGCGGTGAATAACATATTGTTCAAATTCACATACATACATACATAATAGCCTTTATCCACGAAGGCGTAGGCAGAGGCATTATATACGTATGCGGTCACATTTCACCTTATAGTTTTATGTCCCAAGTAATAGGTGGTAACCCATTTGCCGTGTTTGCGACAGGCGCAGGCCGTGACGACCCACAGTTGAAAATTTTCAAGCCGGCCTAATGCCTTCAACTTGGCTTAAAGATTGTTATTTTATTGACAAACGGGTTTCATTCCGAGATTTTCTTCTCTGCGCAGTGGATCATTTTGCGAAAGTGTTCCCTTAGTCGCCTCTTACGACACCCTCGGTATGAAATGGAGTGGCGACATTTCGTATTCTTTCCCGTCGCCACACGAGGTATCAATCAAATTCAAATAAATAATCAAATTATCACAGCACTTAGAAAGTGTATAGTTTCAAGAGCAGGCTCGTCTTCCTCCGTGTTAGTAGCTCTTCACACCCTTTTAGTTTTAAAATTTGATGCAAATTTAGTCATTCTTATTCTATCGCTTATTCAGCCATTTCGTATATGCACTTTCCAGGAAAGGATGATTAGAATTTCTCAATAAGTTTCTTTAGTAATGTTATTTTTTCTTACTCTGCTAGGGTCCATTAGGCATTACAAATTTAATTTCCTTTATCCAATAATATCCAGTAATCTGTATTCGAAGCACACTCAATCGTGATGTGAATTATTAATTTATTTTCTAGTAGGTACCTGAGTATCTAGTTATTCAATTGAGCTATAAGAAGGTACTAAAGTTAATAGATACGTCATACATTATTCACAGCTATATCTTGGTTGTCTTGTTCAATATTATGTAGGTTCTTTTAATGTTAAATATTTTAAACTAAATATTCTAAACTTTTGTTGGTAGACCTTTCAAGATAATGTAAAGACTGAAGCTGATTATTCTAAAGTCCCTAATAAAATTTATCTGGTCTTGCCTAAGCAGAATATTAAGTTAATGATTCAGCCTCACAATATATTCTATTATTATCTGAGCGCAATGACTAAGAAGGTATCTTTATTGTGCATCATAATTATTTCGCATGTATTGTGCTGACATGAAATCAATAAAATACTCATTATTTTTTACGTACTCCCTAGAAATATTTAAATAGTGTAGTGCCATAAGATGCTAAAATAGGAAAACCTCGGATTCAGGGTCTCTCAATTGATTTTTTATTTCGAGCTTACTTTGGGATCAGATACCATTGTGTGAAAATGTCCGTGAATTTTATTAATTTATTTTTACAGTTGCTCCATTTTCTTAATCTGAGGATTGGAATTGACGCCAGCTCACAGCGCACCCACCCACTTCAGGGCACCCACCAATACTAAGTCTGATACGTACCAGGAGATATTTTTCAACATGTAAGGTACCTCCCATATTTTAATCTGATGAGCTCGAATAATTTCAGAAATTCCTTTTAGAGCTCCCCAAACATGAATGACTCACTCAGAAGTAAGATTTCAAATTGAAAAATAGTGGTGTTAGAATGTAGGTAATTCTTGCAATCCATTCACTCTCCCAGTCCTGTAAAAATGATATATTTTGTATTATAATATTATGTTGTGTGACCTGAATAAATATCGATTCAAATATAAACTATGATTTGGATACAACACAGATGTTGTTACAAAACTTCTTACTAATATTACAAATGCGAAAGTTTGTGAGTGTGGATGTTTGTTACCCCGAATAAATGTACCTACTTATTCGTTTCTTAATTTTATTATTTAAAGTTTCAGGTAGACGTTAGTGGCAAAACAGGAAAGTGTGTATACTTACAAGTAATTAAAACCTGTGTTTTATTCAGGAATGGGCTATAACAAACTAACTCCATTACACTTGCATCGTAAAGCGCTGGCGTGAGGTCGCTTTGTCTGTAATTTGAAACATTACAAAGTTATAAAAGAGGGAACGTCAAACATCAAGAGTAAACACATCATTCAAAGTCAGTCTATCAAAACTTCATATTACGTTACCCTATATGAGCGGCTAAATATTATATTTATTATTGATTAAAATAATACCGACATGAAATAAGTAGTATGAGTGTCGAATTGTCGAAGTCAATATTATTTATTAGTGAAGTTATAGGAGAAAACTAAACTTAAATATTATTATATTTTAATGTAGAGACGCTGTGTTATCTTACTTTATTTACAAACGACGGTAAATTAGTACGAGACAGTCTTAATGCCACGCTAGGCGTGTGTCGTAAGAGGCGACTAAGGGAACATTTTCGCAAAAAGACCTATTGCGTAGAGAAGGAAAACTTGAAATGAAACCCGGTTGTGAGTAAAATGACAATCGTTAAGCTTAGTTGAAGGCCTAATGGCTTGAAAAATTTCAAATGCGGGTCGCGGTTGCGGCGACCTGCGCCTATTCATTTCAACACAGCGATAGGCTCACCACTTATTACGTGGGACATAAAACTATAAGGTGAAATGTGGGCGTACACTATGCCTCTGCCTACCCCTTCAGGATAAAGGTGTTATGTATGTAGGCGTTCTATATGTAAGTATGTATGTAGGCGTGTACTAACAGTCGGCTTCAGTAAATAGTGTCACGGGTCATGTATGCGCTGAGTGCATTAAGAAATTTTTAATGTGTACAGCGAAGTGTAGTGCATACATTCGTAGTGCGTAATCAGGGTATAACATTCGCAGCTGTTAGTATGTGCAAGTCAGTGCCTAACTATAAAACTTACATAGATCGGTTCTTAGGAACCATGTCATCATTTATAGAGAAAAGAAGATCTACATACATAGATTTTAAAAACAGCTCTTGCACTATTCGGAAATTGAACAAGGTCGTTTTGATAAATAAAACTTACAATATTTCTATTTGAATATCGATGATTACGCCCTGTATAATTAGTCACGCCTTTATCCCCGAAAAAGTAAGCGAAGGCGTAAAGTGTTTACGCTCACATTTGGCCAATTGCCGTTTTAAAGTTGACCTGCGCAGGTTGTAACTGTTTTCATTAAAAAATTTCAAGCCACACATTAAGATTCAACTTGGCTTACTGCCATGCTTCTGCTAACCGGGACCAACGACTTATTTTTACAATACACAACGATGCCTTCCGAATATGAAATGAAAATATCTTTACAGTACATAAAGTTATCGCAAAGATTACAATTTCTACATTACACATTGTAGAAATTGTGATCTTTGCAATAACTTTATGTAATGTAAGTGTTTTTTTATTCTTCTGAAGAATTCTTCATTGATGCTATGCCGGGCTCCCACCGACTGCAACTACACGGTGCCCTAACATTTTCTACAGTTAGGAGATCCCGGGAATCGTTCCCATTAGATGCGCGAACGGGAACCGAACTCCACGCGGGTGAAGCCGCGGCTATCAGCTAGTGTCTAATGAAAGTAAAAAAATATCCACAAACATGTATAACATAAAATTTGCTTAACTTTGCGTTTGTGTCTCTGAAGTCAAAATTTGTAACGAAAAGTCACGAACAAAAACTTTTCGGCAAAAAATATGTACGAGTATATCTGGCGGAGAAATATAAAAGAGAAAGTTTGTTTTAGTTCTTTAGTCACAAAAGTGTTTTAAGTGCTTTGATATGATCGAATAGTATACTAATACTCGTCAAACTACTTGCTGAAGAATATCGACACTTTAGAGAAGAGGGCATAACAAAATTAAAAGTATTTTGTTATTATACCTACTTATACACATATTATGGTAATTGAAAGCTCTAAATGCTTATTTTATTTATGCTGTTGATTGATGGACCTTGGTGGAACTTGCAGCACACATTGAAAAACGACACTTGTTCTTTTCCACAATATTTATTAAACACCTGCCCCCTTAGACAAATGGCACAAGCGTAAATCGCAAACGAAAGGATAGAATATATCGACCCATCACACCCAAGCTCATGATGGTGCCGCGGCGCGCGCGTCGTACGCCAGCGACGACCTTGGTTGTGATTGGTCGACCTATTCTATTCTTTTCGTTTGCGATTAACGCTTGTGCTACTTGTCTAAGGGGGCAGGCTGGTTTCGCCTTGCGGAATTCTCAAAGGTTTAGATTACTGTATCGAAAACACTCAAACAAATTAAATTTTTAGACGGATACAGTATATAGTCGTCTAACAATCTAACATTTTTATATTGTAGGTAAACCTACACTATAAAAAATTTATTGTTTGAGTAAGTTCGATTCAGTATCTTGTCATCTAAAAATATTATTGTTTGAGTAAGTTCGATACAGTATCTAGTCGTCTAAAAACGTTATTCTTTGAATAAGTTCGATACAGTATCTAGTCGTCTAAAAATATTATTGTTTGCGTAAGTTCGATACAGTATCTAGTCGTCTAAAATATTATTGTTTGAGTAAGTTTGAAACAGTATCTAGTCGTCTAAAATATTATTGTTTGAGTAAGTTCAATAAAGTATCTAGTCGTCTAAAAATATTATTGTTTGAGTAAGTTCAATACAGTATCTAGTCGTCTAAAAATAATATTGTTTGAGTAAGTTCGATACAGTATCTAGTCGTCTAAAAATGTTATTGTTTGAATAAGTTCGATACAGTATCCAGTCGTCTAAAAATATTATTGTTTGAGTAAGTTCAATAAAGTATCCAGTCGTCTATAAATATTATTGTTTGAGTAAGTTCAATAAAGTATCTAGTCGTCTATAACTATTATTGTTTGAGTAAGTTCGATACAGTATCTAGTCGTCTAAAAATATTATTGTTTGAGTAAGTTCAATAAAGTATCTAGTCGTCTAAAAATATTATTGTTTGCGTAAGTTCGATACAGTATCTAGTCGTCTAAAAATATTATTGTTTGAGTAAGTTCAATAAAGTATCTAGTCGTCTAAAAATATTATTGTTTGAGTAAGTTCGATACAGTATCTAGTCGTCTAAAAATGTTATTGTTTAAGTAAGTTCGATACAGTATCTAGTCGTCTAAAAATGTTATTGTTTGAGTAAGTTCGATACAGTATCTAGTCGTCTACAAATGTTATTGTTTGAGTAAGTTCGATACAGTATCTAGTCGTCTACAAATGTTATTGTTTGAGTGGTTTCGATACAGTTATCTTAACCTTTGAGAATGCCGTAAGGTGAAACCGGCCAAGTGTATTTATTCAAAATTAATGCTTGTCGAATAATAAACTGCTTGTCAAAGAACATAATTCATTGGAAAAAAAGGTAAAGTAAATATGAAAATAACATAATCATTTTATTTTTGTTTACTTCAGAAGCATCATTTCTCATTGTTGCTTCTCTTACAATATTTTTCGGTACCCATTCCCTGATTCACGAGAATGAATATGTATTTTGTCTCATTAATCATTCCATAATTATTCATTTATCATTTCGTGCGTAGGGAACTTCCTTTACCTTCGTTTCTTCTTACAATATTTGCTAATATAAACCCATTCAATGAGTCGACATTAAGTGCATGTTCGTATTATGAATGAGTTATAAAAGAAGATCAAGGTTTTCGTATCTTTTTATGTATGGTACAGTGATTTAAAAACTTTCTAGATAGTGCCCATGACTACGGTGTGGAGGGCACCAGCGGGCACCATCAGGCTGACTGACAGACACAAGTTGTAGAATGATATTCATCTAGCTCACCGCGACCATTAGTTGGATATCATTCTGCTGATAAATGATAATGATGGCGAGAGGTCTCTTTCTATTGTCTCAAATAACACCAATTCAAAGCCGCCCCATTCAAATTCAACACTGAGCTTCAACGTGGTGATATTGGATGCAATCGGAATTCAGTGCAAACAATTAGAAGAATTACTATTGTAGACTTTGCGGAATGCTTTTAGAAGGTAAAAAAAGAATTTGACAAAACCCCAAAAACCTTTTCAGAGGTAACTATGTTCTGTACATCAAAGATATAACGGTATGGGTTGTTTGATCAACTACTATTCCTTAGACCTTTTTATATTTACTCACACTCTTGTTTGCCAAACCTTATATACTGTTTAATGTATAAATTTGTGATATACAAAAAATTGTGCGCCTAATAAAATATATTTATGTTCGAGATAGTTAGTAAATTTACTTACAAATCTCTGTTTATGTACTTTTCTATTATCGTTGATGTAAGATAATGCAATCCTCATCATATTTATTAACGTGCTAACTGGAATTCGCCATCATAAATTTTTTGAACCTTGTTTCTTTTTTTGTATACTTTTGAATTTTTATTGTACACGACATTGGCGGGCTTGTGGCAGCCTTTACACTACAATCAAACTCTAAACGTTGAAGCTTATTGTATTCGAAAAGCAAAAAAAAAGCACAAATAACATACGAAAGCGGAATAGCGTTTTAAACTAATATCTTTATCATAAAATCACAACAACGTTAGGTACATAAAAAGGTACAAGTAAACCCGCTCAAAGTCAGCCTTACAACACAATCATAATAAATTATACTCTTATTCAGGAGCTCAGCAGGAAAGTAAGCTATAAAAATATAGTGGACATCCGCAAACTTAACAAGAAAAAGTACGGGTAATCCAATATTTTCGGTCACTGATTATGGGCTCTTTATAATCCTTACTACGGTTCAGGGATTTTTATTTCAAGATAATGCCAATTTTTTTACGAGTTCTATAAGACTTTAGGAACTTTGGGTACTTAAAATAATGGATTTTGATCTTAAACATTATAACGAGTTTGTAGACAGTAATTCTGTTACATACAAGTCATTACAAATCTTAGATTTGTTTGAGGTTTTTAAACGACGGTAGCGTCCTGGCTTATGAGAGGTTACTTGCAAGCAAAATTAATAAGTAAAAATAATAATACTAAATACTTGAAATTCATTTGTCTACTCCTCCGTACTATCTGTTATCTGCCTGCTGTGGGCTGGATGGATGTATTTTTCGAGGAATGTAACTGTGAATTACTGTTCATGTTGTAAGGTTTTGATGTTACTGACTTGCATAAACGTCGCCTCTTGAATTTACCACCTCCGCAACTTAGTCACAATTTCCACTCTTTAATTTAAGAAGCACTCAAAGCCGCATTTTTTACTCTAAATCGTATCAAAAATCTGTATTTAAAAATAATTATATAAGTCTCATTCGTCGTCTAGATCACATAACGCAAGCTTAAATTAGCTTAATTTGGGCTAGATGACGCTGTGTGAGAATCTCCATATTTCCATTCTTGAACGTTCGAAGCTTCTGTCTTTGTTCTTCAATAATCAATTAAATGTCTTATTATCGCTTTGAATTAAAATAAAAAAACCGAAGCATACGAATAAATAGAAAACAATGAATATCAATAGTTTCCTAAGATTAAAATGTATGTAATAATACTTTCTCTTGCCAACAACCTTCCATTCAAGACAAGCAGCGTGTTATAATAGCTATTCCTAACACGTTTCCGATAAACGATAAACTCCATTATCCCTTATCGACGAAGGTTTCCGTCCATAATATGAGCTATCTCACACTAACCGCTGGTTGTGGTTATACTACCGGGTAGGTGCCTGCTTAATTTCTCATTCATCTACAAACCCTTGTCATATAAAGTGAAAATAACTGCTACTACATAATGTATACATTGACTAGTTACACACATCATAGTTGCATAAATATTACAGTGTGTTTCTGTTTGTTGATTTTGATTTCAACAAAAAATAATATAATAGAACTTCCATAAGGTTCATCAGAGGATCATCATTATCTTAGTTGCATGTTGCTACGAACTCATGGGCAACCTGAACCTCAAAATATCCTGCTGTCGCTATGACAGCAAGAATTAGTGGAACCGCCATAAATTAGGTACTTCTACTTTTAGCTTGATCCATATATGGTAGACATTTAATACTCTATCCCATTATCCTTAAAAGGCGGAATCATATATAATCATGTCATTGTTACACAGGCTCGGCACAAGACACATGTCTTATTAGGACCATAATCTCAACTGATTAAATTCCACTGTATTAAAAAAACTTCTAGTTTAAATTTGACCTGTACATCAATTTAATTATTTAACACGAAGTGAAGGTAGTAGACACTTACCACAAACTAACAGCTCTGTACTGGTTACCCTCGCTATTCAAACCCTAACAAACCGCAACTCCAACGCAATAAAAGCCACCGCTTCTACCTTGATGTTTAGCGTTATCCAAGGAAAACATTTCTTATTCACAAACACGTACATACCAATTAGGGACGTGTATTTAAATAATTTTGCTACCCATTTGAGGGGTTAATCTAAGTTCGTTAACTATTTTGCCCGCTTTGTGAATTTTTGATAGTGAGGTGAGTTTCAACTCGATCCTGGTTTTGCTAAAAATGTTAAAGCCGAGCGTGAAAATTATGTTCAGAAAACAAAAAAGTACGTTAGGAGTTTTGGTATATTTGTAGTCGCTATTAGTTTGTATGAGGAAGTTTTACGTTAGTCGAATTTTAGATTAAATTTTTTAATAGTACAATAATGAAAGTATTTTTGATGCATCATATAAATAATATGTGCAGAGTCAATTTAGTAGGACTTGGCAGGGTGTACGCAAAATTTCATTGATTTTTAATGCATAGCATCTGTAAGATAAAACACAACACAATACCAGGGTATTGGAAACAAAACTCATTTTTTAATTATGGAGACACTGAAAACCAAATTCGCCCCAAACGTTTGTCTTCTGAACAGGCTTCCATGGAAGAAATGTTGTACTTTATTCATGAAGCATTTGTGCTTGTTAATGGTCTGACGTCAGCCGAGAGTATCGTGTGTTTTATCCTTAAACGTAAACATTTTGAGAACTTCAATGATCAGAATTTCCTTAAAGTTGACAATAACGCTGTTTGTTACAACGGAATCAGCCCTTTGGCGGTAATTTCAACAACCTCAATAGGCAATAACGCCAAAAGTGTACTCAATGCAATAACATTAGAATACTTAATGCTGTGCTTAACAACCTAAAGATGTTTTTGGATGTTGAACCTAATTTGAATTCAGTATAATGGATTTGAGTTTTTATGCTTCTCTGTCGTGTAAACAGGATTAAAAACTGTAACAAAAGCTAATGTACTTTGAACGATGCAGCATCCAACTATCAGTTACTTTGTTTTAAGACAAAGTTCTCTACAATGTTAACATCTACATAGTTCTGAAACGTTATACCTACGTTGTATAGTGAGTTGAAATATATCTCTATACAAATTATGTACTAAAATGTGATGTTATGTAGAACAATATGACAATAAAAATGAGAGCTACAATCTAAAAACTATGCGTTTTTTAAACCGCTATAGCCATTACCTCACCTGAGTTAGCGGTAAGTTCAGATATACCGAAGTCTGGTTAATTATGATCGGATAACCTAGGCTCTAATAAGGTTATGTCAATAACTACAAACGTCTATACTTTGATGACCTCTTTTGATATTTGAGGCTTAGGATAAGCACATTTATAGTGATACTACTGCAAGCACGCTACTATGTACAATAACCGATACGATATCATGCCACCGTTCGTGTAGGTCATCGTCATAGTAACATTTACACTAAACTTTTTTTTTCATTTGGCAGGTGACGGGCGAGCATAATGTACTTTCGCCTGTGATGACTCTAATATGCAGTGGGACGGCCTCTACTTCGTGTTTCTAGCGCTATGCTGCCTTCATACTGCATCTGGTAAATATATAACTTACGTAATTATTAGGTTTTATAGATTTAGTTGACTGATCTTACAAATAAAACTAAGTTATGCGCTTTTTAAATTAAGCTTAATACACGAAACCCTAAATACACGAATCTTTTTATTCCTTTAGTTTATTTTCTTTTAGTACCTACTTTCTCGGGCGTGATCTGCTCGCAGAAGGATGCCCACTACCGGTCCCACTTACTCCCATGGTCTCGTGATAGTGTATCCACGTCCATACCTGCCATGTAGACTTGGCGCTGCTGCGGTCATGCTTATGAAATTCTATCATAAATAATTGAATTTCAAAAAGACAAATATAACTTCAGTTGTCGAGCTATCACTATTCACAAGAAACAGCCTGGACAGAGACAGGGAAAGCTCAGTAAAAGGGTCTCGTTTTGGGTACGGGATCCTAAAAAAAGAGTAATTAAACCTCCCAACAACAGGCAGGTGTCAAAATCGCGATACTGAGGCTGCTGATGTTTTTATCTGCCAAAGAAGACGATTGTTAAAATCTTTGCCGACGCCTATTTCTTTGAATTAAACTTACATGGTATTTACTGTACATTCAGTTACGCAACATATAAAATACTGTTGTAACTAGACATAAACTAGGTCAATGTTCACAGACTTCGCAGTATAGTTAATAACTGGGATTTAAATATTGAATTAGTGGAAAATCCCGCCTGGACCAAATTTACTAGATGAGAGTTTATAAAGGTTTAATCTTGTAACTTCAAAGAGGGTTGGCTACTGTTGGTTCATGTTTAGAGAAATTAATTGACAGGATTGTCCTTTGTATCGTACTATATCCGTCATTTAAGCATAAATTTGTAAAATTGACTACTGTCATTTATAATGAAATTTAAGAGAGGCTAATAATACTCTATCTTGTTTCGACATTAAATTAATCCGACCTAATTAGTTTACAAACTCTGTTATTCTAGTTGCATCGGCCGGACAGAGATAAAATGAGGGAATTTAAAATGTACTTAACAATTTTTTACTAAAAGCAAATTTTCCAATAATATTTAAAATAATATGATGTATTAAACGCAAAATTAGATGTAAAGTCTATATGTATAAAGAAAAATTTAGTTACCTTTTAGTAGTAATGTATCTGTGGAAATCAAATGAATATATTATAATATACATTTATTGTTAAAAATTACAGAGAAACATAATTATTACATATCTATATTTACATTATTACTATCTAAATGAATATTAATAGTACCTGTCTGATGCCAACAAAGACGCAGCTATATTCAAACTTTTCTCTGTCAAAAAAATAACATGGGAGGATTGCTCAAAGCAATTTAATATTAAACATAAATTGTTTTAGTCGATCATTTAGTAACGAGCACTTATAAGTTTGTAATACACAAAAGCAGTGTTTTTCATGAGGTAGACAGGGTATCAAAAACAGAAACTACGTTTTCAATAAATACATCTTTCTATTTGTTGTTCATCTTAAACATTTTTTGTGAATCCATTGACATCACAGAGACAGTTGTGCTAACCTTAGCCATCAAAAATTATCATGACTGCTCTTGAGATTTATTAATGGTTTACGAATCAGCTGTACTGTCCGCTCTTACCCCGCAATGTGATAATAAAATTATAATCGACGGTGTAGGCACAACCAATTTCAAAACTTGTTACTAATCGAATAATGTAAAACTACGTCAACGTCACGTCGTAAAACTGTCTGATTGGTGTATTGGCAAACAAAAAAAATAAGTAGATAATCAGTCACAAGCGCGTTTGTATAAAAATGCTCAGCTATGTTAAAGACTGAAATATGAACACGAATAATTTACAATCTGTATACTTCTAACTACTTATATTTTTGAAAGCAAAATATTAATGATTTATTTCTTTTTCTGTTCAAAATTAATATGTAGAATATAATGTTTATTTGTAGATTTATGAATATAGACAAAATATTTAAATTAATGTCTGCTAATGAAATTAGTCAAACCTTTGCTTTAACATGTTTTTAAAATAAAAGATATCATGCAAAGAAGTTTCTATGATTCATATTTTATAGATGCGTGAAGGTCAAGTTCAGCGAATTACTACCCATAATATTTATGTCTATTATAGAAATAATTTAACGTAAGCGAACTTATAGAAAAAATAGAAAAGTAACGCAATAATTGAAATGAAGCATTGCTCTGTGCAGAACCGTTGCGCTTGCCTGAAGATTACCGACCCAATATCATTCGAAGGCGTCGAAGCGATGACAAAGACAGTCTCGCCTTGTCCAGGGAGATATTCAAAAACATCACCAAGCAGCTCCGCGAAAATATCAAGCGTGAAGGAGCGACTGACAAGAGCGATCATTCTTTACAGAGTGAGTATCGATTTCGACGTCTGCTGTACAATATTTAGACGCTCGTATTTTCATTTTTGCAAGAAGAATACATTTATCTGGTTGACTTTGCTACCAGTAAAGTTTTATGTAGAATGTAATCGTAAAAATATCGAGAATTACGATTTTTTGCAAATTATGATCCAGCGAGTAAATCATCATAATCATGTTCCATGCTTTTAGTTAAACATATTAAGAACGCTTAATAGTTTGTAATTGTTGCTTGAAGATCTGCCTTGACCTGACCTTCACTCGTCTTTCTAATAAATGAAAAATATTTGATAACAAAAAATTCCTATGCCAAAAACATATCATCGCGAATGCTTTACTTAATATTTCTTACCGAAAATTTCTTTTAAAAATGCGCTATTTTAGACACCAAATTATTATCTATAAATCAGAATTTGTGAATCCGACAGAAGCTACAAAAGGTAAAGTTGCCTATACATTGACTATATCGATGTGTTTAATTTAATTTAGACCCAATAATATTTGTAATGTTTAATGAATCATGTACACTTCTTTCAACTGCTATACAGACGACTGGAGATTGAGTCTGTTTGGATCTTTGATGTATTAAATAGGTACTTCATACAACGATTTCGATAATCTTTAATTGATTAATAGGGAAAATAGTTTGTAAATAGACATTTTTGAAGTTTTTACCAATGCTAGCTATTCGTCATTCCACAATGATAGCTGTTACTGCATAATTTAGAATCGTAATTAAAATCTACCGTGATCCTTCTCCGAGTAATTAATACGTTCCGGTGTAAAACGTAACCAGAGCAAACCAATTTAGTTCTCATGAGTTAACAAAATAATAATGTGACCATTTTATTTTCGGACCTTACGAGCATAGCTTAGTAGAGTGAAACCAATCAACCCTTGAAATTGGCGTGAGCTTTTTAGTGAGCATTGCACCTGCATTTCTTAATTGTATACCACTAAGACAGTAGATAAGCATAGAGCTGCCGGGAAGTATACGGGAAAGTAGTCACTAGCCGATAGATGTTTGCAACACAAGTTTTTGCAGGGTCAGAGGTTGCAAAAACCTTCTAAGACCTTTTTTGAAGAACCTAATACTCTACCAGTCCGGGAAGACTAAGACAAGGACTTTATTTCGCAATATAATACAAAGAAGAAGGTTCTGTCGGACAGTATCGTGAACCACGAGCGCTCCGGGCAAAAGCGTGTGAATGAAGATCCCATCTATGGCGAGCGGTGTGATGATAGAGTAGATTTAAAAACTACGATTACTAACTATGGTCTTCTTTTCAACAGACAAACCAGAAGAGACACGCTCTTACGTCCAACATCAGAGCTACCATGAACACCACCATGAGCACCATTGGGGACCATACTTTGAGGAGGACAAGTACACTCAAGTGACGGCTCATGTCGGGGCAGAGGCGCTTTTGAATTGCAGAGTCGTTATGCTGAAGGAGAAAACGGTAATTTATTGATAATTTCAAATTTAGGATACCTAGTTTTGTATGAATCTGTCGAGCAATTTAGATAGGTGGAACATTATTATCATTGCAATGACGGTATAATGGGAAGTATGTGGAAATACGTGTGTATAATGTGGTATGATCTTGTCTGAATGTACTTAACATTAAGAACAGAGAACTGTTTACATTATGCTTAATCTTCTTCTCTTTACCCATGCCTGCGCCGGGCACGGATATTAAGATTTGAGGTTTGATAAAGAAAAGTGGTATTGTTTTTATTAACTGTTTGACTTTAAGTACTCTATATTATTCTAATTTTGTTTTTTTCTACAGGTCATGTGGTTACGCAATACAACAGAATCTGCGCAGCTCTTGACGGTTGGAAAAGATGTGTATGCAGGCGATAATAGAATGTCTGTTAAGTATCAGTACCCCAACAATTGGAGGCTCAGCATGAATCCAGTAAAATTGTCCGATGCTGGCCATTATATGTGCCAAATATCTACACATCCACCTAGAACAATATTTACTAACCTAACTGTACTACGTAAGTGCTCGTATATAGATAATTGTATTCGTCTAATAAAACTAACTACCATAATAATATTACTGTAATAATGATAATAACAATTCAATGATCAGCCTGGGTAAGAAAAGTTTAACCTAATGTATACTCCATTATCTTTTTCAGCCCCCGTTATAACAATAAATGGCGATGACACACACGATATGAAAGATAGATTTTATAAGGCTGGTAGTTCAATAAAATTGTCTTGTATCATATCAGAATTATACGTGTCCTCGTTACCAACAAAAGCAACTCCCACTACCCTTGTACCACTTACTACTCCGTCAACGACAACCACAACAGTTTTAACTACAAAAATGAGTACAATATTCAACAGAATAGATATTATGATGAATAAAAGTTGGAGTGTTGAAACTACAACAATTACTTCAACAGTTAGCTTAAGTACAACTACTAAGAAGACACCAGTGGTACAAACAACCACTGTACCTACAATAGCGAAGCCTACAGTATTGCCTGTTGTTAACAATATTTACGGAATAATTTGGAAAAAACAAGGCAAACAATTTTCCAATAACATCACTTGGCGAAATATGAGGTAATATCAAAGTTTTAATTTTGAAACATTCTGACAACACAATTTTAGCTTACGCTTCTTGCTTGTCCTGATTCATACATATGAAATTAAGTTACTATGGCACTTATGATGAATACGAACATAAAAAGTCTCGCATTGACGATAAATATGTCACAGATACAAACTTTGAAGTCTCACTTAACTGTGGTCATTGAAAAATGTTGTATTCAAATAATGATTTAATACCAAAATTATTGTTATCATTAACATGTATACAAAGACAGAATTAATGTATGTTAGTAGTGTATTTTTTAACGATATTTCCTTTCTATATTACTATCCAAGCTATAAAACTCGAGCGCGCTTTATTGTAGCAATATTGGTTCAGTATAGCTGCATTCAGTGCTATTAAATAAACTCAGACTTAAACGAACCAACGCGAGCTCCTACTGTTCATATTGTATCTCATAACGATTATATCTCTCGGTTATTATTCGTTCATTCGTTCTGGCAACTAATAATAATTAAAGTATATTTCATTATGCATATGAATTCAAAGTATCTTTGAAGTCTCAATAATGATTTATATTGCACAAATACATAGGACGAGTAAATGTAAATCTGTCCGAGTTCCATTTCTCTCATCCTATTGGTATTCACATTAGTAGTCTAATGACAAAGAGTCTAGAACTCATCTCAAAAACTATCTTTTGGCATCACATATCATCACAACTACATACTTAACTCAACAAAAAAGCTTTTTAGTTTTAGAACATAAGTCTAATTCAGGTTCTTATTTTGCAGTGCCACGTTTAGTGTAGCATCAGCATCACAAAATGACAGTGGGACATACTCGTGTCATTTGCAAAATCACTCTCAAGTTTTTATAAATGTACATGTGTTGATTGGTAAGTTTCTTCCTCTAAGCCATAAGAAAATGTATTCAAAGTGTCTTTTAACTTGATAAGTAAAGTTCTTTCACTAAAGAGAGGGACTAAGTAATTTTGGCGCGGTGAATGAATCACCCGCAAAATGACTGTAATTTATAGAAAGTAATCGCTACTCAGGGTTGGCTTTTTGTTACACAAGTTTTAGAGGAGAATATTTTTTCCTTTGTTGGGTTTTGGCATATTCTGAACATTGGGTGTTAATTGGCTGAGATTTAATTTCTGGTTATGCTATAATCAACATATATTTTTAAATAAATTTCACTTGTAACAGCTTGTCAATATTTAGGCTACACCAACTGTCACACTTTATGGCTCTTCGTTAAAGCTATCTAGTACTGCGATTTGTTTTAAAGTTAAGCTCCAAAATGGTATTCTCATAATAGAAAACATCGCGTAAACTACATCGAAACCATCGCAATAAATATGGTGCTCCTTTTTTTCAATAACGAACCGCTGCCGCTGTGTGATCATAGCTACACGTATTTAGTTCAACGACTAACGATATTGCTATATCTTTTGTTTGGTTCATAAATTATTTTTATATTTCACTTGATACTCGATGCTCCATCTACGTGTTTATGTACCGGCTTTTTCAACGCTGTTATTCTTATATTTTCATCGGCTATAATTATTTCTTGTGCTCCTCGTTTAACATTCCATTCTGATAATCTAAAAATGATTTTCACTTACCTAGTTCAAAAAATTTTCAAAAATATTTTCATAAATTTTTCGTTCAAAAAACATTCATTACTTTTCTTAACAGACTGACAGATGATTCAGGGTCGAAAGTCGTTAATTGATGTGTTGAAATTCGATATCCATTACGGGACTCCTTACTCAAACTATGTATTACAAAATTATAGCTCTATTGACAAACTTTCAAAGATATGAAACTTTTTCTTTGGTCTATATAGTTTTACCTTTCCATGATAAATAATTCATTGCTGTCACAGAATTCAATAAAAGTTATTCAATAACTAAAATATTCGAGAAAGTTGGAGTAAAGTCTAAACATATATTTTCTTTTTATCAGGCGAGAACCAAGCTGCGGTACATCACAACACAGGGAACAAAGGAACACTGTTTTGGCAACCACAAGACTTAACTTTCGTATCGCTTGCTATTTTAATTTTGTTCTATCCATGAAGAATAACAGATACGATTAACGTTGTGAATGCTGAAAATGTGATTACAATTAAGACAAAATAGATTATTTATATTTAAGCTATGTCTTCTTTAAAATCAATTTGTACAATCGCGAATCGTAAAAATTGTTTAAAACATTTGACCACGATAGAATAAAATATGTAAATGAATACAGTTAAGTTATTTCTGAAGAAGAATGTTCTTCCAATACATACGTTTTATGTAGATGATTTTCGTATTGTTCACATTTTATACAGGTTTGCTAATGGATGAATTTACAATTTTCGTTTTAGTTCTTTTCCAAAGTGGTAACTTAGTGCAATATAAGCGCTGTAATAATCAACAATAGGACATTCTTCGTTAATATTTACAACTGACTAATTTCATCTATTTTGCAGAATAATAAAACAATGTTGTTTATTTCCACTGATTTTATGGATTATATTTTCAAGCTCCTAATTAAATATAAAATTGTCTACAAATAAGGCATTACACATAGTGTATGTGCTTAGTTATAAAGTGAAGGAATTGTTCATTACAGATTCCATTATGATACGTTTGTAAGATACGTCATTGAGATCCGTATAACAACAATACCTAGTCAAAAAAATATTATCATGTATTTTAATACAAATTGTACAGTTAATGTATTGATCTCCTTAATGTAAGATATAGATCCCTTTCTTGTTTGTATCAATTAAGTAAATCCGGCGAAGCCAAAGCTCATTGATATTTAAAATATTTTATATGTTGTTGCACATTTTCGTTAATAATACACAAATTACTTATCTGTAAATCAAAAAAAGACTAAGTGTTAAATGACTGTAACTATAGAATAAACATACATAATATATATATACTAATGCCTTTTATTTTACCACTACTTAATTTCGGTATCGGCAAACACAAATCAGATTTGTGTTTTAAAAATACCGTGACGTTAAACCAGTCAGGTTAGTAATAAAAGGATGATAACGGATTAATAAAAAATAATTTCCTCATACCAAATAATATAAAAATTTAAAAAGTTATAAAGATCACTTGACCTCAACTACTGAATACGCTTGAGCATTGATAACAAGAAAATATTCAAGTGCTATTTTGACGTTGACTGATGGGTGTTTTAACCCTGATCACGGTAGTAAGTCACTGATTCAATATCCACTAAGTAATTCTTGTAGCTACTCAATAAATCCTAAAGAACTCGAGTAAGTTCGGGAAGTTTAATGCTATTCAACTAACTCGTTGCCAAGATAAGTAAATTTAGGTTATTAATGTCGTCCTGATTTTGGTTCTTTATCTCCAGGTCTTAAATCTTGCATAGACTTTACTGCGTGTTCTCAAAGTAGGTAATACTGCATTTTATACAAAGTTTTGTTTATAAAAGTATCCATTATTCAAACTTACACTTGTACTATTCCAATATTCAATTCTAATTTTACACAACCTGACCGGTTTCGCCTTAGGGTATTACCAAAGGTACCACTCATACACTTTCTTTCATTTCATTTTATTTCTAAACGCTATGGATTTTATACATGTCGGTTTACAAAAACAAAGGTGCTAACGTTCCAAAAATTAAATAGTGGAAAAGTACAAGTGTGAGTTTGAATAATGAATTACAACAAGTTCTGAATGATATAAAGGTATCTGTCCAACTACTACCCGTTCGCTCTAACTTTGCCGATGGCGTAGAGACGTATACCCGAATTGTTAATTAGACGAAGTAAATTGACAGTTGCTAATGTCACTTCGTCATAGAAAATAAGCAACATTGTATGAAGAAGTGACATTAGTTGCTGTCAATTTACTTCGTCTAATTAAAAATTCGACTTTAGTATGAAGCCGAACGGCAAAGTTAGAGCGAACGAGCAGTATATTGAAAACCCTCAGTCATCTTTTTACGACTTTTGGTTACCTCTCTAAGATTACTATCATTTATTTCAGGAGTATTACCATCCAACAAAATTTTTTAATCCTTCCGTAGTGTTGGTAGTTTATCTATCAAAACACTCTTTTCAATGAAACCTTTGAAAGCATCTTATGAAATGGGATAGGTACTAAGGTTTGTATTATACGCAGTGATTTGATGCGGATGATATTATCTTCAACGTTCAGTGAGAAACTGGGATAGAATGTCGGCGATGTAGAAAATCAATTATACTTACGGCAGACTTCAAAGTAATAAAGAAAGCAGCTTTGATATTTCTATTAATATTATATTAAAATAACTTACAATGTAGGTAGTAACGTATTGGTTTTATTATGTTTTGTAGCAATGAAGAATTTATAAGTTAGACTATTCCTGTATGGTGTGTATTTCGGTAATAAATAATAGTATATTGGAATGACTTACACACGCCCAAATGATACTATTTATGATAATCATAATGCTACAGCAACCACAGATCAGGTCTGATCATTTTAATATTACAAGTTTTATCCAAAATAGTCTACTGTGTTAAACAAGCAAGATTAGGTTAATTGTATAGATGATTTGGTTATTTTAATCTTTTAACTAGATTTTACTCTTACAACCGACATCTTTATAACATTAAAGTTATTTTTTTCAGACATGTCGACACCAGAAGTAACAATTAACGTAAGGGACATTTTGGCGAAAATGAGTTATATATATCATTGGATTCAGAATTTCGAGCTCTATCGATTGGTATCGTTTCTCAAAATGTCTCTATCGTTAAAAAAATATCCCTTACGGTACAAATTTTAGGACTGTCTAAAACGATTCATCGTTTGATCGTTTGATCGTTCGTGCATCCTCCCCGACCCCCCCCCCCCCCCCAGTCTGGTCGCCCCGATTGCAGCAGTTCCCACCTTGGTTTTTCAGTCTGCACTTTACATGTATCCATGAGTTCCTGACAGTGTGCATTGTGTTCCCTAATGTTGGTCTACCATCGCGAGAGTGCAGTCGTTGCCCGTCCTCAGTTTTGAATCATGTCTCGGAAATGGTATCCGAAGTTTAACCCGCTATCGAGTACGACTCCAAGATACTTTATAGAGGGCTAGATATCGACGCTAATTCCCCCTATTTGTATGCTGGATTCCGTGGGTGACTCCTGCCGAGGTCCGTGAAATCACAGGACTTGAATTTCGTAAGAGACTACCTTCAGAACCAGTCGCCATCTTCGACCTAGAACACGAGCAACTCCCTTTAGAGCCACGTCTCTGTGAGTAGACTTTCGCGTCGTAATGTGGGTATCATCAGCGTAGTACGTTACATCGAACTCTTCAGCACCATCACCGCGGTTCTAGAGAAGTGGACCGATTCTTCCAAAATAACGCAAGATACCCCTAACCTTAGCCGGTAGCTTATTCATGTCTCGAAGAGATAAGCCTCGAAACTCCGACGTAAGTAGAAAAGCACTCCATAATAATAAATGAGTGCCTCTCTAACGCAGCTTCCGGGAAAGGGGTTGAAAGCTATGGCGATGTCAACAGACACCGCGATCACCACCTTTCCCGCAATATCGCTTCCTCTGTCAGACCCTAGACACGAATGGTCGCGTCCACTGTGGAGCGCCCCCAACGGAAACTAAACTGGCTATCCGTCAAATCTGGCACCACTCGTGTGAAATGCCCAACAAGGCGCTCTGCAATAATATGCTACACCCTGACCTTTTTCAAGCTATGCTGAGCGCATCAGCATCAGAGCCCTATCAGTCAAGACCCAAATTCTTCGAGAGCCATCAGGACCCAAGCATGACTTGAAATGCCGTCGGGTTCGGGGTTCGTGCTTTTTTTAAGCAGCACAGGTGCCCCTAACACGCTCTTGGTGACTTCAGGCACATCGTTCTAACAGTAATCCCCGTCCAGTGCCTGAGACGGAGCCATACGGAGCAATATGTCCCTTTACTCCTGATGGAAACAAGAAGATTAAGACCCACTTCAGCTGGGTTAGTCGTGGCACGTTAGTGCGAAAACTTTAGTTTTTATCTTTTAATGTTGATTCATACCAATATTATTCATGCAAAAAATATTTCCCTGTAGTAAAAATACCACGAAGTAATTTTTTGGGTCTACAACAAATATTAAAATCAGAAAAATAATAATATTTAAGAGGGCACCCTTACAACAAACGTGATATTTTACTGTTGTTTGGTACTAAGCCCTTCGTGCGTGAGGCCGATTCGCACTTAGCCGGTTTTTTTAAATTCTTTTCGATAACCTTCAGTACCAAGTTACATCAAATATCATCAAAAGTCTTAAAGTGAAGTCCTTTACAATTCATTTGCATGTGATTTTCTATAGTCTCTTGCTATTTACACTTTAGTCATTTGTTTATACATAAAATATCGGTAACGTAAGGTACAACTAAACATTTTTTTTTTAATGTAACGGACACGCTATTTTGAGTTTATAGCATGAAAGAAGAAGAAATTCTAAGAAACTTCACTCTTGACACAATTAACATCGAACTAGACAGTAAAAAAATTACACTAAGATTAATAAAAATAAAATTGTTTTTGGCTCTCCTGAAAAACCATGTTTTGTCCCTTACATTAATTAATACTTCTGGTGTCAATGTTATTCTTTTCATTTAATACAATCATACAAACTATGAAATACTTTTGCGAATGCACAAATTAAAAGTAAGTAGGTACCTATATTCTTGTGTAAAAACTACTCGTCTCGAGTCGGTTAAAATAAAGTTGGCATACGGATTGCTTTTCAAATTCATTTCAGAGGTATACCTGGTATTCATGATGGATTTTTCCTCACCTTAAAAAAATACCCATTTCCCATAGAAATTGGTTCTCGAAATAAAAATTAGTCTATATACCCACTTTCGCATAGTCTGTAATAGTTTTTATTTTTTCAGAGTCTGGCAGTGGTTCGGGATATTTTAAGTAGAAAGATATTAGATTTATATTAAGTGTTTTTGCTGCAGAATTATGAGACATAAATAAGAATCGAATGAAAGTTTATCTTAGTAGTAATACTTTATAGGTAATCCCTACTAATATCATAAATGCGAAAGTAACTCTGTCCGTCTGTTACGTTTTCACGCCTAAACCGCTGATCCGATTTTAATAAAATTTGGTATATAGGTTTGCGTCCAAGGAAAGGACATAGATTACTTTTTAACTGACTGCGCAAAAAGAAGGTAATGATTTTACGCGATAACGACTTCTGCGCGGACGAAGCCGCGGGGAACAGCTAGTCAAGTATAAATTTTGCCAAACTGACAATGAGATGTGCAGAACTGACTAAAACCACAAGGTCTTCCTTCGTAACTGTATGTGACCAGGGAATTATATATCATAACTTAATGTGAACACAACGCACACACTGTTCATCTAAAATCCTTTTAATGTTCTACCGTAAATTACGACTTACAACTCCTGTTGTGTAGAAAGAGACAATTTATATAATAATATTTTATCTCTTTGTAGCTGACTCAAAATCGTAATGTTCAGAATTGTCTCTATTTATTTTATTTTTATATTTGCTAGATATATCATAATTCCGCGGAAAATTCGGCGGAAAGGGCGCCCTTCCCGTCTCAGCAGTAGTTTATCGCAAAAGAACGAACTTCAAAGACGCAAAGTTATGTGGCGCGAGCTGTATGTGGTGAAAAAAAGAAAGACTCAAAACGAAATCCGGGGACTCAGTCTGCTATTTCAATTGTATCAGAACAGAATCTCGAAGTCTATGGCACAATAAAGACAGTTTTGTAGCTATGGAGTTACTATTATATTTTTTAACACAATAATAATTGAAATAGGATACGAGGGTGCCCTACCATCTAGTTTGCGTGCGAGTGGAAGTAAGAACAATCATATTGCCTGGTCTACTACTTTCAGCAGTGGATTTTGCGAAAAAGACCTTTCTTCTCTCTATCCTAATTAACTAATTTGAGTCATTTGGTTTGATTAAAAATAACCGATTCAAATACTTTAAAGTGAACTGTATTTTGATTAATCAATACTTCTCATTTGATACTCATTTAACGCTTTTTGAAGGACTGTGAAAAAACATGTAGGAACATGGGCCATTTGTGGGCCACAATAATGAATTTATTTTTATCATCCCGTTATTAAATACCCATTGAACATTTATGACTTTGTCGCGGCGGCTATATTGAATTTCGAAAATACTGTGATTTCCCGATACATATTTTTGTTTTGCAATGTGAGAGTACTTTAGTATGATTGAAGACTGAGGTTAGGAACTGTAAAAGTCATCTTGTTATTGCCATATCTGCTAACTTCTGAACTAAAGTTTTACTTAAACACTATACTTATGAATTGTAGTGCTCGTAGTTCCGCTAACTCAGTTCTGTAAGCGATCACTACCTGAAACATCTTACGCTATGACTGGACCTCAGATGGGTGAACACTTTGTAGAATTTCTCTTAATAAGTATTTCGCAATGCACGTTTTAGTTCTGGTTGCCAGAAATGTAGCAGTAGCTAAGTTGAGAGCCTTAAGCTTGAAAATTTTAGCAGCAGGTTGTTACCTACTGCTAAAATCTCTCTTAAATTTAATAACACCACCTATTACTTGGGACATAAAACTATAAGGTGAAATGTGGGCGTTTACTATGCCTCTGCCTGCTCCTTCGGGGATAATGGTGTGACTGTAAATGTGTGTATGTAATGTATGTATGTGTGTAGGTAGCCGAAAGGCGTTTGTCCATTTCTTCAGGGCAAATAGGCTTACCCCCTACATCTGCCAAAGCACAAATGCAGAAATGTAGGCCTATAGCATGCTTCTGTCTAAATCTTCGGAGTTAAAGGCGCGACAATATATTGTATGTATGTTGGTTGATGGATACTGGCAAAACTGTTGTAATATGTATCGGGTCAAGTCCATGCTCGTCGCGCTGTAACATAAATTTATATTAAGTCTATGTAATAATCATTACCAACGAAATGTCATTTTGTGAGATTCAGTTGAACAAACATTTTCATTTCCCTGTTTACCTTCTTATTTGTATTTAACTAGCATACACATAACTTGAACAAAATTAAAAACAGTATTATAAAGAAGCGGAGTACAAAGTTAAATTAAGAAAGAAAACGTACCGTGTCTATATATCTATATATATATATATATATATATACATATAATAATCATTACCAACGAAATGTCATTTTGTGAGATTCAGTTGAACAAACATTTTCATTTCCCTGTTTACCTTCTTATTTGTATTTAACTAGCATACACGTAACTTGAACAAAATTAAATACAGTATTATAGAGAAGCGGAGTACAAAGTTAAATTAAGAAAGAAAACGTACCGTGATATGATATGTCACAAACAGAAACATCTGCAATTCATAAAACTTTTTAAATTCTTTTATGTAAGATGTGAGATTAAATTGCTGACTGTCACTGTGTTCATCCTACATTGAACATACTTTAAATAGACTGGATGATTATAAGAGTATATAACTAACGGCAGATGATGTATACCGAACAAGAAAGTGAGAGTTTTAAACTCTAAATATAAAAGTGAACACTGCGTAGACTCTGTAAAATACACTCACTACGTGTAAATAGGAAGACGCTTTGTTAGCATTGCCACGTCATATAAACCTTCCATTTCAGATTTTTAGTGTTTTTTTTTCTTTGGCTTCACTTTGGCACTGAATTTTATCATAATCAAGTCAATTTTTCAGGTGTTAAAGCGTATCAGATAGATAGACTTACTTTTACATTTATTTCATTGAAATAGTTCTTCTTTGATTGGTAATTATATATTTGAGCCGTTTGGTGTCGAGACACTAGGTTCGTGGGGCCCAAGTGCACGTGCGCTATATTTATTTATTTATTTATTTATTTATTCGTTTATGCACACACAATAAATGTAAAAAAAAACACAGTAAAAGAAACTTTGGTACAATGGTACTGCTTATTTCTAGAAGAAATATCTGCCAGCAGACCGGCGAGAGGAAAACATGAAAATATAAGGAAACAAAGAAAAGAAATGTGTAAATAAAAGAGAGGGATAGAATTATATTAACACACATGATACAACAGCAAATAAGTAAATACTATTACTAACTAAGATATTTAATACTTATGATAAATATACATATTAATATATAAATATATATATTATACATATATACTCCTTACATACATACATACATACTACGTATAGATTTTACTTTAACAAAATGCACATACAGGTAAATAACACATAGAAATGACTAGGTTTAAAGACTAGAGAGATAGTGTTTACGGACTTTTCTTTTGAAAGTTACAACAGTTTTACTGTCTCTGACATCAGGCGGACTATATAAAGATATAGCAAAGCGTTTGGTCGATGCTTCTCGTGACCATAAGGCTGGCCTCTTTCTCGCTCAGAGAATAAGCATTGCCATCCAACGTGGCAATGCGGCCAGCCTTATGGGGACCTTGCCAGTCGATTGTGATGGGGAGGAATTCTTCGACACCTAGACGAGTGTTACAACAGTCTTGTGTATTTTTCCTTTCTGTTTATTCTTCTCCCATTTTTCTGTAAATATTTAATTCCTAGTTATAATTCTAATATTTAATGATTGTATATATTTTTATGTTGTACTTAATAATTATATTATATAGTAAAGTTTGAAAAAAAAAAAAGTTCTTCTTTTAAACTACTCGAAAGATTTTATTGGAGTTGAGAACAATAGATAGATTGTTTAAGAGGAAGGTTGTGAAGTTATGTTACCATAGTATAGAAAAGACGACCGGTTAAGTTTACGATTTCGCGCGGTTCAGTTAGCAGAATAATGTAATTCGTTGAGAAGATTTTAGAACTTTACTACCAACAAAAACAGGTCAGCAGCAACAGCAATATTCATTCAACATCCAAATATTAAAATTTCGTTTGCTGTCCCATGAAAGGTCAAAGTCTCATCTCAATTTGTTCCATAATTAATGATCCTAATATTATTTTCATGTCATTAATGTATCCGTTGTCTAAGAGCCTAGCCTACAAAGGCTAGCGCCCTCATTAAACTTAGAAATGTTAATCCTCTGTTAACGATGGATTAACAACAGTTGGATGGTGCCGTAGTTCAGTCTACTTAGTTTTACAGTATTATCCATTCAAATATATGCAATTGTGTGTTAGTATGGTCTCAATCTATAAGCAGACACTACAACGGATATCTACTAGATATCATTTGGCCGCATATAACTGTTAATATGTGATGATGAATGAATTGATAACAGATTTGTGGATTTGATATTTAAAATGAATGAAATATTATTACTTTATTCCAAGTTCTACGTGCCTTAATGTTATTATTTAGGCGGACGGAAATGTTGCGTCGACCCGATATCTTGTGGCACTGTTGATCGAAGGTTTAAGTGCGCACTGCGAACTTTATTTTATTACCTACTTGATTATCTGTAGGTAAATCTATAACTATAATTATTAGAAACGGGTAAAGTTTCTTCATTGTACATTCCACATACTTGTATAACAAAACGCAAGTAGGTAGGTACGGTTTTATTTTTTTAAAGAAAGTAGTCAGGCACAAGTTAAAACACATGTTTAAAGTAAGTTTAAAAGGTGTAAGAACACCAGTTATTTAATAAAGAGTTCTAAACAAGTTACAATATAACATTATCCCGGGATGGCTACTTTTAACTACTAATTCAATAAGCGCTGAAGCACTAAATTTAGTTTAAAGTTTCGCTTTAAAGCTGTATCGGTTAAACAGCTTTTGAAACTTATTTATTCCAAACTTATTAACTTTGCCATTTTCTTGGGAGATTTGCGAGTCTGCAATCAATTAAAATGTAATTCAGTTAAGTGAATACACAGATCGAACAACAAAAGTTTATGAATTCAATTTATCTAGTTGTTCTACTGTTTTGTTAGCGTTTATACTGAAATGTTTGGACATTCACTTATGTTTCTACAGAAGTTTATTTATATTAAAGACGCGAAAGAACTTCTCATTTAAATAACAAAATAATAAATGAAAAAGAAAACCAAGTCCAAATTTTTTTAATAAAGGAATGACTATGTACAAAATACATAATATACTTACTACACATAAACAGAAGCCAGTGAAAAATGTTCCCATGACAGACCTTCGCTTCAAATGGCGGTGGATTATTTTTAATTCAAAAAGATTGGAATTAATTCCACTGGCCTGGCGTTTTCCTTTGTTTTTTGCTGACTATTTTCTCCAGGTTTCAACTTCGAGGATAATGAGGCGTATTTTAAGTGGCCTCATTTCCCATGAGGTTTCTTATTTAGATCTTTTCTCACCGTTTCATTTCATGAAGTAAGTACTTATTAAAAAACCGCCGAAGATTGGTAGGTGCCTATTTATTATATCTAACGATGGCCATTAATTTTCTGGCTTTTTATAGTCAAATATTTTTACTGTGGAAGAGAATTGTAAACTGGGCTTACTTTTATGGGCAATAATATGATTTTAAAGCCCCCATAAAATTTTGCATTATGTATGTAATTTGTTATTGATGTTGTGTAACTGGTATTTTACAAAGTAGCCAGTTTAGTAACATTTTCTGATATAAAAATGACTTTAGGTTCGAATTAAATTCTATTAGAAATTATAAAGTCTGTGTGTTTTTTGATAACATTACGCAGAGAACGTGTTATCTCACATGCTATCATGAAGCTGATTTGGGATCTCTAGACATCCTTCCGAGGGCTTTTTTTAACGTGAAGGGAAATCCAACATGGATGCTATGCCGGATTCTACCGACTAAAAGAACCTCACGTATCCTGCCTAACAGCCTACGGTTGGGAGCCCAGGGTAAGCTCTCGGAAGGACACCCCAGATCTCCTTCCGAGGGCTTACCCGAGACTCCCTTTCGAGACAAATTGTAAGACACCGAGTGGTAGTAACTGATAGGAATCCGGAACGGTATTTATGACGAATTCCACACATTAAAAAAGGAACATCATAAAGCGGAAGACTTTATGCGATGGAGGCAAGATACGTGGAGTGTTAGGCAAGAGCTAATCTGGAGAAAAATAATTTTCTCCAGATTGAATAAGGTCGTAGGTTAGAATACCGCTAGAGCGTCAATATCTTTACCTTTTTTTTTTTTTTTTTTTTTTTTTACGTGAGGGAAAATCCTCGTAGGATGCTATGCCGGACTCTTACCGGCTAAAAAAAACCTCACGTAACGCCCAACAGCCTATTGTTGAGAGCCCCGGGTAAGCCCTCAGGAAGGATGTCCCGTGACTCCCAACAGACCTACGGCCGCCAATGCGGCCTCGCCCAGGGGGTGGTTCGGGTGCAATCCCGCGTCTATGGGGGGTTTCGGGTGTGACCCCGCTTCTAAGGGGGGGCGTGCGTGAGTGCTCACGTCACGCTGCCGTCATGGGCCTGCTTCTGTAAGGACGGTGAGCGGCCCTCTCACCGTCCTCAGACCCCCGGTCATGGAGGCCGATAGTCCTCGGCGAAGACACGTCGGCGGCGACCAGGGCGCCGACTGCGGAACTCGGGTGGGAGAGTTCTCTCCCGCACCCGGCCCGCCGCCTCCTTCGCGAGCATGACCTGCTCGCAGAAAGAGGCGGCGCAGTCCCACTTACTCCCGCCGGAGAGCATGGCTCGCACCATGGCCTCAAGCGAGAGAGTGTCCACGCCCAGACCCACTACGAGGACCTGTCGCTGTTGTGTCCACGCCGTGCACTCCACCAGCGTGTGGAGCGCCGTGTCATCGCTGCGGTCCTCGCAGTGCTGACATTCGGCCGTGGTTTCCCGGTGTTTTCGCCATAGATACCTACCGAAGCTACCGTGCCCGGCAAGCATCTGTGTCAACCGGTAGGAGAGAGCACCGTGTCTTCTCTCCAGCCACTCGTCCATGACCGGTCTGACGGCCGCGATTGTGGCGAATCCCCCCTTTGGTTGCTCAAGTCGCATCTTCCATGTCTCCAGGGTTTCCTGGTGGAGCAGGGTCCGCTGGGCCTCGATTTCTCGAGACGCAGGCCTTTGGCCCCGCTCCAGCGCCTCCTTGCGCCAACAATATCTTTACCTACCTTAAGGCTTGTATATTCGAAAGAGACTCATCTTGGGGTGAACTTTATTCTAGGAAATACTCTTTGATTTGATCTGATAAAACTATATTATTGTAATATATTACATTATCTTGCTTTTATAACGGTTCAAAACACGATTAGGAATGCTTTGTTCGATCGAAATCGCTTTCGAAATATGAGAAATATTGCAAAAATCCTAACAAGTAATGTATTTTTTTTTCTAAATAAATTAGTTTAATCCTCATAAAAACTTGTCATAAAATAGATATACCTAGGTCTTTAAAACAATATTTTCGGCTAGATTTTTTCTTAAAACACCTTAGATTTTATAACAGTAATATAATGTAGTAGAATCAAATGAAATCTGGCAAAAGCGTATGCTGCAATCCTTCGAATTGCCTTAGGATTTATCAAGATAGAATACGGAAGCCTTAAATTGGTTCAGTCTTAAAAATGGACGTAGGTTGAAATACCACTCAAGTGTCATTATCTTTACATTAAATTAGTGCAGTCATCATTCTATATTGCCTTTTAAACTATTTCTATTGTGTTATATATGTATATTATGAAATTTTGTCGTGTTATTTTTTTAGTACATACTGGCTTGTCTGCCACCACTCTCGGTTAGTTTATAAGTTCTAATGAGACTAAAATGCAACCGGTGAATGTGTATGTGTAGGCTCATGACGGCTCACTGTGAATTCGTACAAGCCCTATAGTGATGATGGGAAGGATGCATCATCCCAAAAAACTAGGTTGTAAGACAACAGATAAAAAATCTGGCCATGGCTTTAGGGCTTTTGAGCCTATTGAGACCTCTAATAATGTTAGTGTAAGAAATAATATCGAGTTTAACAACAATATAATTACTAGTAGTCTAAACTTAGTACACCAAAATATTGAAGGCATATCCAACAAACTACTGCAAATAGACCTTTATATCAAGGAACACAATATTCATGTCTTTTGTATTACAGAGCATTGGTTGGAAAGTCATGAATTAATGTTTAACAGTGAATTTTACTCACTGAACAGTGCGTTCTCAAGAAAATATGCTATTCGGGGTGGCTCGCTAATATTTGTTTCTAATAATATAAACTGTAAAGAACGTAAAGATATTGTGGCCCTTTCTATTGAGCGCACTGCGGAATTATCATGTGTTGAGTTTGAGCAACTCATTGTCCTTTGTGTTTATAGCCCGCCAGATAGCGATTATAATTTGTTTGAAGAAGTAATGGAAAATGTATTGAAGCACTTGTGCACTAGTAAGAAACGTATTGTGGTGTGTGGTGATTTTAATGTTGACATACTTGTAAATTCGACGAAACGTACTAGTTTTATTAATTTATTTAGTTCCTTTGGCCTACAAAACTTATTTTGTGAGCCAACTAGAATCACCTCACATTCTGCGAAATGTATCGATAATATGTTTAGCAACTGTGAACCACTGGCAAAAGAAATATTAAGTAACTTTCCATCAGATCACCTTGGGCAGAAAGCTGCGTTTCCCATTAATATAACGGCTAAATTAAACAAAATTTCTTGCAGGCCAATGAGTACATGTCGCCTAGCACAATTTAGTGAAAAAGTTTCTGCAAAGGTTGCCAATCTTAACGTTAATGAGGGAGATCCAAACGGCCTATACAACTCCTTATTTAATACCATTCAGTTTGAGTACTATAACATTTTCAAATCAAAAACCTTTTATAAAAATAAAGGCATGCAATTTTGTGATTGGGCAACTACTGGTATATACAAGAGTAGGGCGAAGTTATATGAGTTATATGGTATGAAGCAATTTAATTTTGATCCTGCTTTTATTCAGTATGTTAAACTTTATTCAAAAACCTTTAAAAAGGCATGTGCTGCTGCCAAGTCATTACATTTAAGTCGGAAGATTAAACAGTCGAACAATAAGGTAAAAATGACATGGAATATAATTAATTCTGAAACCGGACGCCACAAAACTCGTGACCATGACATTGAATTGATTGTTAATAATAGAGTGATTAATAATAGTTTAGATGTAGCACAAACCTTTAATAATTTTTTTATAGACATAACCGTGACTACAACGAGCTCCTTAAATTCTTGCCCAGTTAAAGCTCAACGAATGCTTAGGGGCAGCGTGGACCACTGTAGAGTCTCATTTAGATTTAAATATGTGAATCCCAACGATATCGTTAAAGTATTTAAGTCGCTTAACTCAAAAAATACAGCAGACTTGTGGGGTTTTTCTGTGAAATTAATGCAGTCAATTATTTTAATTATATCTCCTCATCTAGCTGCAATATTTAATATATGTGTTGATAAAGGCGTGTTTCCAGATTTAATGAAACACAGTAAAGTGATACCTCTTTTTAAAGCCGGATCCAAAACAGACCCTGGTAACTTTAGACCTATTTCAATACTGCCTGCCATTAGCAAAATTTTTGAGAAAATTATACTGCAGCAATTACAATCACATTTTAGTTCAAATATGTTACTACACAACGAGCAGTATGGGTTTACAAGAGGTCGTTCTACTACTGACGCAGGAGTGACACTTATAAAACATATATTCAGCGCTTGGGAAAATCGACAGGATGCTATCGGGGTATTCTGCGATCTGTCCAAGGCTTTCGACTGCGTTGATCATAACACTTTATTACGAAAAATAGATCATTATGGTATAAGGGACTCTGCAATGGATCTTGTTGCCTCCTATCTTAAAGATCGAATGCAATATGTTGACATTAATGGAAGTCGGTCCTCTGGAGCTTCTGTAGCTATGGGTGTGCCGCAAGGATCAATTCTAGGACCTTTTTTATTTTTAATTTACATCAACGATTTACCTTTCTATGTACAGAACTTGTGCGATGTTGTTCTATTTGCTGATGATACATCACTTATTTTTAAAGTTGATCGCAATCCAAGTACTTTTGACAACGTAAATAGTGCACTAGCCCAAGTTGTAGATTGGTTCACAACCAATAATTTGCTATTGAACGCTAAAAAGACAAAATGTATTAGATTTACCATGCCCAATGTCAAAAATTATGAAACAAATATAACATTGAACAGTGACACCCTTCATCTTGTAGAATCAACCGTATTCTTGGGGATCACTTTAGATAGTAAATTACAGTGGACTGCCCAAATATCGTGTCTAGCAGCAAAACTCAGTTCGGCGGCTTTTGCCGTTACCAAGATCAGACAGCTCACTGATGTCCAAACAGCCAGGCTGGTTTATTTTAGTTATTTTCATAGCGTCATGTCTTACGGCATTTTGCTGTGGGGCAAGGCAGCAGATATACAAATAATTTTTGTACTTCAGAAAAGAGCTATACGTGCAATTTATAAATTAAATGCTCGAGAATCGCTTAAAGAGAAGTTTAAAGAAATAGGAATTTTAACGGTTGCATCGCAATACATATTTGAGAACATCATGTCTGTTAAAAAGAACATACATCTATATCTTAAGAACAGTGACGTACATTCAATAAATACTAGAAATAAGCATAAATTGATTGGAAAGGTTTTCCGATTACATAAGGTACACCACTCATTCGAAGGACTTGGTGTACGCCTATTCAATAAAATTCCTTTAAATATTATGAACCTTCCTTTATATAGATTCAAAAGGGAAATCAAGACACATCTTATAAAAAGGGCATACTATACTATTGATGACTATTTTAATGATACAGAGACATGGACATGAGTTGCTTGCTCCTCACTTAATTAGGCGCGATTGTAAATGTCGCTTGTGTGACAAAATTGTTGATCTTTATTGCATGACAAACGAATGTACTAAGACTATTTGAAAAGAGTGGCCGTCAGTTTTCTTGCCAGGTTCTTCCTCACAGGCTCTACCTATTGCTTTGCGAATCTGGCAGTAAATGTAAATGTAGAAGCAAAAATTTTGACGTTCATAAGTGTTACTTTGTAACCTAAATGAATAAAGATATTTTCATTTTCATTTTTTCATTTTCAGTCCAAAAGCTCTCATACGAGTATAGGATGACTCACGCTACACCGTGCCGCATCCAAGGCGAGTGTTGGCCGTAGCACGGTCACCTAAATCTATACATATAATAAAACTGTAGAGGGTCGAGAGTCTGTACATGGAAGATATTTTGAAAATTTTAATTGGAGGGCGTTCTCTAATCGATACTGAAGCCGAAAATGTAATTTAAACTTTTCATGTCTGTCTGTCTATCTGTCTGTCTGTATCCCGAATCAGTATCACGCCGAAACTACAGAACCGATTTGAATGATACTTGGTACATTCCGAGCTTTTAGTCCGAGGAAGTTTCTAGGATACTTGTGATCCCGAAGTTTTACGCGGTTCCTGCGGGAGAGGGGATGAAAGATAAAAAGAGTTTTCAGTTGTAATTTCTTCAACTTTTCGACCCAAGTTTCAAGATTGAGGGGTTTGTAGTTCAGAAATTAGAGGCATCTCAACTTTCGCCTAACCTAGAATTCAAGGGTTCCTTTGAATAAGAGGGTAAATCTAAACGGGCGTGTTGGCTTAATCATAAAAGAGCTTAATTATTAAGGCTGTTGTAAAACAATTCAGTCCGCGCCGAAGGCGTGGACTGAATTGTTTTAGAATAGCCTTAATCTTTAAGCTCTTTTATGATTAAGCAAACAGGGCCGTTTCACACGGTGCTTGACGAGTCTGATGAGGAATTATCTCTCCTTACGTGCACATTATGTGACGTAAACGAAGTTGCGAGGGTCAGCTAGTGTTACATATATCTTGTATGAACACACTTACACAATACCGAACGGCAACAGAGTGACAGCTGAGCAACGGACAACTGCAAAGCTCGAAAACAACTCGGTCCCGCCTCGGCTCGGACCCGGCACGGTCTAGCGTCAGTCATCCTTATATCTTCTATAATTACTGTGACCCTCCAGTTTGAACTTTTTGGCTAACTCATACCAGCGCCCTATAAGATGTTTAAAAACATGGCATCTGTTATGTACCTATTCGTGACAGTCAGTAGATGTTTAGGGTACCTGTCTACGATAGAACTAAAGAAAGAAGAAGAGCGTTAAACAAACGACTTGTTACCCCACAAAGCATTTCACGCAAAAAAAACTTCCGGAAAGCGCCTAATTTTGTTTGTTTCTTATTAACTTATTGTTACACTTCAGAGAATCACGTAGTTACAATAACTCATAATATTTTGTCACTGCCGCAGAAAATGTTTTATGTAGAAAAATGTTACGACAAAAAGTAGGTACTCACCGAAGTCACACCTCAAGTTTTCTGAGATTGATATTCCTCACAAGCATACGTGAGATGAGCATACGTGACATCTTTCGTTTTGCGTGTAGACGCAAAACGAAAGATGTTTCCGTGTCAAAGGGTAGCCTTTGACACGGAAACCGCGAGAATATCATAATGTATTTCAGTGAAATCATTATTCTCTTGTTCAGAAATATTGAATGTGAATGTTTATTCCGAAATGTAAATTGTGCAAAAGTTAACGAGATTTCTGAAGCACAGATTTGAAAAATATTAGAGGCAATAAAGATCGTAATAGACTGTCATGCTATCAACTCTTAAACATGTAGATAGTAGCAAGTGTGAATTCCCGACATTTCTCCTAGTAGCCATAATTTTATGATATTTCGTACAATGTATTAGAAATAGCTTAAAATTTAAGTTACCAACGCATTGAACTTTCTTTTATCTGTTTACATAATCAAAAAATGACTGCAGTCCATCCGGCTTGTACAGACAAATTTGAGAATGCATGGTCAATCCGAAACGATATTGCTTTGCACTGACGATTGACGCCATCTCTCGGATAACATTGAAGGTCAAGTATCTAGCGTTGCCGATTTTTTAATACCTCACACTGGGATGCCATTATTGTTATTAATCTTTTGAGTAATGGTAAATATGCCATCTAGTAATTTTTTTGCGATTCTAAGGTGTCTATGCAATATTATATCCGAGTAAAGTGGCGCCATCTAGTGGAGGTTTTTGTGAATTTGGACTCACATGTGCATGGGATTATAGATCTTAACGGGCCAATGCAATATTGGAGGTGACTGTACGTTCATTCACAATTATTTGAGGTTGAATACCTCAGAGATATCCACTACGTCGGTGAGATGTACCGTACCAGTTAATATACGGCACAATAAATAATAATCTAGACTATAGTAGTAGGGTGCGAAATGATATTACATAGTCAATGCGCCAAAATTAACGTGTTAAATTCAAATGTGTAGGTCTGTGTACTTTGATTGAAATTAAGCTAAATTATGAGCTGTTGCTGTAGAGGATAAAGATATCTGAGAAATGTAGTCGTATTATACGAGTATATTATAAAAAACATACATAGAAACCACCAAAACTTAGAAAATATTACCCATATTATTTGTAGGTCATACAAAATATATACTCTTTTTTATTCGTGATTTGAATCCGAGCACTCAGCACTAGCATTACGCTACCAAGGTGGTTCTGCAAGCAATCTGTTGGCGAAGAAAACAAACGTCACTATGACATTGCCATTCATTTGATAGAAATATTATAGAAAATGCTCGGTATGTTTGTAGTTAGGTGGGATTATTACAAAAGTAGATGGGGTGGTACTACTCAGAGAGAGTATAAACTTACAAGGTAGGTAGGTACAAACCTAACTGTAGTCTCCTAAATCCAGGTTGGAGGTAATAGAACTGGCACACCACCCTCCTCATGGTGGTCGGCGACCACGTCTGAATGATCTCCTTGCTAAATTACATAAGACCACACATTATGTGTTCTGATATTTCTTTCTTTCTGTTTCATTTTCTTTCGTTCAAATTTATGTTAGATGACATTAGCGATTCCAAGAACATAGATATTGAAGACCTGAAACCTGAGAGTAGATTTATTATTATAATTATATTATATTCCTCCAAAATAATTTACTTTGACTCGGAGACGAAGGCATTACCGATTCTTTTGATAAGTTCGCGTACAAAGATTTACTACGTGAGAAAATTGAGATGCCGCAAACAGTAGGTATAAATTAGAATAAATTGTTTTTATTTCATGTACAAGAAGAACAAGCTATGAGTGTATCCAATAACCCGACACACGTGTATCAAAAGTGAGAGGTACCTAAATGAAGATACCTTTAACGTGTAAAATTTGGTCTACCTTTGATGTCAATTCGGTATTATTTTACAGTACGTTTTAACGAAGGTAAAATAACAACAATAATCACTTCCCGAAAATGAATTGCTGAAAATGAATTCAAATTATTTCAGTACGTGCTATGTTTTGTTTTTATTGAGTGAGCACACGTTTTCGATCTAGATACAAGACTTAATACATAAGATGTTTGTGTTTATATAGTGGGTAATATACATACTTATCAGACAAACACCTTGGCAAAGGCCTTTCCATCTGGGTAAAGATCCAATTTGTTTTTCTGCTCGACTGCTTAGTTTGACTGATAGAGCAATGGTTTTCTTTACTTCATTAACATACATAATATCTCCCATAGGGGTAACCAGGCTTATAGTTTACACTTGCTATGATCTTGGCATACAATTTTCGCTTCTACTACTTTCAGAACTGTTTTCATACGCTCTCGTTGGTAAAAGATAATTTTGAAGTAAATGTCTTTGATTTGATCGATATGAGTAATTGCGTACTGTTACGGGTCTCGATGTAAAGGCTTTTTTAAAAAATAAAACTAAGGGGTTTGGTTAAGACAGCCGTCGGGTATAGAGGTCGGGATGAGACTGAATGTAAATGGAAGGGACTGATGTCAGTAGGGCTGATAGTTGCTGACTGTGTGAGGAGTGAATGCGTGGTGTGCCGGATAGGGTACAGGTGTCAACCGTAACACCTCCCAGGGGTGGACTAAACATCGGGGTAAAGTTTCGATGTTTAGGGGAAAAGGACGATAATTTACACGTTCATCCTAATACCAGGAGATGGAGTATCTTCGGGTTCTGGGTGACGTTTATTGATTCTAATAGAAGTGACTGGTTCAGGGTCCGGAGTCTGAACTGAAGTTGAATTCATAGGAATGGATTGGGAGAATTTAGGAAAGTTGCGGATAAGACGGCTGTGCGATTTAATATATAAAAACAGCTTAAAAATACAAAATCCAAACATAACACAAAGTATCACTATAATTAAAATTGAGTAATGAGTCTCGTATCTTATAATTTGATGTTGATTTAAGATTTTGTCTGTCTCGTCTGTCATAGAATTAAGCTTTGATTTTGTTTCTAATGTAAAGAAATCTAAGTCAATATTTTGTAATTTTAGAGGAGATTCATTACTCATGGTGTTTATAAACTTATCTAAAGTACAGCAAGAATCGTTAATAATATTGAAGTCGGATCGGATTACAGTAGCATTAACAATGACATTGTTAAATCTAGGTATAAGTTTTGTACTCTTACAATATGCGATACAGTTATTCGGAACACTCAAAATTCCTGTACCGATGATACTTAAGTCTATAATCTTTTGGTTACGACATTCGATGTAGAGTTTAGTATTTTGGGACTGTACATAAATCCAATTATTGTCTTGAAGTGGTTTCCATAACTCAATTTGTCCTTGAAGGGACCTTGTTTGACACTGCACTGGTAAAATGCTCACGACATTTGACATAATTTCACTTTCACAACTTGGATTCGCACTCGATGGGAACACTGTCATGATTTCGCAGATGTATTCGCGTGAGTTTATCGCTGTGCATTCTGTGAGTGAGTTAAGGTTACAATATTCTGATTTGTCCTTGGTCATTGCAGTGTATTTACTAGTTGGTATTATAAAACTAAAAGTGTTCGGTTTCACATGGTCGTGTGGAGTAGGTAAAGCTATATTATGGAATAAGTCATATTCTTTAGGTGACACTAATGGTATCCTAAGAATGAATACAATCTTATTGTTTAGGCTATAACATACTATACTAGAGACATTCAACAAATTATGAATGTTGCTTAACGCTAGGGTTAAAGGTAGCTTAAAATCTACCGGTAAGTGCCTGTAGTTATCGACAATTTCTTGGTACAATTGAACAGGTGATAACACGGCCGGATGTAGGATATTCTTAGTGCATAACATGATAGCATTTGTTATGTCTTCCAACTGAAAAGATATAGTAAGAATGGACGCTTCTAGGCTACTTAAAATTCAATTAATATTGGCTTTTACACTTTGTTCATTAGAGATTTTTGTAATATTTTTTAACTGCGAAGAGAAATTGTCAATAGCTTGATTAAGGCTGGCCTCATTAATTTTCATTGTGTGTAATGTGTTATTAAATTTTGATAATATTGAGGAAGTAACAATAATATTCTCTTTCATTATTGAGCCCAGTCTTTTTTCATTATCCTTTTTTTTTTTTTTTTTTTTTATAATAATAACGTTTATTTTCTCACCATCAAGATACATCTTAAACGAATAAAATACAGTAAAAAGATTTATGGCGGGTCGATACCTGAACTAGGAAGATTCCTGTATCTCAGGTTATCAACCCTCCACCCCATAAGTTGTCTCATAACAATATCCTGAATACTTTGAATGGCGTTATCATACTTTACAGCGTCGTCCTCATTCAGAGTACCAAATATAGTTTTGGATAAGCTGCCAATAGCTCCTATCCAGGCCCCTCGTTTGGCTCTTTTATTCGTCAGGTGTGAGATAGACGAGTATTCCGAAGCTATATCGTGATGCCTCACTGTTAATGGTTCTAAAGTATTGTGACATTCTAATTGGTAAGATGTTTCGATTTGAATTTGGTTGCATATCAGACGTAAAGTGCCTATTATCGAATTTATATTTTTTAAATGAGGATCGATGTATGATATGTCAACAGGGGTTACTATATCTAAGTGGCTTACGCGGATTTTGAGTTCACCAATAGGGTCAAAGTAAATACCCGGGCTCGTGTTGATTTGTTGTATAAATTCCGGATGACCATGAGCCAGTATGCTGCAATAAAAAGAGGCCTTGAGTGACGATTCACGTTATTATATCTAAACTAATATATAAACCTAAATTAAAAGAAATAGTGTACATGTGTAAACGTGTAAATGAATAAAGAAAGAAATAAAAATATACAAAGAGAAATGAAACACGTAATCGGATAGATCCGATTTATAATATCATAAAATTAGGTATGTTCCACTTGGGTCTCCACGTGTTTAACTTCATCGAAGTGGTGTTTCACGTGGCGTCTATTTATGAGTAACGTTAACGTATGGTTACTATGAACTTTTACAATTTTATACGGCCCTTTCCATAGGGGAGATAAGGCTTTACGTAGTCTAAGGTGGTTCTTTAATAGAACGTAATCGCCAACTTTGTATTCTACAGATCGGCTATGGGAGTCATAGTAATTCTTTGAATTTCTTTTAGATCTTTCAATAAATTCTTTAGCTTTGTCGCGCGTGTGTTTCATACGGTGCTGCAACATTTTTACATATTCTGGATATGTGGCGTTTGAGCCGTCATTATAAACCGAATCTGGAATGTGAGGTTTATGTCCAAATAATAATTCAAATGGCGAATAATGTGTAGTTGAATGGACAGCAGTGTTGTATGCCAACATTGCAGTATAAACATACCGCGGCCAATTGTCTTGGTTTTCGTTAGTGTACGATTTTAAGTATTCTTTGAGTGTGGAGTGACTCCGTTCTAGAGCTCCTTGCGTCTGAGGGTGATATGGAGCAGACCATAGTTGTTTTACTTTTAAAAATTCGCATGTTTTTTTGAACAGTTCGGCTGTAAAATTTGTGCCTTGATCAGTAAGTATATGTTTTGGAATACCAAATAGGGATATAAAATGGAGAAGACACTCACACGATTCTTCGGCGGTTATACTACGAATGGGATACGCTAATGAGAACTTTGTAAGGTCGTCTTGCATTGTCAGAATGAATTTAAGTTTGGCTGCACCAGATTCAGGCAAGGGTCCAACGATATCTATGGATAGTCTCTCAAAGGGTGCAGTTGAAGTGGAAGTTATTATCATTGGTGCTCTATTAATTCTGCGTAGGGCTTTGTTGGTCTGACAAGGAGAGCAGTTTTTTATATAGTTTTCGATATCACCGCGCATACCTTTCCAATAGAACCTTTCTCGAATACGACTTAGCATCCTATTAATACCCAGGTGTCCTGCAATTGGAATATCATGGTTTTCTTTGAGGATCTTGGTAATTTCACTCGGTGAAGGATATATAATTTTATTGTGATATATGTGAATTCTTATGTTAGTCCCATCGAACAGATAGCTAAACATATTATAAATTTTTACGAAGGAGTGTTTATCAAAAGGGTTTTCAAAGTCAGATGTTGCAACATCGCTTATTAAAGGGTATGCCATCATTATTTCATCGCGTGCAAATTTTAAAGACTTAAATATATCTGGGTATGAGTAATCGTCAAAATGATGAACTTTTGTAAATAAGAACAGATAAGTTTTATTTTCGATTTCAACAGGTAAAAAGGTATGAAGGGATTTTTCTCGTTCCAGGAATGCTATTCGTTCAGATTCTGTACAGATATCAAGAATCTCTTGAATATATGGCATGGACTCGTCCATATCTATTGAGGTTGGTATAATTATTAGTTTTTGTGTTCCCTTGATCAGGCTTTCGTTATGTTCTAAAATAAGGGTGTTGTGTGACCTGGCAGGTGATCTTAAGAATTGATTATAGGTTCTTTCTGGTGAAGGCACATTTTCCAGTTCTAGTAGAGGGGTTTCTGGACTAAGCTGAACTGGTGGAACGGGCAATGTTTCAGGGTGTTGCCAGCTTGTGGAAGGTTGAGGTTCCTTTTCAGGATGTGGGGAACTACGTCGAGTAGGACAAGGTAAGGTTTCAGAGTGTTGCCAGCTTGTGGAAGGTTGAGGTTCTATTTCAGAATGTGGGGAACTACGTCGGGTAGGACAAGGTAAGGTTTCAGGGTGTTGCCAGCTTGTGGAAGGTTGAGGTTCTATTTCAGAATGCTGTGAATTACGACGGACAGGAGAAACAGGTAGGTTTTCAGGATGTTGTTGGCTAGTTGAAGGTTGTGGTTCGCTAGAGCTCAAGTATTCCATTACTTCATTTTCAATTTCAGGGTTTATTAGGACAGCATCCAGACTAGACGGTGGAGATATTAGGAGATCTTGCAAATCATTAGTTGACCCATCAGGTGAGTTATGTGGGTTAATGTTAGGGCTTGCATTAGAGGTAAGTGAGCCCTTGTTATCAGGAAATATAGGGTTTACAGGGTATCTAGATAGGGCGTCAGCCGCTGAGTTTAATTTGCCTTTGCGGTACACTATTTCATAATCGTATTCTTCCAGTTTTAACCTCCATCGCTGAAGTTTACTACTTGAGTCTTTGTGGTTGAACAACCATTTCAGAGGTCTATGATCAGTGATTATGAGAAATTTATGTCCGTAAAGGTAAGGTCGAAATGTTTTACATCCATATAATATAGCTAATAACTCTTTCTCCGTTGTGCTGTAATTGCATTCGCTCTTATTGAGTGTTCGAGAAGCGTAGGCTACAGGTTGGTCTTTACTTACAGATCCTTGGGAGAGTACAGCACTAACAGCGTAGTTCGAGGCATCGCATGTGAGTATAAAGGGTTGAGAGAAATCAGGATAGATGAGAAGCGGAGCAGTTGTTAATCTGCTTTTTAATGTCTCAAAGGCAAGTTGTTGTTGGTTTTCCCATTGGAATGGTGTATCTTTTTTCAGGAGATTGGTTAGAGCCTTTGCAGATTTGGAGAATTCTGGGATAAAACGTCGGTAGTAAGAGACAAGACCAAGGAAAGACTTAATATCCTTGGGAGTGCTTGGGACAGGGAAGTTAGTTACAGCCTTGATTTTTTCTGGATTTGGTTTAACACCTTGTTCAGTGATTATGTGGCCAAGATAACAGACTTCTCGTCGTAAAAACTCGCACTTATCAGGCTGTAATTTAAGTTTGAAATCGCGGATTCGTTGAAAGATGGCTGTTAGGTTAAGGATGCTAGATTTAAGGTCATAACCATACGAAACAATGTCGTCAAGGTACACAAAGCATTTTATACCTTGTAAACCGGATAGAACAGAGTTCATTAGTCTCTGGAACGTCGCAGGAGCATTTTTAAGACCGAATGGCATTCTTTTAAAGTGGAAATGTCCTTCTGGGATGGTAAAGGCAGTCTTAGGTTTATCAGTTTCATTTAATTCTATCTGATGAAACCCAGAGGCTAGGTCTAGTGTGCAGAAATATTTACTATTTCCCAGTTGATCAAGGATTTCAGCGATTTGAGGAATAGGGTATGTGTCGCCGATTGTGATATCGTTCAGCTTGCGGTAGTCAATGACTACTCTCCATTTTTGGACATTGGAAGCGTCGAGTTTTTTGGGAACGACCCATATGGGTGATGACCAAGGGGAATCGGAGGGTTCAATTATATTTTGTTCCAGCATCTTATCAACTTGTTTGCGGACTTCGGTTTTATGAATTTCAGGGAATCTATAAGATTTCGTGTAGATTGGTACGTCTGTCGTGGTTTTAATTTCATGTTTGAGGGCGCTCGTATGGCTAAGGTTTTCTCCGGGGAGATAGAAAATATCGGAAAAGTCGGAACATAGTTGTAGAAGGGCATCCTTCTCTTCTTTATTGAGATGAGAGACTCGTAATTGTTTAAGCACCTCTTCTGTCCGTTTTAAGCTATTGGTTGAATTATCTACATAATTTATTGCTCTAGGAGGCTGTTCTTCAATTTTTTGGGAATTGAGGCAGTCGAGTTTTAGGTTCAGATTAGAGTTCAAAGTCACGGGTTTTTCAGAGGTATTTACAATGGTTAGGTTAACTCTTTTATTTTCTTTAACGCGTACTAAACAATTTGCAATCAATAGGGTATCCGAGAGGTTTTGATCAATGATTAAACCTTCTTTTATTTCAGGGTTTGAGACGGAGCATTCAATTACTGTTTCAGTCCTAGGGGGAATTATGTAGGCAGGAACATGGAAATGTAATTTTAAGGATGATTTGCCAATCCAGAGTAGGTTATCATTGTAATTTATATTGCAGCTAAGTGCATTGAGCATGTCCGATCCTATAATACCATCGTAAGGTAAGTGTACAGTATCCATAATATGAAACGGATGTGATATTTTGTATTTGGGAAGCTGAATTTTTAATAAAAAGTGTCCCAGGGTACTAATGGGTGTAACTGTCGAATCAATACCTTTTATTTGAATAGTGTTTTTTACAATTTTGGGTTGGTATACAATGCATGAATGTTTTATTAGGCTAACAGAGGATCCAGAGTCAACTAATAAGGAAAGTGGGATGTCTGATACTGAGGACAGGACAAGAACGTGGGGTAATAATGTTTTTGCAGGATTATTTGTTATTTCAAAAACATTGGATTTAGAAGATTTTATCGGAACAACTTTATTGTGTTGTTGCGTGGATAAGCCATCTTGTAGTGATGCTTTGGATATAGAAGATTTTTTGTTATGCTGATGCATGGGTAAGTCATCATGTAGCGATGCTTTGGATATAGAAGATTTTTTGTTATGCTGATGCATGGGTAAGTCATCATGTAGCGATGCTTTGGATATAGAAGAATTTTTGTTATGCTGATGCATGGGTAAGTCATCATGTAGCGATGCTTTGGATATAGAAGATTTTTGTTATGCTGATGCATGGGTAAGTTAGGATTAGATTTGACGGTGCCGATTTCTAAACTGTGAGGTCCCGCACGACACTGGGACGAGACGGTTATTCGTTTTTTGGGTCATTATCTACGGTGTCGTAGCCTTCTACTGGGTCAAATACTTGATCGTGGTCATTTTGGTTTGATGTTTCGTCGGAAACAAAATTAACTCGGTGGGGTGTTCCTTGTTGATTAAGTGCAAAATTTTTAAATCGGTTGTTGTTAAACTCTCTTTTCCGACACTGCTCTAAGGTATGACCTGGAGTCTTGCAGTATCTACAAATTGGAGCAGAGGAACCGTTGTTGTTGCTCGTATTAGGACGATTGGAGTTAGATTGATTCCAGTTAGAGGAAAATTGTTGGTAGCGACGTGTTGGTTGAACGTTTGGCCTTGGTGTATTAGATCTGTCTAAACGGGAGGTCTGTTGATTGTTGGATAGACCTGGACGTTGTTTAGCTAAAGATTGCTGTATTTTTTCTTCGGATATGGCCATATTAATAGCCTCGTTTAATGTTTTCAAAGATTTGCATCTAATAATGTTGGAAATACGAGGAGTCAAACCCATCTGGAAATGGTGGAGGGCTAACTCCTCCATTGCTGCTGTACGTCCTACCATCTCTCTGCTTTTATGCCCATGTGTGATTGAAATCTCGGTAAGTAATTGACTAAGACAAGTCTCGATTTTCAAAGCATATTGGCTGACAGTTTCGTTGTACTGCTGTTTGCAGTCTTGTAAATCGGTTAAGAGATGAGCATAGTGTTTTCTCTCGCTAAACTGGGTTTTTAAAAATTCTTTTAGCTGTTGCCAATTGGTGAACTCTTTTATTGAGCAAGCCGTTTCGGCCTTGCCCTGTAATTGGCACAAAATATATTTAAATAAGATATCTTTTTGGGCGTCTGAGGCTAAGTCGTATGCATTGTTACAATTTACGAGAAATGAGTTTAACTTCTCCCTACACCCTTCATAAGGTTTTATGAATTTTAGAAGAGTAGAGAGTTCAATATCTGGTTTATTTGTCACAATTTTCTTTTTTGCAACGGATCTGGTTATTGGACCTGACGGGGGGGCACAATATTCCTCCTCCGCTTCACTTATTGAAATTTCAGGTTTTTCAAATTTCGGGCTTTGGGCTCTGTCTGTCGACATTGTTTTATAGAACTTATAAAATAGCAAATTACACAAAGGATATAACTAGTAAAGCAGTGTATAAAATTATTTTACAGTACAAAACACAAGTGACCAAGTGGATAAAATCACTCACTGGAATGCAGACAGTGCGATAAGGATGATCATGACGTAGTGTATTGGTCTCGGCGAAGTGACGCGTTGATAAGCTTCGGGCCGTCGTCGTTGAGTCGTTGCGTTGTCAATCGTTGTACTTAGTACGTAAGTGCAACAAGGTAACCTCTGGAGAAAGACCGGCTGCAGTACGGGCAGTACGCAGCAGTGGGCCTCTTGCGAGATTGGTCACAATCACAACACAAACACCAGACACAACACTGGGTATCCAGCAGGGCTGGGCGAACTCGTTACGCCGATGTAGTATGCACTTTAGATTTGGCACTTTCACAACACGCACTCGCGTCGGATTATGGTTTGTATTAGGTTAGGAGACGATCCGGGGACTCTTTTTTTTGAATCCCTTAACGCTGCCACCAAATGTTACGGGTCTCGATGTAAAGGCTTTTTTAAAAAATAAAACTAAGGGGTTTGGTTAAGACAGCCGTCGGGTATAGAGGTCGGGATGAGACTGAATGTAAATGGAAGGGACTGATGTCAGTAGGGCTGATAGTTGCTGACTGTGTGAGGAGTGAATGCGTGGTGTGCCGGATAGGGTACAGGTGTCAACCGTAACAGTACGTTCGACCCCTACCAATTTGCTCATTCACTCTTGCCTCATAAATCTGTTTCGTCAGTCATTCATTGTTTTCAGGAAACATTCGTCCATTCACAATACAACTAAAAAATTTAAAAAGTCACACACACAGTTAACTGCTTTCAAAATTGGGCTAATTTATCTGAATCTTGAGGTTCAATTACATACACGAGTTATGAGGATTATAAAACGATCCCCGCAACGGCGAGTGAGGCGAGAAATTTTGTCTAAACTGTAGAGTCTTTTCTAGAGAATTGTTTAAATCCACTAGTTTCTTCAATCGCGACAATCGTCAACAAGGTATATTATCCCCAAACAACGAATTTATTAACATATAATATTCCGAACATTTTGATGAAAATACACTAAACAAATATTCATCAACTGCTTTGAAATATTCAACACTCGGCAACAACTTAGCAGACTTGCTGCGTAATGAACGAACTTATTCACTGGAAGGGCTAAAGTGGCAAAATCTCGTTGCTCGTACAAAAAAAATTAGTAATCCATTGCTCAGGTTGACTTCGCAAATTAAAACACGTTTTGGATGAAGTTTTGCGAGTAGGTAATAAAACACAGCTCTAACACTCTTAATGAGAGGCAGTATTTCAGTGAAGGGTGCATTTTCTTTTAATTAGGTATACCCATGATACTTTTCCTTTACGTCAGTTTTCGTATCAAGTATAACGCTTGTGCAGTAATCACTTAATGTAGTTGCATAAAAAAATAATAGATCAATAATAAGAGGTTATACAACTATTATAACTTAAAGTTAGATAATTTGGTACGAAAATTGTGAGATTATTCTAAAAACCGACAATTACAATGAAACGCTGAAACGCTTTGATGACAATAATATTCGATAAATAAACATTATTTCAGTAAACTATGACTACAATATTTTATACAGTATTACACAATTTCCTCCACCCTAAGGTAGATTAAAAACAAATTAAATAGGTGGTGAGGTTGGTACCCTAAATAAACTTTCGCCTCCTCCCAAGCTTCCGGAACGATCCTCTGGGAGTAAAAAAGCTTTAATCGATGAGATGTTAAAAGTCCCTTGATTTTAATAATGTCGGAACAGAGAAGATTTACTGGATGATTGTGTATCGTATTGACATTATTTTATTCACATAATTAAAGAAAACATACATACATACATAAAGTCACGCCGTTATTCCCGAAGGGGTACGAAGAGGCTTATATTTCACCGTATAGTTTAAAGTTAAAATCTTAAAAAATTGACTGTATTTATATGCAGAGAAGACTAGATATTATAACGGACGGGCCAATCACAAATCTACTAACAAAAATAAATCATATCAATTTATCAAAACAGAATTAACTATTCGATAACGAATAGTTAATTCTGTTTTGATAAATTGATATGATTTTGAATATCAGTGATTTGTTGGTGATCACAAGCTAAATATCGGTCACATTTCACGATTTGTTTAACACGTATGAATATAGACATGAATTATTACCGTCCAAACTCATGTCAAATAAATGGTGCCCACTTTTATGATGAGTGGAATTTCATATAACGCTCAGCGAGAAAAAGTGTGATCCCTTTCAATGAGGATTTATTGAACCACTCGTTTCTGTGTAATATTTTTCCACAAAATCCGCACTTACCCACCCTAATTGGTGTTAGTCAGCTGTAATATAAATCCGAGTCTATGAAACCCACATCGGTTTTTTGTAAAATATATTTTTCTGATACAAAGATATCAAAAAAATTGTCTGCGATAAAAGTGTTCTCAATCCTTTTGGAGAGTTACTATCAGAAATCCGTTAGCGATTTTTCTGATACCGTGATAGGATTAGGACTATTGGATAAATGAGAACTTTTACGAATGAAATATTATACCTATCCCTTCAACTGTCCATTTCAAAATAAGCGATATTTTCCCTAACCCCGCATCTGTCCATGTTCAATATTTGAACACTTTTCCTTCAAACAGTTCGGGCTCTTCTAGCTCAGGCTGTACTATCCCGATCCTGCTCAAATTTTTATGGAGTGTTCTTAGACAGAAACGGGACAAGTATGTAGTACATTGTATGTCTGTCTGTCACAGCTGCACCTCATGATTCTCGTTTAAAAAGCGCCCTCCATCGCGCACCATTCCGCGCGGCTAAGTGACGACGACCGGTACTGTGTTGCGTGTAATTACATTTGTGTTTGGTGTTTTTTACTTTCAAAATCATGACTAGGTTAGAGTTTTTATTCGTAGATTGTGTATTTCATAAAGATTTTGTACCTAAAATAGTTATTTTCAACGAACATTCATTGTATTTTTACGCGCCGTCGGCGTCACGGCGGCGCGGCGCCAAGCCCATATATTTGGATGAAATACAAAGAATAAATACTTTAATGATGACAATCTATCGTCATTTTATGTATTTTTATGTATTCTTTTATTGTTTTCAAGCATTGAATGTAAAATCTACTTCAATAATTTTGTGTAAAATTGGGTCGAAATTCTCGATCATTTTTTGCAAAACTTTCAAATTTCAAATAATTCGATCTTTAACTTATTTCATTAATACTTTTTAGGTTTTAACATTACTTAATACGAGTACAGAAACTATGCATTTGCCGACGCAGAAAAAATTACTAGATTACTTAGTCGATCAAATCCATAAAAATGTAGCATCAGTCATCACATTGCCAATGATGGAGCTCATGGTTAGAACGAGATTTTTTACTGTGATGGATATAAGTGCCATGTCGCAGAAGTTATAAATAAATTTTGGGTTGAGTTCAATTTGTCTAGAGAACCTTCTTAACTAATGGTAGAAAAGATATCAAGTAATGGATCATCTTCACTGTATTCCAAGCTTTATTGCGAATAAATTATTTCTCAATAAATAAATTAGCTGTAAAATGTATTGTATTTTTAGAGTTCCATACCTAAAGGGTAAAAACTGGACCCTGTTCATAAGACTTCGCTCTCCGTCTGTCTGTCTGTCCGTCACAAGGCCGTTCAGGAACCATGATAGCTAGAAAGCTGAAATTTTCACAAAATGATGTCTTTTTGTTGCCACTATAACAACAAAGACTACGAGTAATATCAGAAAAAAACCGGCCAAGTGCGAGTTGGACTCGCCCATGAAGGGTTTCATAGCAGCAAGTAACATAATATAAAAGTTCTTGTAGTTCGTTGTAACTTTGACTGATGTTTTAACACGTTCGCAGTTGTAGTGATTTCACTAACCGGAAATCGCGATTTATGACGTATTAAAAAAAACTACCAGCTCTATCTCGTTCAAACTAATTTTCGTTGGTAGTTTTTATGGCAATGTACATCATACAGTTTTTTTTAGATTTATCATTCTCTTAGTTTAGAAGTTAGAGGGGGGGGGACACACATTTTTCCACTTTGGAAGTTTCTCTTGCGCAAACTATTCACTTTAGAAAAAAATGATGTTAAAAACCTGTATAGCATTTTTTAAGACCTATCTATAGGTACCCCACACGTATGGGTTTGATGAAAAAAAAAATTGATATTCAGTTCTGAGTATGGGGACCCCCAAAATTTACTGCTTTTTTTCTAGTTTTATATAAGAATCTTAATGCGGTTCACAGAATACATCTAGCTACCAAGTTTCAATAGCATAGACCTTATAGTTTCGGAGAAAAGTGGCTGTGACACACGGACGGACAGACAGACGGACAGACAGACAGACAGACAGACATGACGAATCTATAAGGGTTCCGTTTTTGCCATTTGGCTACGAAACCCTAAAAAGGTGGGTTTAAGGGATTCTCCTACAACAAACGTGATTTCTTGTTGTTTTTTTTTTTGCGGAAAAATACGTGCGCGAATCCGACTCGCATTTGTCGGTTTTTGATTATTGTCACACATATCCGCATAGCAACAGAAGTCTTCGTTTCATCTGTTTGGTGTTTTGGTCTCACTTGATAAAAATGGTGAAATTATTACCGTATTGAAATTGTTATAATAATAATGGCTTTTTAGTGCTCTTATGTATACAATTTTTTTACAATCATTATATGTAACTACTGGTAGTAGGTAGTAGTACTTCTAATATAAACAAACAAGGACGAACACGTCTTTTTATTTAATAAACATAAAATTACAACAAATCGTTTCAGCACGTAAATAGCTCAAGTATTTGTTTATTAATGAAAAGTAATGCGTGAATAGTTGTTTAGTTAATAATTTTTGAAGTAATAGTTTTGTTTAAAATTTTTTTGGGGTACGAAACAAAATAGTTCTTCGTGTACTGATAAGAGATGGCAAATGAAAACGGAGACACAAATGTACGAAGTTTGCGTGGTTCCTCTATTCCATCATTTACTCTGCACAATAGAGAAGGGTATAGTACGTGGAAATTTAAAATGAGGAACTACCTCATGCATGAAGAGTTGTGGGAAGCCATAAATGGCTACCCAACAGGAATAGACGTTTCTAGTGTCATGAAGACAAGAAACGATCAGAAGGCACTAACAAAAATTTGCCTTACCCTTGAAGGTTCTGCTATAACGCATGTTCGAAGTGCTAAGACGGCAGCTGAAGCTTGGAAAGCTTTACAAAATGCATATGAGGACAAAGGTATGGGTCGGCGCGGCGTTTAAATTTGGAAAAATAATTATACATATTGAAGCTTGATGACTATAATAATGATGTTAATACTCGTCCAGACATTGCATACGCGATTTAATACTCGGTACAACAAGACTCACTGGTTAGCCGCGAAGAGAGTCTTACAATATTTAAAAGGCACTTTAGATTACTCGATTTGTTATAAAAAATCGAGCATGCCCCTTGTAGGATTTTCAGATGCCGATTGGGCAAACTGTAATATAGATCGCCGTTCTTATACGGGTTACTGTTTCAAATTAGCAGGCAGTCCGGTATCATGGGCCTGGCGGAAGCAGCAAACCGTAACCCTATCCTCAGCGGAAGCAGAGTATATGGCAATAACAGAAGCTATGAAAGAAGCAATTTATTTAAGGAGGTTTATCACTGAATTAATTTCAGATCCTATAGTAAGGAATAAGTTATTACCTAATACTGTATCTGTTTGTACCGATAGTCAGAGTGCACAGAGTTTGGCTTTGAATCCGGTACACCACCATAGGACGAAACATATAGACACCAGATATCACTTTATTAAAGAAAAGATTAGTGATAATTCGGTTATCTTAAAATATACCAAATAAAGTGATATGTGCCCGCTGATATCTTAACAAAACCATTGCAGCGTGTGGCACATGGTAGATGTGTACTAGGCTTAGGTTAAGTGTAAATAAATTATTATTTTACACGTTTACTTTAGAACTCAGTATACATTCTCCATTTTTTTTTTGTTATTGGTATGTTTTGAGTAAATTTTTCATGTCTATTTTATATGTAAGAATTTTGATTAAGGGGGTGTGTTATAATAATACTGGCTTTTTAGTGCTCTTATGTATTCAAAATTTTTACAATCATTCTATATAACTAGGTTACCAAGTTACTAGGTACTTCTAATATAAACAAACAAGGACGAACACGTCTTTCTATTTAACTAACATAAAATTACAACAGAAATGAATAGGCACAGGTTGTGTGGGAAAAGAACCTGATGGTCGGTAACTTAACCTGACTGTTAAGTTACCGACAATCGCAAATGAAACTTCACAAAGTGGTTCCATTCGAGGAACAGACATAGTGAAAGTTTCTAACCTTAGTAATCGTTTACAGAACACTGGATCAGCGGGAATTAGAGCGCTTTTATTATTATTGATATTTGTATAAAGAATCAATCAATCAACAATGGTATTCCAAGAAGAATCAATCAATCAACAATAATTTACATAGTGCATTAATATTATCAAGAAAATAAGTGCATATTATCTTAAACTTATTAATTGTAAAAATAAATTTTACCCATAGATTTAGAATTTTTCGCTACTCTCAAGCGAAAAATTCTAAATCTATGATTTTACCTTATTCCGCCGAGATGTAAACTTTTCTTAACACTAACACCCGATTTGCATAAGATTGTTCACACATTACAAAATTAACAACTAAGTAAATTCACCAAATAGAGAAAGAAAGCAACTATTTGAAAACACTTTATTAAGGAGTGCTTAAAACTTTGGTATCTTCCGTTGTCGCTACAAGCCATTCATTCACTCGCTGTTTCTAGAACTGTGAATGAAGCGTTAACCACACAGAGATTAATGAAAGTGTCGTGTCCCTTTAAGACACTCCGGGGTAAAGGGGAGTTATCTTTGTTCATCACCACCTTAATTTTGTTGCCTCTTTTAAGAAAGTTTCGCGGTACTTTCAATTTTAGAGATTCCATATTTTTGTTTCATGTTTCTCTTTAAAGTTATTTGCTTTTAGAAATTGGGGTTGAAATAAAAATATTGGCACATTCAGCAAAAAAGGACCAAGCAATTTTGAATATAAGGACACTTTCAGTATGCCTATTTTCTATGAGTCCAAGATACTGTTACCTTCAAGAACTCCATAGCCATGACATAATTTATTTTTGTTTGATACAGAAGGTTGCCCTGAGTGGAAAGGATTATTGCTAGGCCACCAGATTTCTTTACCGGATTATTGTACTGTCACCGAATTTGCATACGTATGAAAAAATCAGCTCAATCGGATAAACTGTTGATTGAGTATAAATACATTAATTTTCGCGGTCTTCTCTTAAGAACTTATCTCCGGTGGTCATAAAATTCTTTGACAGTTATTGCAAACTCATAAATACTTATTGGAAAATATAAAACTTTATGCACATTTTCCGATGTTTTAATATGCGAAGTCAAGAGCATTCAAATAAATAAAAAATAAGTGTTGGGAAAACCAAACCTTGCCAAGATATCGGTTTTATAATAAATAAATAAATGAATATTTTACAGATATTATTTTCGTCAATATAGTTAGTGTTAAACCCTCATGTGTTAAATTTTAATTTTCTAGTGTCGAAATAAACAAACACCATTCTTACAGTGACACTGTAAGAATAGTGTCTAAAATAATAATCATACATAGGGTAGCACTGGGCGATGGCGGCAGCGACAGCGGCGCGGGTGTGCCCTTGAGCTCAGCAACCAGATCGCTTGTTTTGTGTCATCGAATTGTTTATGAGTGAATTTAATGAATGTGACAATATTTTTATAATCTTTAGACAAAATCAAGTCCCGTTTGGGTCAAGTTGTCTTTTTTCACTTCATAATAAAATATTATTTTATTAATATTGCCGAACAAGCAAATTTACTTTTTTTTTATAAACAAATAGTTACAGAAGATAATTTATTGTTGAATAAACATCATTATTTCATGTCAGTGAAATTTCTCCACTCATGTGTGTGATAAGAAAAAAACTAAAGAATTCTTTATGAATTTAAGAGCCAACCTGATGCCGGGTGTGCCCTTGAGCTCAGCAACCAGATCGCTTGTTTTGTGTCAACGAATTGTTTATACATACATACATACATACATATAATCACGCTTGTCTCCCATCGGGGTAAGCAGAGACTATGGCTTTCCACTTGCTACGATCCTGACTTACAACTTTCGCTTCTTCTACTTTCATAACTGTTTTCATACACGCTCGCCGGTTAAGGGTACTCTTGACCTTGCCTTTTTCCAGAACATCTCTGATTTGATCGGCATGCGTACGCCGAGGTCGACCCCTACCAGTTTGCCCATTCATTCTCGCCTCATAAATCTGCTTTGTCAGTCTATTCTCATCCATTCTTTCCACGTGTCCAAACCATCTAAGCATCCCTTTTTCGATCTTAGTCACTACATCTTCTGTTATACCACATTTTTCTCTTATAACGCTATTTCTTTTTTGTCCATTAAAGTCACTCCAGCTATACTTCGCAGACTTCTCATTTCCACTGCATTAATTTTGCTTTCATGCTTCTTCTGCCATACCCAACTTTCACTACCATACATAAGTGTAGGGATGAGCACTCCTCTATGTACAGCCAACCTGGCCTTCTCAGACACATTTTGACTGCTCATAAAGGTGTACATAGCCCCATTCACTTGATTTCCTGCCAAAACTCTTCGCTCATTATCCTGGTCACACTTTCCATCCCTTACAAATTTGGAACCCAAGTATACAAATTCTTTCACCTGTTCCACTCTTTGCCCTTCAATGAAGATTGAGCAATTCGTCATACTTTCTTCTCTTTCAAAAACCATAACTTTCGTCTTGTTTACATTAACTTTCATTTCTCTACTTTTTAGAGCCTCATTCATACTATTAACCATCAGCTGCAATTCCCCCGCGGATGATGCTAATATCACCTGATCATCAGCGTATAGGAGGCATTTGACGGTCAGTTCGTTCATTTTTAAACCATACATACTCTCTTGCAGTTCTTTCAGACAACTGTCCATGTATAGATTAAACAGCCACGGAGACGCTACACAGCCCTGTCTCACACCCTTTTCAATGTGAAAAGTCCGTGCAGGCCCCGTTGATCCTGACACAAGCACTAGAACCCTCATAGAGAGACCTCAGTGCCCGTATCAAGTTGCTGTTCACTCCATACATGGACAATATTGACCACAGTTCATTCCTCACCACTTTGTCATAGGCCTTTTCCAAGTCCACGAATATGCAATAGACCTTTTGACTTTTAGCCAAAACTTTCTCAGCTACGCATCGTAAGGAAAAGACCTGATCCGTACATCCCCTTCCTTTCACAAATCCTGCTTGCACATTCCACATTTTTCCTTCAGTTTCATTCATCATTTTTTTTATCAACACTTTTGCATACAATTTGCCAACGATGCTGAGCAAGCTTATGCCGCGGTAGTTTTTGCACTCTTGCTGCGACCCTTTTCCTTTGTAAAGCGGCACAATGACAGCTTTACACCATTCTGCTGGTACTCTGCCACTTCGCCAACAAAAGTTAAAAAGGCGGTACAGCTGGCAAGAATTGTTTATGAGTGAATTTAATGAATGTGACAACATTTTTATAATCTTTAGATATAATCAAGTCCCGTCTGGGCCAAGTTGTCTTTTTTTACTTCATAATAAAATATTATTTTAATAATATTGTCAAAATACAAGCAAATTTTCTTTTCAAAAATATAGTTACAGAAGATAATTTATTGTTGAATAAACATCATTATTTCATGTCAGTGATCATGGGTTTCGGGTGTGATCCCGCTTCTAAGGGGCGGCGTGCGTGAACTCCTCACGTCACGCTGCCGTCATGGGCCTGCTTCTGTAAGGACGGTGAGCAGCATTCTCACCGTCCTGAGGCCCCCGGTCATGGAGACCAACAGTCTTTGGCGAAGACACGTCGACGGCGCCCAGGCCGCCGACTGCGGAACTCGGGTGGGAGGGTTCTCTCCCGTTCCCGCCCCACCGCTTCTTTTGTGAGCATGACCAGCTCGCAGAAAGTGGCGGCGCAGTCCCACTTACTCCAGCTGGAGATCATGGCTTGCACCATGGTCTCGAGCGACTGAGTGTCCACGTCCAGACCCACTACGAGGACATAGCGATGTTGCGCACACGCCGTGCACTCTACCAGCTGTCATCGATGCGATTCTTGCAGTGCTGACACTCGGCCGTGGTTTCCCGGTGTCTTCGCCACAGATACCTACCGAAGCTACCGTGCCCGGTGAGTATCTGTGACAACCGGCAGGAGAGAGTACCGTGTCTCCTCTCGAGCCACTCGTCCATGACCGGTCTGACGGCCGCGTTTGTGGCGAATCGCTTTCAGGTCCTATGGAGGGGTCCCGGCTAGGAAACATACCGCCTCACCGGATATCGTGCGATATCCCCTTATCACCCTGACGGCCATCTACCTACATTGCTGGCTGTCAGGGTCTCTGTCCATACGGGGGCCCCGTATAGGGCCATACTTCGCACGATCCCCAAGTACAGTCTCCTGTCGCGAGTGGCGTCAGACCGACTCTTAAAATTTTTCGTTTTTTTTTATATTCATCTAGAACGAGAGCAGTTTCCTTTTATTATTCCTTTCTTGGCTGTATGTTGCCAAGGTACTTGGTGCACTCTCGAAAGGAAATCCCAGGGACCCTGACCTGCCCTGGTCGCCATTCTTCGGCGACCCCTCCACGTAGAAAGAGATCACACATTGCCTCTTGCCCACACCGTGCCAGAATACGTCACGCGTCACCAACCTGGGCCTGTCTCTGCTAGGGCGACAGCTCATTCTGAGTGTCACCCCCAGGCTCATGCTTATGAGAAACGGAGATTGTTCTGGGATCTCCGGCGCCCAACGCGTCTTCTCCTGCAGCACGGAAGATTGCTGTTCCTCTCCCGTTCCTTCTCCGCCGCTTCTGCTCAACCAACACCTCCTCACAAAACAAGTCAGCGGAGAACCATGGCCTGAAGCGTGATGTTTATCAATCCCAAGGCCCCTGAAAGGCCAAATTGTTGCTCCGTCCACTCTGGGCAATCTGCCGGAGTGTGGAGCACCGTATCTGGTAAGCAGCCTGAGCAGTGGTGGCACTCTGGCGTTGGCTCCCGCCGTATCTGATGCAGGTACACACCAAAGCAACCATGCCCAGTCAGCATCGTGACGCCTCTCCATCCAGCCAGTCATTACATGCCTTATCACCTTATCTATATCGCGCCCGGCTGTTGGTTGTCCAAGTCGTTCATTTTACTCCTCTGTGTCCACTTGGCGGAGCTGAGACGACTGTCCCTCGATTTCCTGTGAAGCAGGTCTCAAATCTATCTCCACTGCCTCTTTTCACCACAGGTATAGTGCTGCAACGGCCCTCGCTTTCAGGTTCCATGAAAGTGTAACGGCTAGAAAAGTTGCTGCTTCAAAAGAGATCGTGCGGTGTTCTCTTATAATTCTGACGGCTAGCAGCTGCAGTGGACGTCGCAGTAATACCTCGTTACTGGCCGATTGATTCCCTGACCACACTGGAGCCCCATAAAGAGCCATGGGCCGCACGATCCCAACGTAGAGTCTTCTGCAGGAGGTGTCAGGCCCCCTCAAGTTAGGCAGTAGTCGTGACAACGTCAACGCCGCTCCCTTCAGCTTAGGGGCCAGACTACGGAAACGCAAGAGGGCAGTGTCCTAGTAAAAAAATTTACCGGATATTTTGAAAAATGTTACTTAGTTTTCGCCTTTTAAATTCACAGTTAGTGTAAAGAAAACTTAAATAAATAAACTTTTTATAGAATAATAACTATATTTATGAGGTCATTCTAGCAAACACAAGGTGAAGAATTCCAAGCTAAGACTATAAAATTTCCAAAAAAATAGGTCCCTTGCCACGCCACAATTTCAGGAATATTTCTTCTGAAAATGTGCTAAGAATAATTTGGAGTCACAATGCTGACTCATAAATTTAGCTCTTCAGGGATTATAAAGTTAAGCGAAGGCATTATTTTCACTCTTAATGATTTAGTTAGCTGAAATAATAAAAGAAAATGCTCTTTTTACGCTAAATAAAATAAATGAAACGTGATGAGTACCTAACTGATCCTTAATAATTACAAAAATAAACTTGAATTTACAAGTGTAAGATAATGGTAAAAATTCAATTCAGATAACGTTAAAATCTATAACTTCTATTTTAGTGAACTCGTTTATGGAGATAAAGAATATGGTCACGCCTTTATCTCCGAAGGTGTAAGCTGAGGCATATTCTATGCCCACATTTCACCTTTTTATGGAGATAAAGTCTTTCACAAAAAACGTTTTTCGAACTACTGATCGAAACATGGAAACGATAAATTATGAAACACAATGCAAATGTCTAGAGTAAACGTCTTCAGTTTTAGGTACTGATTTTATTTGTCTCGTCTCTGGAAGTAAGCTTAATTCTTGTTATAATAGGTTGAAACTGGACGTAATGAACTATGACAAACGTATGACTCACATGGGTAGTGATACTTAAGTGGGGAAAAGGATAAAAAATCTCCAGTCATTTACCTTCTTGCCCCCTCTTCCTATTCGTGTCGTGCTCTGAAACAAAGACAGTGTTGGTAGCCAGAAGTATTGCATGGATAACGATCACAGAGAGACGCTGAGATTGCTTTTCAAACGCCTGGACTTTTTTCATAAGCTTTCCCGAGAAGATACTTCACACGTGCTAAGTTGAAAGCATCGGTTAGTTCAAAAGCTAGAAATTTTACTTACGAATTCTAAAATTGTTCAGAATCTACTGTCTGATAGACATTTGAGATTCTTTTTCATTCTTAAGAATAAAATGTAAGTTGGGATTATCTTAAAAATTCTGACGAATCATTTTAGAAGTCAGAAAAGTAAGCCTCTGATTAATGTTTAAATTTGATAAATTATCTTGAAAATCTTCGGAGAGAAGATAACATTTTGATCATTATGTAACTGCAAATGAATTTGTTTGTGTAAGTGTTACAAATATAAAACAAGGAACACAGACTTTGCATTTTGTAATTGCGTTGTAGGAATAACTGACGCGGATGGGTGTCGAGATCACAAATTTGTATTCCAGTCTCACAATAAAGTTCATTTAAATATAAATGTGACAACACTTTTACTCAGTAAATGCTGTTACTCCCTTTAAATTTCAGTTGTTATTTTTTATGTGGATTCAAGTAACAAATTCGAATATACAATAAGTTTTATTAAAAAATTGAAAACAGTTAATATTTATTTAATATGAAGAAAATATCGTATCGGTCTCGAGCAGAATTCAAACTTGCGTCTTCTGGCAAACTGGGCCGCCAGACATGTATCAATTTGGTAATCAAGACACTAATCGCATCTGACGACTTCTTTCACCTCATATGTCTTGGGGCGACGTCAGCCCAGTTTGCCAGAACACGCAGATTTGAGTGCAGCACACTACCGATATCATTATACTCCTCTTTTGCGTACGAATTGCTTTTCAAAACTATTTAGAATCTTTTTATAGAGATCATAGAATGATCATAGGCGTAATCCTATACATTTCTGCCGTATAACCAACTTCAAAATCTGCTGTCAACGACTTTACGTTCTTTACGTTAGTACAACAAAAGAAAGTACATAAGTATCTGTACACAAGTATAATTTTGTATCACGACTTCTCTTGCGTCAAATTTAATGCAAAATTCATTATTCCATTTACGATTTCAGCAACGGTTACTTTCTCGAATAAACTTTTTGTATTATGCAGTCAAATAATATCTGAAAATTTAGTTTAATAAAATGCGAAGGCAACGTATCAGGCACTTCTTCAGTCAATGCTGTATCTTCTTACCTGATGCACGTATGAAGCACAAACCTGAAATTCGTGAATGAAGCAATTATTAAGCAATTATTCATGCAATAAAAGTTTTGGAATAATGCGTCCTTCATGCTAAATGCGAAGGCAACCAGCCATTCAAGTAGTATATTATTGGGCATTCTACTCCACCTTAAGTTCCATCAGCTCTCTTCGTTCGCTTCTGTCACTCTCAGTGGAGTAGAATACCCAATAATATTTTTGCCATCCAAATCAGCAGTGTGCATTTGCACTTCCACACTTAAAACACAGTCGTCAGACATAGACATTGCGGTTTTATGCAGTCGTCGACATAGACATGTGCGTTTAGTGCTTCATCGCATTAGCAACTACGTACAACCAAGAGACAATGTATGTAGTATGCATTGGCGCTTCCACACTTATAGCACAGTCGACATAGACATGTGCGTTTAGTGCTTCATCGCATTAGCAACTACGTACAACCAAGAGGCTAAGAGACGGATGTATGCAGTATGCATTTGCGCTTCCACACTTATAGCACAGTTGTTCGACATAGACATGTGCGTATTTATGCAGTCGTCGACATAGACATGTGCGTTTAGTGCTTCATCGCATTAGCAACTACGTACAACCAAGAGACAATGTATGTAGTATGCATTTGCGCTTCCACACTTATAGCACAGTCGACATAGACATGTGCGTTTAGTGCTTCATCGCATTAGCAACTACGTACAACCAAGAGGCTAAGAGACGGATGTATGCAGTATGCATTTGCGCTTCCACACTTATAGCACAGTTGTTCGACATAGACATGTGCGTATTTATGCAGTCGTCGACATAGACATGTGCGTTTAGTGCTTCATCGCATTAGCAACTACGTACAACCAAGAGACAATGTATGTAGTATGCATTGGCGCTTCCACACTTATAGCACAGTCGACATAGACATGTGCGTTTAGTGCTTCATCGCATTAGCAACTACGTACAACCAAGAGGCTAAGAGACGGATGTATGCAGTATGCATTTGCGCTTCCACACTTATAGCACAGTTGTTCGACATAGACATGTGCGTATTTATGCAGTCGTCGACATAGACATGTGCGTTTAGTGCTTCATCGCATTAGCAACTACGTACAACCAAGAGACAATGTATGTAGTATGCATTGGCGCTTCCACACTTATAGCACAGTCGACATAGACATGTGCGTTTAGTGCTTCATCGCATTAGCAACTACGTACAACCAAGAGGCTAAGAGACGGATGTATGCAGTATGCATTTGCGCTTCCACACTTATAGCACAGTTGTTCGACATAGACATGTGCGTATTTATGCAGTCGTCGACATAGACATGTGCGTTTAGTGCTTCATCGCATTAGCAACTACGTACAACCAAGAGACAATGTATGTAGTATGCATTTGCGCTTCCACACTTATAGCACAGTCGACATAGACATGTGCGTTTAGTGCTTCATCGCATTAGCAACTACGTACAACCAAGAGACAGGGTGCGTAAATTGTTGAACAACAAAAGAAACACACCCCAAAAGTAGAATGAGATTTTATTTATTAATTAATAATTACTATACAATATTAATTATTACAAGTACAAAAACTCATCGTTATTCGTTTGAGATAAACCTAGGTTGTTCGTCACATAATGCGTCAACAGATTGCACGAACGCTTGAAGCTTACGCCACTCAGGAGTGTCTTCGTTGGTCTGGAATTTTATTCGAATCAACGCTTTTTTCCAGAGCGTTAGTGGATCTGCTTGATGAACATCACTTGTTTTATACACCTTGACATCCACAAAGTAGTCGCCCGTGGTGTTGAGATCTCGACGTTCGTTACCATTAGCCACTCTATTTACGAAATATGATGATAGCACGGGTGAGGAAGACTGTCTGTATTCACTTGCGCCACGACTAATGTTAAACACATCACTTGTTTTTACAGGTTTTCTGAAACAAAAAACAAATACATATATATAAAATAAACTGTTGAACTGGTAGCACCTATGGATTTCTGAAAATTTAAGTACTAAGTATATAGATTTTGTTCAAATAATTACCTTATATTAGCAAGAGACTTTTTCACTCTAGAACCTTTAGTCTTGCTTTTAGGTATGACTTGATTGCATTTCGTAGAATTATTGTATTGTTCGCACTCGGAGTCTGACCTGTAAAAAAATAAATAATATGTCAATAAACCTGTTAAACATTAAAAAAGATGTTATATGTTAGGGGTGTAGTGGGGCCCTGCCAACACTTCCGGGCCCAAGTCAACCTCACGTGCAAGCTCGTGCACCTGCTGAACAACGGACGAGGCTCTGATGGCGGCAGTACATTTCAACACGGCAATCTGCTCACCACCTGTTACGTGGGACCGAATTGTACACGGTGAAATGTGAACCGGTATAGGCCTCTGCCTACCCCTTCGGGGATGGAGGCGTGAGTATATGTATGTATGTATGTATGTTAGATAAATAATATTTAAACACTTACATTTTTAGTTCTGCTGTGGAGGGTTATTGAAGAAGGATAGATACTGTTTACTGTCTATGTCGTCTGACTGAGTTTTCCCAGACCGACCAGGTTTCTACCAAAACCCTTGTACCGTAGCTGAGATGAGTTCTAATGTATCTAGCCGGATGGAATTAACCTTAGACCGTCGCTAGTAATTACACAAGAGACAACTCGAATTGTAATGGAAGTCTTTTGAAAATTATGAGATTATAAGCTAAAACAAGGCTGATAGCTTGTCTAATTAAAAATTAGTGTAATTCATTAACAAATAACAAACAATCAAACATTTTACCTTGGATGTATTATAACTGCTAAAAATTATCAACTAAGATATTTAATAAATAGTCAAGGCAGCAAATAGCAATTATTTAGGGTTGTCACACTTACCAGGTATACGAGTAAAATTATACTAGTATCTGGCCTCGGTTTTCATATGGATTCTGCTAACTGTTCATATTTTGATTGCTACATTTTAATAATCGATCACAATCTATGGAGATATATAGGGTTTTATGTCCTCACTGGTTTGTTTATAAAAACTTACTTAACATAGTCTTTCTAAAAATTACTTAATAATAAATAAATCTTTGTTAATATAAAATTTTATAGCATTGTTTATAATGTTTAAATTCCAGCTTTACATTACCACAACAATAAAGAAGTAATGATGTAATTTTTACAGAACCTAAATTTGTGGAAGTGACATCCATAGTCAAATTAGCTGCTATATAATAATGATGTTTTACATTTTAATTGATTGTGCAATATTTAGAAAATAGTACTGAGAATATGATACTTTTGTTTTGTTTGTTAATGTTGAAATTCTAAACAGCGATTAAGGTTGTCAACAATACAAATTTCAAACAGTACAATATTTATGATAGGTATATTATAAATAAAAATATCTCAATAAAGATAATTTATCTTTAGTATTAATAGGATCTAATTATCTATAAGTATGATAATTACGAATAATACGAATTAAAAGAGCAATCTGTGAGTACCTAAGTAATTCTTTTTAACGTAAACAACTTTATAATTCTTGTTTTTGTATTTCATGCTACTAGATTAGTTACTAATTATACTAATTACTTTGGTATATGGGTTCTTATAAAATTTTCACCATGTACTGTATTGCAAATTACTATACTAATGTAATTTATGATTTACTGCTAGTCTGCTAACCCTATTTGAAACTACAATCTTGCAAAAAAAATAATATTAGGTAAACTACTACCGGATGTATTGATTGAATAACATTATACTTTTGTTTCGCATTACATTTCGATTGCGACAATAATGCAGTAAAAAGTGTTTTTAATTTGTAAAAGTTTTAATCTTTTTTAATACAAATTATTTAATAACAATTTGCTAAAGTGCTACCAGAAGACCATTATAAGGTAATTGTAACGTTTAAATATTATTTTATTTAGAGAGGATATTTATTTTTTAGTAATTATAACTATATTTCAGTAATATTGTGCTATTATTTTAATTTCAGACGATTAAGTGCTTAAACTAATTGCGGATCAGTAGAGGTGTTGGTTTCAAGCAAAATATTTTATTCAAGACGTAAAGATTATATTAGTAATGAACGAAAATTTACTCTAAAGTGGATGCATCCAGAGAGACGAAATTATTTTTCCTATAAGGTTTGTACCTAATTATTATCATGATAGTTTTCTAGCAAAAATATGTGTCCTATCAGCGACAATAAGCTCGCTACCTATTACGTGGAACGAAAAATAATACTCTGGCGTAAGCATGTTAGATATGTGCCTTTGCCTATCCTCAAGAGATTTTGGTGTGAAGATATGTATGTATAGTGTTCATTATTTTTATCAAATATCCAATTAAAATATTTTATTTTTAAATAAATAATATTTTATGTACCTATGGTTTGAGCTCTATTCTATCGTTAAGGAGGTATAAAATTTAAATTTTGTGACTAGATTATCTATATCTGCTGTTTAAATATATTATCCATGACTAAAGAATTGAAAGTTTATTAAATTTCATATGTATTAATAAATTTGTGTTTTCAATTCCAGAATACCATCGCTTTGCAAGGCGTTGACTGTTAATAGAAGAAAAAAGTCCATCTGCAATAGATAATATTAAAAATTGTAAATTACTTAAGTAAATCTAACTTAAGTAGGTATATAACAGGTAACTAATTTTTATATAATTTTAAAATGCCTTTCTGTTCGGGTTGTAACATCAGTTTTCGTTGTTGGAGTAGTCATTTGCGAACTAATAAGCATAAAAATAATATTACTGTACCTATCAACGATAACGTCCAAATAATACATTCCTGTTTCAAAGGACGTATTGTAAGTTATGGTATTACTATATCTAAAACTGAAGTAAATATTTACCCAGAGTGTTTCTTAAAAAATATTTTTGATCAAGTTAAATCTTTAATAGATAGCTCACTTCAAAAACATTATTCTGTTAAAGTTAATTTTGAGTATTTCGCTTTTTTTTTAATGTTAAAAAATGATCTACAAGAGTTAAAATCTTTTGCAACAAAAAACTTTACCATTCATTTAAATTACGATTTTAAGTCCACATATGAGAAAGTTATGTCAATATTATTTAAAAAAATTGAGGAGTTTCAAGAGAGAGATAGTGGATGGACGTTTTTCAACAATTCACATTTAGAAATTAATATTAACAAGTATCAACCTCTTAGTGGATCTAAATTTATAGATTTACCAAAATGTATAAAAAGTAAAAGAGCATGTTTGAATATTCAAAATGATGATAGATATTGTTTTTTATGGTGTATAGTTGCTGCTTTATACCCAACCAATCGACATCCTGAGAGAGTAACGTCATATCCTCATTTTCGTGATGTCTTGAACGTAAATGATATTTCATTCCCAATGAATTTTTCAGACATAAATATTTTTGAAAAAAACAATCCTTCTTTTAACATTTTCATTTATGGTTTAAGAGGTAGTAAGACTATAACAGGTCCTTTGTATAGACCTAATAAAATCAATCGAAAATCTAAAATAATACACTTATTATTTTTAGAAACTAGTGAGTCGTCTCATTATTGCCTTATCAAAGATTTACCACGGCTCGTTAGAAGTCAAATAACTAAGCATCACGGTAAGCTATATTTTTGTCAAACTTGTTTAGTGTTTTTTCCTAGTGAAAACGAATTTGATAACCATTTATGTGGAGGAGTTGTTACTGTTTTGCCTGAAAAAGGCTCATTTTTACAATTTAAAAACTATGATAGAAAACAAAATGTTCCATTCACTATCTTTGCTGATTTTGAAACATTACTCGAACCTATTTGCAACCATGAATCTGATACCACAAATACGTTACGCTTACAACGTCACATTCCTTCGGCCTTTGCGTATAATATTGTTTCATCATGCAGTAATAATTTTAATGAATTCAAAACGTATCGTGGAATTGATTGTATTTCTAAATTTGTAGATTTTCTTACTGAAGATATCAAGAGAATTTACAATATATTGATTCAAAATGTATCTATGATATTCACTGAGAAAGATGATAGGGATTATAAAAATGCTTGGAAATGTCATATATGTGAAAATCTGTTATGGAATAATAAAGTCAGAGATCATTGTCATATAACCGGACGATATCGGGGCGCTGCGCATCGTCATTGTAATTTACAATATAAGATACCTATGTTTATACCCATTTTTTTTCATAATTTGTCAGGATACGACTGTCATCTATTTATTAAAAAATTAGGAGAAACGCCTGGCAGGTTAAATATCATACCTAAAACGAAAGAAAAATACATTTCGTTTTCAAAATTTATACCTATCAACTCGAATGATTATGTACAGATTAGATTTTTAGATTCGTTTCATTTCTTAGGTACTAGTTTAGACAAACTCTCAAAAACTATGCAAATAGATGATTTTATTAATTTGCGCAAACATTATCCTAATAATGACCAGTTTCTATTACTTACACGAAAAGGTATTTATCCCTACGATTACATGAGTAGTTGGAAATGTTATGAAGAAAAAACATTACCAGCAAAACATTTGTTTTTCAATTCTTTATGCAATGAACATATATCACAGGAGGACTATGACCATGCTAAATTAGTATGGTATAAATTTAATATAAAGACAATGGGTGAATATACAGACTTATATTTAAAGACAGACGTACTTTTACTTACCGACATATTTCAAAATTTTCGAATAAACTTGTAAGTTACATTATAAACTCGATCCTGCGTTTTACATTACTGCACCTAGTTTATCATTTGACGCAATGCTTTTGAAAACAGGCGTTAGATTAGAACTCATATCAGACTTATCTATCTTGCGAATGATTCAAAGCGGTATTAGAGGAGGTTTATGTATGTGTTCCTATCGTTATGCTAAAGCTAATAATAAATATATGCCTTCGTATGATGCAGCAAAACCACAATGTTTTATAACTTATTTAGACTGTAACAATCTGTACGGATATAGCATGTGTCAATACTTACCGCATTCAGATTTTCGATTTTTAAATCAGCATGAAATAAATCAGTTATACATAGAAAATATCCGAGACAATGCAGAATGGGGATTTATACTAGAAGTCGATCTTTTATATCCTGATTCCTTGCATATTTTACATAACGACTTACCTTTTTGTGCTGAAAAATGCATACCGCCCGGCGGAAAAACGGAAAAACTTATTTCAAATGTTTACAATAAGTATAATTATGTGATTCATTATGTTCATCTAAAGAAATGCCTTGAACATGGGTTAATTTTACGTAAAATACATAGAGTCATTACGTTTCGCCAAAGTGCATATTTGAAAGAATATATAGAATTAAATACACAACTACGACAAAAGGCAATAACTGTATTTGAACAGGATTTCTTCAAGTTATTAAACAATAGCGTTTTTGGAAAAACATTAGAAAACACTGAAAAGAGGGTGACAGTTCATTTAGTTAACTCTTGGAGTTCATCTAACAATATTACCAAAAAATCTTTCTGCGCTGAGAAACTTATAAGCAATCCTTATTTTCATAGTGCATCAGTTTTATCGGAAAACTTAGTGGCAATTCAAATGAAGCCTGATCGTTTAGTTTTAGATAAACCAATATATATAGGTTTTTCAGTTTTAGAGCTATCTAAAGCACATATGTATCATTTTCATTATAATATAGTTAAGCCTTTTTATGGTAACAGAATACAACTATGCTATACCGATACAGATTCTTTTGTTTATTTAATCTACACCGATGACTTCTATAGTGATTTAAAATATAACTTTTTACAGTATTTTGATACTAGTAACTATAGCACGCAAAATGAATTTATGATATCTCAAAGTAACAAAAAAGTACCAGGATTGATGAAAGATGAGATGGGTGGTAAACTTATTACTGAATTTGTTGGATTGAGGTCAAAATTATATTCATTAAAAACAGCGAATAATGTAATTAAAAAAGCAAAAGGAATTAAACATTCGGTGGTGCGTGATTTAACGATAGATGATTATCAGAATGTGTTATTTAAGAATCAGGTAATTCATAGGAAAAATATTCTATTCAAATCTATTAAACATGAAATATTTACTCAAAGCGTAAACAAAGTAGCATTATCAAGCAATGACGATAAACGTATCATATCAAATTGCAATGTTGCAACCTGAGCATGGGGACATTCTTCAATTTTCAAAGGTTAATTTAAATTTGCCTCGGTGGCGCAGTGGTCTCCGGTTCGAATCCCGGATCGACTCAAATATTTGTGTGATCCACAAATGATTGTTTCGGAGTTCGGATGTTTTCTATGTATAATATGTATGTATTTAGAAATATTTAAGTATGTTTATCAGTTGTCTAGATCCCATAACACAAGCTTATAGTAGCTTACTTTGGACTAGGTGACGTTGTGTGAAAGTGTCCCACAATATTTATATTTATTTATTTAAATTGATGAACCTAATTGTCTTGTTATAATTAGAATGTACTTAGGTAAATAAGATGATTGTTAGTAACACAGTAATATGTAGATAAAGTATGTAGTTAAGTGTCTGAAAGTGACCGTCGATTGTATCAACCTTCATATGTTTTATAATTAAGTATCTGTCTTTGTAATCCAATGTGGTGTACAATAAAGAATATTCTATCTAACTAACTAAGTAATATAATGAGATTGTATTAAGAATAATATAAGATTGTATAATTGTAAATATGCACATACAAATAATTATATTTTTATAAATAAAATTTGATAAGTTTCAGTTTTGTTTTATTAAAAGACAACTTCCGCACTAAAGAACTTAGATCAATAACTCAGAACATACATTTTACTAATAATATGAACCTTTTCATACATACATACATATAGTCACGCCTTTATCCCTCAAGGTATGGACATAGGCATATCTATTATGCTCAAATTTCACCTTACGGCGGTATTGCCGTGTTTAAATGAACAGGCGCAGGTTGTGGCTATCCGCTGCGTTGCGGGGCCACGAACGCTTCTATCTATCCCTTAGTCGTTTTCTACGACGCCCACTAGGAAGAGAGGGGTGGGTCTATTCTGTGTCACCAGGAACCACACGACTTAATATATATATATGTATGTAATATAGTATTGTTAACAGCAAAACAGTCACAACCTGCCCTAACCATTAATACATAGCAATATACTCACCTACAGTAAGTGAAACAAATTTTCATAAGGTAAAATGTGGACATTTATGGATATGTGCACCATACCATACCATACGTATATGTGTATACATACCTAACTCAAGTCTCTAACTCCTTTCTACATAGATTGTTAAACGTAATCTAGGATTTGAATCAGTTCCAACCCTTTGTTGATTAATTATTATAGATAATGTATTTTATTTTGCAAACTTGTCTAAATTTCATGTTGAAACATGATCATATAGTTACGTATGCGTATCACATCATTGCCCCTTCCAATATATATTGAAAGGACAGTGACCTGATTTATATGTTGCTTTGCTAATTAATTAGAATTTCGATTTATTAGTCACAGTAAGACGTCTAAATAAACTACAGTCATGTCATCGGTAAGTAATTTAATTAATTTATATCGCTCTATTACTGATTTATGTACCTGTTACATATACGAATTGAAGAAGTTAATATATTATGATAGGTAATATATATTTAATATAAATATTCTAAAACAAAAATAATTCTTATGTATGTTTTTATTTGTTATAGATAACGGATTCAGAGATTATCCTAAGCCAATATGCTCAAGACCCTTGGACCCCCAGAGATTTCTATGAGCTGATTGAAAACAGGCCTACCGATCTATCTAAGGAACCAGAAGTGAGGCCATTGGCAAAAGAAAAGAAATACAAGAAACGTTGCAGAGAAACTATAAAAAAATGTAACGTTAAGAAATCTTTTGTTATCAGCGAATCACCAAGAAGAGGAATTAAATTAATAAAAATTTCAGTAATTGATTTAAGTAATAACAATTCACAAGCAAGTTATAGTGAAAGTGAGAACATTTTGTTGAACGCACAATATATTGTTAAGGATTGTGTCGACAGTGTTATGGACGATACTGAGGCCTTAGTTAAGAAAATATCAAAAACTTTAGTTGATTGTGATTTTTAGTAGGTACATAAAAAGTGTTTGTTGATATTTTAAATTAGATTTATTAAGATGTTAAAGTAGGTAATTGACTGAAAATAAAAACATGATTTACATGAAAAATTTATTTTATTAATACATAATGCCTACACATTACCCAATGTAATGTTTCTAAATAGTTTTTTGTACATCATTCCTAAGCGCGCAATGCTTCGAATAGCGTAGGTTATCTTAATATTATAAAGAGGAAAGGTTTGATTGTTTGTTTTGTCTCTAATATGCTCCAAAACTACTGCATCGATTTCAAAAATTCTTTCACAGTTGGAATGCTACACTGTCCCTGAATGACATAGGCTATATTTTATTCCCGTATTCCTACGGGTGCGAAAACCGAGGGAAATCGTCTAGTACATTATATAACAGATATTCTTATCATAATGTTTTTATATCAAAATAAAATAAATTGATTATGATATGTCTCTGTCTACCCTTACTAGAAAAGAGGCGTGAGTCTATGTATGTAGATAGCTAATATCTTGGATTGAGACGTAAGTATATTTTTATCATGGTATAAGTATTTGTAATATAATACGACGTGTTATTGATGTCTGCAAATTACTTTTTACATTACAATACGTAAGTAAATTTCAGCATAATCGACAAGCGTACAAATAGCTTGGTTAAATATCAGGCGGACTCGAAATCAGACGACGATGGTTCGATTCCAATTGTGTTTATTTTTCTCTTTTTGGATATTTTTTTTCGTACCTTCTTTTTTTTTATGAAATAATATATTTTTCAATATACGATTTACCAATACTATATTAAACTATATTACATATACCTACCATTCGAAATACCTGTCATCAAGGTACTTCATTATGAAGTCAGCTATTTAAAATCATCCAGGCGTCGCATTTGTTTGAATCATATTAATGAATTCATAATAAGAAGAGTGCTATTTAAATCATTCAAACGTTAAAGTTACATAGTCTAGCTGATACTTAAATCATCTCAGTTTTTTCAAAACAACATCAAAAAGGTTTAAGATCAATGTAAATTATATTAGACATTTAATAAATGGTATAATATTGGGAACGATGACGACGAATAAGTATATTATTGGGCACGATGTGGGGTAGAGTTCGAGAAACCTTGGGTAGGAAATAGTATGAAAAACAACAGTATATTAGTAAAACATTTATTAAGTTTATTCAAATTATAAAATACAAAAGTTATTTTTTAAACACCATTGCTTAATACACAATACATTCCTTAAAGCACAATAGTTCTTATGAGCAAAACAGTTATACAAAAATAGATCTTTACAGTAAAGATCACTAAGAGTCTTTAAATTAGGAACACTTTTATTTTCACATATGTCAGAAACATTATTATGACCACATAGCTCTTGAACCCACTTTATTTTCTCACTACCTTTAACAAGAACCTTTTTTTCCTTCAAATAGGGTTTGATTATTCTAGAAAATTCTCTGTAGTCTATATATCCTTCGCTCCAGCAGTAACCTCTATTCCTTTCAATCCACCTAGTACGTCTTTTTTCTTCATCAGTCAGCGAGGAGAACGGATAAGGAGGTTTTATTAAGAATATATGAGTATGTTCCAAAGTAGCTATAGCTAATTCCTTGACTATAAAGTTATTATAAAGATCTTTAAAACCTTGAACATCTACTATCATAGTATTTTTGTTCATGATATCTTTCTCACGGTGCTACTTAACGGTTTATATTCGATTATACAGTCGTTCAAAATAAGACAATATGCTGAAGTTTGATCTGGTATATCAATATCACTTTCAATTTCTACTCTAACATCGACAACAGGACCTGACTTAAGATTTTCTGGTTGTCTAGAACAATCTACGACAAATAACGGAGCAATATTTTTAAATTGTTTCTCACTTAATAACGGTTCACCGCGACGACCTCCGTAATAAGAGTGTTGGAATCTGGTGTATTGTTCATATATTAAAGCAATTCTGCTATTTGAGAAACTTGAATTAAAATTTTCATAAGGGAAGTAGGTTGAATTTAGGTATACTCTTACATCACGAACGTCACAGTGATCAAACCGAGACATATCCAATTTTGAATTATTTTTTCTATTTGTTTGCAGACCAATAATAACAAATCTTGGTTTCTCTATTTGCGATGATGTTTTTATGGACCAAGTATGTTTAGTAGTTTTTGGTAGAGCCGGATATTCATATAAATCCCAATTTCTGAATATCATCTGGAGTGGTCGATCTTTTTCTAACAGTTTTAACATATTTATTTTTTCTCTATCGGATACTTTGACATGTGGTACGCGCCATATTATTTTATTTATAATAATATCTTCTACCGTTTCACCTTCGTTAAGTTTTAAGGCGTTCAGATTAGTATTACTTCTCAACAATATTAATTCATGTTTGCTGTTTATCACTACTTTCTTGAAATCTTCTGCAAAACCAAGAATGTTACAGAGGGGTATAGAAGCAGAAAAGCTACCCCCATTTGTACTATTTATGCCATCGATATTCCAACCCCAAGCATTAGATACTTTAGCCTCGTTTTCGTTCATTGATATTAATGATTTCATTGTGGTAGTTATACCAGCGTTTTTTATTTTATCTATTTCCACTCCATTTATCTCATACCTTATATCTTGAAACAAGTAAAGTAAACTATTGTTTGTGAAATGAACGCTACTGACTCTCTCTTTCGAATTTCCACCCTTGTTTACAACAACAGTTCCTTCCAAAAACAAAGTGCTTGCTGAGGGTAATATATACAAGTCTTGTTGATTAATAGGTATCCTGATTTCATCGCTTCTATTGAAACTTGTTACGTAAGGCTTGTAAGAGTGAAATTCAATTCCTTCCACAGAGTTGTTGTATGCAGGAGCGGATAAAACATCTAGTATATTCATTTTTATAAACCGATCGCTTTAAGAAATGTTTTATTATTATTATTCAATTTTATGACCTTTTTGGAGCGAGCTCTTTTGGGTTTGATAGTTTTAGTAGGACTGTTAGTTTTAGTTGGACGAACCACATATTTATTATAATCTATCATTGTTTTCTTCTGATATGTAGATACAACTGCACTTCTTCACCTCGCAAATTTATTAAGTTATTATTTATATCTAACAGCCTTATCTGTATGCAGCTTATATTGGTTTGATTTAACGGAAAGTAGATTGCGTTTTTCGGAATTTCTATAATCCTGTATCCAGGTGGAACATTAAGTGCAAATTCGTGTAAGATGTGACTGGATTGACCGTTTATATAGGAACCGCTAACTATGTCACATTCAATCCTTATGACAGTCGTAGGCAAAATGTTAACTGGAAACTCTGATACATGATATTTATTTGCCTCTAAGATCTGCTTTTTAAATCCCAATAAACTTCCAAATGTATCTTCTTTAGTAAAATCTATACTTGATGTACAAAATAACATCGTTTTTAAGGTGTTGTTATTACATTGGAGTTTTATGGATGCATCTTTTATCTCAGTTTTTAAATAGTCACTAATATCTTGTAATTCATAAGTTCCTTCAGGTATCTCAATAACATTTTTAGAACCATAGTATAATTTATTGTTTGTATTATCAAAATTTGGAATAGAATTATATGTAGAGAAATGTAATAATGCACATTCATACTCCTCAGCTAATGGCAACGTGTCTGAATAATAGGTAGATAATACCGATGAGTTTCCAGTTATCGATAAGGTGAGTGACATCTTGCAAATGATGGAAATGAAAGAGTGATATAAGATTTATAGTATTTTTATTTAAAGTATTATAATTATAATAAAGATTTATAGTATTTAATCCAAAAAGTTTGCAAATAACTTAAACACATATGTCCACAAACTATTGTGTTAAATTGTTGATATCCGCTCAATCCCGCCGGTGGCGTGGTCACGCCGGCGTATCCATAGGCGGTGCCCACGCCTTCGGCGGGAACGGCGACTGCACGCCGGACGTCACACAATATATCCTTATTTCTTTTACAGGAGTCGTACTACAGAAATACTTACTGTTTCATCATGCTGGATAACTGACGAAATTAACTACACTAAATCCGAGAACACCCCATGTGTAATGTATTTATGATATTTGGCCGAAAATTAGGATGGGGAAACTGAAGGAGTACTCTCAGATTTTACCATGTAATTCAAAATAAAAAGCAGTTTTCTGACATAAATTACTTTATTTACAAAATATACACATCAACAATTCACTTTCACCAAAAAAATAGTAATCTGTAGATATAAAATCTCCGAAAATAAAATAAAATATTACTGCCTATTTATTTGTTTATTTTTTTGTTTATTTCGGGGATATCGAGGCTATGTAATCTTAAATTATTTAAAAAAAAACCCTCCCATTTTTATTATTGATTTTCACATAAATTATTCATATGTTAAATGTTAAATGGTATTTTGACAAAAGATTATAGTTTCTATTGAGAAAATCTCAACAAATATCGGTTAAATACGAGCACTGCACAACAAAAACAACAACAAAAAATAATGATGACCTTCGCGTGTTATTTTATCAAATTTTACAAATTTAACTTCGAATTACACTGAAAATATTTATCACAGCTGTTAAACAACATGACAGGATACTTTTAAATGCAAAACAACAATATTTGAAACAGAATAAACGAAAATATTCAAAAATTAATCGTATTAATACTTTCTATGAACGGCGCCAAACATACAATAAATAATGACAGCGATCAAATCGTGATTTCGACTTTTTTTTTCATTACATTCACTCGGCAAGCTATCTCATTCAGTACCATAACCAATTCTACACATTCATTTATACAGAAAGACTTAGACCCGCGACCATACAGCCATAGATATCGAAAAATGTGCGAGGAGAACCAAACGAAAAAAGTTGGCCGCCATGGTTGCCAAAGCAATCGACTGTTCGGGAGATTGGCAACTCGGGTTTCATGCGGCATTCAACGGATATCTATCATAGTTATAATGAACATCACAGTTCTTAAAATATAACATTAATTCTCTTGGCGGTTTTAAATCACCATAGCTATCAAAATATTCACAATAATTGTTTATTTTAACATAAGCTACCCAATGCGTTCCATCATTTCTCGAATTATCTAGGTTAACTATAGCACATTCAATTCGTTTAGGTGTTTTTGGTAACTGATCCTTCATATAAACTCCTCGAAAATGTGGAATACAATGGCCATACTTCTGAATATCGATATTAGTTAAAGCACGATTAGGTAGCTGATCAATTAGTTTTTTGATGGATTTATAAACAATCCCTGACCTTGCTTATGCGGTTTAATGTATAGACCTTTACCTATTGCTATAGCCTCCATAGTTTTATTATGACGTTCAGTTTCTTGTAATTTTTTCTGACCATGTTTATAGTCATTCACAGTTTTTGCAATACCAGCTGCACCACCAGCTAATGCTCCTAAAGCAGATAAACCAGCAAAAATTGGGATTAAAGGTAGAATGCCTCCAGTTTTTGGTATAGGTATCATTCGAGGTACTCGAACTTTTGGAATGCATGGAACTAATTTTCTGGCAGCCATATAAGCTACATTTATTAATGACTTATTATCTTTAGGTGAGAGTTTCTTGATTTTTCTTTTTATTTTTCTAACAAAGTTATTAAAGGTCTTAACACCAGCACCAGACTTCAATTTAGCTTTCATAACTTTGTTTACTATCCACGAACTAATCTTTTCCCCTGTTCGAGCATCTTTTGCTTTAAGTCTTTGTTTAGCCATATCTATAAGACGTAAGTCGGCTTTTTGACGGTTAGGCAAGTCTGTGTAGTTTGCGTATGCGATATCGTGATGCATACAAGCTTCGTCTAACTTATTTACACCTTTATCACCACGTAGTAATCGTTTCGAAAGCTTTGTTCCTGGTCCACAATAGTTATATCCAGGTATGTGTAGTTCGAACGGTAAATGATTAATGATATTGTTTATTAGTCCACCACCTTGCATTATCCAAAGAATAATGAATATACTTTAAAATTACATATCACTTATATATTTAACTTATTCCACTATTGCAGTCTTATCAATCCAACTGTTCTCTTCGTTATTTAAACCCAACCATTTTACAAACAGTTTGTTTCCTTTCTTTTTTAATACCTTTTCTATTAAATAGACACCAGGACAGGACGACTTTTGAAGCTCTTGTTCGTAAAAAGTTCCTAATATGACTTGTTTTTGATTATCTTCGATGCGATATGTTATTGGTTCAGTGTTATTTATCTTTTTTATAGTAAATAATTCGGTTGACCAGTTAGGAGTGTATCCTTTCTCAAATATATGTTTGTACTTACTAATTCGAACTTTGTCACCAATTATAAACTTTGAACGACATTTTTGGGCTACCTTTATCATGGAATTCGTAATATTATTTTTAATGTCCGTTTCATTAAACTTATTGACATTAACAGGTGCAAATTTAATAGTACGATGTTTTGAGTTGTTATATGTCTTCACAATACCGTTCAAGCCACCATCTATCCACTTATAGTGTCCGTTCAAGCTAAAGTATTTGTACAATTTATTTTTAATAGTTTTAATAACTCGTTCTACAATTGAAGCCTTTTTGGTTGAAAATGTAGAGTAGTGATTAATATTATAGTTCTGTAAAAGCTTTTGAAATGTAGAATTATAGAACTCGGTACCCATATCAGTTTGCAGATGAGTTGGTATCCTGTGATTAGTAGAAAGTAATTTTTCAAATGCAAGAGAGACCTCATGTTTGGATTTAGTTTTTAATGGTTCCACCCAAACGTACTTTGAGAAGCAGTCAATAACTATTAAAATATAGTTATATCCTTTATTAAAGGTTTTTAGGTTTTGCATATCAGCTAAATCTGCTTGCCACAAATCATCAATACCTTTTAAAATTACAGAGCGTCGAAGAAAATTTTTTCGTGCTGCTTTATGTATTTCATTGACGACTTGTTGTTTTGTCATTTTAACAAACTTTAAGGTCTATGTTTTTCGATCTTTTAATATAGATTGAATTGCGTCTTGAACTAGTTTATCAACTGCTTTTCTTGTGTAAAATTTGCTTTCCAAATGAGTGTCTATCTCAGACATTATTGTTTTTAAAGCTTTCTCTATGTGGTTTTGAACACTATTTGGAATAGAACTTTGCAATTTTCGTAAGTCATTGATTAGTACACCTTTCAATTCATCTACATATGCTTTATTTACTGCATCATCTGCGTATTGAGGAGGTTTGACACCTTTTAGCCTCGATGTCTTCAAGTCATAATCTCCATAATCAGATTTTATTAATGCGTTATCATTAAAATCAAGTATTTCCGATATACGCATTCGCTTATGAATATAATGTCCAAATTTGTCTACATTCATATTAAAGGTGTATTATGTTGAACGGTATATAGTAAAATGACACACATACAATATTAGTAGATTTATTTATTTAATAATTTTGCTTTCACGTAGTTCTTCAATAATAGATATTATTTCATTGTCTAGTCCTGTGTTACCAGCATCTCGAGAAGCAATTAATAACTTTAATCTATCAACCAATTCATTGGGATCATCCCAATATACAAAATCTGTGTTTTTTTTCCACATTTTTGTTAAAGGTAATCCTTTTCCTACTTTTTGTCTACAACTTGGACTTCTACTTTCTTGATCGAAAAGTGGTTTAATAACTTGCAAATATTTTTGTCCTTTATTACTTTTAATTGGTTTTTTTGAATCGAAATCACGACGATGTGCATTCGTTACAAGTAACATGGCCTTATAATTTTGCTTGTCATAGTCATTAACCAAGCTCAGATCAATGTCCTTTTTTAACAGTAACTCTCGCAACCCAGGTGTACTTTCGTATTTGTGTCCGGCTACAGTAATAACTTTATCCCCAATAGTTATGTTAGAGGAACCCAACATTAGCTTTTCATTTCTTATACCAAATGGAACATCTGATAGTACTTGTGAAGATAACGACCAAGATGATGCATCTGGATTAGTACCGACTAATGACTGAAATGAAGAGTCTGATGAGGGTTCCGATTCGTTACTAGCAATACTGATATCATCTGTTTCTTTCATATCTTGGTCTTGTGGTTCTTGGGGTTCTACTTTTTCCTCCTTTTTTGTTGGAGCTAAGTGGTTATTAGTGTTGGTTATTAAATTGAGTGATTCTGTAACAGGCTTAAAAACTGCATTAAGAGCATACCTATTACTATCTTCAAAATCCTTCATTTTACGTATTTTTTTCTTGACAGCTTGTGTTGCATCAACAATTTGTTTTTTCAATGATTTATCCATTATGTAAAATATGTGGTAATCGAATAAGAACCAATTAAAGAATAACAATAAAGTGACTGCAGTCTACTTAAATATTCAAATTTCATCTAATAATACAAAAGTATCAAACGTTTTTCTATAGCAACCATTGTTTTTTGAACAATCTTTATTAATTACCACATAATCCAAAGGCTCTTTCCATATTAGGGAACACATTTCTCGAAATTTCATCCATGTCATATCGGTGTTAACATGTTCTTCGTAAATATGTTTCAAATTAACTTCATCCTGCTTAAAAAGCACAATTAAGTTAGCATTATCTCTAACAAGTTGTTTAGGTATTTTGGTATAAGTTTGATTTAAATAAAAACAGTCAATCAATTTATGTCTTCCCATGGCAAAATAATCACGCATATTACTTTGATTTTCACATGCTACATCGTCAAAAATAATCACAGAATTAGGTTTTGCATCTGAAATCTTCAAAACGTCATCATTTGCTTGGTATTTCTGGAGAGTGATACCAGGTACCCTTCGTAAAACCTTTTCTAAAAAGATGTACTTCGCTTGATGTAGAGTTTTAGAATACACATAAACATTCTGAAATGTCAATCCATTTTCGTGCAATAGAAGACCAATCAATAAGTTAGTTTTTCCACAATTTGATGGTCCGCAAATGATGCAACGTACAGTGTTCGGTAATAATTCTCCATGACGTAACTTGTTTTTTGTTAAATCGTCGCTGATTGGATTGACTTGCAACGATTGTGCTTGTTTAACGAATTTCATGTTTGCTATGCAATACTGATGGATTCGTAGTGAAAAGATGAATTTATAACATAAATATTTATAACTACAAGTAGTCGAGCCAAACTGGCTACAGAAAACGTCGTAGGTTATAAATGGTAAATTCTGTCTCATCTGGAGCGAGGCGTGTCGCAGAGCGACAAGAGGGATGGAATGCCTAAGTCTATATCTGACGACTGTGCTATTAGTGTGGAAGCGCAAGCTACTGATTTCGACGACAAAAATATTATTGGGTTATTCTACTCCACTGAGAGTGACAGAAGCGAACGGAGAGAGCTGATGGAACTTAAGGTGGAGTAGAATGCCCAATAATATACTACTCATTCAATCGTCAGGATCGCTGGTCAAAAAAATATTCTTCTTTCTCAAAATGTATTATATGTAGCAATTCTTGGAGACGTGTAGCAAATATAAGCAATCATGTAGCAATTTTTCAGTATATTTTGGGACTCGTTTGCCACAGGCAACCTGCCATTCTGACGGTGACCATAACTTATAATCGGTTGAATATGTGTTTACACCAATATAGATTGGCAATGTAGTGACATTAAAAGAAAAGTGTGACAAAGATTCATATGAACTAAGGAGATTATCACTAAGGAACAAGCATTCAGAGAACAAGAATGATTGCTCTACTTTTATGCAATGCTCTGGATTAAAATTAATTTATAAATTGAATAAATCTGTTGAATAAAATAGGAAATTATTTAAAATAATCATTACTTATGTAAACACTTTGTATTTTGTAAAATAATACTTCCGGTATGCATTATGCATTCACTCGTTAAGGAATCACTCTACAAAAGCGTTTCAGACAGGTCTATGTGAATTATTCAAATGTATTCATATGTTGGAAGGGAAGCCATGAGACGTGTAAAGGTGTGCATACATTTTCCACTGATTTAAACACTATTTTGTAGCGCTTAATAATGTATATATATATCCCACTAAAAACATTCTGTAAAAAACTTGCCAAGTCTCGATGGAGCTGCTTGTTTATCTCTAAAAAGTAATGAAATCTAGACAAAGTCGTGCCAAGTCAAAGGTTCCTTACTGTGATTTCTTGATTATTATAGTTAATGTTGTGTGACTTGGCCGTTGAAGGGTACACAAGGGTACAACACCAGGTGCTCCATGACACCATTCCACCAATCTGTCGTCAGAACGCAAATGGGCAATACAAAAAACTGTTGCTACTGTGCAAGATTAAAAATCAAAAAACTACTCTTAAAAAGAAAAAAAACTGCGTCAAATAAGAAAATCTAATAAAATAAATCATAAAATCAGTATGCCCACGTTTCTACAAAAAGAAGTACTTTACTTTACTTACATACGTACAAGTTTGCAAGAAGAAATAGTCGAACGATTATCTTTATTCTACTCGATAATTAAATTAACAAATTCCACTGAAATATTAATTTCGCTCAAAATTTGGTCAAAATATAATGCATGTATATTTTGACCAAATTTTGAGCGATATTAATATTGCAGTGGAATTTGTTAATTTAATTATCGAGTAGAATAAAGATAATCGTTCGACTATTTCTTCTTGTAAACTTGTAAGTATAGGGTAGGATGTCTCACATTGAACCGGGTAAATTTCGAAGTCTTGTAGCATGCTCGATTTTCGATGAATGCCTTTAAGTTTTTGTGTACTGTTAGTAAATTTATTTAGCTACAATTATACAATTACTTATGGTTTAAATTCCGTTTGGTGTCAGAGTAAAGAAAGAATTAATCGAAAAACAGATTTGGTTCAATGTGTCCTTCGGGATGTACACTTTTAACCGGGGTATTTTCCACATTGAACCACCTTATTTAGCCATATATATTTAGACCAATTTGTATTTAAATTTCTTTATAATAAAAAACTGGAGTTCGATATTAGATATTTATTATTTTACTATAAAGCTAGGTTTTACAATGTAATCAGTCTTCATTTGTACCTGAACAATTTTTTTTGTCTCAAAATACCTACTTAACTCTTAAATCTTATACAACCTAAAGAAGGTACATATGTTATGCATCACAAAACATTTCCATATGTCTTCCATGTTGGTTCAATCAGTCAAATATTATTATATTAAAAGTTAACATCAGTGACAACAACCGTAAAATATTTAAAGTAAAAAAACATAATTAGACTCATAAACATTGCTATCATCAGCATCGTTGCAATAACTTTCACTATCCCTACTAATATTATAAATGCGAAAGTAACTCTGTCTGTCTGTCTGTCTGTCTGTCTGTCTGTCTGTCTGTCTGTCTGTCTGTCTGTCTGTCTGTCTGTCTGTCTGTCTGTCTGTCTGTCTGTCTGTTACGCTTTCACGCCTAAACGGCTGGAGCGATTGAGATGAAATTTGGTATGGAGATAGTTCGAGGCCCTGGGAAGGACATAGGCTACTTTTTAATTGACTGCGCAAAAGGAGTGTTATGATTTTACGTGATAATGACTTTCAAGCTGTTACGCTTTCACGCCTAAATGGCTGGAGCGATTGAGATGAAATTTGGTATGGAGATAGTTCGAGGCCCTGGGAAGGACATAGGCTACTTTTTAACCGACTGCGCAAAAGGAGTGTTATGATTTTACGTGATAACGACTTTCAAGCTGTTACGCTTTCACGCCTAAATGGCTGGAGCGATTGAGATGAAATTTGGTATGTGGATAGTTTGAGGTCCTGGGAAGGACATAGGCTACTTTTTAACCGACTGCGCAAAAGGAGTGTTATGATTTTACGTGATAACAACTTTCACGCGATGACGACTTCTACGCGGTCGAAGTCGCGGGAACAGCTATCCCTACTAATATTATAAATGCGAAAGTACATAACTCGGTCTGTCTGTCTGTCTATCTGTCTGTCTGTCGGTTACGCTTTCACGTCTAAACGCCTGGAGCGATTGAGATGAAATTTGGTATGGCGATAGTTCGAGGTCCTGTAAAGGACGTAGGGTACTTTTCAACCGACTGCGCAAAAGGCGTGTTATGATTTTACGTGAAAACGACTTTCACGCAATAACGACTTCTACGCGGTCGTAGTAGTAGTCGCGGGGAACAGCTATCCCTACTTCCCTACTAATATTATAAATGCGAAAGTAACTCTGTCTGTCTGTCTGTTACGCTTTCACGTCTAAACGCCTGGAGCGATTGAGATGAAATTTGGTATGGCGATAGTTCGAGGTCCTGTGAAGGACGTAGGGTACTTTTGAACCGACTGCGCAAAAGGAGTGTTATGATTTTACGTGATAACGGCTTTCACGTGATAACGACTTCTACGCGGTGGAAGACGCGCGGAACAGCTATTTAATATAAATGAGCTTAAAGATTAAGTCTGTTGTCACGCTACTTAGCCTAGGGGCTTGACAGAGAAGGATTAAAATCTATAGGTATAGATACTATATGGGCAAAAGACATGCTTACGAAATAGGTTCAGTTAAATTTTTATATGCGGATAGGTTTATATACGCGTGAATCCCTCGCATCACGCTGTCGTCTAGGGCCTGCTTCTGTAAGGACGGTGAGCGGCCTCCTCATCGACCTCAGGCCCACAGTCATGTAGGCCGATAGTCTTAGGAGAAGACAACTCGCCGGCACTTGGGTACTTGGAACTTGGGTGGGAGAGTTTTCGTTTTCTCCCGCCCCCTCCCCGCCGCCTCTTTCACGAGCATGACCTGCTCGCAGAATGAGGCAGCGCACCCACTTACTCCCGCTGGAGATCATGGTCTCCAGCGAGCTCCAGCTAATTTTTCATGCCGCACAAGACAAAGTCTCCTGTACATGGCGCAGATTCGTTATTAAGAATACTGCTCTCAACTTTTGGATAACTCCCAGCAGTGCTTACACTTCGTCTGTACATGCAGCGATGTGATAGTCACAATAAAGACTGTCCTGAGGTAACTGACAGCCTTGAACCACTGGTGCAGAGTAGAACAATAGTTTTTTTTATATATTTAGCTCGCCAAATTGACGTCGCCACTGACGGAAAGCCATGTGGCGCATCTAGCGATCTAGCGATACTTTCACAGTCCGTAAGACTTAAATTCAATTAATAGACCGAATCTACCAAGGTGAGGTAAGAGCTCTTCAACTTAACTCCACTTAAATAACAAGGGCCCAGATACCACTCGCATGCATTGAAAAGACTCTTCGCCAGAACCCAGCAATGCAAAAATCGTTTCTCTTTCGAACCATAGCAATTTGAAACCCTCTGACAGCGTGAATCTTCTATTACAACGCCAGGTTTTTAAGCAGAACATGAAAATACACATTATTGCGCCTACAACACTAGGTGTTGTGAACTGGGATAGTGACTCACAAATTCTTCAAATAAAGCTATGGGTTATTATTTTTATAACAGAAACGTCTCTTTGTGGGGTGGCGCCTAACAGTGATAATAGACACGTGCTCTAGGAGGCAATGGCTAACGGACAGAAAAGCAGCTAAAGTTGTGGACCCTACAGCATATGTGCTGGAACGAACACTTAATTGGTAATTGGAACCAATGCTTCAGGCAGTGATCCAATGAAGAATGCTGCTTTGAAACAATCTTCATTATTATCGTCAGAAGTTTAGCATAGAGGCATAACAGCACACAGGAAGAGTCTTTTGGTGATGGTTATCCAGCTTCGAGGAACTCATTCGTTGTAGTTCACATGTAGGACATCAGTTGTATACGGCACCCAACGGAAGTCTTAGATTTGTGAATCAACTTTTTTCTCAGCAAGAGGGATCTTTCACAACTAATGGACTGCCAGTGCACCGGGAAGGTTGGTTATGTATTGAAGTTGTAAAATAGAACCAGTCTTCTATTAACTCAATGCAATACTATTGAGGCAGAAATGTCTACGAGTTGTGTCGTCATATGCTTTCGTATAGCATCAAATGCTTTGCGGGAACTTTAAACAATACACGAATAAGTGTTCGCCGCTGGCTCCTGCGTTACTAGCCATGATTCCCTCTGTATTTTAGCTTCTGAGAGTAAAGTTACAAACGTAGTTTATAATGAACATTCTTAAAAATACAACTTTACTGTAAATGTTGAGCTTTGGCTACAGTGACATAGGTACATTAAATTAAATCACCTTAAACGTAATACATGCATACGGTCACGCCTTTATCCCCAAAGGGGTATCTGAGGCATATTATATGCCTACATTTTACCTTTTTTTAATTCATCCCCACGTAACGTAGGTGGTGGTGAGACGTATTGCCGTGTTGTAATGGACAGGCGTAGGTACTGTCTACTTCTGAAAATTATTAAGTCTATAAGGCTAATAACTTGGTTTAACGACTGCCATTTACTGGCTATCGTTAGCGTTAGTGTCATCGTCGCAAATCTTTCGGTTATAAGTAGGCTTACTTAAAGTTTTCAGTCTGTGGCCCAAATCTAACAAACGTTTCGTATTCGCGCTTCACCATACTACTTACTCTTTTTATTATTAAAGAGGCCAATTAATAAAGACGTACGTCATGCCGGCCTTGGACCCGCTAAAACCATGAGGTCTCTACCCATCCATCTAGCGCATTCCTGGGGTATCCTTTAGAGGGCTTACCAGGGGCTCCCAACAGTAGGCTGTTATACCTAATAGCCTACGGTTGGGAATCCTACCGGATACGTGTGGTTTTTTGTCAGTAGGAGTTATAGTATATTCATGTGGGATTTACCTCACATTGAAAAACCATGTAGCGCATAGCTGCCCGGGTAAGTTGGAGGATGTCCTAACTTTGTCCCCACATTTTGGTTACGACTTATCCTAGAGGCTCGATAGGATACAGTTCAAACTTTGCTTATAACAGAATTTCCACGCGAACGAAGTCGCGGGTAACAGCTAGTAAAAAATAAACAAAAACTGAAAACTGTTCCTGCCAAAACCAATTTTTTAAAAATAATTAACAGATAAAACAATAGCTGTTCTAACCAAAACTAATATTAAGTAATTAAACAGATAACACAAGAGAATCATCAGCTGAGATGGACGAATTTAACGTAATTTAATAGTCGGAGCAACACGGATCGGAAAGGTAAACGTTGAGTTCCGGTTTTGTGTTCCATAAATTTTTGGTTGTGGCAGAATCAATTTAATATCCTTTAATTTCACGTTAGCCAAATCTGGCTCCAAAGGCATCCGGAACTTCATAGTTTCTTTATTAATTAGCCGCATAAATGAAACTCCGTAGTTGGAAATGTCAACTTCAATTATCTTGCCCACATAATAAACTTTAATATTTTTTGTGTCAAAAACTACGAGAACATAGTCATCTTCAACTGGTTTACGGGTCAATTTCTCGAAATTTCCTCTCACAACAAACATTTCTTCGTCATCTTCAGATCCATCAATATCACTAGTTTCAGTCTCACTAACTTCTGGCACAATTCCAAGTTCTTCTTCAGAAGTAGATTCATCAGTGTCAATCTTCTTAATCTGTTTTTTCTTTGGGACATTTCTTTTCTCTCTTTTATCTAATAGCACGGCGCGTTTCACTGCTTTTACTTTGACTTTTGTTTCTGTACGCTTTTTCTTGCTTTCTAATATCTCATTTTTCTCGGGAGTGTCCGTTGCAATCCGGCTTTTTCCTCTTTTTCTATTTTTTCTGTTAGTAGATCTGGGCCCAGCTTTAAGTGGTGGCATGAATTGTTTGGGTGAAATAAAAGATATCTTTGACGATCCTGCAACTGGGGAACTTTGAATAATTCGGGGTAGTGTCATTGAAATAGATTCTGTAGACTCATTTATAGCTAGATTCTTTGCCACGTCATCAGTGCTTAACAGTGATGGACTTTCAATGCCGTCTTCACAAAATGTGTCATCAGATTCAACAGATGCGTGTTCAACATTTTGTGCATTGGGATCTACGTTTTGATCTTGTGGCTCAGGTTCGGGTCTGTCAGTCACATCCGATGGCAAAAAATCGATGTCAGTAAACACATCTGGGTTAAAGGGATGTATGCCACACTTCTTAAAAGCTGCGAAAATATTCACCGGTGTCATTGCCCTAGCGTAGGCATCTCCAACACACTCCGCCACATCGTAGATACTCATAGACCTTCCTGGATGTCTTACCATCCAGGAGTCGATTGCACTGTTATAAAAAACTTTAAAGGGACCATTTAATCCGACATCCAGAGGCTGCATCTTGGCAGTGGTGTGAGGATGCAATGTAAGAATTGTGACACCTGAACGTTTTGCCAATTCCAAGGCTTCGATTGAAAGATGAGACTCGTGATTGTCTAAGATTAGGAGTGCTGGGTTCTCTGGGCTAGCTGAGGTGTGTTTGATGAAATGCTTCATCACTTCAACAAATAAATCTGATGTCATCCACCCAGAAGTATGTGCCAACCCAAGAGAGCCTGGAGGAGCACCTCTCAACATGATATCCTTGAAATTTTTCCGCGGGAAAACAAGTGCAGGCGGTAAGGCTTGACCCGAAGCACATACTATCATGCAAGTGGTAACTAAAGTTCCCTTTTCGCCACTGGTGACCTTTGCAATATTGTGCTTGCCCTTAGGCCCTACAACTTTTTGTGGGCGCTGAACTGTCGTCGTGGCTGTTTCGTCCAAGTTGTACAAACGGCAGCCAGTGCTGAAGGACGGATGACGACCCATTGCCGTTTTCAAATTATCAAAGAATGATTGGACACTCCTCCTGTTAAATGCTGTTGCACGGGCTAAGCTGCAAGCTTCAGGTTTCTTTATTGAGAGATCAAGGTGACGCTGCTTAAATGACCGAAACCACTCTTTTCCTGCCATTTTATCTCGCTGCCAACTCTTCGGAATTGTTACGTTATTTATATTCGCCATTTGGTAAGCTACTTTACGGCAATCTCTTGGTGTAAGTCCATAAAATTTTAAAGCGCACTCTTTTATGTACTCTTTATAAATTTCTTCTTGTTCTCTGGTAAAAACAAGATGATTTTCATAATTCGGTAGCAATCTTTTCTCAGCAAGGTCTTTTACGTTGACGTGCAGGTTTTGTGCCACGTAGCGCCGCAAGGTTGGGTATGCAATATCATAAGTTTTCGCTGCTTTTCTAATACTTTCACCTGATCTATGCATTTGTAGGGCCTCAAGCATTTTAGCAGCCGAATGTCCTCCTCTTTTTCTCACTAATACCTTTTTTCGCGCCATCCTGTTACAAATGAAAATAATTAAAATCTTAGTCCACATTTAACCACTAGGATGTACACAGTGAACCATGGTTCAATGTGTACCACCCAAAAGTGGTTCATTGTAGGACAGACCACGTTTAAATAACTAACCTCAAATTTTTACCGGGAAAACAATCTCGCAGTGTAATGAATTACGATGCATTTAAATGTTGGATTATTATGTAAAACAGGGTTTATGTAAAAAAACCAATATCATTTATAGCAAAAATGTGAAAAAAGAAAGAAACTTGCAGAAAAAACTTACTTTTTGAGACAATTTTCGTAAAAATGCTTCTCACACAACCTCTTCGCACGCTATCGCCACGCAAACTAGTGGGCAGAAGGGGAAGGTAAACACCTCTCTTTTACCCATATTAGCCCAGATTGGCAACGTCGCATTTCCAAAATAAGTAGGTGGTTAAATGTGGCTGCCTGGTTCATTGTGAGACACCCGACCCTAAGTATAAAAGCCAGTCTAGTCTTATCCAGAGTTTTCCTTTAATTTTATTTATATGTGTATTAAAAGCAGAAAGGGGCGGCACTCGCCTAGCAGTGGGACGCCATAGGCTAGCTTAAATTAGAAGATGTGTCCCACTTTGCTGGAATTTTGCAATGCCAGTCAATTTTTTTATGTACCAATAGTAGAAGTGTGCATTACCATATCTCTAATACAGCTGAGACCAGCTGAGGGTTCTTTATCAGATACTTCAGACCTTCGATTTTTGACATTAAATAAAGCGGCTCACCAAGTTGAATATCTTTTGTAAAGACGGTATGTCGATTTCTAAATTATACCGTTGGGCTCTTGTGTTTTCTAATCAGGGTCACCAGGTACTCCAGATCTTCGATTATCCTACGTTTTATACTTTTTTCTTTATGTGGTCATTAAACCCTAACTCTGTACCAAATTTCAGCTCTCTGAGTTTACGGGAAGTACTAGTTCTATTTTGATGATCATGAGTGAATGAGTGTCATTAATGCGAAACTTTGCTTTCGCTTAACTTCGGAACTACATGACCTACAGACTTGAAACTATGGATTTTAAGTATGTGATTATAGCTTACTGGATGACGAAAATTTCTACGTTCTGGTCTTATCCAGAGGTTCTCAAATAGGGGCCTGAAAATGCGGCGAAATGGTTCCAGTAAAGGATGGTACGGCAATGTTTGCTTCGCGCTCGCCTTGGCTTGGGGGCACTACCGTGCCCCCAAATACATAAATAAAAGAGTAATGCAAAGTGTTTCCTAAACAAATGCATCAAAGTGGCAGAAGCCAAGATGGTATAATGTAGTCTTGCAAGAAAATGATTGAAACTTTACGAGATGAAGTCCGTAATACTGTAGTCATCAATGTAATGTATGTAGTAGCTTAAGCTTCAGGGCACCTACTATTGACCTACTAAATTAAAGATGCAACAAGTAGTTTCCTAAACAAATGCATCAAAGTGGCAGAAGCCAAGATGGTATAATGTAGTCTTGCAAGGAAATTATTGGAACTTTACGAGATGAAGTCCGTAACACTGTAGTCATCAATGTAATATATGTATTAGCTTAAGCTTCAGGGCACCTACTGTTGACCTACTAAATTAAAGATGCAACAAGTACTTACCAAATTATTTAAACTAAAAATCTAAAGTGTCTTCTCAAATTAATACTACCCAATTAGTTTACAAGGGTTAGTAATGTTTTGTTGTCACTAGATAATGTAAACTATAATAATTATATTGAATAACACCACTTGTACTGTTCCACAACTTTCATTTACGTTACACCTGACCGGTTTCGCCTCTCGGCATTCTCAAAAGTACAAACTAACTTGATCACCACAATCCATCCATCATTTTCTGAAGTTAGTTTTTTTGTACCTTTGAAAATAAAATAAAATAAATAAAATAAAATAAAATTTATTCCCTTTGAAATTTTTAAAAAATTATTTAGGTTTGTCAAAATTTTTGTGACTCTACCGGGGGTTCGGAAATGCTACAGACTGAGAAGAACACCCCAAGAAACTCAGTCCGGTCCCTCTTATTCATCTTAGTATCTAATACAGTTTTTTTTTAAATGTAGAAAGGAGCAATTCGTGTCACTGCCAGGCAGTCTTGTCTTCTAGAAAGTCTTTAATGCTATAATAAGCTTTCTGGCACAATTTAAGCTTTACTAGTTTTTTAAATTTATTAACTGACAAACCTGTTATGGCTGTCGGCAATGTATTGTACATTCGAATACAATTACCCGCAAAAGAATTGCTTATTTTATTAAGCCTAAATCTAGGTACAGCCAATTTATTCTTATTTCTTAAGTTTAGGTTATGGATATCACTATTTTTAATAAATTTACTGTTATTTTTATGAGTATATAATAAGTTTTCATATATGTACTGTGAATACACAATTACACAGTAAGGATGTTGATATCCTTAAACTTTTCTCTTAATGACTCCCGAAACCCCATACCATAGATAGCCCGGACAGCCCTTTTCTGCAACAAAAAGATACATTCGATGTCGGCAGCGTTACCCCATAATAGTATGCCATAGGTCATGACACTGTGGAAGTAGCTAAAGTAGACAAGACGCGCTGTTCTAATGTCTGTCAGTTGTCGGATCTTTTTAACGGCATAGGCTGCAGAGCTCAGTCTGCCCGAGACTTTCTCGATATGAGGCCCCCACTGCAAGTTGGAGTCTAACTTTATGCCCAGAAAGACAGTTTCATCGACCAATTCTACTTGATCATCCCTAATCCTAATACTGGTGTTAACGAGCCTAACATTTGGCAAGGTGAATCTTATACATTTTGTTTTAGTTTCGTTTAACAATAAATTATTAGCGTTAAACCAGTGGACTACCCTAGAGAGGGCATTGTTTACTTCGTCAAGATCACGTTGTCCACGTTCAACTTTAAATATTAAAGATGTGTCATCAGCAAACAAAACTACCTCGTGATCGTCTCTTATAAGGTGAGGGAGATCATTTATGTACACTAAAAATAGAAAAGGTCCCAGAATTGAACCCTGAGGCACCCCCATTGTTACAGCAGAACCATTTGACTGTTTACCATTTGGGGTAGAAGAACCTAGGGCTCTGGTCAAATCTACTGGAATTCGAGAAAAAAATTGTTCAAATTCGTTAGCGACTTCGGCATCTGTTGTAATTATGTTACCATTTACTTTAAGTTTAAAATTATTATCATTCGATTTTGCTTGGCCTCTTTCTGCGTTAATTATTTTCCAAGTAGATTTAACTTTGTCTACACTATTGAGAATTTTATTACTTATATACTTTCTTTTGGCTGCTAAGCAGTCTGCTTTAAACTTTTTTGAATAAGTTTTAACATAATTTAGAAATTCATCTGTTCTATTAAGCTGTCTTTCTGAGTATAGTTCATACAGTTTTTGTCTACTTTTATGTATATCCTCAGTGGCCCATTCACTGAAGGCTGGCCTATCACCGATTGTGACTTCCTTAGACTTGAATACGGAGTTGAACTCATTGTAAAAGGAATCAAAAAATAACTTATACATTACATTTGGATCTAAGCCAGTGTCTAAAAATGGAAGTTTATTGCAAAGTCCAACTCGCATACGTTCCAAGCGGTCACTAGTTACTGGTCTACATAATATTTTACGTCTTTTAACTTTTTCTCTTGTGATCTTGAAAGATGCTATTTGCCCAGTATGATCTGATTTTATCTTATTTATAATACTCTTACTTTCTGGCAACATATCACTGTATATATTGTCCAGACAAGTAGCTGTTGTATCACAATATCTAGTAGGCTCTAAAAATAAGTTAGTGAGATTGTGTGATTTAAATAAATTTAAGATATCATTGGTCTGACGCGTATTTATAAGTATATTAACATTAAAATCACCGCACACTATTAGGTGTTTATTAGTTTTTCCAAGTTTAAATAGCACTTTATCCATTACTTCCTCAAACTCACAAAAGGGTGAGACTCCAGGTTTATATACGCATACTACTATGAATTGCTCCAATTCTACGCACGATATTTCAACTGTACACTCTACAGAGAGGGACACAACATCTTTCCGTTCCTTATATTTTAATTTCTTATTTAATAAAATCATCGAACCCCCCCGTGTTGTGTTGACCCTGCAGAACGCACTACCAACCCGGTGACTACTGAAACTGAACATGAGCTCATACTCCTTACGCATATGTTCTGTAAGACAAACAATTTCAATATTATCTGAGCTCATGAACAGCTCCAATTCAAACTCTTTGACCTGTGTTAATGTTGCAATATTATAATGCACCAGGCTGATGTAATTTACATTTTTTAATTTAGTTTTGTTCGGAGGACAGTTTCCGATAAAATTACGGTTTGCAATTAAATTTAACTCTATTAATTTACAATTTTGGCTAGAGGGTAATTCCTCTGTTGTCCCAGCAGTTAATTTAAATTACTTGGAACAGATTCCAAAGTCCTAAAACTACTCTGCTCAAATAAAGCAGTTTTGTCAGCCAAGTTTTTGGCTACAGAATAAAAATAATTAAATAGCAAACTTGCTACTTGTCTTTTATAATATTTGGGTAGACAATACCTACCCTTGTGATTATTATAGACTATAAACTTGCTATGTGACAAATTTGTGTTAAATACAGAATTAAAGTCAATTATATTAAATTTATTATTATACTGACTTATTAAATTTAAACGTAAATTCATCTTATATCTAAATGAATTTTCCGAATCTGGCACACCTTTTATAAATGGAAGTGTGAACATTACAACTTGTATGACATTTAAGTTTAAGATGTAATTCATGTATAGGGACAAATCATCATTGCTAATTTTCCCCCTGTTTGCACAGAAAATTATTATTTTACTGTTAGCTTCAAATTTATATTCTAATATCTTTTGCATAATACCACTTAATGAAGCACCCGGATAGCAATTATTAATAACCGAGTAATAACTTGAATTTGAGTTTTGTTTTAAAAATGAACTTAGATTGGTACCAATATCATCACTAAATACAATTAATTTAGTACAACTATTACTATTATTTACACTGTCACACAATATATCCACTGATGTACTGGGCGAGCATGTGATAATGGGAGCTAGGGGCTCAGCGGTAACCGGTTCGCCCTGGGCCTCCACCGGCTCAATTGCTTTAGGGCAGTTAATATTGCATAAGTGGTCATTTAGGAAACAATTAAGGCGCTCAGTGTTATCATTTGATGTTTTGAGTACCTTGTCTATTGTTAAAGAACATTTAGTAAAGTCCTTAAGGGACCATTCATATTTTTTAGTCATATATTGTAGCTCAAATTGCAAACTTTGTATTTTTGACTCTAATTTTTGTGTGTCAGTGCAATATTTTAAATGGCCCTGTTCTAGTTCTAACATTGACAATTTAGCTTGTTCTCTAAATTTTAAACAAGAACCTATATTTTTACACTTCTTGATTAACATTTTATGGAATTTTAATTGCTTTTTTGATTTTTGTATGAACTTTTTAATTTTTAGATATTTTTTTAGTTTATTTCTGCTGCAAAACAAAACCGACTTGTCCTGTTGATATGGACTGTCACCTGTAAGATCTATAGTAGTCAAGTCCAGGTTTTGAGAATTTGCAGAAGGAATAAACTGCGGGATACCACTCATTAACTCACTAAAAAGATTATCGGTTTGTTGGGCAGTAACTTTCTCAGCAGCTTCTTCCAGGTGTGAGATCTGTCCCTGGGCATCCCTTAGCTCCTGTTCCAGAAAGGTAGTCCTCCTCAAGGTTTTCTCATACTCGTCACTGCACTCTTGGAACCTATCTACAATTGACTGATGGTGGTCCCGCTCTGCAACAATGTCATCATAACTAACATGAAGTCTTGATAATTCGCATTTTAATTTTTTTGTGTCATTCAGAGCGTTTATCAATAGATTTTCATTTTCCTCTCTTTCCTTTTCCAACTGTACACAGAGCTCCGTTTTAGATTTAAGCTCCAGCAACACCAACTGAAGTTTGGGCTCTTCCTGCTGGCGGCCGAGAGCTCTGCGACTACGGGTATTCATATTATTAATAAGTAAGTGCAATTAAACGCGAATTAAATGATAGAGCTCCTTGTACAGTTTATGGTAAGAAGTAACAAGGTTATGTACCGGCAATAAATTATACTTAATATTGTTATGTACTTACGCAAATACACCAACCGTCGTCAACGTCGAGTAAACGCTTATACAAGTATAATAATTCTACTCACGAGAAACAGTCGATTTATTATGTATTTACGTGAAAAAGAAAAGATTTAACATTCGAAAAAAACGGGTACCTGACTCGTCACTTCCTACACCAAAATACACGGACAGAACACTTTTATTATATTAATCTGACTATTTTAGGACACTATTAATGCGATGATAATGGTTTTAATTGGTTTAAAATTGTTTAAATAGGTACTAAATAACTAATTAATTTTAAAAATATTTTCAGAGAGCTAAAATTTTTGACAGTTCGATAGTGTTGCCAGACTCGGAATCTTTTGATAATGATAATGCCAAGAGGCGAAACGGGTCAGGTGTAACTTAAATAAATGTTGTGGAACAGTACAAGTGGTATTATTCAATATGTGCAGCAAGTTCCACCAAGTGCCATCAACCAACAGTATAAATAATGTAAACTATGATGTTTTTACTATTTCACCCATAACGTAAGTACCTAGTCTTCGTACCTAGTAGAAGATCTTAAAGTTATGTTTAAGTCTACTCTGTAATGTATTTTCTCCTTTTTTCAACCATAATGAAATCATTCCACTTCAAAAGTAGATTTTGACATTATTTGAAAGGTAGTTATTACCTGAACCGCTTTCACACTGTCTAAGTATTACAATACCTGTCCAACAGTCAATGTCTTTTCTGAAAGTGTACAAAAAAATAATTTATCATCACTAAACACCCACAGTTCATCAATTTAACCTATATTGTCGTAAATGAAGTCACGATATTATCAGGAAAATCGCTATCTACGGTTAAGACAATATCCATTGTGATACATTATAGTCTTACTCAACTAATGAAAACTATTAACAAAGCTGCTTATTGTTTGCTTATCGAAGATATTGTCTGAAAATTTCAACTCGATCCTTATAGTTCCTGGTACATAATAATAACATAGGTAATCTGTTAGTTCAAATTAATTCATGGAATTTCATCAAAGTAACCGATGGAAATCTACGTTCCCTACAAAATAATGCGAGCCAGAAATTTAATGAATCTATTAACATGAAAATTATTCTGTGATGGAAACGTGAACCGGTCAAAAATAAACAATGACATAATAACAATCTATAAATAAATTAGCCTGGTTCATTGGATCCGAATATTACTCCTACATGCGTTGTCCGTGTATCATTTTACAAGCTGAACTTTAATTATACATTCACATTCGATGACTAACGGAGATCACATAATTTGTAGTTATCAGTTATATATCACATTTCTCAGGTATCTTTTAAAGATTCCGTACCCAAAGGGTAAAAACTGGACTCAATGACTGAGACTTCGCTATCCGTCTGTCTGTCTCCAGGCTGTTATCCTTTTATCCAGATACAGTTGAGTTAGGCCAACTAGAAGTGTAAAATGCTAGATTATCTGCTAATGGTCGAAATACAGGAGTGTGAAAGGCTTCGTGCCTATCTCCAAACCGAACTTATTCTTAAATTTTATTGTCTCAGTCGTCGCGCGCGCTCGAGTGGCGCGCACGTTTACCATACGATACCCGCGTTCGTGCGCTAGTCGTGATGTTGCGTTCACCGTTACGTAATTCAAATAGTGAAACGGAGGTAAAATGTACAGCATGCCATGTGCTGATTAACGAATTATTAGCTTTTGTATGCAACAAAGTGGATACACTAGCCGAAACCGCTATAGTGCAAATATGTATCAGTGCATTTACTGACGTAGAAATAGAAAATGCAAGGCAGCTTGTATTTAAACTGTTGGCTCCATCTCGGAAAGTTATGAGAAGGAAAGAAGGTAACCAACAGAAAAGCGTGCAAGAAATAGTGAAGATCATCAAAGAATCAGAACCGGATTCTTTGCCGCTATTTGTGGCAAAAGACCTAAACAAGCTACCACCAGTAACCTTTGACCATATTGATGTAACCACGTTCTTAAAGGAAATGTCTCTGCTCAAAAAAGAAGTTGCTAGTATGCGAAAAGATCATTCGGAGTCATCATCGACGTTGACTATCGGTGAGGTGGAATCTCTTAGGAGCGAGATAAAAGAGTTGAAAGAACTGGTTCAAAGTCAAAGCTCAGAAACTTTATTACAAAATGCTCGAAAGAAAGAAGAAAGAAAGAAAGAAAGAAAAATATATTTAATTCCGACAAACAGGTGGTAGGTACATTGAAAATGACTTATGATAAAAACTAATAACAAAGAAAAGAGAAAAAAAAAAGTATAAGTACTTAGAGTTAAATAAAAAATTAGCTTAAAAATAACTTCGTACCCCACGCCCGCGCGGAATAAGGCCGCCTTTCAGCATAATGTCGCCACGTGAAAGGAAGCGTGTCCCTCCCCTCACGCAACGACGCTGTTTTTCAAAAGCGGCCTCTTAGGAGTTCGGAGGCACGGTCTTGACCCAAAGAAAAAAAAACAAACAAACAAAATCATGTTCCGCACGCGCTCCCGTTTGTGCCCATTAAAAAATAATAATAATACACAATACACAATAAATTATAAAACTGTAGAGATTCTAAATCTTAATCTTAAAAAATAAAGACAAAATAAAAAAAAAAAAAAACAGATCCCGCACCATGCCCGCACAAGCGTCAAATTGACATGTTATGTCAGTGTCATGTCAGCGCCCCGCGCTCCGAGCGACTTCGCTTCGCGCGTTCAAAGTGCGACCATCCACAAAGTGACAATTTGTGACAAACAAAAACAACCTCAGTGCACCCAGTATCATAATTACAAACAATTATTGCAAAATAAAAGACGGGAGGAAAATAAAGAAAAGGAGGCATGAAATAGGCCAGCCATCATGTCGTAACTTAACAACTTACAATGGTTAAAAGTTATTGTTGGAAGAAATAGACAAAACAAACAACAAATAGGTACATATCATCTAGTACGGAGACTTTGAGGTTAGTTTTGGTTATTGTTACATAAATTACAGATTATAATAAAACAAAACAAAAAATACGCAGACGTTCTCTCACAACATCATCCAGTCTAAATCAAACTTTCCATAGAATTAATTCAAATTATATACATTATTTCCAATTCATAGGTACAACAAAACATCCTAGGTTACAAACTATAAAAAATGTGGTGTGGATGTGCAGAAAATCAAATATTCAAGCCAGGGTCAACCTTATGGGCATCAGACCACGGATATCAACCAGTATATACTTTTCCCTTTGAATACATACTTATAATACATAGTAAATAAATAAATAAATATTCACGGACATCTTACACAACGCTATCTGATCCCAGAGTAAGCTAGGAATAACCTGCTTGTGTTATGGGTATCAGACCACGGATATTAATACTTAAATACTTTTAAATACATACATATTATACATAGAAACACCTAGACTCTCAAGACAATTTCTACCTATATTTAATAAATAAATAAATAAGTATTATAAATATTTTTCTGGACACTCTCACACAGCATCACACAGCACACATAATATCATGATATTGAAGCAGTTCATCATCCCTGCTGCCTGTGAAATGCTTATGAAACAGACATCATGAAACCCAATTGTTCCTTCATGAGTTTCTGTTTCACATGCCTGACGAAAGTCCGTTTTGACTTCAGGTTACGTAGTGGCGGAGAGAGAACATTCCAGCAGTGTGTGGAAGCACTCCGGAAGCAGCCTTTGAAGGCCATAGTCCTGCAACCTGGAATCGAGAGAGGCGGCAACATCGATCTTGTGCTGTATCTCTGTTTGTGATGTCTCCAACTTAACTTTTCATATAGATATGTGGGTATTTTTGTTTTTATCACTCCAAACAGCAGGCTAGCCAAATGCAGCTTCCTCCTTGCGTGCATTTTTAGCATTTTTATGCTATTAATGTAAGGTGTGACATGGCTCCTTCTCGGAACATTGATGCAGAACCGAACGCATGCATTTTGGACTCGCTGTATGACAGTCTCTGTCCGTTTAAGAAGACAGGGGCCATAAACTGTGTCACAGTAATTAAATTTCGAAAGTATTAGGCTGTCAACCAGCATTTTCCTCATTGGGATACTTAAATATTGCCTAATATTATATAGTACCTTTAATCTATAAAAACAGTTGCTTATAACTTTGTTAATATAACATTCAAAGCGCAACTCTGAATCCAATGTAAGACCCAAGTTTGTCGCAGTGTCCACTCTTTCTATCAGCTGGTTATTTATGCTTATCTTAGGGTCGTGTGACAGTATTGAGCTGACCTGTTTCTTCGATCCCAGTACCATAAACTTGGACTTCACTGGGTTGAGTATCAATGAGTTTTGATTTGCCCAAGCTACAACACTCTCGAGGTCCTGATTTAACTGTTCCACTGCTGCGGCCGTGCCAGAAGGTTTACAATTTATATACAGCTGTATATCATCTGCATACATGTGATATTTACAGTTGGTAATTGAGTTCTTAATGTCAGCACTATACAGTATATACAATAGGGGGCCCAATATTGAGCCCTGCGGCACGCCTCTAATTACTTGACCAGCGGCAGAACAGCGTCTACTTCCATCCTCCCTGCAAATCTCCACACACTGTGATCTGTTCTGGAGATAGCTCGAGAACCATGACACTGTTTCCCTGGTGAAACCATAGTAGGATAATTTGGACAGAAGCAAAGTCGTATCCAAAGAATCGAAAGCGCGGGAAAAATCCAGCAACACCAGGATTGAGCCCTCCCCCACATCCCTCGCTTCCAGAATATTCCCAATGACATCAGACAAAGCAGTAGCCGTACCCCTACCTTTACGGAAACCCGACTGTAAATCGGGCAGCAGTTGGTTTTGCTCCACATACTCCATCATCTGCATATAAACCACACGCTCTAAAACTTTGGAGAGGCACGGGAGAATGCTGATTGGTCTCAGGTCTCTGTAATTTTGTGGATTACTATTTTTGGCCAGTGGACGGACCATAGCACAGCGCCAGAGGTCAGGAAAAGTACAAGTCTTAATCGATGTATTGACAATATCAGTCATGGCCTGAAGGGTTGCTGGCAGGGTCATGGAGAGCATGTCATGACTAATACCATCTGAACCCTGGGCATTTGTGTGGATGTTTCTCATAATCCTCAATACCACCTCCTTACTGACAGGCTCCAGTTTAAAGCGACTAGATGTACATCTGGTATACTCAAAATACGTGAGGTAAGAAATGGATGGAGTTGTCACCCCCGGGATTGTTAAAAAAGCTGTGTTTATAGCATCTGGGTCGTCAAAAAAATCGGGCAGTTGGGCCTGTCTATGGAGAGGCAGTATGTCCGACTTTAAATTAGTCCACAGTCGTTTAGGATCTTTTATGTTATTGTTGATCTTCGCTTTAAAATATGCAGCTTTTTCATTATGCTGGGATGCAGATGCCAGATGCTTCAAATCTTTGTAGTACTTATGGTGCTGATCCGATTTTGTTTTACAATACCTCTTTCTAGCCTGGTTCCTTAGCCGGAATAACAAACGGATATTGTCCGTGATCCAGGGAGTGGGGCGATCCTTGAAAATTTTCTTTTTCTGGGGAGCATGCAGGTCAAACAGACCGGTCACATTTGAATTAAATGTTTGAACCATGGAGTTCATATTCTCCATACTGCCCAGCCCATCCCATGGCAAGCAGTCCCTGTCCATCTCAAAGTATTCAATAAGAATATCCTTAATGGGCCTGTAAGTGATTGCTCTAGGTTTTGGCTTGCTCTTTTTGAATATTGTGTCACACACTACAAATGAATGGCGACCCAACTCCCGAACATGATCCACAGCAACATTGCATGTCCTAAGGTCTGTACATATTACATCTATTAGAGTAGCTGTCTTAGTTGTGAAATGTGTTGGTGTTTGCACTATCTGGTTCAAGCTCATACAATTCAAAAAGTCTCGCAGTCTCCTGGCCTTACTCTCATCTGCCACCATTAGGTCGCAATTAAAATCACCTAATAGCACCACACTATCATAAGGAGCCAAAGCGACCAGACTTTCAGTCACACTCCCCAGAAATACATCCACGTCAAGCCATGGGGGGCGATAGGCTGTCCCCACAAGCAGCTTTCTCCCGTGCATGGTAAGCATGATCCACATTTGCTCGACACTTGGATGCACAGGATGCTCTCTCGTACGAGCACTGATACCTGTCCTAATATAGAAAGCGACACCACCACCGCGACCCCTGCGTATATTTAAAGGTCGCGGAATGTGCCTCAGCCTATACCCCTGCACTGTAGGAGCACGACCCTCCTCCCCCGTCTTGAGCCACGTCTCATTAATTGCCATAACATCCACATCGTGATGAAGCATAGCTAGTCTAAACTCTTCCTGTTTAGTTGAGAGAGAACCCGTGTTTAGGAGACCAAACCTTAAGTATTTTCTCACAATCATTTTGGAAACAAACGTAGAAATATATAATTAATATAACAACTTAAATATTCCATGCAATAACCAATGCAAATATTGTATTTTAAATATTGTAAAATAAATATTATGTAAATAGGCGAGTGAGGTGTGTATGGACCGTGCCGTGTGGCGCTCGGTTCTTTCTGCCTACCCCGCAAGGGATTTGGCGTGAAGATAGTATAGTATAGTATAATATTATGTAAATGTATATATAATTTGGAATCAAACATAAAAATATATTATAAATATAGCACCCTAAATATTCCATGCAATAACCAGTGTAAATACATTGAGATATATTGTAAATATTGTATTTTAAACATTGTAAAATAAGTATTATGTAAATATAATATCCTAAATAATGCATGAAAAAAGTTATAAAATAAAACAAAACTACATTTTGATTCTATATACTAATACTTAGACGATAATTAGTATTGTAAATAGTAGATATTACTTTATATATGGTACATCGATATATGTCTAATCGCGAAAATTCAGTGTACTGTTTATTTTGTATAAGGAAAATGTATATCTGTAGTGTTATTATGCGAAAAGATCATTCGGAGTCATCATCGACGTTGACTATCGGTGAGGTGGAATCTCTTAGGAGCGAGATAAAAGAGTTGAAAGAACTGGTTCAAAGTCAAAGCTCAGAAACTTTATTACAAAATGCTCGAAAGAAAGAAGAAAGAAAGAAAGAAAGAAAAATATATTTAATTCCGACAAACAGGTGGTAGGTACATTGAAAATGACTTATGATAAAAACTAATAACAAAGAAAAGAGAAAAAAAAAAGTATAAGTACTTAGAGTTAAATAAAAAATTAGCTTAAAAATAACTTCGTACCCCACGCCCGCGCGGAATAAGGCCGCCTTTCAGCATAATGTCGCCACGTGAAAGGAAGCGTGTCCCTCCCCTCACGCAACGACGCTGTTTTTCAAAAGCGGCCTCTTAGGAGTTCGGAGTCTTGACCCAAAGAAAAAAAAACAAACAAACAAAATCATGTTCCGCACGCGCTCCCGTTTGTGCCCATTAAAAAATAATAATAATACACAATACACAATAAATTATAAAACTGTAGAGATTCTAAATCTTAATCTTAAAAAATAAAGACAAAATAAAAAAAAAAAAAAACAGATCCCGCACCATGCCCGCACAAGCGTCAAATTGACATGTTATGTCAGTGTCATGTCAGCGCCCCGCGCTCCGAGCGACTTCGCTTCGCGCGTTCAAAGTGCGACCATCCACAAAGTGACAATTTGTGACAAACAAAAACAACCTCAGTGCACCCAGTATCATAATTACAAACAATTATTGCAAAATAAAAGACGGGAGGAAAATAAAGAAAAGGAGGCATGAAATAGGCCAGCCATCATGTCGTAACTTAACAACTTACAATGGTTAAAAGTTATTGTTGGAAGAAATAGACAAAACAAACAACAAATAGGTACATATCATCTAGTACGGAGACTTTGAGGTTAGTTTTGGTTATTGTTACATAAATTACAGATTATAATAAAACAAAACAAAAAATACGCAGACGTTCTCTCACAACATCATCCAGTCTAAATCAAACTTTCCATAGAATTAATTCAAATTATATACATTATTTCCAATTCATAGGTACAACAAAACATCCTAGGTTACAAACTATAAAAAATGTGGTGTGGATGTGCAGAAAATCAAATATTCAAGCCAGGGTCAACCTTATGGGCATCAGACCACGGATATCAACCAGTATATACTTTTCCCTTTGAATACATACTTATAATACATAGTAAATAAATAAATAAATATTCACGGACATCTTACACAACGCTATCTGATCCCAGAGTAAGCTAGGAATAACCTGCTTGTGTTATGGGTATCAGACCACGGATATTAATACTTAAATACTTTTAAATACATACATATTATACATAGAAACACCTAGACTCTCAAGACAATTTCTACCTATATTTAATAAATAAATAAATAAGTATTATAAATATTTTTCTGGACACTCTCACACAGCATCACACAGCACACATAATATCATGATATTGAAGCAGTTCATCATCCCTGCTGCCTGTGAAATGCTTATGAAACAGACATCATGAAACCCAATTGTTCCTTCATGAGTTTCTGTTTCACATGCCTGACGAAAGTCCGTTTTGACTTCAGGTTACGTAGTGGCGGAGAGAGAACATTCCAGCAGTGTGTGGAAGCACTCCGGAAGCAGCCTTTGAAGGCCATAGTCCTGCAACCTGGAATCGAGAGAGGCGGCAACATCGATCTTGTGCTGTATCTCTGTTTGTGATGTCTCCAACTTAACTTTTCATATAGATATGTGGGTATTTTTGTTTTTATCACTCCAAACAGCAGGCTAGCCAAATGCAGCTTCCTCCTTGCGTGCATTTTTAGCATTTTTATGCTATTAATGTAAGGTGTGACATGGCTCCTTCTCGGAACATTGATGCAGAACCGAACGCATGCATTTTGGACTCGCTGTATGACAGTCTCTGTCCGTTTAAGAAGACAGGGGCCATAAACTGTGTCACAGTAATTAAATTTCGAAAGTATTAGGCTGTCAACCAGCATTTTCCTCATTGGGATACTTAAATATTGCCTAATATTATATAGTACCTTTAATCTATAAAAACAGTTGCTTATAACTTTGTTAATATAACATTCAAAGCGCAACTCTGAATCCAATGTAAGACCCAAGTTTGTCGCAGTGTCCACTCTTTCTATCAGCTGGTTATTTATGCTTATCTTAGGGTCGTGTGACAGTATTGAGCTGACCTGTTTCTTCGATCCCAGTACCATAAACTTGGACTTCACTGGGTTGAGTATCAATGAGTTTTGATTTGCCCAAGCTACAACACTCTCGAGGTCCTGATTTAACTGTTCCACTGCTGCGGCCGTGCCAGAAGGTTTACAATTTATATACAGCTGTATATCATCTGCATACATGTGATATTTACAGTTGGTAATTGAGTTCTTAATGTCAGCACTATACAGTATATACAATAGGGGGCCCAATATTGAGCCCTGCGGCACGCCTCTAATTACTTGACCAGCGGCAGAACAGCGTCTACTTCCATCCTCCCTGCAAATCTCCACACACTGTGATCTGTTCTGGAGATAGCTCGAGAACCATGACACTGTTTCCCTGGTGAAACCATAGTAGGATAATTTGGACAGAAGCAAAGTCGTATCCAAAGAATCGAAAGCGCGGGAAAAATCCAGCAACACCAGGATTGAGCCCTCCCCCACATCCCTCGCTTCCAGAATATTCCCAATGACATCAGACAAAGCAGTAGCCGTACCCCTACCTTTACGGAAACCCGACTGTAAATCGGGCAGCAGTTGGTTTTGCTCCACATACTCCATCATCTGCATATAAACCACACGCTCTAAAACTTTGGAGAGGCACGGGAGAATGCTGATTGGTCTCAGGTCTCTGTAATTTTGTGGATTACTATTTTTGGCCAGTGGACGGACCATAGCACAGCGCCAGAGGTCAGGAAAAGTACAAGTCTTAATCGATGTATTGACAATATCAGTCATGGCCTGAAGGGTTGCTGGCAGGGTCATGGAGAGCATGTCATGACTAATACCATCTGAACCCTGGGCATTTGTGTGGATGTTTCTCATAATCCTCAATACCACCTCCTTACTGACAGGCTCCAGTTTAAAGCGACTAGATGTACATCTGGTATACTCAAAATACGTGAGGTAAGAAATGGATGGAGTTGTCACCCCCGGGATTGTTAAAAAAGCTGTGTTTATAGCATCTGGGTCGTCAAAAAAATCGGGCAGTTGGGCCTGTCTATGGAGAGGCAGTATGTCCGACTTTAAATTAGTCCACAGTCGTTTAGGATCTTTTATGTTATTGTTGATCTTCGCTTTAAAATATGCAGCTTTTTCATTATGCTGGGATGCAGATGCCAGATGCTTCAAATCTTTGTAGTACTTATGGTGCTGATCCGATTTTGTTTTACAATACCTCTTTCTAGCCTGGTTCCTTAGCCGGAATAACAAACGGATATTGTCCGTGATCCAGGGAGTGGGGCGATCCTTGAAAATTTTCTTTTTCTGGGGAGCATGCAGGTCAAACAGACCGGTCACATTTGAATTAAATGTTTGAACCATGGAGTTCATATTCTCCATACTGCCCAGCCCATCCCATGGCAAGCAGTCCCTGTCCATCTCAAAGTATTCAATAAGAATATCCTTAATGGGCCTGTAAGTGATTGCTCTAGGTTTTGGCTTGCTCTTTTTGAATATTGTGTCACACACTACAAATGAATGGCGACCCAACTCCCGAACATGATCCACAGCAACATTGCATGTCCTAAGGTCTGTACATATTACATCTATTAGAGTAGCTGTCTTAGTTGTGAAATGTGTTGGTGTTTGCACTATCTGGTTCAAGCTCATACAATTCAAAAAGTCTCGCAGTCTCCTGGCCTTACTCTCATCTGCCACCATTAGGTCGCAATTAAAATCACCTAATAGCACCACACTATCATAAGGAGCCAAAGCGACCAGACTTTCAGTCACACTCCCCAGAAATACATCCACGTCAAGCCATGGGGGGCGATAGGCTGTCCCCACAAGCAGCTTTCTCCCGTGCATGGTAAGCATGATCCACATTTGCTCGACACTTGGATGCACAGGATGCTCTCTCGTACGAGCACTGATACCTGTCCTAATATAGAAAGCGACACCACCACCGCGACCCCTGCGTATATTTAAAGGTCGCGGAATGTGCCTCAGCCTATACCCCTGCACTGTAGGAGCACGACCCTCCTCCCCCGTCTTGAGCCACGTCTCATTAATTGCCATAACATCCACATCGTGATGAAGCATAGCTAGTCTAAACTCTTCCTGTTTAGTTGAGAGAGAACCCGTGTTTAGGAGACCAAACCTTAAGTATTTTCTCACAATCATTTTGGAAACAAACGTAGAAATATATAATTAATATAACAACTTAAATATTCCATGCAATAACCAATGCAAATATTGTATTTTAAATATTGTAAAATAAATATTATGTAAATAGGCGAGTGAGGTGTGTATGGACCGTGCCGTGTGGCGCTCGGTTCTTTCTGCCTACCCCGCAAGGGATTTGGCGTGAAGATAGTATAGTATAGTATAATATTATGTAAATGTATATATAATTTGGAATCAAACATAAAAATATATTATAAATATAGCACCCTAAATATTCCATGCAATAACCAGTGTAAATACATTGAGATATATTGTAAATATTGTATTTTAAACATTGTAAAATAAGTATTATGTAAATATAATATCCTAAATAATGCATGAAAAAAGTTATAAAATAAAACAAAACTACATTTTGATTCTATATACTAATACTTAGACGATAATTAGTATTGTAAATAGTAGATATTACTTTATATATGGTACATCGATATATGTCTAATCGCGAAAATTCAGTGTACTGTTTATTTTGTATAAGGAAAATGTATATCTGTAGTGTTATTATGTATGTTAAAAAATGAAACGTATCTATGTAGTATATTATTTGTGTAACTCTAACCCTCATGTGTGAACATACTCGACCTAGCTGATCATTACAGCGCGCCTCCGCACTCGCACCATCCTCGTCATGACGTATACCATACCAGAATATCTCATAATCATGAACAAACAGAATAAGAACATAAAACAGCAAAGAATAACAACAAACATAGCAATCACTGAGATAAGGACGTGCCGACCCCCCCAAACACAACCAGCAGGTCCGCCCCCGATCGGATGCGGCGAGTTGGATCTCCCGGTTTGCAGCAGACCAAAATCTGACCACGCTTAGTCCAGACGAACTTCCAACCCGCAATGGTTGCAGCCTCTCTCGCCCTGCGAAATAACTGCCGGTTTGCTTTGGTTAGCCGCTCGTTAACAAAAAATCTCCTGGGGGTGCCATTCAGACCCAGGTCCTGTGTTGTAGCACCCCGGCGCACGCGCGCCCCCTTCAGCAGATCGTCGCGCAGGTCGCGGCGCGCCAGGCGCACCACGAGAGGGCGCGGGCGGCGCTCCGCTGCTCCCTGCGGGCTCGTCGCCACCAGATGGCGCTTACCGACCCGCTCCGCACTCACCACGTCTCGCTCGTCCAAGGCTACACCTAACTTCGCTGCCAGGGTCTTAACCAGGTGAACGGGGTTCTCAACATTGATCTCCGGTATATTTGAGACCTCTATATCGTTGGCCAGCAGCTCCTGGTCCCTATCATTGAGCTCCTGCCTCAGTGCCTCGACTACCGCCTCTAGGGGTCCCGTGGGCTCAGAGCCCGACACAGTTTTACTCTCCTCTAGTGCCTGCAGTCTGGCCTCGATTTCATCGACGCGGGAACCGCACGTCTGCACGGACTCTCTTAAGGCTGCCATCTCCAGCTCCATCTGTCTTTGAAATTTCTTAACGTCCATACGAAACGCCTTAATTTCCTCCATTAACAGGCCAAATTCTCGACCACCAAACCCTTCATGCGACTCCTCACTCTTCCGAGAAAGTATAGGCCGATCGGGTGACATGGGACCAGTTTCCGAGTCGCTCACTCTGTCGGGGTGGATCGCACGGACGGGTGTCTCATCATTTCTCTGCCTTGCAACAGATGGTCGTTTGCATTCAGGGCAATGCCACTCCAAAGGGACCCTGTCCCTTGCAAGTATGCCCACACAGGACCTATGGAAGTGGTTAAGACATTTCTTACACTTCACGGTATCTGTTTGCGACGCAAAACGGCCACAGCCTCCGCACTTATTCATCTTTTATAAATAAAATGATTTATTATTTTATTTAGTTGTAGCTATTCGACAACAGATGTCGCCGTCAATGGTGTGCGATTCAGCTATTTAGACAGATGTGACGGATGAGCACACAGCCACCCGATAACAGATGTCGCTGCTTCACAAAATATTAAATGCCGTTTTCAAACAGAATGAGAAATATAAATCTACTCCCGCCCGCAATGTTTAAAACATAAATGTATATCAAAATTTACAGATAATACCATTAAACTATGTCACTAAACCCCACACTGCACTCACAAAATGTTTAAATGGTTGTTTTATAGCATCCAAGTTACCATCAAAAGTACACTATGGATACTATTTTCACAGAATCATTTCGTCACTACAGAAGTGTTTGTATTTGTTCTTCTTTTCCTGGTCTATAATGTACTTCAAAACTTAGCACTTATCACTTTTCTAATTCCATGTATCCTATTGCATATTATAATTCACTTTGTAACATAAAATATATACAGTTTACAATTTTAATTGCTATTTTTGTGCAGAGTAACAATCCCACGATAGGTATAGATGGTGGCGCCCAAAAAAGGAAGTTCCTCTGTGAAAGGAAGTTGAAGTTGTTGAGAAAACAAGAAATGTTTCCTGCAAAAATATAAATAATCTTGACAAAAAGAAGGTACTCGAAAGGTCACCCGCACGTAGCCAGGAGTGCGGTTCTCAATTGTTATCGTGTGGTCTAGTTGAGGTGGAGGAGCAGTTGGTGAGCCTGGGGAGCAACGTTCGGGAGTCCTCTGTTACCAAGGGCGCGACTCAACCTGTGCTCTCCCAATTTGTGCCCTCCATCGTGCCTAGTGAAGTTAACGAATGTGCATATACAGTAGCAGATGTGGTAAAGAAGGGGATTTCATGGCAAAATAAGAAGAATGACGAATGGACCACAGTGCAATATAAGCGTCCTAAAGTGCAGAACCAGAACAGAAGAGGGCTTGCTCAACCACTGGAGCAGTTTAATTTTAAGGCCGCCGACAGAAGTATACCCCTGTATGTGTCCAGAGTGCACATAGACACTACTACTCAGGACATTATGGCATTTATTAAACATAAAACCGGTTTGGACGTTCAAGTTTGCAAGCTAAATAATGTAAACAATGACTTTAACTCTTTTAAAGTTGTTGTACCGTTGAGTAACATTGACCTGTTTTTGAATGACAAAGGCGATCAGTTCTGGCCGGCTAATATTGTGTTTAGAAAATACTGGGAACGCAATCGGCCCCGTACCAGAGAGCCGTGGGTAAAAGAAAAAAACGTCAATACCACATCTACATAAATATGGATAGTGCAACTATATCTCTTGTCTCATATAATTGCCAATCCTTTAAGAGTTCTGTGCAGGAAATAACTCGCTTGTTTAATCACAACCAAATTATTGCACTACAGGAAACATGGCTGTTTCCCCACGATCTAGGGTTGCTGAGTACAATCAATAGACAGTTCGGGAGTCATGGTGTCTCCGCTATTGACACTACACAGGGAATGGTGCGTGGGAGGCCGTATGGGGGTGTGGCCCTCCTCTGGGATCGAAGAGTATTTTCGCAAGCAGAAATAGTTGAGTGTAATAACGACCGTATGGTTGCGGTTAAGCTTACGTGTGGGGGGCGGACCCTGTTAGTGTTCAGTGTTTACATGCCTACTAACTGTGAGGATAATTTTCCGGAAATGTCGCAATGTCTCGCTAATATAAGTGCGGTAATTGAGAGTGCCGATATTGAAAGTGTTTTCGTGCTTGGGGACTTTAATGCGCATCCCGGGACGCGATTTTATAAGGAGCTCATGGATTTTTGCTCAGAAGAATTACTTTCGTGTATAGACATAAAGTGGTTAAATGTAAACACATATACATTTGTGAGTGGGGTGACCGGGTCGCCGAGGTGGCTAGATCACTGTCTAGTCTCGGCAGCGGCCGAGGCGGCAGTGAGTGACGTGCGTGTGCTGTACGGTGCATATAACTCGGACCACTTCCCATTAGTCATACAGGTACTGTTTAATAATATTATTTGCAAAAAACTTACAACAGATGATGGGACAGACTGCAATTTGAAATATAGATGGGGCATTCGTAGTAAAACTCAGTGTGAACAATACTATGACATTTGTAATGAGAATTTAAAATTAATATTGGATAATAGTTATTTTAATTTATTTTGCAATGATTATTTATGTAATAATAATGAGCATAAAAAGGTAATTGACATGTTGTACTTCACTATAGTTACTACACTACAAACAGCTGCCGAACGTACATACGTTCATAAAGATGGTAATAAACATATAGTAGGTTGGAATTATCACGTTAGACGTTACCATGTTCTGGCGAGGGAATCCTTCTTAGAGTGGAATTTGTGTGGTAAGCCAGGCTCGGGACATTGCTACGAGCAAATGTGTGCGGCGCGCAGAGATTTTAAATCTGCTATTAAATATGTTCAGAATAACCAGGATAGGATCAGAATGAATATATTGGCCCGTGACGCTTCTTCAAAAAATTTCTGTAGTTTTTGGAAGGAAGTGAAAAAATTGAACCCGAAGAGTAGCGCTCCAGTTAGTGTAGACGGGGAGACCGACAGTAAAGGGATTGCTAATAAGTTCCGCTTGCATTTTGACGTACCACAACCTGCAATGGCTGGGGCGCGTTCTGAGGTGTGGCAAAGACAAAGTGTGACCGATGGTGGGGTTTTTCATGTCACCTCTGACGATGTGGTGGGTGTGCTCAGGAGTATGAGGCATGGAAAGTCTCCAGGCCACGATGGCCTTAGCATAGAACATCTTATGCACGCGGGTCAGTATATTACTGAGATATTAGCAAGATTTTATGGCCTTTGTGCGCGGCACCAGTACTTACCTCCAGACCTTATTCGTACACTAGTGGTACCTATACCAAAAAATAAAACGGGTAATGTCTCGAGCCTGTCTAACTATAGACCTATATCACTGGCAACTATTGTGGCCAAGGTGCTTGAACGTTTAATACATAGGAAATTGAGTCCGTCTTTGAAGATAGATGACGGTCAATTTGGTTTCCGCTCTGAGGTGTCAACGGATATGGCTATTTTCTCTCTGAAACAGGTGGTGGCGCACTATGTCTCTCGGAAAACAAGTGTTTACGCTTGTTTTCTGGACCTAAGTCGCGCTTTTGACACAATCAGTCATGACAGGCTCTGGGAGAAGCTAGGGAACAGTAGAGTGCAGTCTGACGTTGTCGGGCTGATTAAATATTGGTATACTAATCAGACCAACAACGTTAGGTGGGGAAACGCAATATCAGACAGTTATAGACTTACACGTGGTGTGAGACAAGGGGGTGTGACCTCTCCTGACCTGTTTAACCTCTATGTAAACGATCTGATCGAGGAGCTGAGCGGAACGTCGGTGGGGCTTAGGTTGGGTGATAGATATGTCAACAATCTGAGTTATGCCGATGATATGGTTCTGCTCAGCCCTTCGATCAAGGGTTTGAGAAAGTTACTAAATATTTGTGAGAGATTTGCGAGTCAGCATGGTTTAATTTACAATGCTAAAAAGACCGAAATGATGGTATTTAGGTCGGGAAGGGGTCCACACAATATTCCATCGGTTCGTATCGGAGGGCAGACAGTTGCAATCGTGGAGAGGTTCAAGTACCTTGGTCACATTTTAACGTCAGATATGAAAGATGATGCTGACATTGATCGTCAGCGTAGGGCACTCTCTGTCATAGGTAATATGATAGCAAGGCGTTTTTTTAAGGCGGATGTTCAGACTAAGATGCATTTGTTTAGAACATATTGTCAGAATTTCTACACGTGCCAACTGTGGACTCGGTACGCAAAGCGGTCTTTGGATGACATTCGTGTTCAGTACAATAACATATACAGACACCTTATGGGACTGGCACCATTCTGTAGCGCTTCGGGTATGTTTACAGAGGCAAGACTGAACACGTTTAATGCCATCCAAAGACATCGCATCGCTGGTTTCATGGCCCGTGTTGGCACGTGTAGAAATGGGATAGTTAAGGAACTGGCCGACAGATTATATGCTAGTTCTATGTACAAAAGATGGTTGGAGATAGCGGCCTAACCAATCTCAAGGCTACCAATTTGCAGCTGTATGTAATTAATTTATTGTATCTTTGATTTGTATATGTTTATGGTAGGTATTATATATTTGACATGATGTAATGGAATCTGACATGTTTATTTTTTATTGATATTTTTATTAAGTTTGTTTTTAATTTAGGTTTTATCTACAATTGTTATTTGTTATCGTTAACATACATTGATTTTTTAACGAATTTAATATGATATTTCTTTTACTTTTTAATTTCATTGTTTTTATTATTATTGTGTATTGGTTACCGGTTTGGCATGTATTGTATTGATTATATATATTTTTTTTTGTAATGAAAGAAGGAATGCAAATTTATGTAAATATTTTAGAAGTGCTTTAATTAATTAATTTAATGGTGAATGGTATATTATAAGTGTTATTACTATGGAATTTAATTCTGAAATAAAGATTTATTATTATTTCTCTTTATTTTAAAATACAACATATAAATTACATTTTTAAATATACATATAAAAAATATACATTTAAAAATATAAAAAATAGTACCCCACCGGCATCGGGTACAGGGACCAAGCTACCGGTGGTCAGGACTTCAGAGACAGGAACCTCCTCACAATACGTGCCGTGTTTAGAAGAACCGCCTTCTGCATCAAGCCCTTGACCCAACTGCCCACCGCAAGCCCCTTAAGGTGTTGGTCGAGGCTTTTGGCTATTAGTCCATGCACAGAGATCACTATCGGCACAATAATAGCTGAGTCAATACTCCACATGTCCACAATCTCGTGGGCCAAGTCCAAATACTTAGCTTGTTTATCTATCTCAGCCTTCACGAGATTGTCGTCATGTGGAATAGTGATATCAATTATTATTGCAAGGCGCTCTAGCCGATCTATTATCACTATGTCAGGTCTATTTGCAATAATAGTCCTGTCAGTGATAATAGATCGGTCCCAGTACAAAGTGATATGGTCACTTTCGAGAACTGGGTCAGGCACATATCTATAATACGGTACCTCTGATTCTATAAGGTTATACTTTAAAGCAAGTTGTTGATGGATAATCCTAGCTACTTGATTGTGTCTATGCAAATACTCACTATTGGCTAGACTAGAACAACCGGAAATAATATGCCTAAGGGATTCTCCGGGACGGTGACATGCCCGACATATGTCAACCGTACCATCCTTTAGGATATACTTTCGGTAATTATTAGTCATCACCACTTCATCAGTAATTGCAAAAACAAAACCTTCGGTTTCTCCGAAGAGGTCACCGAATCGCAGCCAGGATACAGAAGATATTAAATCTATATCTGGCCTATGTAGGGCCCGATAAAACCGACCATGCAACTCCTTTCTCATCCATATATCCTTACGATCATTGAGACTCTGTATCACAGGTTTATGCCAATTCTCTTTAGCCAGAGCAAGCGGGGTAAGTCCGTTGTCAACTGCAACCACTTCACGATGCACATCCGCGTCAGCGTGAAGGAAATATTCCCTGAGGTTGCACACCTCACGGTTATGGAGGGTCTTGGCATTAAGTAAACCACGACCCCCGCACTTCCGCGGTATGTACAACCTCATCACTGATGAACGCGGATGATGCATTCGGTACGTGGTGAGTAACGTACGGACTTTCCTATCCAGGGCTTCAAGTTCCGTCTGAGTCCACCTGAGTATGCCAAAGGAGTACATCAAAACTGTATTATTATTATTCCCTTTATTTACATTTATAAACTTATTAATTTAAATTTTTAAATACATTCTAAAATAAAAAAAAAATATTTAAAAATATAAAATAATAGCGTCCCACCGGCATCGGGTACAGGGACCAAGCTACCGGTGGTTAGGGCTGCAGAGACAGGAACCTCCTCACGATACGTGCCGTGTCTAGAAGTACCGCCTTTTGCATCTGGCCCTTGACCCAACTACCTAACGCGAGCCTCTTGAGATGTTGATCGAGGCTCTTGGCAATTAGACCGTGTGCTGATACGACTATCGGAACAATAATCGCTGAATCTACATCCCACATGTCGACAACCTCGTGAGCCAAGTCCAAATATTTTAATTGTTTGTCTTTTTCGGCTTTCACGAGGTTTTCGTCATGTGGAACCGTAATATCAACGATTATTGCGAGGCGATCTGATCGATCTATTACCACTATATCAGGCTTATTGGCTACAATAGTCCTGTCAGTGATAATAGATCGATCCCAATACAACGTGGCACGACCATTTTCAAGAACTGGGTCGGGCACATACCTGTAATACGGTACCTCCAAATCCACAAGTTTATATTTTAGTGCAAGTTGCTGATGGACAATCCTGGCCACTTGGTTGTGTCTATGCAAATAGTCGCCGTTGGCAAGACGAGAACAACCAGAAATAATATGTCTGAGAGATTCACCGGGTAGGTGGCATGCCCGACATATGTCAACCGTACCATCTCTCAAAATATATTTCCGATAGTTATTCGTCATAACAACTTCGTCTGTAATTGCACAGACAAAACCTTCTGTTTCGCCGAACAAATCACCGAAACGTAGCCAGGAGACAGATGCTGTTAAATCTACATCGGGCCCGTGTAAGGCCCGATAAAATCGTCCATGCAGCTCTTTGCTCTGCCATATCTCCTTGCGATCCGTAGTTGATAGTATTACTGGTTTGTGCCAGTTCTCTTTGGCAAGAGCAAGAGGAGTCAGTCCGTTATCCATTGCTACCACATCCCGATGCATACCCACGTCAGCATGAAGGAAATATTCCCTAAGGTTGTATACCTCACGATTGTGTAAGGTCTTGGCATTTAAAAAGCCGCGACCTCCACACTTTCGTGGGATATACAACCTCATTACAGACGAACGTGGGTGATGCATTCGGTTTATGGTCAATAGTGAACGGACTTTCCTATCCAGGGCGTCTAATTCAGTCTGAGTCCATCTAAGTATGCCGAAGGAATAGATTAAGATTGGCATGGCCCAACCGTTGATAGCCCGCACCTTGTTACCGCCCGATAAAAGACTTTTCAGTACTTTTTTCAGGCGGCCAAAGAAACGGTCCACCAACGTTTGTTTCATGCCAATCTCTGTAATACCTAATGCCTGCGACATACCCAGATACTTATAGGTTTCAGTCGCGGAGATGGATTTAAGTTTTGTAAAATCTGAAAGATGTACTCTTTCAGATTCCACAATTCGTCCCTTCTTTACATGCATGACAGCGCATTTATCTACACCAAATTCCATTTTGATAGAATTACTGAAAGCTTCTGTGACTTTTAGTAACTCTATCAAGTGGGAATCGGTGGAGGCAAATAATTTCAAGTCATCCATGTAAAGAAGGTGGGAAACAACTTGGCCTCCTCTCCTGAACTGATAGCCTAGCCCTGAACCCTCCAGTAAGGTACTGAGAGGATTCAGCGCCAGGCAAAACCATAAGGGACTCAGGCTGTCACCCTGAAATATACCCCTCTTGATCCTGACAGGCTCACCATTCCCAAGAACCTGACGACATCCTGGATATACAAGAGCCGTTGTCCATTGCCCCATACATGCCTTTAAGAAGGTGCTTAGAGTTGCATCAACTTTATACAACTCCAGCACCCTCAACAGCCATGTATGTGGCACTGAATCGTAGGCTTTCTTGTAATCAATCCAGCATGTCGCCAGATTTTTTCGGTTACGGCGAACCTGCTGGTTAATGGCCATGTCAATAATAAGGAGTTCCTTAGTACCACGTGACCCGGTTCTACATCCATTTTGAGAGTTAGACATTATAGAATTATTTTCAATATGAGTTGCTAATTTAACTCTCAAAATAGATGTAAGAAGCTTATAGACCGTTGGTAAACAAGTTATGGGTCTATAATTTTTAGGGTCCGTAGTACTACCGGATTTGTGGAGAAGGTGGGTTATTCCCGAAGTCATAAAAGATGGAAGCGACCCTGATTCAAGTGATGATTGAAAGCAGGATGCCAAACAAGCATGTGAGCTATGGAACCATTTCAGCCAAAAATTGTGCAGTCCGTCCGGCCCAGTTGACTTCCAATTGGGCAACGAACGAACCGCACTGGCTATGTCACAAGATGTTATTAGGACTGGTTCCATAGTCTTTATAGACTCACATGAAAGCTTGACATCCCGCATCCACTCACACTCTGTATGACTAACAGGTGCAGACCAAATGCCTCGCCAGAATGTATTTGTGGCTTCAACATCCGGTAGGCACCTGTCAGTCACACTCGAATCGGGCCGCTCCCATCTTCTATACACCTACCTTTCATCTTTTTGGAACGAGCGATTCTGAGTATAACGATCCACCCTCTTCTTGTACCGCCGTATACGGCTCGCCCACGCATAAATTTTCTGCTTCAGGTAGTCAATGCGTTCCGTGACCCGCACTGTGTATTCGCGAGGACTAATATCGGTCCCCGCGAATGCACGAGTCACAAAACGCATTACCCTAGGTCGGGTATTACCTGTCCTGAAGCAGCATAACTTACTAATGAGTACCCTAGTCTCGGCGATGCGACGCTCAATTCTGCATTGCCAGACTGGAACAGAATTAGGTCTGGTAGCTGGCTCAAATTTAGAAAATTTAACACCAGCCACTCGACACACTGTAACAGCCGCGCAATACAGAATTGAGTGTGCATCACTAATATCTACACAAGTGTCAAAATAACTTGATAGAGCCGAGTCCAGGGCACTCACTAGCGCCATGTTTTTTCTATGCGTGGGCAAACGCGGTATACGAGGACGACAAATGGGATCACAAAATCTGTATTCCTGAATCGCTCGTTCCAAAACACTCCTTATTTCGTCGTTGTATTGTGTACTTACTGTTGTAGCATCATCATTCACTACTATATCAATAGGCACAACAGATTGTATTTTGTTGTTAATCGTTTCATTAGATATACTTGGTGCAGATGTAGTAGGGATGACGATGCTACATTGTACTTCTGATCGAAGCCTCTCAAGCACGGCATCATTCAACATATGATTACGCTGTATGACCCGCACTTGATCCGATAGTCGCTGTGCCGACACGTTGACAGTTGGTTCAAGAGCCTGAAACAAAGGTAGCAACCGAACACGGTACGCAGTGAGGTTAATTCCCCCCTCTGTAGCCGCAAAATATGCCCGCATGACGTTTTCATTCATAGATGAAGTCCATCGCATGCGGTGCACATTACCACCGGTAGCGGGGGCCCTATTCGAGGCCGGTGGGTCTCGGGGTCCTAAGCAGATCGGCGGCCGGCCTCTCCCCTGCCGACGTACAGGTGTTGGCGACGTCGGTGGGGAGAAATACTCGTCGCTTGATGAGCTCGACGCCTCAGCAACAGTCGATTCCATTATTAAGGTTTCCGTGGGTTGCGAGACGGAGCTGTGCGACGAGTCCGGAGATGTTGGTCGTGCATTTTTATTTCTGGCTTTTGCTCGTGTAAGCATTTAATAATATTATATATTTTTCTCACATATTTTTTGATATTGACATGACACATTAAATGTCACGTCATTCTTCTATAATTCTTTATATCTTACTTTGGTACCAATTTTCGTTTTATTTTCCATTTTTCAAGGTTTTTCAACTCTTCAGATGTTATATATTGTGTTATATTTAAATATTTTACAAAAATACAGCCAAAAATATTTTTAAAACGTTCATAAAAATATATATATTACAGCTCAAGTTAGTGTTGCCAGTTATTATTATTATTATTCCTCTTTATTTAATTATTTACATATCAATTTACATTTTTAAATATACATATAAAAAAATACATTTAAAAATATAAAAAAATAGTATCCCACCGGCATCGGGTACAGGGACCAAGCTACCGGTGGTCAGGGCTCCAGAGACAGGAATCGCCTCACAATACGTGCCGTGCTCAACAAAACCGCCTTTTGCATCAAACCCTTGACCCAACCGCCTAACGCGAGCCTCTTAAGGTGTTGATCGAGGCTCTTGGCGATCAGACCGTGTGCTGATACGACTATCGGAACAATAATCGCTGAATCCACATCCCACATGTCGACAACCTCGTGAGCTAAGTCCAAATATTTCAACTGTTTATCTTTTTCTGCTTTCACGAGATTCTCGTCATGTGGAACCGTAATATCAACGATTACTGCGAGGCGCTCTGATCGATCTATTACCACTATATCAGGCTTATTGGCTACAATAGTCCTGTCAGTGATAATAGACCGATCCCAGTATAACGTGACACAACCATTCTCTAGAACTGGGTCGGGCACATACCTGTAATATGGTACCTCTGAATCTACAAGTTTATATTTTAGCGCAAGTTGCTGATGGATAATCCTGGCCACTTGGTTGTGTCTATGCAAGTACTCGCCGTTGGCAAGACGAGGACAACCAGAAATAATATGTCTGAGAGATTCACCCGGTAGGTGACATGCCCGACATATGTCAACCGTACCGTCTCTCAAAATATATTTCCGATAGTTATTCGTCATGACAACTTCGTCTGTAATAGCACAAACAAAACCTTCAGTTTCGCCGAACAAATCTCCGAAACGTAGCAAGGATACGGAAGCTAGAAAATCTACATCGGGCCCATGTAAGGCCCGATAAAATCGTCCATGCAGCTCTTTGCCCTGCCATATCTCCTTGCGATCATTAGTCGTCAATATTACTGGTTTGTGCCAGTTCTCTTTGGCAAGAGCAAGAGGGGTCAGTCCATTATCTATTGCTACCACATCCCGATGCATACCCACGTCAGTATGAAGGAAATATTCCCTAAGGTTGTATACCTCACGATTGTGTAAGGTCTTGGCATTTAAAAAGCCACGACCTCCACACTTTCGTGGGATATACAACCTCATTACAGACGAACGTGGATGATGCATTCGGTTTATGGTCAATAGCGAACGGACTTTTCTATCCAGGGCGTCTAATTCAGTCTGAGTCCATCTAAGTATGCCGAAGGAATAGATTAAGATTGGCATGGCCCAACCGTTGATAGCCCGCACCTTGTTACCGCCTGATAAAAGACTTTTCAGCACTTTTTTCAGGCGGCCAAAGAAACGGTCCATCAACGTTTGTTTCATGCCTATCTCTGTAATACCTAATGCCTGCGACATACCTAGATATTTATAGGTTTCAGTTGCGGAAAGGGATTTAAGTTTTGTGAAATCTGAAAGTTGTACTCCTTCAGATTCCACAATCCGACCCTTCTTTACATGCATGACTGCGCATTTATCTACACCAAATTCCATTTTGATAGAATTACTGAAAGCTTCTGTGACTTTCAGTAACTCGATCAAGTGGGAATCGGTGGAGGCAAATAATTTTAAGTCATCCATGTAAAGAAGGTGGGAAACAACTTGACCTCCTCTCCGAAACTGATAGCCTAATCCTGAACCCTCCAGTAATGTACTGAGAGGATTCAGTGCCAGGCAAAACCATAAGGGGCTCAGACTGTCACCCTGAAATATACCCCTCTTGATCCTGACAGGCTCGCCATTCCCAAGAACCTGACGACATCCTGGATAAACAAGAGCCGTTGTCCACTGCCCCATACATGCCCTCAAGAAGGTGCTAAGAGTTGCATCAACTTTATACAACTCTAGCACCCTCAGCAGCCATGTATGTGGCACTGAATCATAGGCTTTCTTGTAATCAATCCAGCATGTCGCAAGGTTTCTCCGGTTACGACGAACCTGCTGATTAATGGCCATGTCAAGAATAAGGAGTTCTTTAGTACCACGTGACCCGCTTCTACATCCATTTTGAGAGTTGGACATAATACAATTATTTTCAATATGTGTTGATAACTTAACTCTCAAAATAGATGTAAGAAGCTTATAGACCGTAGGTAAACAGGTTATTGGTCTATAATTTTTAGGGTCCGTAGTACTACCAGATTTGTAGAGGAGGTGTGTGATACCCGAAGTCATAAAAGATGGAAGCGACCCAGACTCAAGCGATGATTGAAAACAAGATGCCAAACAATCATGTGAGCTATGGAACCATTTTAGCCAAAAGTTGTGCAGTCCGTCCGGCCCAGTTGATTTCCAATTGGGTAACGAACGAACTGCACTGGCAATGTCACTAGATGTTATTAGGACTGGTTCCATAGTCTGTATTGGCTCACATGAAAGCTTGACATCCCGCATCCATTCACACTCTGTATGACTAACAGGTACCGACCAAATGCCTCGCCAAAATGTACTTGTGGTTTCAGCACTCGGTAGGCACATGTCAGTCATACTTGAATCAGGTTGCTCCCACCTTCTATACACCCATCTCTCATCTTTTTGGAACGAGCGATTCTGAGTATAGCGATCCACTCGTTTTTTGTACCGCCGTATACGGCTTGCCCACGCATAAATTTTCTGCTTCAGGTGGTCTATACGTTCTGTGACTCGTACTGAGTATTCGCGAGGACTAATATCAGTCCCCGCGAATGCACGAGTCACAAAACGCATTACCCTGGGACGAATATTACCCGCCCTGAAGCAGCATAGCTTACTAATAAGCACCCTAGTCTCGGCAATGCGACGCTCAATTCTGCATTGCCAGACTGGAACAGCGCTAGGTCTAGTAGCTGGCTCAAATTTAGGAAATTTAACGCCAGCCACTCGACACACTGCTACAGCCGCACAATACAGAATTGAGTGTGCATCACTAATATCTTCACAAGTATCAAAATAACTTGGTAGAACCGAGTCCAGGGCACTCACTAGCGCCATGTTCTTTTTATGCGTAGGCAAACGCGGTATACGTGGACGACATATGGGATCACAAAATCTATAATCTTGAATAGCTCGCTCCAAAAAACTCCTTAATTCATCGTCATACTGTGTACTTACTGTTGTAACAATATCATCCACTACCTCGTCAATGGGTACGACAGGTTGTGATTCGTTGGTAGTTTCACTATTTATACTAGGTTGTGACGAAGTAGGGATGGCAGTGCTACTCTGTACTTCTGAGCGAATCCTCGCAAGCACGGCATCGTCCAACATATTACTACGTTGTATGACCCGTACTTGATCCGACAGCCGCTGCGCCGACACGTTGACGGTTGGTTCAAGAGCCTGAAACAAAGGCAGCAAACGAACACGATACGCAGTGAGGTTAGTCCCTGCCTCCGTAGCCGCAAAATATGCCCGCATGACGTTTTCATTCATAGATGAAGTCCATCTCATGCGGTGCACATTACCACCGGCAGCGGGGGCCCTATTCGAGGCCGGTGGGCCTCGGGGTCCCAAGCAGGTCGGTGGCCGGCCTCTCCCCTGCCGACGTACAGGTGTTGGCGACGTCGGCGGGGAGAAATACTCGTCGCTCGATGAGCTCGACGCCTCAGCAACAGTCGATTCCTGTAGCATGGTTTCCGTAGGTTGCGAGGCGGAGCTGTGCGACGAGTCCGGTGATGTTGATCATGCATGTAGTGTCTTGGCTTTGGCTCTTGTTAGCATATTTACATATTTTTGTTACATATTTTTACTGACATGACGTACGTCATGTCATCCTTCTGTAAAATTTGTATTTCTGGTTTATTTATATGTTTTTTTCTGTAATTTTCCATTATTCTGCTTCATAAACGTTAAAAAGTATATTAGTATTGAATAATTTACAAATATATGTATTAAAAATATATTTTTTGTAACGCTGATAAAAATATATACCATAGCTCAAAGATGGGGTTGCCAGATTATTATTATTAATTTAATTGGTTTATTATTATTATTATTAAAATTATTGTTGCCAGTTATTATTATTATTATTTCCTTTATTTACTACTTTATACATATTAATTTAGATTTTTAAATACATTAGTATAAAACACATATAGGGATCCTTGGTGTTGACATCTCCAGTGATGTGCAGTTCCGCAGTCACTTGGAGGGCAAGGCCAGGCTGGCGTCCAGGAAGCTCGGAGTGCTCAGAAGGGCGCGGCGGTACTTTACTGCGGCGCAAGCACTGCTTCTTTATAAGTCGCAAGTGCGTCCGCATATGGAGTACTGCTGTCACCTCTGGGCGGGGGCACCCGAATACCAGCTTCGTCCATTTGACTCGGTGCAAAGGCGAGCTATGAGAGTTGTCAACGATCCCATACTTGCAGGTGGTGTGGAACCTCTTAGTGACAGGAGAGACTTTGCTTCTCTGTGTGTGTTCTACCGCCTGTACAACGGTTTGTGCTCTGAAGAATTGTTTGATATGATGCCTACGGCTACATTCTATCATCGCACCGCTCGCCATAGACAGGGTATTCATCCTCACACGTTGCGTCCTGAGCGCTTGAGCACGGTGAGATCTGGTAGAGGCTTTCTTCCGCGTACGCTTAGGTTGTGGAATGATCTCCCTGCCTCGGTTTTCCCAAACGCCTACAGTATGGGGTTCTTCAAAAGGGGACTTAGAAGGTTTTTAAAGAGTCGGCAGCGCGATTGTGGCGCCTCTGGTGTTGCAAACGTCCATAGGCTGCGGTGACCACCGGTACATCTGGTGGGGCCGTATGCTTGTCTGCCACTCGAGTGGTATAAAAAAAAAAAAAAAAAAAAAAAAAAAAAAAAAACAAAAAAATATATTTAAAAATATAAAAAAATAGTGTCCCACCGGTATCGAGTACAGGGACCAAGCTACCGGTGGTTAGGGCTGCAGAGACAGGAACCTCCTCACAATGCGTGCCGTGTCTAGGAGAACTGCCTTTTGCATCTGGTTCTTGACCCAACTACCTAACCCGAGCCTCTTGAGATGTTGATCGAGGCTCTTGGCAATCAGACCATGCGCTGATACGACTATCGGAACAATAATCGCTGAATCCACATCCCACATGTCGACAATCTCGTGAGCCAAATCCAAATACTTTATTTGTTTCTCCTTTTCTGCTTTCACGAGATTTCCGTCATGTGGGACGGTAATGTCAACGATTATTGCTAGGCGCTCTGATCGATCTATTACCACTATATCAGGCTTATTGGCCACAATAGTCCTGTCAGTGATAATAGATCGATCCCAATACAATGTGACACAACCATTTTCAAGAACTGGGTCGGGCACATACCTGTAATACGGTACCTCTGAATCAACAAGTTTATATTTTAGTGCAAGTTGCTGATGGACAATCCTGGCCACTTGGTTGTGTCTATGTAAATACTCCCCATTGGCAAGACGAGGACAACCAGAAATAATATGTCTGAGAGATTCACCCGGTAGGTGGCATGCCCGACATATGTCAACCGTACCATCTCTCAAAATATACTTCCGATAGTTATTCGTCATAACAACTTCGTCAGTAATTGCACAGACAAAACCTTCGGTTTCTCCAAACAGATCACCAAAACGTAGCCAGGATACTGATGCTAGTAAATCTACATCGGGCCCATGTAAGGCCCGATAAAATCGTCCATGCAGTTCTTTACTCTGCCATATCTCCTTGCGGTCATTGGTAGTTAGTATTACTGGTTTGTGCCAGTTCTCTTTGGCAAGAGAAAGAGGGGTCAGTCCGCTGTCTATTGTTACTACATCCCGATGCATACCCACGTCCGCATGGAGGAAATATTCCCTAAGGTTGTATATCTCACGGTTGTGCAACGTCTTGATATTTAAAAAACCACGACCGCCGCATTTCCGTGGGATATACAACCTCATTACAGACGAACGCGGATGATGCATCCGGTTTGCAGTCAACAACGAACGGACTTTTCTATCCAGGGTGTCAAGTTCTGTCTGAGTCCATCTCAGTATGCCGAAGGAATATCCTAAGACAGGCATGGCCCAACCATTGATGGCTCGCACCCTATTACCACCTGATAAAAGACTATTCAGTACTTTTTTCAGGCGGCCAAAGAAACGATCCATCAACGCTTGTTTCATGTCTGTCTCAGCAATACCTAAAGCCTGCGACATACCAAGATATTTGTAGGTTTCAGTTGCGGAGAGGGATTTAAGTTTTGTGAAATCTGAAAGTTGTACTCTTTCAGATTCCACAATCCGTCCCTTCTTTACATGCATGACTGCACACTTATCTACACCAAATTCCATTTTGATAGAATTACTAAAGGTTTCAGTTATCTTGAGTAACTCTATCAAGTGGGAATTGGTGCAGGCAAATAATTTCAAGTCATCCATGTATAGAAGGTGGGAAACAACTTGACCTCCTCTCCTAAACTGATAGCCTAGCCCTGAACCCTCCAGTAAAGTACTGAGAGGATTCAGTGCTAGACAAAACCATAAGGGACTCAGGCTATCACCCTGAAATATTCCCCTCTCAATCTTGACAGGTTCACCGTTCCCAAGAATCCGACGACATCCTGGATAAACAAGAGCCGTTCTCCATTGCCCCATACATGCCTTCAAGAAGGTGCAAAGAGTTGTATCAACTTTATACAACTCTAGCACCCTCAACAGCCATGTATGTGGCACGGAGTCGTAGGCTTTCTTGTAATCAATCCAGCATGTCGCCAGATTTCTCCGGTTACGACGAACCTGCTGATTAATGGCCATGTCAAGAATAAGGAGTTCTTTAGTACCACGTGACCCGCTTCTACATCCATTTTGAGAGTTGGACATAATACAATTATTTTCTATATGAGATGATAATTTAACTCTCAAAATAGATGTGAGAAGCTTATAGACCGTAGGCAAACAAGTTATCGGTCTATAATTTTTCGGGTCCGTGGTACTACCGGATTTATAGAGGAGGTGTGTAATACCTGAAGTCATAAAAGATGGGAGCGATCCGGACTCAAGTGATGATTGAAAGCAAGATGCCAAACAATCATGCGAGCTATGGAACCATTTGAGCCAAAAATTGTGCAGCCCGTCCGGCCCAGTTGATTTCCAATTGGGCAACGAACGAACTGCACTAGCAATGTCAACAGTTGTTATTATGACTGGTGCCATGGTCTCAATAGACTCGCATGACCGCCCGACATCGCGCATCCAATCACACTCTGTATGACTAATAGGCGCCGACCAAATACCTCGCCAAAATGTGCTTGTGGTTTCGGCATCAGGTAGGCACATATTAGTCATACTTGAATCGGGTTGCTCCCATCTTCTATATGCACACCTCTCATCTTTTTGAAACGAACGATTCTGAATATATCTACCCACTCTCTTTTTGTATCGCCGTATACGGTTTGCCCACGCACAAATTTTCTGCTTCAGGTAGTCAATGCGTTCCGTGACTCGTACAGAGAATTCGCGGGGACTAATATCTGTCCCCGCAAATGCACGAGTCACAAAACGCATCACTCTGGGTCGGGTATTACCCCCCCTGAAGCAGCATAGCTTACCAATGAGCACCCTAGTCTCGGTGATACGACGCTCAATCCTGCATTGCCAGACTGGAACAGACTTAGGTCTAGTAGCTGGCTCAACTTTAGGAAATTTGACACCAGCTACGCGACAAACTGCTACAGCCGCGCAATACAGAATTGAGTGTGCATCACTAATTTCTACACAAGTATTGAAATAGCTTGGTAGAACCGAGTCCAGGGCGCTCACTAGAGCCATGTTTTTTTTATGCGTTGGCAAACGCGGTATACGAGGGCGACACACGGGATCGCAAAACCTATACTCTTGAATCGTTCGTTCCAAAACACTCCTTAGTTCATCATTGTATTGAGTACTTACTGTTGTAGCAACATCATCCACTAGTTCGTCAATAGGTACGTCAGGTTGCGTTGCGTGAATCTGTATCTCAGTAGTTTGAGACGAAGTAGGGATGATGACGCTACACTGCAGCTCTGAGCGAAGCCTCTCAAGCACAGCATCATCCAACATATGATTACGTTGTATGACCCGCACTTGATCCGATAGCCGCTGTGCCGACACGCTGATAGTTGGTTCAAGAGCCTGAAACAAAGGCAGCAAACGAACACGGTACGCAGTGAGGTTAGTTCCTCCCTCTGTAGCCGCAAAATATGCCCGCATGACGTTTTCGTTCATAGATGAAGTCCATCGCATGCGGTGCACATTACCACCGGCAGCGGGGGCCGCATTCGAGGCCGGTGGGCCTCGGGGTCCCAAGCAGGTCGGTGGCCGGGTCCTCCCCTGCCGACGTGTAGGTGTTGGCGACGTCGGCGGAGAGAAGTACTCGTCGCTTGATGATGAGCTCGACGCCTCAGCAGCAATCGGTTCCGACGATATGGTTTCCACGTGCTGCGAGGCGGAGCTAGGCGACGAGTCCGGTGATGTTAGTTGTGCTAAACGCCTTCTGGCTCTTGTAAGCATTATTTAGGTATATTTTATTTATTATATGGTTGACATGACGTATGTCATGTCATTCTCCTCCATAAATTTTTCTTTAGGTTTATTGATTGATAAAAACATATTCGTTATATTTTTCATTGCAGGTTTATAGTATACTTCTTCTATTTTATAAAATGGTTCACTTTTTAACAAAATGCAAAATATATACAACTTAATTATAAATTTCTTTCTGTGATAAAAAAATATACCACTGCTTTTGTGTGGGGTTGCCAGTTCAGTTATTATTATTATTAAAATTTCATAACATTGTGCAAACTTTGCAAGGTGATTAATATCATACCGTAAATAAATAATTCTATAGCGATTTCAGCCTCTATATAAATGTCTAACAACGTAAAACCTTATATATGCATAACTCTGTAAAAAATTCTTGAAATTTCTGCATGACACTGAAAAAGGTCAGGTCGTTACCAAAATACACAAAGCTCATTCACTTGGCTTGAGAAATTTCCAAATAATGGACCCAGTTTTAAATCTTTTACCTTTACACTGTATGAATTCTAAAACAAACTTGAAAACAATGTTATGTATATTTGGATATATAAAAGTAACCTCAATATTTAGAAAATATAATTCATGCAGTCAGCGTGTTTTGCCGCCTTCTTTCATATACAGTACCGCTCCTTTGCGAGAATTACATAAACTGTAATCGATTTTTAATATTTAAAGCAATTAGTATGCTAACTTTTTCATAATATTTTATTATAAAGTGAAAAAAGACAACTTGGCCCAGACGGGACTTGAACCCGCAACCTTTGCCTAATCCAGGGCAATGCTCTAACCAATTGAGCTACGGGAGCCGTACTGATACAAGTTGAAATTCTTCACCTTATTGTAACCGCCATTTAAGAGTATGGCACAGAGCCATCTATCGAGCTACTTAGCAACTCTGATATCAATGAACGATATTGCAATCATTTTTATACATTGATTTGATGTCTCCGACTCAATCTATCGATTTTTAATATTTAAAGCAATTAGTATGCTAACTTTTTCATAATATTTTATTATAAAGTGAAAAAAGACAACTTGGCCCAGACTGCGGGTTCAAGTCCCGTCTGGGCCAAGTTAGCATACTAATTGCTTTAAATATTAAAAATCTATAGATTGAGTCGGAGACATCAAATCAATGTATAAAAATGATTGCAATATCGTTCATTGATATCAGAGTTGCTAAGTAGCTCGATAGATGGCTCTGTGCCATACTCTTAAATGGCGGTTACAATAAGGTGAAGAATTTCAACTTGTATCAGTACGGCTCCCGTAGCTCAATTGGTTAGAGCATTGCCCTGGATTAGGCAAAGGTTGCGGGTTCAAGTCCCGTCTGGGCCAAGTTGTCTTTTTTCACTTTATAATAAAATATTATAAACTGTAATATTTTGTTTTGTTTTTTTTTTTATTTTAATATGGTTTATACCACTGAGGTGGCGGACAAGCAAGCAAAGCCTTATTGAAAGTGGTCACCGTAGCCTATGGAAATTTGCAACACTAGTGCTGCCGAGTTTCAGAAGTTCACTCAGACCCCTTTTATGTTTTCCTTAGATTTAAAGCCTACCATATTTTTTGTAGTTAATCTATATCTTGTTTGGTACTGGCTTCATTTTATGATTGTATACTAACTATTTTGACAATCAACATCAACAGCTATATAAATTATTGTAACGTTAGATAACTCTTGGTTTAATGACGTGCATTATCTATTCATTTAGGTTTACATTCACTTAGTGTCAATTGATTTGCACCCACTGCTGGTCATGGGCCTGTTTTTCCTCAATATCGTCAATTTTTAGGCACACGGTTTTATTTCAAATATTCCTTCTTCTTCCAAAAGGTACTTTTGTGAAGGATTTTTTAGTTATCATCCACCATAACAGTTAGATAGGTATAGTCTCACCCATCACAAAACTGTAGATTTATTAACAACTAGCTGACCCGCGCAACTTCGTTTACGCCACATAAGGTGTATAAAAGAGTCGTGGAGGCGAGCGGCTGTCCCCCCGACCAGGTGAGGTCAGGCGAAATTCGCTTTGGCCCCACCGGTCACGGGTCGGCAGTCGTGAGCTGCCCCGTCGCGGCGGCCCAGAAAGTGGCGGACGGACGGAGCCTCCTTATTGGGGGCTTCCTGAGGGCGCAGGTGCATCTCCTGCAGCCCCGCGAAGCCAGGTGCTTTAGGTGCCTGGTCGTGGGGCATGTAGGAGTGCAGTGTACGGCGGAAGTCACCGTGGGAGACCGGTGCTTCCGCTGTAGTCAGCCCGGTCACACGGCTCTTGCCTGTGACGCTCCGCCACGCTGTTTCAAATGCGTGGCGGAGGGTAAGGAGGCCGACCACCGGGCGGGCAGTAAGACCTGCGCTGCCTCAAGGCCGAAGCCCCGTCCGTCGGCACGGGGGGGGTGAGGGTGTGGGTGCACGTTCGCGGCAGGGTGCGGAAATGGATGTCCATTAATGGACACCCATATCCGCATCCTGCAGGTGAATCTGAACCACTGCACTGGTGCTCAGGACCTTCTGTACCAGAGCATCAGGCAGTGGTCCATAAACATCGTCGTCGTCGCCGAGCCGTACTGGGTTCACCCCGGAAGCCCGGTGGATCTGGACGGCCTGGCGACTATCTTTGGGGGGACCGGCGCGGATGACTCGCGCCTAGCGGTTATTGCTAGGGGCCCGGGTTGCGTCGCGGCGGAATATGAGGGTGTGGCTGTCGTGGCCGTTTACATCTCGCCGAGCCTCGACCAGCATCAGTTTGAGCTATGGCTCCCTGAGCTGGACGTCGTTCTCGCTGCATGCCGGCTTTGCCCTGTCCTGGTACTGGGAGACTTCAATGCCTGGTCACAGGCTTGGGGCTCCCGGGAAACCAGAGGCAGAGGGAGGATACTGGAGGACTGGGTCACTACACGAGGCCTAGTCATCCTGAACCGGGGGAATGTCGCAACCTGGACGCGGCGGGGGCTCATCTCGGTCATAGACGTTTCGTTTGCGACCCCTGAGCTCGCCCGCCGTGTCCAGGGATGGCGTGTGGTGGAGGAGGAGGAGACTTCGTCAGATCACCGATATATTCGGTTTGACGTCTCCCCTCCACCTAACCTGCCGCCAGCAATCGCGTATCCCCCGGAACCGCGTTGGGCACTCCATCACCTTGATCGGGAGGCTCTCCTGGAGGCGGCCATCGTGCAGGCCTGGATTCCGAAAGCGGACAGGCCTGCCGATGTTGATACCGAGGTGGAGTGGTTCGGGAGAGCCATGTCGCACATCTGCGATGCGGCGATGCCCAGAGCTAGGCCCAGACTGGCGAGGAAACAGGTGTACTGGTGGACGCCGGAAATCGCGCAGTTGCGCGCAGATTGCGTTACCGCGCGCCGCCGGTACACCAGGTTTCGCCGGAGGCGTCGCCGCCCAGACGATGCGGCAGCCCGAGAGACGGAGCTCTACGATGGCTACAGGGAGGCCAAGAGGGCCCTCCAGACCGCCATCAAGCGGTCCAAAAAGCTGGGCCGCGAAGAGCTGATGGAGACTCTGGAGCGGAACCCGTGGGGGCGCCCGTACCTCATGGTAAGAGGCAAATTACGCCCTAAGGCGCCCCCACTGACCCAGAGTCTCCAGCCAGCAGAGGAGCGGCTGCCGTTATATTACATGTATAGATGCACCCTTTAAATATATTAAAACAAATTTGGAACATCATTCTTGTTCTTTGTAGTCAAAAAAGTTATATTCCCTAAAACTAATTTCTTAATTTATAACTTGACTTTGAGCACATCGTACATTATTCTTCCCCATCATTCAACTTGAGTGATGGAGTAATATATTATGAAAATTCGTGATTAATGAATTTTCACTACCTTATTATTATACAAGGATGTGAGCCGTCATGCATAAATTATGTATACTTTGTGTGTTATAATTATTAAAGATTATGTGTAGCGATAAGTTTTCGAGTAGAATGATATATAAGTATACCGAAATTCTCGCAAAATTCAAAAGGTAAAATGTGGGTTTAAGCATAGATTTAGAATTTTTCGCTACTCTCAATAGATCCACATAGCGTGCGAGCGAGACCTCATTTACCAGTACACATAGCTCGAGAGGAAAAGAGATAGCATCTTGTGTACTCTTAATTTATCACCCTATCACCCGTGGTGATAATATGTCATTCATATTTTACAATATTCTGTAGTGATCTTACGAATAAAATGGAAAAGGAGAACGCCCAGAGATCATTTCTTTTTGAAAAACCTTAATAAAAAGTGTATGGCCATCTAAGTAAATTGGAAAATCATGTAATATTTTTTTAACAATCTTTTAATTCAATCGATCAAAATCTTTTGTGGCGTTTTAACTTTGATTATAATTCGTGGTTGTATCGCTTGTACGCGCCGCGGACTGACCCATAGATTTAGAATTTTTCGCTGACTGACCAAATGAATGGTACTGACGTGACGAAGATGGCCGCCAATCGCAAATATCAATGTGTGGGGCCCATAGATCTAGAACAGCGAAAAATCCTAAAACTATGGTGGGGCCTACATTTCGGGGTTCATGCAACAATGTTGTTGAGATCATAGATTTAGAATCGATAAATTCTAAATCTATGGTTGAGTTGGAAGTAGGTACTATTACTAGCAGATTATTGTATTTTTTATATAAAATAGCATTCTAACTACGCCCCCACTGACCCAGAGTCTCCAGCCGGAGCGGCTGGAGAGGGTCCTGGACTCCTTGTTTCCGTCATTCCTCCGCGCATGGCTCCGTCTCAGGCGCCCAACGCGCAAAGCAGCGAGAACGACGTGCCCGTAGTCACCGAGGGTGAGTTAGGGGCGGCTGTCCTGCGGCTTAAATCCCGCAGAAACACCGCCCCTGGACCCGACGGCATTCCAGGCCGAGCATGGCTCCTGGCTCTCGAGGAGCTTGGGCCTCGACTTATAGGTCTTTATAGCGCATGCCTCGAAAAAGGCCAGTTTCCCAAGGTCTGGAAGACAGGGAAACTGGTCTTGATCCGAAAGGCGGGGCGGCCGGCAAACTCCCCATCAGGGTACCGGCCGATCGTGTTGCTCGACGAGGTGTGCAAGCTCTTTGAGCGCATTATTGCACAACGCCTCGTCGGGCACCTCACACGAGTGGGGCCTGATCTGGCGGATAGTCAGTTTGGCTTCCGTCAGGGACGCTCCACTGTGGACGCGATCATGCGCATTAGAGGCCTGACGGAGGAAGCAGTCTCACGGGGTGAGGTGGTGGTGGCGGTGTCTCTCGACATCGCCAACGCATTTAACACCTTGCCCTGGAGCTGCGTCAGGGAGGCGCTTATCTATCATGGAGTGCCTCCCTACCTCCGTCGAATTGTCGGGGCTTATCTCTCCGAGAGAGCCATAACTTACCCGAGCTGGCTAGGGCCGGGTCGGCGAGATGTGTCGTGCGGTGTTCCACAGGGATCGATGTTAGGGCCGCTCCTGTGGAAAATCGGTTACGACTGGGTGCTGCGTGGTCCGTTGCTCAGAGGGGTCAGCGTAACGTGTTACGCCGACGACACCCTCGTTACAGCGCGGGGAGCAACGCACCGTGACGCAGCACTAAAGGCCACGGCAGGGGTTGCTCAAGCCGTGGATCGGATTCGGCGGCTGGGTCTCGAGGTCGCCCTTCACAAATCCGAGGCTCTGTGCTTCCACGGACCTCGGATGGGGCCACCTGCGGGATCCAGCCTACAGGTAGGGGGCGTCAGCATCGGCATCGAGCCCTCGATGAAGTATCTGGGGCTCGTACTCGATGCCCGGTGGAACATCGGACATCACTTTCGAAGTTTGGTCCCAAAACTGAGGGGAGCATCAGCCGCACTGGCGCGGCTGATGCCCAACATCAGGGGACCCAACGCTCCCTACAGGAGACTGTACCTGGGGATCGTGCGAAGCATGGCTCTATACGGAGCTCCTGTATAGGCGGAAACCCTGACGGCCAGCAATGTGGCTAGATTGCTGAGCCCGCAGAGAGTGATGGCCATCAGGGTGATAAGGGGATACCGCACGATCTCCGGTGAGGCGGCATGTCTCCTAGCCGGGACCCCTCCATGGGACCTGAAAGCGAGAGCCCTTGCGTCACTGTTCAGATGGCGCAAGGAGGCGCTGGAGCGGGGCCAAAGGCCCGCTAATCGAGAAATCGAGGCCCAGCGGTCCCTACTCCAACAGGAAACCGTGGAGACATGGAAGGTGCGATTTGAGCAACCAAAGGGGGGATTCGCCACAATCGCGGCCGTCAGACCGGTCATGGACGAGTGGCTGGAGAGAAGACACGGTGCTCTCTCCTACCGGTTGACACAGATGCTTGCCGAGCACGGTAGCTTAGGTAGGTATCTGTGGCGAAAACACCGGGAAACCACGGCCGAGTGTCAGCACTGCGAGGACCGCAGCGATGACACAGCGTTCCACACGCTGGTGGAGTGCACGGCGTGGGCGTAACAGCGCCAGGACCTCGTAGTGGGTCTGGACGTAGACACTCTCTCGCTCGAGACCATGGTGCGAGCCATGCTCTCCAGCGGGAGTAAGTGGGACTGCGCCGCCTCCTTCTGCGAGCAGGTCATGCTCGTGAAGGAGGCGGCGGGACGGGTACGGGAGAGAACTCTCCCACCCGAGTTCCGCAGTCGGCGGCCTGGGCGCCGCCGACGTGTCTTCGCCGAAGACTATCGGCCACCATGACCGGGGGCCTGAGGACGGTGAGAGGGCGGCTCACCGTCCTTACAGAAGCAGCGTGACGTGAGCAATTCACACACGCCCCCCCCCCCTTAGAAGCGGGATCACACCCGAAACCCCCCAAAGACGCGGGATAGCACCCGAAACACCCCCTGGGCGAGGCCGCAGCGGCGGCCGTGGGTCTGTTGGGAGTTCTGGGACATCCTTCCGAGGGCTTCCCCGGGGCTCCCAACCACAGGCTGTTGGGCGTGACGTGAGGTTTTTTAGTCGGTAGGAGTCCGGCATAACATCCATGAGGATTTTCCCTCAGGTTAAACAAAAAAAAAAAAAAAAAAGGTGTATAAAAGAACAGCAATTCTTTCAACAGACTCATGGGAGCGTATGAAACTGCCCTGTTTGCTTAATCATAAAAGAGCTTAAAGATTAAGTCCATTCTAAAACAATTCAGTCCACGCCTTCGGATTATTTTACAATAGCCTTAATCATTAAGCTCTTTTATGACTAAGCCAACACGCCAGTCTAGATTTGCACTTACATTCAAAGGAACCCTTTAATTTCTAGGTTTTGCGGAAGTTGAGATGCCTCTAATTCCTGAACTACAAAACTCTCATCATTGAAACTTGTGTAAAAAAATTCTTAAAGTACTCTCTTTATAACACTGGGACAATTTTTGGAATCGGACTACGCATTAAGAAGTTACAACTTAAAAACCTTTTTGTCTTTCATCCCCTCTCCCACAGGAACCGGGCAAAATGTCGGGATCAAAAGTATCCTAGAACCTTCCTCGGATTATAGCTAGTATACATACGTAGCTCTTATTGTACCAAGTTTCATTCAAATCGATTTAGTAGTTTCGGCGTGATACTTATTCGGGATACAGACAGACAGACAGACATGAAAAGTTAAAATTACATTTTCGGCTTCAGTATCGATAAGAGTAGTAAAATTTTCAAAATATCTTCCATGTACAGACTCTCGACCCTCTACAGTTATATTATATGTATAGATGCACCCTTTAAATATATTAAAACAAATTTGGAACATCATTCTTGTTCTTTGTAGTCAAAAAAGTTATATTCCCTAAAACTAATTTCTTAATTTATAACTTGACTTTGAGCACATCGTACATTATTCTTCCCCATCATTCAACTTGAGTGATGGAGTAATATATTATGAAAATTCGTGATTAATGAATTTTCACTACCTTATTATTATACAAGGATGTGAGCCGTCATGCATAAATTATGTATACTTTGTGTGTTATAATTATTAAAGATTATGTGTAGCGATAAGTTTTCGAGTAGAATGATATATAAGTATACCGAAATTCTCGCAAAATTCAAAAGGTAAAATGTGGGTTTAAGCATAGATTTAGAATTTCTCGCTACTCTCAATAGATCCACATAGCGTGCGAGCGAGACCTCATTTACCAGTACACATAGCTCGAGAGGAAAAGAGATAGCATCTTGTGTACTCTTAATTTATCACCCTATCACCCGTGGTGATAATATGTCATTCATATTTTACAATATTCTGTAGTGATCTTACGAATAAAATGGAAAAGGAGAACGCCCAGAGATCATTTCTTTTTGAAAAACCTTAATAAAAAGTGTATGGCCATCTAAGTAAATTGGAAAATCATGTAATATTTTTTTAACAATCTTTTAATTCAATCGATCAAAATCTTTTGTGGCGTTTTAACTTTGATTATTGTTGAATGAAACGATGGCTTTCATAAACATGAGAAATTTATTATTTTTGCTCTTTACAAAATAACACGTATTTGTCAGTCTACATTATCAACCGCAAGAGGCCCCTAGAAGCGAGTTCAGCTCCGGGGTTGCCACAATAGAAAGCAACGTTCCGTTTTATACAATTTTGTTTTATATTTTATGTGCCTTGTATTGCACATAAGCTGCGGCCAGCGCGGAACTTGGTAGTAGTAAAGACACCTTAAATAAAAACAGAGTTTTTTTTTTTTTTTACTAGTATTACAGTACAATACCTAGATAACTGCTTGTAATAGAATTCAAGCATTCCCATCACCAAATCTTATAAGTTTACATCTCTAACGTTGAGAAGGCAGTTAATACCTATAATATTTTCTAAATTAAGTTCTTACTTACACTATTATTACCTACTAATCTATAGGAAGAGGACAGACTTTCATAATGCTAGTACGCATTATATATCCGCCTTGCGTTTTTACATCAAGGGCTCGGACTTTGTTGTCCTTCCCAGGATAAACGTTCACTATTCGACCCATTGGCCATTTTAAGGGTGCAATATTGTCTGACCTTAACAGGACCAATGAACCAACAGTCAAATTAGGCTGTTCACCTTTCCATTTGGGGCGATTCTGCAACATAGTCAAATAGTGCTTTGACCACTGTTTAAAGAAATTCTGTTGGATCTGCTGACATTGCCTCCAAAAGGATAGGCGATTAACAGGTACATTTACATAATCAGGTTCTGGTACACTTGTTAGTGGGGCTCCTGTCAAAAAATGTGCAGGAGTCAAACATGACATATCATTAGGGTCAGATGACATACTTGTAAGCGGACGTGAATTACAAATCCCTTCAATTTGAATGAGTGTAGAATTTAGTTGTTCGTATGTCAATACGCTGTTACCAATTACCCTTTTAATGTGATACTTAATAGATTTTATACCAGCTTCCCATAAACCAGCGAAAACGGGACTATATGCAGGTACGAATTTAAATTCAATTTGCTTGTCTGCTGCATAAGCATGAACCGCGGATGTGTGCTCAGCTGAGTTTTGTAGCTGGTACAGTTCCTGTAACTGCGTATTGGCACTTCGAAAGGTACTAGCGTTGTCGCAAAATATTTGAGAAGGCTTATTTCGACGTGATACAAAACGCTTTAGACAACTAAGAAAGTTTTCACTTGTCATATCTGAGGCCAGCTCGATATGTATGGCCTTTGTGACAAAACACACAAATATGAGTATATAGCCCTTGTAAAGTACCGGCTTTCTTACACGAGCGAACTTTAATGTAAACGGTCCACCGTAGTCTATTCCAGTCTTCTCAAACGGTCTTGCTACACACACTCTTTCTTTAGGTAATGATCCCATCAACTGGGTTGCGCTCCTAGCCTTAAGTTTAAAGCAAGTGATGCATTTATGAATTACACTTTTAATTTCTCGAAGGCCATCAATTAGCCAATATTTTTGGTTTAGATAAGCTAACATTCCCTTTTGGCTAGTGTGCATTAAATCCTTATGAGCCTTGAGTATTATTAATTTTGTAATATTTGAACCCTTAACTAATACAATTGGGTATTTTGTTGAATAGGACAGCTCAGAGTTTTGTAAACGACCACCTACTCTTAACATATCATTTTTGTCTAAAAAACAGTTCAGAGAGCTGAGGCTGCCCTTTACAATTTTCTTGCTCCTTATGGAGGCAATTTCTGGTGCATAATTTTGATGCTGATCAATTTTTATAATAGTATTTAATGCTTCATTAAATTCAGTAGGTAAAAATTCACCCTTATTCCTACTCTCTATATTCAGTTTACAATTTTTACAAAATCTTAGGAGATATGCCATTATTCTTTTTATTTTGTCTATATTTGAATATTTTGTCAAAAATTCAAATTGGTCCTTAACATTTACATTTAACAGACAAGTTTTGTTTATACTTTTCAATTCAGGTAAGTCTAAACTTGCAACCACATTCATCCTTTTATGCTCATAGTCAAAAGCTTGCAATGCACTAGGTCCATGCCACCATAAATTATTTGATTGCAGCAAATGTGGCTGCACTCCTCGCGATATACAATCTGCAGGGTTGGATTCAGTTGGAACATAGAACCAGTGAAAATTGCATGTAAGCTCCTTTATCCTTTTTACTCTATTTGCAACGTATGCTTGCAATTTTATTGGCTCTATGTCCAGCCAGGAAAGTACTATCATTGAGTCTAAGTATAGATATACATTTATATCAAATTTTGTTTTGAGAAGATTATACAATCTGTGTACTAGCATAGCCAGTAATAAGGCACTATTTAGCTCTAACCGAGGCGTACTCAAATCTTTGTTGATTGGACAAATTCTTGACTTTGAACATAATAAATTGACTGATACACTGCCATCAACATTTATTACTCTTAAATATACCGCACAGCCATAGGCCATGTTCGAGGCATCTCCGTATCCAACCAATTCAAGTTTTTGAGAACGCCTGACATCAATGTGTCTATTTATTTTTATGCTTGACATTTCAATAAGGTTTTTGGCAAAGCATTTCCATTCTTCATTTAGGTCACAAGGCAGATAATCATCCCAAGAAAGTTGCAATTTGCAAATTTTTTGTAATATAATTTTAGAATATACAAACACTGGGCCTGCAATTCCCAGAGGATCAAAACATTTACTTATAAATGATAACACTTGTCTCCTAGTATATTTTTCTTGTATGTTAGTTTCTGGACAGCTAACAACTAGTTCATCAGCAGAAACATTGTAAGACAGGCCAAGAGTTTTCACAAACACCTCGTCTTCATCTAAGTTTACACTTTCATTAAAATTTAATTTATTATCAGGAATACCTCGCAATAAGCAACTGCTATTCGCGCACCACTTGTGCAGTTCAAATCCGCCTAAGTGAAGCAGGTTTATTAATTGTGACTTAATTTTTGCCAGAGTTTCAATATTGTCATGGCCTGTTATAATATCATCGATATACGTTTGTTTTTTCAGTACTTCCGCCGCAAGCGGAAAATCCGTTTCAAATCTTTGTGCTAGCTCAAGCAAACATCTTGTGGCTAAAAAAGAAGAGCTTTTTTGCCCGTAGGTTACGGTTTTTAGTTGCAGACACTGAATGGGGGCGTCAATAGCGTCCCTCCAGAGAATGTTTTGCAGTGGCCTATATTGAGGATCAATTAAAATTTGTCTGAACATTTGTTTTATGTCTGCAAGTAATGTAAATTTAGGTAACCTAAATTGTATTAAAATATCAAATAAGTCACTCTGTACAATAGGACCGTTTAGTAAGACGTGATTTAATGACACTCCGTTTTTTGTTAATAATCCTCCATTAAAGACCGTGCGCATTTTTGTCGTTTTACTGCGATTATTAAATACAGGGTGATGCGGTAGAAAGAACACGGCATCATTTTTTAAGTCGTACCTTGATATATCATATACCTCAGCATGGCCTGAATCGATATAATCTTTAATAAATTCCTTATATTGTTTATAAAGTTCAGCATCCTTTAATAAACGCTTTTCCAAATTTAGGAATTGCTGTAACGCACTAGAAAATGAATCCCCTAGTTCCAGTTTGGTTATTGGCAATTTTAAAGGCAACGCAACTTGAAATTTGCCATCTTGCAAAGTAACGGACTCCTTGAAACTAATTTCTGCAAGTTCCTGTTCGGTATTATTTTCAGGAAGGACCTCCGGAACCTTCTCTGCCTCCCAAAACCGTTTTAGGCTTGCTTCAAGTTGCATTGACTCCGAGTCAAAAGCGGAATGAGGATGACTGACCTTATTTGCTGCAAACAAGCATGTTTTTTGCGTTACCGCATTTACTGTGGGCACTGCCCCAGCAATTATGTGGCCAAACTGGGTGCTGACTAGGAAAGGGCCGCCCAGACTAAGCTGCCGGTCCTGGTGCTTTAGCGTCTGAAAGAAATATTGACATCCTAATAAAATAGTTATTGGTGCCTTCTTGTCAAACAGCGGATCCGCAAGTTTAGCATAGCTGGGTATATCCAAAGTGTCCCTTGGGACAATAAACTGTGGCTGGTCCTCAGTAATTTCGTCCACAATACTACATTTAACTTTAAGTTTGAAATCATTGACACAAGATCTAACAGAAAATTCTGCCATCTCTTTGGACTCACTTATTCCTTTCCCTATTCCTGTGGCAGCATTATCCTCAAAATATTTAGCGCACTCAAGTCGTTCTGCCAGGCTTGCTAAAACTAACGACACTTGACTACACCCATCCAAGAGTGCTCTGGCCCTAATGTAGGTACCATCCTTTGCCTTCACTAATGCCACTATGGAGGGTAAAAGCTCCTCCTTCTGATTTCTACATACTAGTCCTACCTTGTTAGTTGACGGCAAGCCTTGGTCCTGTTCACATGATTCAAGTACCTCATTGTTCTGATGCAGCAGAGTATTATGAGGTGCCTTACAAACTGAACATTTAAAGTTAAACATGCACTTATCATCATGTTCATTTAGGCAAATCTTGCAAAACGACTTGTTCTTTTCAATAAATTGTACCCGTTCGTCAGCATTGGCCAACTTAAATTTGGGACAAATGTACAATTTATGCATCTGTGAGTTACAATACTTACATTTTATTTTCTTCTTTTTGTCTTCGACAGTTGTCACCCGACTTGTAGCAAGGGAGGCTCTCCTTGGCCTCTCTTGTTGTTGAGTGCTGGAGGTCAGCGACAATGTTTCCAATGCCGCAGCCTTTTTTTCTATAAAATTAAACATTAAATCTAACGTGGGCATGTCCGTGGACTCTTGCTCTAGATAAAAGGACCTAATTGTGTACTGATCAAGTTTTTTTTGTAATATGCAGACTAACAGGCTATCCCACTGTGTTGTTTGCTGATCTAAACCTTTTAGAGCCCCAAGATGTTGCTTGACTACACTTAATAGACTGCGCAAAGCTACAGGAGTGCATTTGGTTATTGGGGGAAAGTCTAGAATGTTATTTATATGGTGTGTGATTACTCTTGCCTTGTTATCATACCTCTGCCTTAATAAATCAAGCGCAACTACATAATTTTCACTTGTTAGGGGTAAATGTTTAATTACATCAAGGGCTTCGCCCTGCAGGAATGAGGTTAAATAATACAGTTTGTCACACTGAGTTATACTTGTGTTTTTGTCCACGACCGAGCGGAACAAGTTTATAAAAGGCTGGTACTCACTCAACTGCCCATTGAAAGTGTTAATCACTATACGAGGAAGTTTCTGGAATCCTTTAGAATGCTCATTGCTTGAGCAGCCGGGTCCACTTAGCTTGAAGTTTATTTTCGACAAAGTCTGACAATATTTGTCCTCCATGGCATCAAAATCCTCCTTGTCGTTGGGGTCCAACACCTGAATTTCAATATTCATCTCCGAATATTGGGCAAAGGCCGATATAAGTCGGTCTTTCTTTACCTTGAGTAGCTCCAAGTCTAACTCGCCGGTTATACCGCTTACGTACTTTTCTGTTTTTGTAATTACACTTTTACATTGCCCGCGGCAGGCTACCAGCCTTTTTAAATCTTCCATTTTTTGTTAAACTGCGCAGTATTACACAGAACTGTACCTCGAGTAACGCAAATTACGAAAAAGAAACCACAATTCCAGCACGACAGTAATCGCGTAAGAGGATTCTTTCAAAGGCTTCTTTCAAGCACCGGCGGTCCGCGGCAGGAAATCCGACCGAAGAACATAGTACTCGGCGGAGACGGCACGCGCTCAATAGCAGCGCGTTCCGAAATTGGTCGCGTTATAGCACGACCTGCGTACACGGCGTAGAATATAACCTCACACTATTAGCAAGATTTATCACAATACAATATCACTGATTATTGTAGTAGCACTGATTCCAAATGTCTATTAGGCTTATCGAAGGACCATTTCATGTTGAATGAAACGATGGCTTTCATAAACATGAGAAATTTATTATTTTTGCTCTTTACAAAATAACACGTATTTGTCAGTCTACATTATCAACCGCAAGAGGCCCCTAGAAGCGAGTTCAGCTCCGGGGTTGCCACAATAGAAAGCAACGTTCCGTTTTATACAATTTTGTTTTATATTTTATGTGCCTTGTATTGCACAATTATAATTCGTGGTTGTATCGCTTGTACGCGCCGCGGACTGACCCATAGATTAAGAATTTTTCGCTGACTGACCAAATGAATGGTACTGACGTGACGAAGATGGCCGCCAATCGCAAATATCAATGTGTGGGGCCCATAGATCTAGAACAGCGAAAAATCCTAAAACTATGGTGGGGCCTACATTTCGGGGTTCATGCAACAATGTTGTTGAGATCATAGATTTAGTATCGATAAATTCTAAATCTATGGTTGAGTTGGAAGTAGGTACTATTACTAGCAGATTATTGTATTTTTTATATAAAATAGCATTCTAACTATAGTAAAAATCTGGGCTGGTGATATATTATTCATCGTGTTGCGAGCATATTAGACATTTGAACGAAATACGAACTGTTAAAAATTGAAAACTTTTTAACAAAACGTCTTTTCGGTAATGAATGTGCGGTTTTGCAGTAGATCAGATAAAAATGCCACGCTGCGTGAATTGTTCACTTTCTTTGGTACGTACCCTACCTCGACGTTGACGATGACCTCTTTTTAAAATCAAATATCGAGTACAACCGATTTACAACACTATACCAAAGACAAACAAGACTGGAAAAATGGGAGATTGCGCGCAAGATTGGAGACCAGCTAACTACTCCGTTGTAAAATTTTCCACAATCAGTGTATTATGAGTGTTTTATGAGTAAAAAGTGGTGGTTTTTTAAACCTAAAAGCTCAACAACGTGCACAAGTGTTGGAAAGTGATATAACGCAGTAAAACGTGACTCTTTAATTTTCGACAAACTCCAGAGACACTTCTAGTAAAGTCCCACCGCTTTACTAGAGAAGACAGTCAGTCTTCTCTAGTAAAGCTTGACTTAGGACCGTGCTTGACTTTGAGTGTCCTAAGAGGACGAGGACCGAGAAAAATGACATAAACAGCTGAATATTAAATAATACAAGAATTGTCAGTATGGTTTTAAACACCTTTGCCTGTCCTTTGGACGAATAAAGCAACAACAACAACAAGGAAAAATGACAGTTTAAAATGTTTATCACCGAAGGATTTTTCATGAAATTATTTTATATAAATTGGTGTGAAATGTTTATATAAAACAATGTATGGTTCCATACAAAGTGATTATGATCAGGATTGATATTTAAATGGTAAGTAATTAAGGAACAATCGAGATCCAATTTGTTTATTTACTACATTATCTCAATAAGTTGATATGTGGTAAGTAAATACATTTTCAGGGTTTTTTATAAGTGTGTTGGAACTATTACTTTTATCTTTTTTTAATTAAATCCATGTTCATCCATGTAACGATTACACTTTTTGGACAAATTGACTTGATGGCTTCAAAACTAACCTCTAATTTGAACAGCAAAACGAAGAATGATAGAAAACCCTACAAAATAATAGAATATTTTTTATTTCCTATGAAAGTATGATATCCATCCAATTTAATCTCCGATTTTCGCTGTCATACTAAATTATTTGTTATGAAACGGCGGTCCATTGAAAGATGGGCAGTCGCCTTTAATATTTTCTACGATGGTGTCGAGTTCAGTGTGTGAATTTGATATTAAATAACATATAGAGATATTCATATATAGATATTCATATATTCATTTTCACACATAGATATTTCTTTTTTGGTTTCGTTTTCTATCTGACACTTTTATCTTGTACATTCTAAATCTATGGGTTTAAGTATGCCTCTGCCCACCTATTCTTCTTCTTCTTCTCATATAGCGTCTGTCCATCTAAAACAGGTTGCGATCAGTACGGTTTAGTACTGTCTGTCTCTCACTTGTCAAAAAAGTTCAACTGCTTCCCCCTACCTATTAGGGAAAATATATTCAAGTTTTTTTACTCCTTCCATCGTAACACCTTATTAAGACTGTTGTTTTTAACGTAACAAAACTTGTTAGCTGACAATTTTAAAAGTTTAAAGGACAATGGCAGAAAATTGTCTGATAATTTAAAAACGCCCATAAAAATGAGTTACGCCAAAGTAATTAATTGTTTATTTTGTGATTTTACTAGCATCTAAATGTTCAAATAAAAGCCGGCGTTAAATCTACATTTTAAAAGATTTTCAACGATTATTCACAGCCATGAGGCGTGTGAGCTAGCCAATCAAACCGTGCGTTCGTACCTTGTCAGTTTGACATGACAGATTACAGAATACACCGCGCTTTTTGTCGAAAGTGTTGTTTTGTATGCTTTTTCTGATTTTCTTTAATAATAACTGACCCTGGACTGTTTTATGGAATCTGATTCGTGTGACTAGTGCGTGCCCAAAGGACTCTTGATATAGCTTTTGAGTGAAATAAAAATAAAATAAAATAAAAAATAAATAAAATAAAATAAAATTTATTCCCTTTGAAATTTTTAAAAAATTATTTAGGTTTGTCAAAATTTTTGTGACTCTACCGGGGGTTCGGAAATGCTACAGACTGAGAAGAACACCCCAAGAAACTCAGTCCGGTCCCTCTTATTCATCTTAGTATCTAATACAGTTTTTTTTTTTAAATGTAGAAAGGAGCAATTCGTGTCACTGCCAGGCAGTCTTGTCTTCTAGAAAGTCTTTAATGCTATAATAAGCTTTCTGGCACAATTTAAGCTTTACTAGTTTTTTAAATTTATTAACTGACAAACCTGTTATGGCTGTCGGCAATGTATTGTACATTCGAATACAATTACCCGCAAAAGAATTGCTTATTTTATTAAGCCTAAATCTAGGTACAGCCAATTTATTCTTATTTCTTAAGTTTAGGTTATGGATATCACTATTTTTAATAAATTTACTGTTATTTTTATGAGTATATAATAAGTTTTCATATATGTACTGTGAATACACAGTAAGGATGTTGATATCCTTAAACTTTTCTCTTAATGACTCCCGAAACCCCATACCATAGATAGCCCGGACAGCCCTTTTCTGCAACACAAAGATACATTCGATGTCGGCAGCGTTACCCCATAATAGTATGCCATAGGTCATGACACTGTGGAAGTAGCTAAAGTAGACAAGACGCGCTGTTCTAATGTCTGTCAGTTGTCGGATCTTTTTAACGGCATAGGCTGCAGAGCTCAGTCTGCCCGAGACTTTCTCGATATGAGGCCCCCACTGCAAGTTGGAGTCTAACTTTATGCCCAGAAAGACAGTTTCATCGACCAATTCTACTTGATCATCCCTAATCCTAATACTGGTGTTAACGAGCCTAACATTTGGCAAGGTGAATCTTATACATTTTGTTTTAGTTTCGTTTAACAATAAATTATTAGCGTTAAACCAGTGGACTACCCTAGAGAGGGCATTGTTTACTTCGTCAAGATCGCGTTGTCCACGTTCAACTTTAAATATTAAAGATGTGTCATCAGCAAACAAAACTACCTCGTGATCGTCTCTTATAAGGTGAGGGAGATCATTTATGTACACTAAAAATAGAAAAGGTCCCAGAATTGAACCCTGAGGCACCCCCATTGTTACAGCAGAACCATTTGACTGTTTACCATTTATAACTACTCTCTGTACTCTATCTCTAAGGTAAGAACTAATTAAATCCAAGGCCGTCCCCCGGATTCCATAATGATCAAGTTTTTGAATTAAAGTCTGATGCTGGACACAATCGAAGGCCTTAGATAAGTCGCAGAATACACCATAAGCATCATACGACTCCTCCCAGGCCTCATATATACACTCTAACAATTTGATGCCAGCATCCGTGGTAGACCGACCTCGCGTGAAACCGAATTGTTTAGTATGGAATAGTTTATTTGTATTAAAATGATTTTGCATTTGATTAAGCATTACCTTTTCAAAGATTTTACTAAACGTGGGTAGTACAGAAATAGGACGAAAATTGGACGGATCTGAGGTGCTACCCGATTTAAACAGAGGAGTTATTTTACTAAACTTCATTAAGTCAGGAAACACACCACTATCAACACAATTATTAAATATTATTGATAATTCAGGGGCAACCATTTCAATTAACGAATTAACTAAATGTACAGAAATTCCCCAGAGGTCAGCAGTTTTCTTAATATTTAAAGATTTAAAAGTTTTTATGACAGTGTGTATACTAATTTTACTGAATTTAAATATTTCATTACAGCAAGGAACATTTGCTTTTAACAAGGATTCTGCTATTGGGGTAGAAGAACCTAGGGCTCTGGTCAAATCTACTGGAATTCGAGAAAAAAATTGTTCAAATTCGTTAGCGACTTCGGCATCTGTTGTAATTATGTTACCATTTACTTTAAGTTTAAAATTATTATCATTCGATTTTGCTTGGCCTCTTTCTGCGTTAATTATTTTCCAAGTAGATTTAACTTTGTCTACACTATTGAGAATTTTATTACTTATATACTTTCTTTTGGCTGCTAAGCAGTCTGCTTTAAACTTTTTTGAATAAGTTTTAACATAATTTAGAAATTCATCTGTTCTATTAAGCTGTCTTTCTGAGTATAGTTCATACAGTTTTTGTCTACTTTTATGTATATCCTCAGTGGCCCATTCACTGAAGGCTGGCCTATCACCGATTGTGACTTCCTTAGACTTGAATACGGAGTTGAACTCATTGTAAAAGGAATCAAAAAATAACTTATACATTACATTTGGATCTAAGCCAGTGTCTAAAAATGGAAGTTTATTGCAAAGTCCAACTCGCATACGTTCCAAGCGGTCACTAGTTACTGGTCTACATAATATTTTACGTCTTTTAACTTTTTCTCTTGTGATCTTGAAAGATGCTATTTGCCCAGTATGATCTGATTTTATCTTATTTATAATACTCTTACTTTCTGGCAACATATCACTGTATATATTGTCCAGACAAGTAGCTGTTGTATCACAATATCTAGTAGGCTCTAAAAATAAGTTAGTGAGATTGTGTGATTTAAATAAATTTAAGATATCATTGGTCTGACGCGTATTTATAAGTATATTAACATTAAAATCACCGCACACTATTAGGTGTTTATTAGTTTTTCCAAGTTTAAATAGCACTTTATCCATTACTTCCTCAAACTCACAAAAGGGTGAGACTCCAGGTTTATATACGCATACTACTATGAATTGCTCCAATTCTACGCACGATATTTCAACTGTACACTCTACAGAGAGGGACACAACATCTTTCCGTTCCTTATATTTTAATTTCTTATTTAATAAAATCATCGAACCCCCCCGTGTTGTGTTGACCCTGCAGAACGCACTACCAACCCGGTGACTACTGAAACTGAACATGAGCTCATACTCCTTACGCATATGTTCTGTAAGACAAACAATTTCAATATTATCTGAGCTCATGAACAGCTCCAATTCAAACTCTTTGACCTGTGTTAATGTTGCAATATTATAATGCACCAGGCTGATGTAATTTACATTTTTTAATTTAGTTTTGTTCGGAGGACAGTTTCCGATAAAATTACGGTTTGCAATTAAATTTAACTCTATTAATTTACAATTTTGGCTAGAGGGTAATTCCTCTGTTGTCCCAGCAGTTAATTTAAATTACTTGGAACAGATTCCAAAGTCCTAAAACTACTCTGCTCAAATAAAGCAGTTTTGTCAGCCAAGTTTTTGGCTACAGAATAAAAATAATTAAATAGCAAACTTGCTACTTGTCTTTTATAATATTTGGGTAGACAATACCTACCCTTGTGATTATTATAGACTATAAACTTGCTATGTGACAAATTTGTGTTAAATACAGAATTAAAGTCAATTATATTAAATTTATTATTATACTGACTTATTAAATTTAAACGTAAATTCATCTTATATCTAAATGAATTTTCCGAATCTGGCACACCTTTTATAAATGGAAGTGTGAACATTACAACTTGTATGACATTTAAGTTTAAGATGTAATTCATGTATAGGGACAAATCATCATTGCTAATTTTCCCCCTGTTTGCACAGAAAATTATTATTTTACTGTTAGCTTCAAATTTATATTCTAATATCTTTTGCATAATACCACTTAATGAAGCACCCGGATAGCAATTATTAATAACCGAGTAATAACTTGAATTTGAGTTTTGTTTTAAAAATGAACTTAGATTGGTACCAATATCATCACTAAATACAATTAATTTAGTACAACTATTACTATTATTTACACTGTCACACAATATATCCACTGATGTACTGGGCGAGCATGTGATAATGGGAGCTAGGGGCTCAGCGGTAACCGGTTCGCCCTGGGCCTCCACCGGCTCAATTGCTTTAGGGCAGTTAATATTGCATAAGTGGTCATTTAGGAAACAATTAAGGCGCTCAGTGTTATCATTTGATGTTTTGAGTACCTTGTCTATTGTTAAAGAACATTTAGTAAAGTCCTTAAGGGACCATTCATATTTTTTAGTCATATATTGTAGCTCAAATTGCAAACTTTGTATTTTTGACTCTAATTTTTGTGTGTCAGTGCAATATTTTAAATGGCCCTGTTCTAGTTCTAACATTGACAATTTAGCTTGTTCTCTAAATTTTAAACAAGAACCTATATTTTTACACTTCTTGATTAACATTTTATGGAATTTTAATTGCTTTTTTGATTTTTGTATGAACTTTTTAATTTTTAGATATTTTTTTAGTTTATTTCTGCTGCAAAACAAAACCGACTTGTCCTGTTGATATGGACTGTCACCTGTAAGATCTATAGTAGTCAAGTCCAGGTTTTGAGAATTTGCAGAAGGAATAAACTGCGGGATACCATTCATTAACTCACTAAAAAGATTATCGGTTTGTTGGGCAGTAACTTTCTCAGCAGCTTCTTCCAGGTGTGAGATCTGTCCCTGGGCATCCCTTAGCTCCTGTTCCAGAAAGGTAGTCCTCCTCAAGGTTTTCTCATACTCGTCACTGCACTCTTGGAACCTATCTACAATTGACTGAAGGTGGTCCCGCTCCGCAACAATGTCATCATAACTAACATGAAGTCTTGATAATTCGCATTTTAATTTTTTTGTGTCATTCAGAGCGTTTATCAATAGATTTTCATTTTCCTCTCTTTCCTTTTCCAACTGTACACAGAGCTCCGTTTTAGATTTAAGCTCCAGCAACACCAACTGAAGTTTGGGCTCTTCCTGCTGGCGGCCGAGAGCTCTGCGACTACGGGTATTCATATTATTAATAAGTAAGTGCAATTAAACGCGAATTAAATGATAGAGCTCCTTGTACAGTTTATGGTAAGAAGTAACAAGGTTATGTAGGTACCGGCAATAAATTATACTTAATATTGTTATGTACTTACGCAAATACACCAACCGTCGTCAACGTCGAGTAAACGCTTATACAAGTATAATAATTCTACTCACGAGAAACAGTCGATTTATTATGTATTTACGTGAAAAAGAAAAGATTTAACATTCGAAAAAAACGGGTACCTGACTCGTCACTTCTCACACCAAAATACACGGACAGAACACTTTTATTATATTAATCTGACTATTTTAGGACACTATTAATGCGATGATAATGGTTTTAATTGGTTTAAAATTGTTTAAATACTAAATAACTAATTAATTTTAAAAATATTTTCAGAGAGCTAAAATTTTTGACAGTTCGATAGTGTTGCCAGACTCGGAATCTCAATCTCTCGTGACCTTGTGCTATTCCCTACTGGACTGTTTATTTGTGAATTGGATTTGTTGTTCATCGATAATGGAAGATCGTGGGAGACAATCGAGGCCTACGCGCATTGTTTGTGTTAATTGCATTATATGTGTGAACATATTGCGCTGATTTGAAATGTTATACAAGTGAAATAAAAGAAATGAAAAAATAGTGGTTTTATTTTTCTTTCATGACATGACTCTCAATCATATAGGCAACAAATCTATACCCTACTCCTGTATATGTACCTACTAAAAGTTTCTAACAACAGTTAGATCTGTAGCAACTTGTTTACCTACTGCACGTACTATTTTATATAGGTAAGTACTAGATTTTTTATTAGAGTTAGTCAAAACCGGTTCTTTCCCACCGTCCACCTTCCCAGACCACCTGGGTGTACGGTTGTATTTTTTTTTTAACTACGGTTCACCTATCCGGTATATCATTAATAGATATTGGTGACGGTCCACCTCAGTTAATGCTGGCTGGGTTACAATTTTTTAATTGCATTTAAGACTCATTGTACATTTAATTAATAGATTTATCCCAGTAGTTCCATGGAACTGTTATCTTGTTCGTGTCCCAGTAGTTCCATTACACGAATAAAAGTACAGTTAAGTAGTGAATTCATTATCATATAGCAAAAACAAATGAAGATCGGCAAAACAAATGAAGAACGGCAAAACAAATGACGATCGACAAAACTAATGAAGATCGACAAAACAAATGACGATCGACAAAACAAGTGACGATCGACAAAACTAATGAAGATCGACAAAACAAATGAAATTTTACAAAACAAATGACGATCGACAAAATAAATGAAAATCGACAAAAATGACGGTCGGATAAACAAATGACGATCGGCAAAACAAATGACGATCGAAAAAACATATGCATGTCAATAAAACAAAAGACTATAAGCAATTCGATAAGATCAAAAAATACTCTCAGCTATATTTTGTAATCTAGATGCGATTGCCATTCAAAAAAATAGGTGCAAGCAATTCTCGACCTTATAAACATGCACAATATTTATTTATTTTTTACATATTCGTGATCAGTGATGTCTATAAACGCCTAAAAGCACATTTTTATAAAAGCGTCAGTAAGGTCGAGAATTGCTTGCACCTATTTTTTTGAATGGTAATCGCATCTAGATTACAAAATATGAGTAATTTTTGACCTTATTAACTTCTAGTTTTTTGTTTTATTGATCTGCATAATATATGTTTTATCGAAGTTCATTTGTTTTTTCGATCGTCATTTATTTACCCGACCTTCATTTGTTTTTTGATCTTCATTTGTTTACCCGACCGTCATTTGTTTTTTCGATCGTCATTTGTTTACCCGACCGTCATTTGTTTTGTCGGTTTTCGTTTGTTTTGTCGATCTTCATTTGTTTTGACGATCTTCATTTGTTTAGTCGATCTTCATTTGTTTAGTTGATAATAGTTTCCATAATAAGGTGTACCGTGGAAATTTAAAATTTTCAATGGTACACCTAGGGCTAGGTGGACAAAGGTGAACCGTAGTTAAAAAAAAATTACCACCGTACACCCAGGTGGTCTGGGCAGGTGGACGGTGGGAAAGAACCGGTCAAAACGTGTAGGTATACATTCAATAAAATAATAGTTCTGACATATCAGTATGACCATCGAGAAACACTCCAGTCGGTTACAATACTGTAGTCTGTAGTCACCATAGTGTTTGAACATTTATATGTATAGGTAAGTAGGTATGGCGGGACTAAGAATGACAACATAACCTAACGATAAATATACAATATCTTTATTTTCCGGCTTTCTCGATGGAAAATGAATTCATTGATGGAATCTACTAGCAAAACTGAAACGTTTGACATATTTTTCACTTATGTGCGCTCATCTTTTATGTCAGACAATTGCTAGTATGGGAAACTGCCATTGTCCTTTATGTAAGATCTAACTGAGCAAGATCTTTATAAACCGATGGGAACATATAGATAAATGCAGTTTAAAAAAACATAGGTCCACAGTTCTGTCACCAGAATGGTGGTTTATACTTCAGCCAGAAGCTCTGGTTTGCCATACAACGTTGCAATAGCGCTACCATTTTGAGCACGGTTGTGGTTGACGGCGATGTGGAAGATTATTAGTTTTTGATGCATGAATCTGCAGTACCAAACTGCCCTTATTTTTATTTATGTTCCCCTACTTCATAACTTGCTACGTAAGCGAACGCGATACCAACAAACAGTTGAAACCTATTGAAGTGTCCTACGTGACCAAACGTAAGTGCGGTGCGGTGCGGGGCGGCGCGAAATGAAGCGAACGCAATCAGTTGGTTTGATATTTGCGCGCGAACTGGATGCGGTGCCGCCGTGTTTTTTGTAATGTTGGAAATAGAAATTTTAATCAATGTAATCAAAGAACATCCTATATTATGGGATAAAAGAAGTAAATTTATTAGCTTCGATTATGCCTCTCTAAGTATACAATGCTGTTTTCATTATTATGTTTTCTCTTTTTAGGGTTTCGTAGCCAAATGGCAAAAACGGAACCCTTATAGATTCGTCATGTCTGTCTGTCTGTCCGTCTGTCTGTACGTCCGTGTGTCACAGCCACTTTTCTCCGAAACTATAAGTCTATGCTATTGAAACTTGGTAGCTAGATGTATTCTGTGAACCGCATTAAGATTCTTATATAAAACTAGAAAAAAAGCAGTAAATTTTGGGGGTCCCCATACTCAGAACTGAAACTCAAAATTTTTTTTTTAATCAAACCCATACGTGTGGCATATCTATAGATAGGTCTTCAAAAATACTATGGAGGTTTCTAACATAATTTTTTTCTAAAGTGAATAGTTTGCGAAAGAGACACTTCCAAAGTGGAAAAATGTGTGTCCCCCCCCCTCTCTAACTTCTAAACTAAGAGAATGATAAATCTAACAAACATTATATCATATACATTGCTATAAAAACTATCAACGAAAATTAGTTTGAACGAGATAGAGCTGGTAGTTTTTTTTTTAATACGTCATAAACCGCAATTTACGGTTAGTGAAATCGCTACCATTGCGAAAGTGTTAAAACATCAAAGTTACAACGAACTACAAGAACTTTTATATTAGATATGTTACTTGCTGCTACGAAACCCTTCATGGGCGAGTCCAACTCGAACTTGGCCGGTTTATTTTGTAATTTGTGTGTACATAAACTAATAAATAAATAAATAAAATAAATAAATATACAATATTAGTCCCACTTCTTCGCTGTGCATACGTCTTGAGTATTTGATATTTAAGGAATGAATTTTCCAATAATATTTGTTTCCAACCGTCCATGACAAATCATCCATCCATCCAAGATCCAAACTGCCACGTCTCCACGGCACCGAATTATAATTCTCCAAAGAGGTCAAGTATTTTGGGGTACTTCTTGACAGCAAACTAAACTGGAGTAATCATCTCGAAAAACAAATTAACAAAGCTACGGTCAGTCTTTTTTTTTTGTTTAACCTGGGTAAAACGTGTGTAAAAACTGGGATGGCAATAGCCATACCAAAACCCCGTGCAAAATATGCGCAGAAATGACGTTGATTCGCGGAAACCAGCCTCTGAAAACCTAGAACCTAGAACTCCATACATTTTTTTGGTCTATGGCAGTTGCATCAGGCTGATGCAAAGTGCCAACTAAACGACAGCGTCGCCGGTCGGTGGCGGCTGTGCGAGACGATTCGCGTGCACGTAGGACATAGCCGCCACGTCGCACCGCGTCGCGTTGAATTCGCGTGTCACCGCTTCAGAATCGCGTTCGCTTCGAACCGCCTACCTAGGACGTAGCGGTAACTTTAAAATGTATAGATATACAGAATGAATTTTTCAAAAGGGATTGGATGGCCAAATCCGAAACTATAAGGAATAGCGAAAAATGCTCAAAGGAGTCACGAGCCCGATTTTGATGAAACTTAAAACCTCATCATTAGATTTTTGAAAAACCATTTATCCTAGCTGGGAATCGAACCCACTGATTTTGAAAAAAAAACCACACCCTATATTATTACACCATACGATAGTGTTGCTATTAAGGATTTTATTCTGGGAAGTAATAACATACGGCAAACTAAAGGGAAGTGCTCATCTTTAACAAAATGCATTTATTTTTCTTAAGGAAACTGATTAATTGTTCAAAATGTAGACCATTGATATCAATACATAGCTGGATTCGAGACCTCAAGGATCGTACTTCATTCAATATTATTAATTCCGTTTAGAATATTCTCCAAAGAATCATTCTGAGCATGATTTAAAACACGGAATAGTAACGATCTATTCTGGGATTTCGAACGAAACAAATTATGATTCAAAATTTAGTTTCATAAAATATGAATTTTATTAAAATTTCAAACTTTCCTTATATTTGCCGTATATATTACTTTGCAGAATTTGATCCTTATCAGCGACACTATCGTATGGTGTAATAATAAAAGGTGTGTTTTTTTTCGAAATCAATAGGTTCGATTCCCAGCTAGAATTATTGGTTTTTCGAAAATCTAATGATGAGGTACTTAAGTTTTATCAAAATCGGGCTCGTGACTCCTTTGAGCATTTTTAGCTATTCCTTATAGTTTCGGATTTGGCCATCCAAGCCCTTTTCAAAAATTCACCCTGTATAATATAAATTGTTTATAATATAAGTTGTAATAATTTTTATTACATTATCAATCTATACACCTTATAGTTAAAAATGGCAATGAATTATATGTTTCATGTTTCATTGTCATTTTTAACATTAAATGTTCTCAATTTACTATCTATACTATAATAAGAGAGTAGAAATCGTGTGTCTGTACAATTGATAAAATTAAAAAAAAAGTAGCGGGGGCGGTATAAAAACACCAATAGAGCACAAAAATGATGTTTTTAAAATTCTTTTCTGTCTGTCTGTCTGTCTGTCTGTCTGTCTGTCTGTATGAGCGTCAGGATTTCCGAAGATACTGAACGGATTCATTTGCTGTTTACAAAAAAAGATTAAGCTCAACTCGGGGGAGGCTTTAGGCTATTTTTCATCAAAATCGAATCGCAGATGAAAGAACTATAGTCGTATAAAGTTATTATCAATTATTGCCTAAACGGTTCATGGTACGGTGATGAAACTCAGCACGAGCGTTCTTTGTTACAATTTGAAGAAACTAATTTTACCATTTTTGCAAATTCCTCCTCCAAGGGTATAAAAAAGAAGGGTAAAGTTTGTATGGGACAACGTGATTCCTTGGTCTGATCTACTTCAAATTCGGCTTATAGCATTAAAATCATTATTGATTAAAGATGTGTTTCGTATTTTATAAAAAAATATACTATAACGAGCTAAAAAGGGAATGTAAGATAATTTGGGGAAAATTTTTCCAGAATTGTTATCAATACAAGGAGTATTGATAACAATTCTGAAAAAACTTACTCATTATTTTTGATTTAAATTACTTTTAATAGTGACACATTTTTGAACGTTAAATCCGATTGACATTGTCATTCCTATTTGATGTCCAACAGAGATTGATTTTGTGTTATTGTAAATGTCTTCATGTACTAAACTTTAATTAATCATAATTAAAGTTTAGTATAAAAAGTTGAACCGGTAGACTTAGACACAGGCTGTTCAGGAATAATTAACGAACTCGCTCTAAGTGTGTACGGTTCATTCAAATAAAACCAACTATTATCAGGGTATTCATCCTTCGACTAAAGACTGTCAACATGATTCTCCAACCAAAGTTTTAATTACCTTGCATAGGTAAAATTTTGCTTGATTTGGACGAAAAACATTCAGGGTTCCGCATCCAAAGGGGTAAAAACGGAACCCTATTACTGAGACTCCGCTGCCCGTCTCTCTATCACCAGGCAGTACCTATCTCATAAGCCGTGAAGTCACGCTCGCATAGTTCCCATCCCACCACGTAGTTCCCGTTCCCGTGGTATATAGTAAGGGAATATAGCCTATGTGACCCGGGGATAGTGTAACTTCCCAGCAGTAAAATAGTTTACAAATGAGTTCAGTAGTGGCGAAGCCTGCATACAATCAAATCTATAAATCTATTCTCTTTATAATATTAGTTTTTTTTAACATGAAGAAAATCCTACAGGGATGCTATGCCGAACCTGCGGCGCCTCGGTTGCGACTATGTCACAGGCAAAAGCGCTCGGTGTTACTCGGGACGATGCAACGTCCTACAGCTCGCATGTGGATTTTATTGGTTAAAAGACTTCGGAACTGTTTTCAGAATGTCTACAGCGTGTCTGCCTCTACGTGGGGAATATGACACGCAGCACTTGAGAGTTCTGTACTCAGGAACCTTTGTTGCTACGTTGATGTACGCTGCAGCTGTATGGTACCGCGGTCGTCTAACTTTGTGGTCAAGCGTATATTTTTGAGAACACAGCAATCAGCATTATTATTGCTCATGAAGACTTACCGATCACGCAACACTATAACATTACCTGTGCTTGCGGGGGTGTTGCCTGTTGATCTGGAGGTTTCTCGTGATGGACGAGATGCGGACGAGGAAATCCAGCTGGCCCACGGGGAGTTGAAGCAGCTCGCATAAGATTTGGGATCGTGTCCCTTTGGCAGAACCTATGAGAGGCTAGCAGGTCATGATCTATACAGCTTCCTCCGCAATGTTATTTTAAGGCCACAGTTTCGATGAATCCAACCAAACTGGGCGGTCTCCCAGTAACTAACCGAAAACGGTTATACGATAAGGACAAGAAAACGTGGTTGAATACCGTCTAACTAAAATCTCCCCGTCTCTTATTCTATTGGGACATAATGAGCAGCAGAGAATCATTCCCGGTATTTGCACATACTTGCCACACCATTCGGCGCGTGTATGAAATTAATGATACTCTCGAAGAAACCAGTTGAACAGGACGCCAAGTACCCTATATTGTTTGTCAGCATAAGAAAGGTTGTTGGAGAATCGAGCTGGGGACGGAAATTATTTGTAGTGAGTCAAAAAAGCCTCAAAATAGCTCACCCGCCATTAGGTTAATGCGCCGTGAGGCAAGAATTCAATTTGGCTCATAATTATTGATTTGGTCGTGCATTTTTTTTATCGTATTTTCATATTGTATACTATGTGATCACAACCTGTCCCTACTCCATAAGTATGTATACTATATTTTAACAGAGGGGGGGGGGGGGGGTGTTTTCATGCTATATTTTGTTTATAGGAACTTATTGGCAGTTTGAAAAGACTGGCCGTGAGATTTCTTGCCAGATTCTTACTCACAGGCTCTGTCCGTGGCCGTGTTTAGGCCTCTGGTTTCTAACCCTGGCTCTGGAGTTGGGATCTATGAATACTAGTTTCTATGCATAATAATGTATGTATGTATGGTAGAATACAAAATGATGTGATGAGCCGACGATGACGCGAGCGAAGCCGCGGGCACCAGCTAGTACTAAATAAAAGTAATACTTAGGTATACTGTATTGCATATTATTTTAGTTAAAACATTCCAGCTTCAAGACATTTGCATAGCTGAACTGTGAAGATTGTGATCTAGATACTCGTAGCTGTTTTGACTTTCCAAGTTCTCTGTTGTCTTAGCCGTTATTAGTGTTTGTAGAAATTAAATTTAAATGTTTTTTTTATTTCTCTCAATAAAAGATACGAAGAAACAGATATTACGATAGAATCTTTACTTAAACGTTCATAAAGACAACAAAATAAAAATCTAAAATTGTTTTCAATTTAAAAAGTAATAGAGATATTATAGGTCTGTTGCAACTTTGAATCAAAGTAACGATGTGATTGTGGAGTAGCCCACATTGTTCCAATATGACAAATGACATAAAAATTAAGTATTTTGAAATTTAAAAACTTGACATTTAAATTAAATACTAACATTTTGACATTTAATTGAGTTATAGACATTTATAATTGTAATTTCGCTAGCGGACGTCACACGGTTTCACTCGCATTGTTCCCGTTCCCGTGGGAATACGGGAATAAAATATAGCCTATGTTCACCGTAAAGAGTGTAGCTTCCCAACAATGAAAGAATTTTTCTAATCGGTTTTGTAGTTCCGGAGCCTATTCGTTACAAACAAACTAACAAAAAAACAAATCTTTCCTATTTATAATATTATTAGTATAGATAAAATTTGTAATAAATACTTAGACGTTTATTAAACGTCAATTACTTGTATTCTCCCTATTTTTGGGGTAAATGTAGAAACTGGGTAATATCACACTTAGACATTTGTAATTCCTTATGATTAGACTTGTAGTATTTAACCCCTTATCCGTGGCTAGAATTAATGTGTAAAAAGTTCGAAAAAATAATTTTCCCTACTTTAAGGGAAAATTTAAAAACTGGTAACCTTTAAAATATTATATTTGAAAATTGTATAGTTTAGATGCATATACATGATGTAGTGGTCACCAAGTTAATTTTACCTTTGAGAATGGCGAGAGGCTAAACCGGGCAAATGTAAAGTAAATAAATGTTGTGGAACAGTACAAGTGGTGTTATTCAATATAACGAGGGAGGGTCGATTTTCATCATAATATAAGGTCTAATTCTATTAGTGACGTGTTGTAGCGTATATTTACATAAGGAATTTGTAGTGTACAATAGCCCATTAGGTATACATAGAACATACCTTACACAGGCATTTGCCAAATTACCTTATTCATTAACATTTAGTTCACTGGGTGGGTATAACCCCTACACCTACATGTATACTTTACCAAGTATGTGCATTTAGTATTCACAAAAGTCATTTGAATATTCAAAACGACTTAATCTCAACGAGTAAGCGGAGGCGAGACTTTAAGATTCTTTGTAATGCAATATACGGCTCCAGAGATTTTATGAAGTACGGCTGCCTTTAATTCGCTTCAGACAGTCTTAGAATACTTACAAACACGGAGTCCACAATTTGCATACTAATTTATTAACCAAAATAGAGACTCACTTCAAAAACGTCTTAGTTAAAACATTCTATTCCGTAGTTTTTAGTTGTGTTTGCATGTCAGGCTTCAGTTTTGGAAATAACATGTATGTATAGCATGAGAAAAGACATATTTGACCGGAATTAATAAAATCGAATTAGTTATCAAAATGCTATCAAAGCGACAGTCATGGTAATTAATGAATTAGGCAGTGGTTGGGCAACTTCTGGTATTTTTTTGTGTGCCTGACTAATACCCCTGATGTTTATTTTTCGGAGTCGTTCCTAGACTAATCCTTTCAGACCAATTCTCGCTTTTTAGAATTCACATTCATTCTGCATAGGACCTTGTTCATTCTTACATTCAACCAATCACTCTTTTTCAGGTCGCCTACTACTCTCACGTCTACTATTTTTGTATTATTACTTGTTTTCTTATGGCTACACGTAAGTAAATCATTTTCTTCCCCTCCTTTTCTCTTTTTTTAACTTATTTTATCTCATATATTATATTTTAGTTTCTATTTTAGATTTTACATTAGTATCTCATTATCTTAGTACCCTATTTATCTAATCTATAGTAACATACTGTTGAATTATTGATGTGGCATTCTTATATATAATCCTGTATTGCAGCAGAGTGAGTTGTGGTATTACCAAAATTACCCTATAATTTTTACTTATCACTAACATTTTCTTGCTCTTTACTTTTGTTTCCATTTTTCTACATATACATTTTACCTATTATATTTCCATAGCTATGTTACAGCTAACATAATTTTACATTATAGGTACAGTTGTAGAGACACTTTTTTAGTCGTTACTTAAAACTTGTGGTTTTAGTCAGTAAGAGTCCGGCCATGAGAGATTCCACACCTAAAAAAAATGTGTGTGAGTAATGAATAAGCTCGGATGGAAGAACTGCATTAAGCCTGAACGGCATTTAGCAACCTGAAGTGGCTTTGCACCATTCAGACATGTGTCGCATCAATTGCATATTTATAGGGACACGACGCATGCACGTACGTACGCATCGTACAAATGTATAAGAGAGAAATCTATTTTAGCTCACTGACATTCTGTTTCCTGATCGAGTTTAGTAAAGTGCTAATTAGTTAAAGTAGAATATTTGTATTAATTAATAGTTAGTACTTAGTTGTGCAAGTATTAGTTAGATTGTGAAAATAAAAATGTAAAGAATCTACAATCATAGGATTATTATTTCGTAATACCATTAAGTGAAATGTAGGAGTAGTATCTATTATTATACGAAGAACAGAAGAATAAATAGCTATGTAAAGGATATTGGAGTATCATTTCTCTTCAACTATTTATCAATCAAATATAGTTATTGAAATTAAATGATACTCCAATGATTATTATCCTTCACATGTGTATTCGCTTTTTCTTCATACAATAATGAATGATACCTTCTACTCGTATAAGTACTTCGAATTGCTCGAGCGATTAAATAACAATACACTGTACTGTACACTTTTATTTTTCAATATAACTAATACTGTCACTTGCTAAGTACCTACTAACTATTAATTATTACAAAATATTCTACTTTAACTAATTAGCACTTTACTGAACTCGATCAGGAAACAGAATTTTATTAACACCACATCCTGTGGAAATGTATTTGGGGGGTTGTTTGGGTGTTATCCCGCTTCTTGGAGGGGTGTGGCGACGTGGCGTGCGTAAATACCTCACGTCACGCTGTCGTCTAGGGCCTGCTTCTGTAAGAACGGTGAACAACCCCCTCATCGTTCTCAGGCCTTGGAGGTCGATAGTCTTGGGCAAAGGCGTCCCCGCCGCAGACTGCGGAACTTGGGTGGAAGAGTTTTCTTCTGCTCCTTCCCCGCCGTCTCCTTCACGAGCATGACCTGCTCACGGAAAGAGGCAGTGGTGTCCTACTTACTATCGCTTGATACACGGGACCCCCTAGTGTACCTTTGTAAAATAGAAACATTGAAAATAGTCTACACAGTAAAAATAAATATATTGGCAACAAAGAACATAATATATATTATAGGAGTACCTACACATAGATCCTGCGATCCATATTATTATATAGCCTAATATTACCTGTTAATAAGTTTCACTGCTAACGATGATAAATTTATTGAGATTTTGTGAAATTGAATGATGGATATTTTTTACTGAGCCCGAGCTTCCTAATTTAAATATTTCATCAAGATTTTTATTAGAAATTTTCGTAATGGTTAACCTCAGATGAAATTTATCATCGTTAGTGAGAAAAAATTTGCCGAGTCAATCTATATATATAAAAATCAATGCCACTTTTCGTTGTAATTTTATAACTCAAGAACGGGCTCACCTATCCAAACCAAATGTTTAGGCTTTGTTCGGACTATTAAGGCTAGTATTTCCGAAATCGACCAAAATCGACCCATTTTGAAGCGATCTTTATACTAGGAAATATTCTTTGATTTGATCTGATAAAAATGTATTACTATAGTTTAATAGATGCTCTTGCTTCCTTCAATTTTTAAAACACGATTAATAAAACTTTATATGATAAAAATCGTTCTCGAAAAACTGGAAATGTGCAAAAATTTTAAAGATGAATGTTGTTATTGCTCAAAATATACTTGTTTATTTTATATAAACACATGTCTATATTAAAGATATTGATCTTATGAACAATATTCATGCTATTATTTATTTTTTAAACACCTCAGATTTTAAAACAATGATAAAAAGTGTAGAATCTAGAACAATTAGGCATTTAGCGTACACTTCAATCACTTCATACGCCTGACAGGGCTGTTCTGGGTAGGACCTGTGTCGCTCTGTCATCCGTGACCCGCCGTTCGCGCGAATCGATCGTTTTAATTAGAAGTAGTTGCAGAAATCTGTAAATATTATTTTGTTTTTATTTGTAAATATTAGGATAAGTACGTAATTGTGTATAAATAAATAAATATCGTGTAATGTAGTGATTAGTGACTAGGTACTCAGTGAATATGGGTAAAAAAAAGCCTAGTGAAATAAAATGCCCAGATGTCAATTGCGGCTACTACGACGGCAAGTATGGTAAGTTCCTACAAGTATTGTTTTATCTTTATTATATTTATAAAAATACACAACCAAATAATTCACTGACGGGCATGATGAAATTATGAGGTTGATGCTGAGCGAAGCGACTGAAGCCAACAGCTGCCATTATTTTGCTACCTGCTGAAGAGGCAGTACAGTAGCTAAACGTACTCATATAGGCTTAGAGATCTCCCATTCCAGTCCTCTTCTACGTAGGTACAGGTAGGTGTCATTTAGCAAAGGCCAAGTAAGTTAGATCACGGCTGTTTTTGGTAATGAATGACTGTGAGAAATGAACTCGGTGCCCCAAAGTTGCTTGGGACCTTACGATAAGAAGAGGGATAGTATTTACCTAAACCACAGTAACTACTAGGTATAAAATATTCTCTTTTTACTATGCCTGAACAATCAACGTATTGCCCGTTCGCTCTAAGTTTGCCTTTCGCCTCCCATACTACGCCTGTACACTATCCTGTCCGCCAGCGGCAACCTTAGCGCGAACGGGTAGTAAATAATATAATGTTTGACGCTTTGAGTATAATAGTAGATTCACGTTGTTATTGCTACACTGTATAAATTATAACAGTAGTACCTACCCATACCGACATAAAAGAAAAAACGTGTAGTTTTATTTTTCGTTGTAGTCTAGCCGTTTCGTTGTAGTGTACCCTCAAAGTCTTTTTTTTTTCAGCTCATCGATTCCGAGATTGAACGGTGGTTCATTTGCAAAAAAAGATACACGTGAATCGTAAGTACCTAGTACTCGTAGGTACTTTCATACTTTAATTTTGAGTGTAATAATCGTTACTTTCTTAGTAAATATGAATGTATGAAAAAGTGGATAATTTTTAGGGTTCCGTAGGTACCCAAAGGTAAAAAAACGGGACCCTATTCATGAGACTTCACTGTCCGTCTGTCTGTCTATCGGTCAGTCTGTCTGTCGGTCAGTCTGTCTGTTTGTCTGTCCGTCTGTCTTTCTTTCTGTCTTTCCTTCACGAGGCTGTAGCTCATGAATGGACATAGCTAGAGATCTGAAATTTTCACAGATAATGTGTTTCTGTTGCCGCCATAACAACAAATATTGAATTTTGCATGCCAATATTTCTATCAATAAGTTGATTCACCGAATTGACATACGAGAGCGAGACTTTGAGGACATGTACCTTTTTCATTCAACTTTGTAACAGCTTTATTTTTTGTAAGCAAGGGTTATAAACCCTTTTTTTTTGCTTTTAACGTGAGAGAAAATCCTCATGGATGCTATGCCGGACTCCTACCGACTAAAAACCTCACGTTACGCTCAACAGCCTTTGGTTGGGAGCCCAGGGTAAGCCCTCGGAAGGATGTCCTAGGACTCCCAACAGACCCACGGCCGCCACTGCGGCCTCGCCTATGGGTAGGTTCGGGTGAAATCCTGCGTCTTTGGGTGTTTCGGATGTGATCCCGCTTCTGAAGGGGGTATGCATAAATCCCTCACGTCACGCTGCCGTCATGGGCCTGCATCTGTAAGGACGGTGAGCAGCCCCCTCACCGTCTTCAGGCCCCTGGTTATGGAGACCGATAGTCTTGGGCGAAGACACGTCTGCGGCGTTCATTTCAAGTGTGTACTTGTTGCCGTTATTAATAAAAAAAGGCAAAAGAAAATCACGTTTGTTGTATGGAAGTGCCCCATAAATATTTACTATTTTTCTGGTTTAAGTACTCAATTCAATCCTTTATTTTTGCAAACAAGGGTTTATATCCCTTGTGCTTCCACGGACCTCGGAAGGGGCCACCTGCGGGATCCAGCCTGCGGGAGACTAAGAATAGGTTTTTGAAAACTTTCTAGGCAACCTAAGTACCTAGTCTATATACATATAATAAAAAGATCTAAAGTCAAAACTGTACATTAAACATATTAGAGATAGAGAGTCACAAAAATTTTGACAAACCTAAATAATTTTTTTTTAAATTTCAAAGGGAATAAATTTTATTTTATTTTATTTATTTTATTTTATTTAAAAAAATACTCGCGGGGGTTCTACACAGGATACCGAAGTCGAACATGTAGTTAGAATTTTTTTGTCTGTTTGTCGTCTGTTTGTCTGTTAATTTTGCTTTGTCCGGAAGGATCTCGAAAAGTACTCAATATTTTTGATTAAAATTTTGCACAAATATTAACTAGGGGTAGGGTCTTCAAATAGACTTAAAATTGACTTCAAATTGACTATGTTGGTGTAAGCGCCATCTATCATTGGTTGTATTTTGTAACACAGGTCTAAGCTGACATGCGGCGTGCGTGTTACTTGTCTTATTCATATTATAATGTAAAATAAATAAACGCATTATTTTACTCACAAGATGCATTCAATTATTTTTTGCTACTTATGTTATACCTATGCTTACCTCTTCGAAGACTGCTCGAATTGATTTCATAAATTATTGACGGATTTTTTTCTTATTATCTTTTCTCGGCTCCCCTCACAATTAAAATGATGATAAAAAAAGTAGTAAAAAATAGAACCGACTTCAAACAAATCCTGAAAAATTAAATTTACTTGGCACAAAGATAAATGTATTTTGATTTTTCATATTTTATTCAATATCATATTGAAGTCGGCGCCAATTAAACCCATTTGGTTGAGGTAGGTATTATTAATGGCACCAACTTCAATATCATATTGAATACAATCTGATAAATCCAAATACATATTATTACTTTGTGCTATGTAAATTTTATTTTTCAGGATTTTTTTGAAGTCAGTTCTATTTATTACTAAAAATTTTTTGATCATCATTTTAAGTGACGGGTGGACCGAAAAGTATATCTATCTAGGTGTAAAGTTCTTATCAATACAAATCAATCAAGCCCAAACACAAGGTACGTGCTGTTAATCGTTAAATAATTCCCTCAACTGTCTTTCGGTTCCATCATCAGATCGACTCCTGACCTTCATTAAATTGTAGTACATTAACAGTGGGCGCACACTAGGCGTCTTGTCACAGCGACAAGCTGTGGGCGCCAAATTACATACATTTTGTTCTAAGCTCCGCACACTAGGCGACATGTCGCCGCGACTCCGAGACAAGCAAGGGGAGTCTTCGCGTCTGTCGCGCTATTGTCGCGGCGACACGGCGACAGTCGCCCAGCGACAGCTTTGGACAACGTGTTCCTTGCACAACGTCTGTCACGGCGTCAAGTCGCCCGATGCAGGCGCACACTGCACGACAAGTCGCCGCGACATGTCGCCGTGACTGTCGCCTAGTGTGCGCCCACTGTAAAGCACTTCATTAAAAAGTTACCAAACGCACTAGTTGTCCCTACAATTTTCGGTGGTTGCCCTCGATTTCTCCTGGATCCCATCATCAGATCCTGACCTGGTAAAAATGGGACTACCTCAGAAGTAAACCCTATTGATGAAAAGAAAAAAAATTAAATCCGTCTGTAGTTGACGGAAATATCAGTGAACATACACAAAAACATACAGACGAATGTAGAACCTCCTCCTTTTTTGAAGTCGGTTAAAAATAAGGAAAGGTTTCTTACAACCCCATTTTGAATATACCTGCTAACAGGCACTTACTTAATAAAATGTCTTATAAAGGTTTGATAAACTTATACTTCTGTTGTAATTTATTTGGTGGTACAAAAAGTGCGGCATGAAATACACGCTGCACCAACTGTCAACGTCTAATTGCACCAACTGGCAACGTCCAAACAAAGTGCTTGGGGTCAAATGAGTTCATGTCGATCGCATGCTACGGGGGTATCGCCCGCGGTGAGGTGAGGTGGTAAAAATACCTAATGCGCTCTGGCATTCGGCCCTTAAGTAGTTGGTTTATGTGTAGTTTGCACAAAATCGATCGAGCGGTTCTTCATTTATCACGCAAACGAAGTTGCGCGGGTCAGCTAGTATTTCATAAAATATTAATTTCAGGTGCGTAAAGATTTACCTGTTTTAAAATCTCGGTGTATTTTAGAATTCTTGTTTGAGATTATAAAAGAAAGCAAGTGAACAACTTGTTGCATTAGCATATTGTTGAAATAGCTTTCTCAAATAATGGGCAATCGAATTAAAAAATAACATTTATAGATTCCATTTGGTAGTTTCCGAGATCATCGCATTCAAGAAACAAACTCTGTGAATTTATAATATTAGTACAGATTTATTTAATCTCATTACAATAAACACTGCGATTAAAATAAATGTGTTTTCTTAATTATACATTTCTGACAATGTTTTTGCCAGACCATAAGACTTGAACCCGTATAATAACTTAAGCCGTTATGCTACCCACTGGCATTAGAGAAGCAGCGACATGAAAACGAAATATTTGAATTAAATATGGCCCTGCTTTTAAAACGTTACACGACCGTGACGAAGATATTATCCCACCATGCCGCACGCCGGAATTAATACCTTCATTTAAAATGTGCTTGACTTAAGCCCGCAATCAAAAACGGTTGTTTGTTTATTGCCAATTAGTACTAAGCACACCAATTAGAAGACCGATAGAGAGCTTTTCGTTGTGATATTTTTTAAAGACTGCAAATTTTTGATCTTGCCATTATAATTGCTAATGTGGACATCGAGCTTACGATCAGTAACATATCTAGTCCTTGTAAACATCGCTGCAATGACCGTTTACATTCAGGGGAACTGTATGTTTGTCTACTATCTTAGTAAAATAAAAATGTTGAATTTATAAGCGTTAATTGCCAGATATTTTAATTCTGACCTCATTGATCACGCCCAATGGATTTAAAGTTCAGAAATCGAACATAGGTAAATGTTGGTGGCAATGCTTACCTCAGTATAATAAAAAATATTTAAATAGAATTGTACGTGCACGGCATATGATAAGTAGTTTTATTAAATCATTTTAGCACTGTTGAGGCTGAGGCTTCCCAACCCCACAAACCCCATTACTAGAACCAATACCGATATATTATAATTATCGTTTCATGGTCTAAGGTCATCTTAAATACTGCTTCGCCGCAGGCTCGTGTGGGTTTACCACTGTTGACCGAAATTCATTTGATCATTTGACGTGTGACCGAAAAAACATTAGGCCATTCTACTACTGATCGAATGAACAATTGACCAAAAGCGTTTTTATCGAACAAACATTTGGTACTTTTACTACTGATCGAATGAACGTTTGACCGAAAAACAGTTGACTAAAGAATATTTTAACAAACAAAAGCGAAATAAGTAGAATTCGGTACTGGCACTCGCCGGCCGCTGCCGCGGCACGCTCGCTTCGCTCGCTCGGCTCGTGCGTTGTGGTCGCAGTTCTAACCTAACCTAACCTAGCCATTTTGATTCAGCCCCTGTTAAAATATTCTTTAGCCAACTGTTTTTCGGCCAAACGTTCATTCGATCAGTAGTAAAAATACCAAATGTTTGTTCGATAAAAACTCTTTTGGTCAATTGTTCATTCGATCAGTAGTAGAATGGCCTAATGTTTTTTCGGTCACACGTCAAATGATCAAATGAATTTCGGTCAACAGTGGTAAACCGGGCTCGTGTTGGGAACAACCAGTCAGTACCGGGCGCCTACAACTGTAAATTTGGGATGATGAATGAATAGATAACAGATCAGTGGATTTAATATTTGAAATAAATGAAGTTTTATTACGTTTTTATAGATCACACTTGTCTTATTGTTATTGTTTTGCGGGATAATTTGCGTCAACCCGATAACTAGTGGCATTGTTGATCGAAGGTTTAACTGTGCACTGCGAACTTTATTTTATTACCCACTAGAGTACTTGTAGGTAAATCTATAACTATATTATTAGAAACATGCAAAATTTGTTCATTGTACATTCCGCACATTCGTATAACAAAAACACAAGTAGGTAGGTACGGTTTTATTTTTATTAAAGCAAATTATTAAGCAGTCATGCACTAGTTAAAACTCAGGTTTAAGGTAAGTTTAAAAGGAATAAGAACACCAGTTTTCTAATAAAGAGTTCTGAACAAGTTACGATATAAGCTAGCCCAGTTTGGCTACTTCTAACTACTAATTGCAGTTTTTGTTTCCGCGAACAATGAATTTAATAAGCGTTGAAGCACTAAATTTAGTTTAAAGTTTCGCTTTAAAGCTGTACTTATCGATTAAACAGCTTTTGAAACTTATTTATTCCAAACTTATTAACTTCGCCATTTTCTTGGGAGATTTGCGAGTCTGCAATCAATTAAAATGTAATTCAGTTAAGTGAATACACAGATCGAACAACAAAAGTTTATGAATTCAATTTATCTAGTTGTTCTACTGTTTTGTTAGTGTAGTAGAGCGTTAATACTGAAATGTTTGGACATTCACTTAAGTTTGGACAGAAGTTTATATATATTACAGACACGAAAGAACTTCTCATTTATATAATAAATGAAAATGAAAACCAAGTCCAATTTTTTTTTAATAAAGGAATGACTGGGTACAAAATACATAATTTACTTACCACACATAAACAGAAGCCAGTGAAAAATGTTCCCATGACAGACCTCCGCTTCAAATGGCGGTGGATTATTTTTAATTCAAAAAGATTGGAATTAATTCCACTGGCCTGGCGTTTTCCTTTGTTTTTCGCTGACTATTTTCTCCAGGTTTCAACTTCGAGGATAATGAGGCGTCTTTTAAGTGGCCTCATTTCCCATGAGGTTTCTTATTTAGATCTTTTCTCACCGTTTCATTTCATGAAGTAAGTACTTATTAAACAACCGCCGAAGATTGGTAGGTGCCTATTTATTATATCTAACGATGGCCATTAATTTTCTGGCTTTTTATAGTCAAATATTTTTACTGTGGAAGAGAATATTGTAAACTGGGCTTACTTTTATGGGCAATAATATGATTTTAAAGCCCCTATAAAATTTTGCATTATGTATGTAATTTGTTATTGATGTTGTGTAACTGTGGGTTTTTTACAAAGTAGATATTTCAGTAACATTTTCTGATATAAAATGACTTTAGGTTCAAATTAAATTCCATTAAAAATTATGAAGTCTGTGTGTTTTATGATAACATTACGCAGACAACTTGTTATCTCACATGCTTTTTTTTTTTTTTTTTAACTCGAGGGAAAATCCTCGTAGGATGCTATGCCGGACTCTTACCGACTAAAAAACCTCACGTAACGCCCAACAGCCTATGGTTGAGAGCCCCGGGTAAGCCCTCAGGAAGCCTTATCTCACATGCTATCATGAAGCGGATTTGCCGGGGATCTCTAGACATCCTTCCGAGGGCTTTTTTTAACGTGAAGGTAAATTCTACAGGGATGCTATGCCAGACTCCTACCGACTAAAAAAACCTCACGTATCCTGTCTAACAGCCTACGGTTGGGAGCCCAGGGTAAGCTCTTGGAAGGACACCCCAGTACTCCTTCCGAGGGCTTACCCGAGACTCCCTTTCGAGATGAATTGTAAGACACCGAGTGGTAGTAGTAGCTGATTGGAAGCGGGGTCACACCCGAAACCCCCCAAAGACGCGGGATAGCACCCGAACCCCCCTGGGCGAGGCCGCAGTGGCGGCCGTTGGTCTGTTGAGAGTCCTGGGACATCCTTCCGAGGGCTTACCCGGGACTCCCAACCATAGGTTGTTAGGCGTTACGTTAAGTTTTAGGAGTCCGGCATAACATCCATGAGAATTTTCCCTTACGTTAAACAAAAAAAAAAGAAGAAAAAAGTAGCTGATTGGAATCCGAATGGTATTTATGACGAATTCCACACCTTAAAAAAAGGAACATCATGAAACGGAAGACTTTATGCGATGGAGGCAAGATACGTGGAGTGTTAGGCAAGAGCTAATCTGGATAAAAAAGTGTTTCCTCCAGATTGAAAAAGGTCGCAGGTTTGAATACCATCTTTTCCTTAAATTGGTGCAGTCTTAAAAAAGGACGTAAGTTCAAATACCACTCAAGCGTCATTATCTTTACATTAAATTAGTGCAATCATCATACTATATTGCCTTTTAAACTATTTCTATTGTGTTATATCTATATATATAAAAATCAATGCCACTTTTCGTTGTAATTTTATAACTCAAGAACGGGCTCATCTATCCAAACCAAATGTTTAGGCTTTGTTCGGACTATTTAGTAGATGGTTTACGTGAAGTTTGCACAAAATCGGTGGAGCGGTTCTTCATTTATCACGCAAACGAAGTTGCGCGGGTCAGCTAGTATAACATGAAATTGTGTCGTGTTATTTTTTTAGTAATACGGGTAGGGGGCGTCAGCACTCAGCATCGGCTTCGAGCCCTCGATGAAGTATCTGGGGCTCGTACTCGATGGCCGGTGAAGCTTCGGACATCACTTCCGAAGTTTGGTCCCACATCTGAGGGGAGTATCAACCGCACTAGCGCGACTGATACCCAACATCAGGGCACCTGGGCATCGTGCAAAGTATGACCACCCAAACAGGGCCCCCCCCCGTTTTGGCGGAGACCCTGACGGCTATCAATATGGCTAGATTGCTGAGCCCACAAAGGGCGATGGCCGTCAGGGTGATAAGGGGATACCGCACGATCTCAGGTGAGGCGGCATGACTCCTAGCCAGAACCCCTCCATGGGACCTGGAAGCGAGAGCCCTTGCGTCACTGTTTAGATGGCGCAAGGAGGCGCTGGCGCTGGAGCGGTGCCAAAGGCCTGCGTCACGGGAAATCGAGGCCCAGCGGTTCCTGCTTCACTGCTCCACCAGGAAACCATGAAGACATGGAAGGTGCGAAACCAAAGGGATGATTCGCCACAATCGCGGCCGTCAGACCGGTCATGGACGAGTGGCTGGTGAGGGGACACGGTGCTCTCTCCTAACGGTTGTCGCAGATACTTACCGGGCACGGTAGCTTCGGTAAGTATCTGTGGCAAAGACACCGGGAAACCACGGCTGAGTGTCAGCACTGCGAGGACCCCAGCGATAACACAGCACTCCACACGCTGGTGGAGTGCACGGCGTGGGCGCAATAGCGCCAGATCCTCGTAGTGGGTCTGGAAGTGGACCCTCTCTCGCTCAAGACCATGGTGCGAGCCATGATCTCCAGCGGGAGTAAGTGGGTTCTGCGAGCAGTTCATGCTCGTGAAAGAGGCAAAGGGGCGGGAGCGGGAGAGAACTCTCCCACCCGAGTTCCGGAGTCGGCGCCTTGGGCGCCGCCGGCGTGTCTTCCCCGAAGACTGTCGGTCTCCGGGGGCTTACCCAGGGCTCCTAACCATAGGCTGTTGGGCGAAACGTGAGGTTTTTTAGTCGGAAGGAGTCCGGCATAGCATCCATGAGGATTTTCCCTCACGTTAAAAAAGAGGATACCTGTCTACGATAGAACCAAAGAAAGAAGAAGAGCGTTAAACAAACGACTTGCTACCCCACAAAGCATTTCACACAAAAAAAACTGCCACAAAGCGCCCAATTTCGTTGGTTTCTTATTAACTTATTGTTACACTTCAGAGAATCACGTAGTTACAATAACTCATAATATTTTGTCACTACCGCGAATAATGTTTTATGTAGAAAAATGTAACGACAAAAAGTTGGTACTCACCGAAGTCACACCTCAAGTTTTCTGAGATTGATATTCCTCACAAGCATACGTGACATCTTTCGTTTTGCGTCTACCCTTTGACACAGAAACCGCCAGAATATCATAATGTATTTCAGTGAAATCATTATTCTCTTGTTCAAAAATATTGAATGTGAATGTTTGTTCCGAAATGTTAATTGTGCAAAAGTTAACGAGATTTCTGAAGCACAGGTTTGAAATATATTAGAGGCAATAAAGACCATAATAGACTGTCATGCTATCAACTCTTAATCTTGGATATCATCATTTGAAGTGATATCTAATTATGAAAGTAAGTAAGCTTTTACCGATTTGCTACGAAAGTATCTTGTTGACCGATTCAAAATGTTATTTATAATATCGTCGCTGCGCCTGCAAAAGTCGCTGTGTGATTTTTTTCGAATTTTAGATTTTGATGCCATTTAGATCCTTATTTGAAGGCGCACAAGGTGCAAAAACCGAAATTTTAAAAAACCTAATATTAACGGAGTTTCAAAAAACAGCTATGTGAAATCAATACTTTTTTGCGCCCTCAAAATAATTATGTGCTTCAAATCACATAGCTAAAAAGTTCACCTTAACTAAAATATAGTCAATTGCGCGGAATTGCGCCCGCTATGTGTTTACGGGCACATTGCGATATTGGTGTACAATATTTGACCTGAAACATCGCGCATCGCACAAATCAAGTGTCACATAGCTATCTTTTTCTATGAAATTTGGCAGTCGTTTTGGATATTTATGTCATCGATCCGTTCAGGAATGTATTATTATAGTATAAGGCAGCTTTGGAGCTAGAATATTTCAGTAAAGTGTAAAAAGTTTATTACTTTTTATATTGAGCTCGCCAAATTGACGTCGCCACCAGCCTCATGGTGCGCCGTGGCGCATCTAGCGATTGGGGGCCACTTCTGACAGTGATCCTCAAGTTGGGTGACCTGTGATGTGCCTCTTCACACTCCTCTTGAAGAACCCGGGATTGTAAGATGAGGGAAACACGTGTGCGGGCAGATCGAAACAGGAACGATCTTTTAAAACGATCCGTTCTGGCGAAAATGCTTTCCCCTGTGTATGAGTGGCACCTCTGCCCGACACGCGTTGTTCGGGATCGGAAAGGAGAGGGTGGAATCAGGTTGAAGAGCTCTTCAGAATATTCACCGTTATACATTCGGTAAAAGGCAGCGAGGGACGCTATGGTTCTTCGCTGCGCTAAAGGTTTGTGGCCTCCTGTCACCTCAGGACAACCAATTATTCGGATAGCACGTCTCTACATAGCGTCAAGTGCGTCTAGTAAGTACCTCGCGGCGTCATGGTTATCCCAAAGTTGAGAACAGTATTCGACGCAGGGGCGAATCTGCGTCTTGTACAGTAAACATCTCTGATGTGGCGTTAAATACCGTCTCACTTTATTCAGGATTCCTAGTTTTCGCGAGGCCAGCCCAATACAGCTCTCTATGTAGTTTTTGTGATTGAGCTCACGCCGGACTTCTATACGAAGAACTCCAGGTTGTCCTTTAGTGTAACCGTAATGCTCTGAAGAGAGGGTAGGGGTAGGAATGGGGACTTCTTAGCTTTAAACGCACACGCGTTTTTTTGGCATTGAACTTGACCAGGTTGTTCAAACCCCATTGGGCAATGCAGCCCAGGTCCCGGTCGAGATCCGCCACGAGTTGTCGTCTCTTCCCCTCCAAGTCGCCTCACCCCTCCGCTGGACAGCCAGAATAACTCCCATGCAGAGTACTACTATCATCCGCATAACAATGAATGCACCCAAGGGACAGCATGTCATTGATTTGCAGAAGAAAGAGAGTTGGGGACAATACCTATCCTTGTGGTACTCCGGCATTTACCTGCCAAAAACAGTAAGCCTGACCATCACAGAGGACCCGTACACGTCGCCCATGCAGGAAGCTGGCCAACCAGCGGCACAACTGTGACGATAGACCGTATGCCAGCAAATTGGAAAGAAGCGACGCATGACGCATGTCAAAGCCTTTAGCAATGTCAAGTCTAATAGCCAGAGATTCACCGTGCCTCTCCATAGCCTGCTACCTCCCCGCCGCCTCTTTTACAAGCATGACCTGCACACAGAAAGACGCGGTGGCGCGGAGCCTTAATTAATCCCGCTGGAGATGATTGCTCACACCATAGTCGAGAGAATATCCACGCCCAGACCTGCAACGAGAACCTGGCACTGCTGCGCCCATGCTATGTACCTACTCCCTAATTGTGGGAAGTGCTGTGGCCTCGCTGAATTTTATATATTCGCCTAAAACTCAAGTGGATTCCTTCCGTCTTCGCTGGATCACTTGAATGTCTATTTTATTCATTACCCCATAAAATCCCAATCTCCCTTACGTAAGCATGTTTTTCTCATAAAGGACCCTTTCACGTTTCTTTCTAAAATTTCTTGCTAAAAAATCCGAGCTCTGTACTCATTCCTTTTCAGACATTATTTTTTTTGAATCACAAACGTATTTGAGTCTAATCGGGAATCAACCTCCTTACGGGATCTTAGCACAACAGTCGCGTACATTTACAGACAATTATCTAAAACTACTAGTATTATAGGTGGTACGTACATTTGCATTCCTACCAGGGTTCCTTAAAAATAGTGAGGTTTTTTGGTTGCTATAAAGGAGTTGGTAGAGGTAAATAATTTGGACAGCACGTCTTTTCGTAGTCTTCTTCCCGGCTGTATGTAGCCAGGGATTTTGGTGCACTCTCGAAAGGAAATCCCAGGGCACCGATTCTCGCTTCACACGACATGAATGCGTGGACGGAAATCGGCAGCTGACGCGTCGCCTGTCTCATATTTAGGAACGGCGAACATGAGACGGACGACGTTTCACCCGTAAATTTGCGTCCACGCATTCAAGTCGAGTGGTCGAGAATCCGCGCCCTGGAACCCTCACCAGCCGTGGTCGCCAAGCTGCGGCGACCTTTCGCCACGTTTGTCGTGGAAACCACGTCTTACTAGGCTGGAAGTATCTCGTGGCAGGTCTGGATGAGTATCTCTCGCTGGAGACCATAGTACGAGCCATGAACCCTAGCAGGAGTAAGTGGGACTGCGCTGCCTGTTTCTGCAAGCAGGTCATGCTCGCGAAAGAGTTTAGAGAGGTTTGGGAACGGGAGAGAACTCTCCCACCCGAGTTCCACAGTCGGCGGGGTAGCCGCCGACATATCTTTGCCCAAGTCTATCAGCCTCCATGACCGGGGTCCTGAGGACGGTAAGGGGGCAACCCACTGTCCTTACTGAAGCAGGCCGCCGTCCTTATAGATGTCAGCGTGACGAAGGGATTCACGCACGCCCCCCCCTAAGATGCGGGATAGCACCCAAAAAGCCCGCAAAGACGCCTGATCGCACCTGACCCCCCCCCCCCCCCTAGGTCAGGCCGCAGTGGAGAAGCCGTAGGTCTGTTGGGAGTCCTGGGGTATCTTTCCGTGGGCTTACCCGGGGTTCCCAAACGTAGGCTGTTCTACAGGGTACGTGAGGTTTTTTAGTCGGTAAAAGTCTGGCATAGCATTTATTAGGATTTTCCCTCACGTTAAAAAAAAAGGAACGGGTAGTAGCCAGCCCAGAGTGGTGGAGATCGTTCTGGGATCTCCGGCGACCAGTGCTGCTGCTGCGGTACGGGAAAGAACTGTTGCTCTCCCGATCCTTCCTCGGCGCCTTTATTGCGTACGACACATCCTAACACATTAAGGCAGCAGAGTTTTATGACAGAGAACACCATGTTTGCCATAGTTTCTAAATAAAATTTGATATTATTTTCAATTGACACCTTTTATTTAATAGCTATGTGTAATTAAACAACGTGAATTATGTTTTATTTGTTCCCACTATGTGCTCAACAACACATGGCGATATTTGTGACCCAAACAATTTTAGCTATGTGTCAGATCCACAATATTAATTTTTTGGTATTTTCGTTTTAAACGTTATCTTTCTAAAAGTCATTTTCCACGACGTAAATATAATATTTACATTATAAAAAAAATATGTACTTTCTCTATCACAATTATATTTCGAGTAAATCGGTTTTTACTTCCTCCTGAAAAGTAGGTTAAAAATACATAGCGACTTTTGCAAGCGCAGCGACGATATATAATAATATAATTTATTTATTGACAGGTATTTACCCATAAAAGATACAACGGTGAATTATCTAATAACAATATTAAAACTGACACAAAAATAACAATAAGTAATTCAATTAAAAATTTAAAATAAAAATAAAAATGTTCAAAATAAAAATAAAATTGAATAAAATTAAAATAATAATAATAATTATGTCATATAAAATAATATTAATAAAAACAAAAACAAAATAAAAATAAAATAATCGCACGTCCCGCTACTTATGGTTTCGCTCACGATGCACGGCTCGCCAATGCCTGAGGAAGGGATTGTCCATGCACCCACACAACGTACGGAGGATCTCGTTGTGGGACTTCTGAATATTAGCGCGAAAAGAGGCAATGCGTGTCCTTATAATTGCAAAGAAATCAGGTACTCTGGCTTCCGCAAACATGCTCGATGCACTGCAATATCTGGGCAATTTCATTAAAATGCGAAAAGCATCATTATACTGCACTCTAAGGGTACTCATCACGCGCCTTGTGAATCTGCTCCAGAGTTGACATGTATAGAAGCATAGGCAGTATGCTCGAAACAATGTCAGTTTTACGTCCTCACTACAGCGCACAAACCTGCGCGCGATCATGTTGCACCTCACAGCCAGAGCCCTGCGTTCCCGTTCAACATCCAAATTATCGCGAAGATCCTCCGTCAGCAAGTGACCCAGGTACCTGAATAATTCCACCCTCTCGACTTGCACACCGTTAACAAATGTTGGCGGAACATTCATCGGACCCCTGCCAGCCTTAAAAACCATCATTTTTGTTTTACAAACATTGTACTTCAGACCGTGACTTTGAGCATAACGCTCGCATTTTGCGAAGCTCTGTAGTCTACAGTGCCCCACAATAAATATCTCATAACCCTAAAAGGAAATCTGGGTCGCCTCTTGAAGCCGGAATTATATTATAAAGTAACAAGAAGGCCAATGGGTACACACTAGGACATGTTGGTATACTATGCTACCTATAGCGCTAAAAGAAATATATTACATCATTACATATGATAATGTAGGTAGAAGCAAGATTGAATTCCTGAAATATCTCCTCGTAGCCATAATTTTATGATATTTCGCACAATGTATTAGAAATAGCTTAAAGTTGATATTTAAGTAACCAACGCATTGAACTTTCTTTTGTCTGTTTACATACTCAAAGAATGACTGCAGTCCGCTTGTACCTTCATTCACAATTATTTGAGGTTGAATACCGCAGAGATATCCACTAAGTCGGTGAGTTGTACCGTACCAGTTGAAATAAGACACAATAAATAATAATCTAGAGTCTAGATTATTATTTATTGTGTCTTATTTCAGTTTAGATTCTAGACTAATAGTAGTAGGCTGCGAAATGATATTACATAGTCAATACGCCAAAATTACAGTGCCAAATTAAAATGTGTGGGTCTGTACACTTTGATTGTAATTAAGCTAATATGAGCTGTTGCTATAGAGGATAAAGATATTTGAGAAATGTAGTCATATTATTATACGAGTATATTACAAAAAACATACGTAGAAACCATCGAAACTTAGAAATATTACCCATATTATTTGAAGGTCATATAAAATATCTACTCTTTTTACCCGAACTGCCGAAGAAAGGAGGGTAATGTTTTTCGAGATAATGTATGTACGAGTATGTATGGTATGTATGTATGTTCAATTCTTTGTCACGTCCTACAGCCTGAACGGCTTGACGGATTTCGTCATGCGAGGTGTCATTTGATTCGTCGTGATTGTGTGAGTGATACCAAGTAAATTAAAATTCCTAAAAAATCAAAATGGCTGACATTTGGCGCTAAAATGAAAACGTTGATTTTTTTCTTCCATGCTCTACAGCCTCAATGGCTTGACGGATTTTCACATACAATGTGTCATTTAATTCGTCGTGATTGTGTGAGTGACACCAGGTATATTAAAATGTCTAAAAAATGTCTAAACTGTAAAGCTTGATAATTTTTCTTCGACGCTCTATAGCCTGAATAGCTTGACAGATTTTGAAATACAAGGTGTAATTTGATTTGTCGTGATTGTGTGAGTGACACCAGGTATGATAAAATTCATAGAAAATCAAAATGGTGGACTTTTGGCGTAATAACTATTTGCCTGCGATGAACGAAAAATTATTGAACCGATTTTGATGCAGTATTATGTGTTTATAAGGCCTTGACCAGACTTAAATTCTTACATTTGTTTGATTGCAATCGGTTGAGTAGCACCGGAAATATGACCAAAAATATAACAATTAAGGATGAATTTTGGTAATGTCCCTTTACTACACGATAATTATTAACTCCACTTCTTAAATAAATTTAATTATTTAGAATACAAAAAACCCGACTGCCAAGTAAAAAAACAAGCTCTACATTTCTTTTGTGATTTTCTATAGCTACTTACTGTTTTACTTTGTCGACAACATTTGCAGGCGGGAACAAGCTATGTGAACATGTAGCTATTTTGTAAATCACCACTCACTTGACATAGCTTCTTACCGCCTGCACATGTTGACGACAAAGTAAAACAGTAAGTATCTAAAGAAAATCACAAAAGAAATGTAGAGCTTGTTTTTTGCTTTTCAATTGTATGTTAACTTGGCAGTCGAGTTTGTAGTATTCTAAATAATTAAGTTTATTTATTCGTGATTTTAATCCAAGCACTCAGCACTAGCATTACGCTACCAAGGTGGTTCTGCAAGCAATCTGTTGGCGAAGAAAACAAACGTCACTATGACATTGCCATTCATTTGATAGAAATATTATAGAAATGTTCGGTATGTTTGTAGTTAGGTGGGATTATTAGAAAAGTAAATGGGGTGGTACTACTCAGAGAGAGTATAAACGTACAAGGTAGGTAAGTACAAATCTAACTGTAGTCTCCTAAATCCTGGTTGGAGGTAATAGAACTGGCATACCAGGTGGTATCGCCAACCACCATGAGGAGGTCCTCATGGTGGTTGGCGACCACGTCTGAAGGATCTCCTTGTTAAATTACATACAGACCACACGTTATGTGTTCTGATATTTCTTTCTTTCAATGAAATCTGTGTTAAAAAAAAATATGTTAGATGACATTAGCGATTTCAAGAACGTAGATATTGAAGACCTGAAACCTGAGAGTAGATAATTATATTATATTCCTCCAAAATAATTTACTTTGAGTAGGAGACGAAGGTACGAGTAATTTTGTATTACCGATTCTTTTGATAAGTTCGCGTACAAAGATTTACTACGTGAGAAAATTGAGATGCGGCAAGCAGTAGGTATAAATTAGAATAAATTGTTTTTATTTCATGTACAAGAATATCAGGGTGAGCTATGAGTGTATCCAATAACTCGACACACGTGTATCAAAAGTGAAAGGTACCTAAATGAAGATATCTTTAACGTGTGAAATTTGGTTTACCTTTGATGTCAATTCGGTATTATTTTACAGTACGTTTTAACGAAGGTAAAATAACAACAAAGATCAGTTGGACTCCTTCCCGAAAATGAATTGCTGAAAATGAATTCAAATTATTTCAGTACGTGCTATGTTTGGTTTTTATTGAGTGAGTACACGTTTTTGATCTAGATACAAGACTTAATACATAAGATGTTTATGTTTATATAGTGGGTTATATACATGCTTATCAAACAAACACGTTTTAGGCCTTTCCATCTGGGTAAAGATCCAATTTGTTTTTCTGTTCGACTGCTTAGTTTGACCGATAGAGCGATGGTTTTCTTTACTTCATCAACATACATCGATGCCTCCAAGGAACACTCCTCTAACTTCAAATTCATAGGTTGTAAGGTTTTACACGAGAAGCATTTGAACGAAAAAATTCGATAAAATCTTTATTAATGCAGATATATTCATGATTTTTTGTATGTTACTAGGTGATTTACTCTTGCTTCAAACCCCATTTATAGTATATTGTAAATCCTTTTAATTTTAAAGTTAGCCCCAGTTAGCGGATTGTAACAGAAAAAAATCAAGTTCAAGATTAGGATACATTCCACTAACTCATAGTTGGAGGAATATATGAGGGAATATTAGATAATACAGAATAATAAATAAAATCCTTGAAAGAATAAAACACACATATTAATTACGTCTAAAATCGAATTTGTAACTTATTTACAGTTTTTTAATCAATATTTTCTGCCAATAAAACCAATTTATATCAATTTATGTTAGTTGGAGTTTTGTAGTTGGGATAACAAGAAAATGTTACGCCGTGTAACAAACTGCTAATAATCATATAGTGGATTGTAACTCATAAAGTGTACGGACTTAACGTTTTGTATTAGTAGATAACAACGAAAACCTTAGAATTTTACATAATACTTTTAATTTTTATTTTATAGATGTATGTAAATAAATGGAAACAAAGTTTACTGTAAACATATTTATTTATTTTAATATTCAAAAATTTCTTAATAACATACAGTACGTACGAATTAAATAATTATTTTTAACTTAAAAACTTCTAGAAATGAATATTCTTCCATAGTAAATCACAGTATATCGTCGCTTTGGAGGTGAAGAGACTCAAGTCACATTTACCAATTTTCGAGATAACGAGCATTTAAGTGTCGAGTTTGAACTAAAAATAATAATTAGTCTACAACTTCCAAACCGTAAGTAAGATTTTAACAAGAGTGGCATTACATTAGGTAAACATGTTCCTTGTTTTTTAGACATAATAATACATTTTGTTAGCAGACGGGTTTTTCGGTTAATTGCAAATTTGCACTTGTCTTTTTTCACTATTGAAATCTTTTGAACATTCCTAATTAATAAACATGGTGGTGAAAAGATATGTGTCATAGACCTATTTAGAATTTTCTAATTTAGAATCAATGCTTGCAATTTGTATCAGTTAGGACCTCATTTACATAAAACTAAAATTATCTTCATTAATAACTAGGCACAAAGTAATAATAAAAGATATAGATATTTGTTAAAAATCATTACTAATAATAGGCCTTCATCAACATCCTCACTTGAAGCATTAAGGTTTATATAAAATCATGGCAAGAGGTAGGAATTGTAATTTTCTTACAAAAGTCCTGGGTGCGATGGGGCCCCACCAGCATCCCCGGGGTCCAAGCCAGCCTCACCTGCCGGTGGTGCACCTGCCAATTAACGGACGGGGTCATGGTGTAGAGAAGGAAAACTCGCAAGAAACTTTTACCAAACCCTGGCAACGTTCAAAGGAGTCAATCTGCGCCTGGACGAGCGGCTCATGGAACTCGAGGTAGAACTAGGTTGCATAAACTGGCACATACTAGGTTTGTGCGAGGACCTGTTTTACTTTCGAGAAAGTGACGGAAGGCATTCTCCCGAGGGTGGTGTCGACTTTGTGGTGAAAATCGTTAGCATCGTTGTGGAGATCAGCAGTGTTTCGCCTTAGTATACTAAGTCTTACCACCAGGTACTTCCTGAAGGGGATCCAGGTGTATGCCCCGACCGTAATGCCAATACTCACTACAATGTTGTGATGGGGGGCTTTAATGCCATAGTGGGAGTACTAAACGCGGCAAAATGAAAATCAGCCTCTTAGCAGTGGGGCGTAGGAATGACCGGGGGCTTGTCAACTTTCTTGAGCTTTTCTTGATGAACTCATTCTTTAAAAAGAAGCCCCATAAAAAGTTGATATTATTGTCAGGACGCTTCAGCAATAGTTCCGAAGGTTTTTGTCCGGAAAAAGCAATAACAGGTGCTCTAAGCTCTCGCGCGAGACTCGAACTTATGAGGATAAGATGAGACATGCGATCTTTGCACACGTCTTCGTCAGACCAGTGGGATTTTAACCTAAGGATCCACTAGCTGATACGACGTGACCTCAGACGACATAGCACCAGCGTCGTCGAGGCTGTTATCGAGCAAAACAGGGGTTCCAAGGTCTTAGTCCAACAGCTTGGAAGACCCCGTCTGGTGAAATTAAAGACAGCGGGTGGCCATACCGTGACCTCAATTTTCGAGATTCTCAAGCTATTTTGGCAGTTAGCTCTATTCTCCACCATAAAAACAACATTTTTCTATGCATGTGGCATATTTAGTTCATTTTGAGTAAAACTGACTTGACTCTCTACACCACCAAAGCGACGATAAACAAACGAGCGCGCGCGTATATCCCACCAACCGTAGTTGGTGGAATATACCTCGCGGGCAGTCACGGGCCGCCGCCCGTGCGCTCAGCATACACTACGCTATATTGAGGTAGTGGCATGTCTACCCCATGATTGCTGGAAGTACATATACTTAGAGTTTTGTAAATCTTAAAACTTTTTTGTTTCTCATGATATTTTTATAAAAATTGGGGGGCTTAATCCTTAGATAATATTAAAGCAAATTAGGTAAAAAACGAAAATTTCAAAATTTTTACTTAGAGGAGTGTTCCTTGGAGGCATCGACATAATGTCTCCCATAGGGGTAACCAGGCTTATAGTTTACACTTGCTACGATCTTGGCATACAATTTTCGCTTCTACTACTTTCAGAACTTTTTTCATACGCTCTCGTTGGTTAAAGATAATTTTGAAGTAAAGGTCTTTGATTTGATCGACTTGAGTAATTGCGTACGTTCGTCCTCTACCAATTTGCTCATTCACTCTCGCCTCATAAATCTGTTTTGTCAGTCATCCATTGTTTTCACGAGACATTCGTCCATTCAAAATACAACTAAAAATTTAAAAAAAGTCACATGCACAGTTAACTACTGTCAAAATTGGGCTAATTTATCTGCATCTTGAGGTTCAATTACATACACGAGTTATGAGGGTTATAAAACGATCCCTGCAACGTCGAGTGAGGCGAGAAATTTTGTCTAAACTGTAGAGTCTTTTCTAGAAAAATCGTCAACAAGGTATATTATCCCCAAACAACGAAATTATTAACATATAATATTGCGAATATGTTGATGAAAATACACTAAACAAATATTCATCAACTGCTTTGAAATATTCAACACTCAGCAACAACGTAGCAGACTTGCTGCGTAATCAACGAACTTATTCACTGGAAGGGCTAAAGTGGCAAAATCTCGTTGCTCGTACAAAAAAAAATTGTAATCAATTGCTCAGGTTGACTTCGCAAATTAAAACACTTTTTGGATGAAGTTTGCGAGTACGTAATAAAACACTGCTCTAACACTCTTAATGAGAGGCAGTATTTCAGTGAAGGGTGAATTTTCTTTTAATTAGGTATACCTAAGATACTTTTCCTCCACGTCAGTTTTCGTATCAAGTATAACGCTTGTGCAGTAATCACTTAATGTAGTTGCATAAAAAAATAGATCAATAATAAGACGTTATACAACTAGTATAACTTAAAGTTAGATAATTTGGTACGGAAATTGTAAGATTATTCTAAAAACCGACAATTACAATGAAACGCTGAAACACTTTGATGACAATAATATTCGATAAATAAACATTATTTCAGTACACTATGACTACAATATTTTATACAGTACTAGCTGACCCGCGCAACTTCGTTTGCGTGATAAATGAAGAACCGCTCGACCGATTTTGTGCAAACTTCACATAAACCATCTACTAAATAGTCCAAACAAAGCCTAAACATTTGGTTTGGATACGTGAGCCCGTTCTTGAGTTATAAAATTACAACGAAAAGTGGCATTGATTTTTATATATATAGATATAGAAGATTATACAATTTCCTCCACCCTAACGTAGATTAAAAACAAATTAAAAAGGTAGTGAGGTTGGTACCCTAAATAAACTTTCGCCTCCTCCCAAGCCTCCGGAACGATCCTCTGGGAGTAAAAAAGCTTTAATCGATGAGATATTAAAAGTCCCTTGATTTTAATAATGTCCGAACAGAGAAGATTTACTGGATGATTGTGAATCGTATTGACATTTTTCACATAATTAAAGAAAACATACATACAAACATAAAGTCACGCCATTATCCCCAAAGGGGTACGCAGAGGCATAGTATACGCATATATTTCATCGTATAGTTTAAAGGTAAAATCTTAAAAAATGACTGTATTTATATGCAGAGAAGACTAGATATTATAACGGACGGGCCAATCACAAATCTACTAACAAAAATAAATCATATCAATTTATCAAAAAAGAATTAACTATTCGTTATAAATATCAGTGATTTATTGGTGATCACAAGCTGAATATCGGTCACATTTCACGATTTGTTTAACACGTATGAATATAGACATGAATTATTACCGTCCACACTCATGTCAAATAAATGGTGCCCACTTTTATGATGAGTGGAATTTCATATAACGCTCAGCGAGAAAAAGTGTGATCCCTTTCAATGAGGATTTATTGAACCACTCGTTTCTGTGTAATATTTTTCCACAAAATCCGCACTTACCCACCCTAATTGGTGTTAGTCAGCTGTAATATAAATCCGAGTCTATGAAACCCACATCGGTTTTGGTAAAATATATTTTTCTGATACAAAGATGTCAAAAAAATTGTCTGCGATAAAAGTGTTCTCAATCCTTTTGGAGAGTTACTATCAGAAATCCGTTAGCGTTTTTTCTGATACCGTGATAGGATTAGGACTATTAGATAAATGTGGACTTTCATGAATGAAATATTATACCTATATATAACCTGCTACATTAGGAAGAGTTATTTGAGTTATCGTACTTTAACTTATTTCATTAATGCTATCATTAATTATTACGAGTACAGAGATTATGCATTTGCCGATGCAGAAAAATTTACTACATTACTTAGTCGATCAAATCCATAAAAATGTAGCATCAGTCATCACATTGCCAATGATGGAGCTCATGGTAAGAACGAGATTTTTTACTAATTTAATTTTTTTTTTTTTATACTGCTAACGTAACGGGTGTTTTTTTTAGAGGTATAGAACTTTAAGTTGGCATAACTGTTTTAACTGGCGGTATTTTTGTCAGCTGAAAAGTGATTTATGTTAAGTTTGGTTTGGCATTTCAACATGAATAGATTGACGCCTGAACAATGCTTCCAAATTGTGCAAATTTATTTTGAAAATCATGGTTCTGTCCGAAATACGTATCGTGATTTTCATAAGCGAATTTTGTTTAGCGGTGCAACTCACTTTTGGTTGAATGGATACGTCAATAAACAAAACTGCCATATTTGGGGTGATGATAATCCTCAAGTGTATGTTGAGACACCGTTACATCCAGAAAAACTGAATGTGTGGTGTGTTTTATGGGCTGGTGGAATAATTTGTCCGTACTTCTTTAGAAACGATGCTGACCAGAACGTTACAGTCAATCGTGACTGCTATAGAGCTATGATTACTGACTTTTTCGTTCATCAATTGAACAACCATGATGTGCAGGAGTAGTGGTTGCAACAAGACGGCGCAACATGTCACATAGCTCGTGCCACAATTGATTTATTGAAGGAAACGTTTGGTTACCGCATAGTTTCACGTTTTGGACCGGTAGGTTGGCCTCCAGAGTCGTGCGATTTTACGCCACTTGACTATTTTCTGTGGAGATATGTGAAGTCGCTCGTCTACGCCGATAAGCCCGAAACGATTGACCACTTGGAGGACAACATTCGGCGCGTTATTGCCGATATACGGCCACAAATGTTCGCAAAGTCATCGAAAATTGGACCTCTAGATTAGACTACGTCCGAGCCAGCCGTGGCGGTTATATGCCAGAAATCATATTTAAACTATAATGCCAGAAGATTTTCTTTCGAATAAAGTCATTTTCATATCAATAAAAACAATCACCTTCGTTTTATTCCATTTCAAAGTTCTATACCTCTAAAAAAAACACCCTTTATATCATTTATTTTTAAAAATTACAGAGAAACATAAATATTACATATCTATATTTACACTATTACTATCTAAACTAAACCTAAATAAGGCCCCCGTGGCATTGTGCCCAAAAGACTAGCAGCATTCCCCCTTTGAATAGCAATACCTATTCGTTGAGCGAGAAAACTGCCAGCCCTTGGGTCACCAGTTGACTCCACAAGGCGCTTTTTCAAATTCTTGAAAAATACAAATACAAATATACTGCTAACTAATTTATTTATTTTTATTTTTTTTTCTTTTTAAATTTACTGTGATGGATATAAGTGCCATGTCGCAGAAGTTATAAATGAATTTTGAGTTGAGTTCAATTTGTCTAGAGAACCTTCTTAACTAATGGTAGAAAAGATATCAAGTAATGGATCATCTTCACTGTGTTCCAAGCGTAATTTCAAAAAAAATATTTCTCAATAAATAAATTAGCTGTAAATGTTTTGTATTTTTAGAGTTCCGTACCTAAAGGGTGAAAACTGGACCCTGTTCATAAGACTTCGCTCTCCGTCGGTCTGTCTGTCCGTCACAAGGCCGTTCAGGAACCATGATAGCTAGAAAGCTGAAATTTTCACATAATGATGTCTTTTTGTTGCCACTATAACAACAAAGACTACGATCAATATCAGAAAAAAGGTGGGATTAAGGGATTCTCCTACAACAAACGTGATTTCTTGCTGATTTTTTTGCGGAAAAATCCGTGCGCGAATCCGACTCGCATTTGGTCGGTTTTTGATTATTGTCACACATATCCGCATAGCAACAGAAGTCTTCGATTCATCTGTTTGGTGTTTTGGTCTCACTTAGTAAAAATGGTGAAATTATTGCCGTATTGAAATTGTTATAATAATAATGGCTTTTTAGTGCTCTTATGTATACAATTTTTTTACAATCATTATATGTAACTACTGGTAGTAGGTAGTAGTACTTCTAATATAAACAAACAAGGACGAACACGTCTTTTTATTTAATAAACATAAAATTACAACAAATCGTTATCAGCACGAAAATAGCTCAAGTATTTGTTTATTAATGAAAAGTAATGCGTGAATAGTTGTTTAGTTAATAATTTTTGAAGTGATAGTTTTGTGTAAAGTTTTTTGGGGTACGAAACAAAATAGTTCTTCGTGTACTCATAAGAGATGGCAAATGCAAACGGAGACACAAATGTACGAGGTATGCGTGGTTCCTCTATTCCATCATTCACTCTGCACAATAGAGAAGGGTATAGTACGTGGAAATTTAAAATGAGGAACTATCTCATGCATGAAGAGTTGTGGGAAGCCATAAATGGCTACCCAACAGGAATAGACGTTTCTAGTTTCATGAAGACAAGAAACGATCAGAAGGCACTAACAAAAATTTGCCTTACCCTTGAAGGTTCTGCAATAACGCATGTTCGAAGTGCTAAGACGGCAGCTGAAGCTTAGAAAGCTTTACAAAATGCATATGAGGACAAAGGTATGGGTCGGCGCGGCGTTTAAATTTGGAAAAAAAATTATACATATTGAAGCTTGATGACTACAATAATGATGTTAATACTCGTCCAGACATAGCATACGCGACTAGTTACCTGAGTCAATTTAATACTCGGTACAACAAGACTCACTGGTTAGCCGCGAAGAGAGTCTTACAATATTTAAAAGGCACTTTAGATTACTCGATTTGTTATAAAAAATCGAGCATGCCCTTTGTAGGATTTTCAGATGCCGATTGGGCAAACTGTAATATAGATCGCCGTTCTTATACGGGTTACTGTTTCAAATTAGCAGGCAGTCCGGTATCATGGGCCTGGCGGAAGCAGCAAACCATAGCCCTATCCTCAGCGGAAGCAGATTATATGGCAATAACAGAAGCTATCAAAGAAGCGATTTCTTTAACCCAGATAAACCTGAAACTATTTTTTTCTGAGAAAGTTGTGATTTTTAAATATATGTCTTAATATGGCCCCAGCATCTCAGGAAAAATAATAAGAAAAATCTGCAGCTTCCGGAAAAGCTGGAAAATGATGTCCTATACATGGGTCGGTCGGCACTATCTTGACTCTTTACTAATGTTTTTTGTAACCATAAATTAAACATTTTTCATTGTTTATTTTTTAATTTATACTTTAATTTTGAAGACCTATTACAGTTTTGGACAACAAATATTATGCAGTATCCACTGCTAACAACTATGACCCCGTAATAAGGAATCATAGCATAGTCGATGCTATGCATCTCGTCAACAGGGGCATTTTCCTGAAAAATTGCATTTTGCAAAGTAAATAAAGGTAACATTTTAGCGTATTTATGACTGTAAACTTGAATCAAACTATTATCACAGCAGTATACATGGGTCATGCTGTAGGAAAATCTGTCACGAAAAAATGACTTATTTACGAAAGAAAAATCACAGTCTGATGTATTTTCCCAATACATTTTGTCGTCTTGAAACTGAAATATTTCCAGTAAAAAGTAGTATTCCAACAAAGCATTTTATTTCGCCAACAGTAATGTTACCGGGTTAATTTTTGAGAACCATATAAAACTGTATAATATTCCACAAGTTTGTTTATGATGGCGTCGGCGTCATCGAACAATAGTTCAAAATAGTATATTGGCCGACATAACTCGTCTATGGGACCTTCGACAGGTTGATAACTAGGAAACTCATTTGATATGTGTCTACTCCTCCAATTATAGGTTGTATTGTGCACAAACGTAAAGCAAATTACAGTATCATCCAGTACAGTCGATGCAGATGGTACTGGCTGTGAAGTTTGCTGTCATGTGAAGCCAAAGGTATATTATCTTCACTGTCTGAAACAGAACTCCAAATGTCATAATAAACTTGTGCAGATGCACGTAAGAGAGACCCTGGTAAATTTTGTATGTTAATATTGTCTTCTTCTCCAGAATTTTCGTCTGTAACAACAGCATTTTGCGTTATCAGGTGGTTCACATGTGATGCATTCTGGAACCGGAACATCACCATTCTCTAATTCACTCAAAATTTCACGTAATGATAATGACTTCGATGTGAAATGGATCATCCGAGGATCAAACATAGTGAAAGTTCCTTACCTCAGTAATTGTTTACTACACTCAAAAATTCATGTAATGATAATGGCTTCGATTTGAAATGAAAAAAACTTCCGTAGTTTTACAGAAATTCAGAGTACAGTGATTGTGCCGACAGAACCATGTATGGGTTCATGAAATATTTGGCAATATAAAAGTGAAATAAACGAGAATTATTAGGAGTATCGTAGTAATATAAAATGTTGTTATGTTTCATAGTTTAGTTTCTGTTATTATTTTTACAGAAATATAACACTCAATATAGTTTATCCTACCTTTTGTGAGGTCCTCTTTTACGATTTTCAAAACACGCGTTTTAACTTGCGAAAATCAGCTAAAAATGTAAAAAACACTACGTATGTTGTCGACACAGTTTAAATTCATTAACTGAAGATTCTAAATATATATGTCAATCATCTTAATAAAATCATGCAATGAGGGCAGATTTTTTTATTTCTTGAAACCCATGTATGGGTCGGTCGGTCTAACTGGGTTAAGGAGGTTTATCACTGAATTAATTTCAGATCCTATGGTAAGGAATAAGTTATTACCTAATACTGTAACTGTTTGTACCTATAGTCAGAGTGCACAGAGTTTGGCTTTGAATCCGGTACACCACCATAGGACAGAACATATAGACACCAGATATCACTTTATTAGAGAAAAGATAATTCGGTTATCTTAAAATATACCAAATCAAGTGATATCCCCGCTGATATCTTAACAAAACCATTGCAGCGTGTGGCACATGTTAGACGTGTACTAGGCTTAGGTTTAGTGTAAATATATTATTATTTTACACGTTTACTTTAGAACTCAGTAAACATTCTCCAATTTTTTTTTGTTATTGGTATATTTTGAGTAAATTTTTCAAGTCTATTTTATATGTAAGAATTTTGATTAAGGGGGTGTGTTATAATAATACTGGCTTTTTAGTGCTCTTATGTATTCAACATTTTTACAATCATTCTATGTAACTAGGTTACCAAGTACTTCTATTATAAACAAACAAGGACGAACACGTCTTTTTATTTAATAAACATAAAATTACAACAGAAATGAATAGGCACAGGTTGTGACGACCTAAATTTTTTAAGCCACCTGACTGTTAAGTTATCGACAATCGCAAATGAAACTTCAGAAAGTGGTTCCATCCGAGGATCAGACATAGTGAAAGTTCCTTACCTCAGTAATTGTTTACAGAACACTGAATCTGCGGGAATTAGAGCGCTTTTAATATTATTGTTATTTGTGTAAAGAATCAATCAATCAACAATGGTATTCCAAGAAGAATCAATCAATCAACCATAATTTACATAGTGCATTAATATTATCAAGAAAATAAGCGCATATTATTTTAAACTTAATAATTTTAAGAATAAATTTTACGTTATTCCGCCGAGATGTAAACTTTTCTTAACCCTAACACCCAATTTGCATAAGATTGTTCACACATTACAAAATTAACAACTAAGTAAATTCGTCAAATGAATGGCCAATTTCAAGATATCCCTAAGTCCATTTTCTTAGGTTTTGGAAATGATGGCGGTAAAGTTTTAAGAAGTCTTTGAAACTATACGAAAATATCTTTATAGCATGATTTGTGGTAATTAAATATAACTTGTATGTCTCTTTAATTTGAACGGTATAAAGTATTAATTTATTGAATAGTAATAGAGTAAAACGGTATAAATGGTTTGGCCTAAGTGTCTGAGCTTTTGGACTTAGGGACTTTTTAAATGGACTTAGGGACTTTAATGTGGACTTAGGGATTTTAAGACATAAAATGTTGGACTTAGGGTGCATTCTTCAAACAAATTACGAAAGTTTGAAGTTTTGATGAAAAAAAAAAAATTGAGTTTCAGTTCTAAGTATGGGGACCCCCAAAATTTATTGCTTTTTTTCTATTTGTATGTAAAAATCTTAATGCGGTACACAGAATACATCTACTTACCAAGTTTCCATATCATAGGCCTTATAGTTTCGGAGAAAAGTGGCTGTGACATACTGGCGGACAGACAGACATGACGAATAAGGGTTCCGTTTTTGCCATCTGGCTACGGAACCCTGAAAACCTCATGAAAATTGGCTCATTAGTTTGGGACACACAAATACGCACACACACAGTATTTTAAAGTTTGATTCAACTTTGAAGCACTACTGAATAAATAATTTACTTATAAGAGCTATTACAACAAGTTATAAAATATACACACACACGGACATACACACAGTACACTATATAAAAAATGTAGGTACTTATCAGAGCTACAATATAAAGATTTTAAAATCTGATTATGAATCATTTTAATGAAATGCATAGGTACACCGTACATGAATTAAATATTTTACTTACCTTAACAACTTATCATCGCTCATGGTTAATATCAAGTTAATATTTCCTAAACAAAACCTTATTACTTATAATACACCAAAATATGTTGTTGACAAATTTATTTAAAAAATGACGGTATCTGTTTACTTATGGACTTGGTGACATTACGTTCAAAAATCGTGGACTAAGGGACTTTTTGATACGTAGGGATTTTTTGAACCGCAAATACTGGACATAGGCTCAGAAGCGTATTAAAAACAACACACTTATGGACCACTTACAGACGTTTTAAATATAGCAAACCAAAGGAAATGACCAGGTTTTAGCAGCAGTGTTGATAGTGCATAAAATCCCTAAGTGGACTTAGGGACATCTTGAAATTGGCCATTCAAATAGAGAAAGAAAGCAACTGTTTGAAAACATTTTATTAAGGAGTGCTTAAAACTTTGATATCTTCCGTTGTCGCTACAAGCCATTCATTCACTCGCTGTTTCTAGAACTGTGAACGAAGCGTTAACCACACAGAGATTAATGAAAGTGTCGTGTCCCTTTAAGACACTCCGGGGTAAAGGGGAGTTATCTTTGTTCATCACCACCTTAATTTTGTTGCCCCTTTTAAGAAAGTTACGCGGCACTTTCAAGGGATGGAGATTCCATATTTTTCTTTCATGTTTCTCTTTAAAGTTATTTGCTTTTAGAAATTGGGGTTGAAATAAAAAGATTGGCACATTCAGCAAAAAACGACCAAGCAGTTTTGAATATAAAGGCACTGTATACCTATTTTCTCTGACTCCAAGATCCTGTTACTTTCAAGAACTCTATAGCCATGACTTAATTTATTTTTGTTTAATACAGAAGGTTGCCCTGAGTGGAAAGGATTTTTGCCAGGCCACCAGATTTCTTTACCAGATTATTGTACTGTCACCGAATTTGCATACGTATGAAAAAATCAGCTCAATCGGATAAACTGTTGATTGAGTATCCTCCCGCGGACGACAAAACGACCATGCCCAGTTTAATAGAATTTCAATACCAAAATGTTACCAAATTTATAAAATTCAATGAGTTTGCACAATTTAAGCTCAATCGGGTAATAGCAAGTGGTGGAAAAACCGTTTGTAATATTTTTAAATAAAAATAAGTTAATTCAAAACTTGCTTATTTTACACCAAAATCTTATTTATGCATACTAAACCAGGGAAACATTGTTTTTTTTATTTATTTATTTGTTCATATTGCACATTATTGCATTACAAATTTAGTTACACTATAACTATCTAAATCAGTCTAAATTAAATCCAAATACATTATGTACATAAAATCATATGAATAACAATAAAACAATTCAAATCAAACTAAACACAATCCTTGACGTTTCACTTAATCAAATATAACTAAATATAATCAATTCGAAAACAGATTAAAACAGATTAAAACATAATAAAAAGAAAATAATACAATCTATCTATCAGTATGGGGTTCTTCAAAAGGGGACTTAGAAGGTTTTCAAAGAGTCGGCAGCGCGATTGTGGCGCCTCTGGTGTTGCAAACGTCCATGGGCTGTGGTAACCACCGGTACATCTGGTGGGGCCGTATGCTTGTCTGCCACTCTAGTGGTATATAAAAAAAAACAATCAAAGAAAAACAATAAAAGGAAATTGAATTAAGTACCTGTAGTAGTGATTTACAATTCACAGGTTTTTGAGTCTGAAAAATAGATTAAAACTAATTCTCGGACCTACCGAAAATACATTTATAATTTCATAAAAAGCGGTCATGCCGTTTCGGAAGAGTTTGGTAACTAACACCGCGACACGAGAGTTTTAAAATATTAAATTGTGTAAAGAGAGATTGAACGAGAACGTGGAGAGATACATTAATTTTAGCGGTCTTCTCTTAAGAACTCATCTCCGGTGGTCATAAAATTCTTTGACAGTTATTGCAAACTCATAAATACTTATTAGAAAATATAAACCTTCATGCACATTTTCCAATGTTTTAATATGCGAAGTCAAGAGCATCCAAATAAATAAAAAAATAATTGTTGGGAAAACCAAACCTTGTCAAGATATCGGTTTTATAATAAACAAGCTGACCCTCGCAACTTCGTTTACGTCACACATGGTGTATGAAAGGAGGTGTATTTCTTCATCAGACTCATCAAGCAGCGTATGTAACTGCCCTGTTCGCTTAATCATAAAAGAGCTTAAAGATTAACGGTCTTCTTCATAATGAGTTATCAGAGGTTTAATAAGCCGTTATTAAAGGATTGTCTAAAAGTGTTATTCATAATCGTTTATTAGCGCTAAAACGTTGTTTAAACCTTCGATGAAGTTACACTATTTTAACGAAGCGGAGACCCTTCTTTAAACCTATTTTAAGCATTCGATAGCAAAAGCATGGCCGATTGCGGTCAGCTGTTTCTGGTTTTGACGTTTCTAGACAATAGAACAAGAAATGTTTATAGAGTGTGTTACATTCTCTTCGGGGGTCGTCCAATAATCACGTTTTTTGAATTTTTTTTATCGGTATAGAGCGTATATCGGTATCGTTTCGCATGCACACAGTGACGATGTGCGTAGGTGTTCTTATAGTTCAATTAACCGTACTTGATTATTTTCGTGCCCATAGTTTTTTAATTAAATATAAATATTTGTAATTAAGTATGGTAGTTGTTAAGTATTAAATTATTATTTGATATGTGGAGACATAATAAAACATTATAGGTTATGAATTCAAATATGTAGGTACTGAATAGTAAAATATAAATTCAAAGACATAAATACATTATAGTCACGACATTTTCGTCAAAGTAGTAGGCAGAGGTATGCCTCTGCCTACTACATTGACGAAAATATTGTATACTATGGTATATGACCACATTTTCGCGAGTTGGTTTCATTAAGGTTAAGGCCGACTCTTAGCTAGACCCAGCATCACCTTATTCACATTTCACACAGCACACTAACATACACACACACATAGACGAGTAGTAGGTCTTATGTTGGGGGCTTTCGAGGACGAACGCAGCATTTGACGTGTTAGGGTACATCAAACGCTCACCGGAGCGGGGGAGTATGTAACGTTGTGAAGCATCGAATAAAAAATCTATTAATTCATATTATTATTTCAATTAGTTTATATATCTTAAAAACTATTTTATAATGGAAGTTGTTGAAAGCGCCATCTGCCGACAAATAGTCACAATAAAAGAAGCCGCGCTTAACGCGCCGTAACTCGCCAAGTAGGTAAATGACGTTGGACGTAGGGACGATCCTCGCCGCCAGAGGCGCTGTTCAATTCTATAAATAGGAGTGCACGCGCCGTTTCGGCGAACACATCACAAATTTAAAAAAGGACAATCGCGAAAGTATTAATACTTATTATAAATAAATTCATCAGTGTATAGGGAGCGAAATTCTCCCTAGGTGAATAATTGTCTAGCTGCAAACGACGAGTACCCCATCCTTGGGTGAGTTAAATTGTGTATAACGTAATCTAATTTTTAAATTGTGAAAATTAACGGTTGTTGGTCCACCCTGTTATAAGGGGGTAGTTAAAGGGGTATGAAAAAACACTTTGTAAAATTAGTTCTGTAAGCAGATATTGTAAGACCTCGCGATTCCCGCAGCTGTTCATAGCAGACGGGAACCGGCTGGTCTTTAGGAATATGCAGGGAAAAAGGGGTTCAAACTAACGCCTAGTCTGGAACATTCCAGGGTCCACCCTCCGGGTTCTACAGAAACATCCACCCTACGGGTTGCGAACATTCACCCTACGGGTTCCAAGAAACATCATTCACCCTCTGGGTTGAGGAAAGACGAGCAATCCTTCCTACAATTGGCGACGCCGTGCAGTTCGACGAGTGGACGGCACGGAGACGTCGCGGACTGCATCACCCATCAAGAAGGCCAGACCCCAAGATAAGTCGGAACCCTGCGAAGACCATCGAGAATCGCAAAACCTCTTGCTGCCTGACCACAAACCACGACCCCGAGTTTAACTTCTAATAAATTGCCATCTTTACATTTAAATCTTATTTTTACTTCTCTCTTCTTCCTGAAAGCCATCAGCTTTTCCTAATCTATACTTATAATAAAACTGTTGAGGGTCGAGAGTCTGTACATGGAAGATATTTTGAAAATTTTAATTGGAGGGTGTTCTCTTATCGACACAGAAGCCGAAAATGTTATTTAAATTTTTCAAGTCTGTCTGTCTGTCTGTATCCCGAATAAGTATCACGCCGATACTACTGGACCGAATTGAATGATACTTTGTACATTCTGAGCTTATAGTCCGAGGAAGGTTCTAAGATACTTTTGATCCCGATATTTTGAGTGGTTCCTGCGGGAGAGGGGATGAAAGACAAAATGGTTTTTTAGTAGTAATTTCTCAACGCGTGGTCCGATTTGAAATATTATTTTAGAGTTGGAAAGGAAGTACTTAAAGGATCATTCCACACAAGTTTCAATATTGAGGATTATGTAGTTTAGAAAATAGGGGCATCTCAACTTTCGGTAAACGTAGAATTCAAGGGATCTTTTGAATGTGAGGGTAAATCTAAACGGGCGTGTTGGCTTAATCATAAAAGAGCTTAATGTTTAAGGCTATTGTAAAATAATTTAGTCCGCGCCGAAGGTGTGGACTGAATTGTTTTCAAATAGACTTATTCTTTAAGCTCTTTTATTATTAAGCAAACAGGGCCGTTTCACACGCTGAGACTCATAAAAAGTACCCCTTTTAACGTACACCTCATGTAACGTAAACGAAGTTGCGAGGGTCAGCTAGTAATGAAATAATACTTGAAATCGGACGACGCATTGAGAAGTTACAACTAAAAAACCATTTTGTCTTTCATTCCCTCTCCCAAAGGAACCGCGCAAAATATAGGGATCAAAAGTATCCTAGAACCATACTCGGATCATAAGCTATAATTGTATCAAGTTTCATTCAAATCGATTCAGTTGTTATGGCGTGATACTTATTCGGGATACAGACAGACAGACAGACATGAAAAAAATAAATTACATTTTCGGCATCCGAATCGATTAGAGAACGCCCTACAATTAAAAATTTCAAAATATCTTCCATGTACAGACTCTCGACCCTCAACAGTTTTATTATAAGTACTAGCTGACCCTCGCAACTTCGTTTACGGCGCATAATGTAAACGAAAGGAGAGGTAATTCTTCATCACGCTCGTCAAGAACCGTGTGAAACGGCCCTGTTTGCTTAATCATAAAATAATTTAAAGATTAAGGCTATCTATACATATAATAAAACTGTAGAGGGTCAAGAGTCTGTACATGGAAGATATTTTGAAAATTTTAATTGGAGGGCGTTCTCTAATCGTTACTGAAGCAGAAAATGTATTTTAAACTTCTCATGTCTGTCTGTCTGTCTGTCTGTCTGTCTGTATCCCGAATCAGTAACACGCCGAAACTACTGAACCGATTTGAATGATACTTGGTACATTCCGAGCTTATAGTTCGAGGAAGGTTCTAGGATACTTTTGATCCCGAAGTTTTGCGCGGTTCCTGCGGGAGAGGGGATGAAAGATAAAATGGTTTTTCAGTTGTAATTTCTCAACGCGTGATGCGATTTCAAATATTTTTTTAGTATTGAAAAGGGAGTACTTAAAGGATTTTTCGACCCAAGTTTCAACATTAAGCGGTTTGTAGTTCAGAAATTAGAGGCATCTCAACTTTCGCCAAACCTAGAATTCAAGGGTTCCTTTGAATGAGAGTGTAAATCTAAATGGGCGAGTTGGCTTACTCATAAAAGAGCTTAATAATTATTAAGGCTGTTGTACAATAATTCAGTCCGCGCCGAAGGCGTGTACTGAATTATTTTAGAATAGCCTTAATCTTTAAGCTCTTTTATGATTAACCCAGTTAGACCGACCGACCCATACATGGGTTTCAAGAAATAAAAAAATCTGCCCTCATTGCATGATTTTATTAAGATGATTGACATATATTTTTAGAATCTTCAGTTAATAAATATTAACTGTGTCGACAACATACGTAGTGTTTTTTACATTTTGAGCTGATTTTCGCAAGTTGAAACGCGTGTTTTGAAAATCGTAAAAGATGACCTCAAAAAAGGTAGGATAAACTATATTTAGTGTTATATTTCTATAAAAATAATAACAGAAACAAAACTATGAAACATAACAACATTTATATTACTACGATACTCCTAATAATTCTCGTTTATTTCCCTTTTATATTGCCAAATATTTCATGAACCCATACATGTTCCGTCGGCACAATCACTGTACTCTGAATTTCTGTAAAACTACGGAAGTTTTTTTCATTTCAAATCGAAGCCATTATCATTACATGAATTTTTGAGTGAATTAGAGAATGGTGATGTTCCGGTTCCAGAATGCATCACATTTGAACCACCTAATAACGCAAATGCTGTTGTTACGAAAATTCTGGAGAAGAAGACAATATTACCATACAACATTAACCAGGGTCTCTCGTGCATCTGCACAGGTTTATTATGACATTTGGAGTTCTGTTTCAGACAGTGAAGATAATATACCTTTGGCTTCACATGACAGCAAACTTCACAGCCAGTACCATCTGCATCGACTGTACTGGATGATACTGTAATTTGCCCTACGTCTGTGCACAATACAACCTTTAATTGGAGGAGTAGACACATACCAAATGAGTTTCCTAGTTTTCAACCTGTCGAAGGTCCCATAGACGAGTTATGTCGTCCAATATACTATTTTAAACTATTGTTCAACGACGCCGACGCCATCATAAACAAACTTATGGAATATTATACAAATTTATATGCTTCTCAGAAAAATAAACCCGGTAACAATACTGTTTGCGAAATAAAATGCTTTGTTGGAATACTACTTTTTACTGGATATATTTTAGTTCCAAGACGACAAATGTATTAGAAAAAGACATCAGACTGTGATTTTTCTTTCGTAAATAAGTCATTTTTTCGTGACAGATTTTCCTACAACATGAACCATTTACACTGCTGTGATAATAGTTTGATTCAAGTTTACAGTCATAAATACGCTAAAATGAGACCTTTATTTACTTTGCAAAATGCAATTTTTCAGGAAAATGCCTCTATTGACGAGATGCAAAACATCGACTAGGCTATGATTCCTTATTACGGGGTCATAGTTGTTAGCAGCATAAGGGCTAAACCAGTTATGTGGATACGGCCTAATATTTGCTGTCCAAAACTGTAATTGGTCTTCAAAATTAAAGTATAAATTAAAAAATAAACATAAAAAATGTTTAATTTATGGTTTCAATCATAACGAAAACCATTAGTAAAGAGTCAAGATAGTGCCGACCGACCCATGTATGGGACATCATTTTCCAGCTTTTCCGGAAGCTGCAGATTTTTTAATTATTTTACCTGAGATGCTGGGGCTATATTAAGACATATATATAAAAGTCACAACTTTATCAGAAAAAAATAGTTTCAGGTTTATCTGGGTTAAGCAAACAGGGCCGTTTCACACGATGCTTGACGAGTCGGATGAAGAATTACCTCTCCTTTCATGTACATTATGCGCCGTAAACGAAGTTGCGAGGGTCAGCTAGTCTATACATATAATAAAACTGTTGAGGGTCGAGAGTCTGTACATGGAAGATATTTTGAAAATTTTAATTGTAGGGCGTTCTCTAATCGATACTGAGGCCGAAAATGTAATTATAATTTTTCATGTCTGTCTGTATCCCGAATAAGTATCACGCAAAAACTACTAAATCGATTTGAATGAAACTTGGAACAATCCGAGCTTATGATCTTAGGAAGCTTCTAAGATACTTTTGATCCCGATATTTTGCGCAGTTCCATTGGGAGAGGGGATGATAAGATAAATGTTTTTTTCGTCGTAAGTTCCAAATGCGTGGTCCGATTCCAAAAAAAAAATTAGTGTCGTAAAGGGAGTAATTTAAGGATTGTTTCACACGAGTTTCAATGTTGAGGGTTTTGTAGTTCAGGAATTAGAGAAACCTCAACTATCGCAAAACCTAGAATTCAACGGTTCCTTCGAATTTGTGGGTAAATCTAAACTGGCGTGTTAGCTTAATCATAAACGAGCTTAATGATTAAGGTTATTGTAAAATGATTTTTAGAATAGACTTAATCTTTAAGCTCTTTTATGATTAAGCAAACAGGGCAGTTTCATACGCTGCTTGATGAGTCTGATGAAAAAATACCTCCTTTCATACACCATGTGTGTCGTAAACGAAGTTGCGAGGGTCAGCTAGTTCTAAAATAATTCACTACACGCCTTCGGCGCGGACTGAATTATTGTACAACAGCCTTATTAATTATTAAGCTCTTTTATGAGTAAGCCTACACGCCCGTTTAGATTTACACTCTCATTCAAAGGAACCCTTGAATTCTAGGTTTGGCGAAAGTTGAGATGCCTCTAATCTTTTTATTCTGAAATTCTGAACTACAAACCGCTTAATCTTGAAACTTGGGTCGAAAAATCCTTTAAGTACTCCCTTTTCAATACTAAAAAAATATTTGAAATCTCATCACGCGTTGAGAAATTACAATTGAAAAACCATTTTATCTTTCATCCCCTATCCCGCAGGAACCGCGCAAAACTTCGGGATCAAAAGTATCCTAGAACCTTCCTCAAACTATAAGCTCGGAATGTACCAAGTATCATTCAAATCGGTTCAGTAGTTTCGGCGTGATACTTATTCGGGATACAGACAGACAGACATCAAAAGTTTAAATTACATTTTCGGCTTTAGTAACGATTAGAGAACGCCCTCCAATTAAAATTTTCAAAATATCTTCCATGTACAGACTCTCGACCCTCTACAGTTTTATTATAATTATGTATAGATAGCACTTTTTTTTTAGAAAGTTACACGGCACCAATGTTCGGGCCGGTTTCATCATAAATCGAATGAATATAGGTGCAATTCTATACATTCGTGCCGGGTAACTTTCTAAAAAAAAAAAAAAAAAAAATAATCGCGGTAGATGGTGCCTACGTCGCCCCAAGACGTATATTAAGGTGGAAAATTTGGTTGGTTCCGAGTTAGTTTCGGTGGTGGAGTGGATAACGCGTTGGCACGGATCGCCGAAGACGCAGGTTCAAATCCTGCTCGAAACCAATTCTTTTTCCATATTTAAAACTTATAAACAAACACTGTTCTTACAGTGACACAAACTGTCTAAAATAATAATCATACATAGGGTAGCTGGGCGATGGATGGCGGCAGCGACAGCGGCGCGGGTGTGCCCTTGAGCTCAGCAACCAGATCGCTTGTTTTGTGTCAACGAATTGTTTATGAGTGAATTTAATGAATGTGACAACATTTTTGTAATCTTTAGATAAAATCAAGTCCCGTTTGGGCCAAGTTGTCTTTTTTCACTTCATAATAAAATAGTGTTTTAATAATATTATCAAAATACAAGCAAATTTTTTTTTCTTTTATAAACAAATAGTTACAGAAGAGAATTTATTGTTGAATAAACATCACTATTTCATGTCAGCGAAAATTGTCCACTTAATGAGTGTGATAAGAAAAAAACTAAAGAATTCTTTATGAATTTAAGAGCCAACCTGACGTCAAATGGTTGAAAGAAGATAGCAGATATACATTTCAGCGCGCAAGAAAGAGCCCGCGTGCTCGGTTTTTGTGGATTATTAACGAAATAAATAAATTAGAAGCGAACTGTAACCAATAGGAAATTTACGGTCTAGTGAAAATAAAGATTCTACTGCTGTCTTTCTTATAAACATTTTATTTTATAAAAACAATATAATATTGTCTTCTTCTCCAGAATTTTCGTCTGTAACAACAGCATTTGCGTTATTAGGTGGTTCAAATGTGATGCATTCTGGAACCGGAACATCACCATTCTCTAATTCACTCAAAAATTCATGTAATGATAATGGCTTCGATTTGAAATGAAAAAAACTTCCGTAGTTTTACAGAAATTCAGAGTACAGTGATTGTGCCGACGGAACATGTATGGGTTCATGAAATATTTGGCAATATAAAAGGGAAATAAACGAGAATTATTAGGAGTATCGTAGTAATATAAATGTTGTTATGTTTCATAGTTTTGTTTCTGTTATTATTTTTATAGAAATATAACACTAAATATAGTTTATCCTACCTTTTTTGAGGTCATCTTTTACGATTTTCAAAACACGCGTTTCAACTTGCGAAAATCAGCTCAAAATGTAAAAAACACTACGTATGTTGTCGACACAGTTAATATTTATTAACTGAAGATTCTAAAAATATATGTCAATCATCTTAATAAAATCATGCAATGAGGGCAGATTTTTTTATTTCTTGAAACCCATGTATGGGTCGGTCGGTCTAACTGGGTTAATCATAAAAGAGCTTAAAGATTAAGGCTATTGTAAAATAATTCACTACACGCCTTCGGCGCGGACTGAATTATTGTACAACAGCCTTAATAATTATTAAGCTCTTTTATGAGTAAGCCTACACGCCCGTTTAGATTTACACTCTCATTCAAAGGAACCCTTGAATTCTAGGTTTGGCGAAAGTTGAGATGCCTCTAATCTTTCTATTCTGAAATTCTGAACTACAAACCGCTTAATCTTGAAACTTGGGTCGAAAAATCCTTTAAGTACTCCCTTTTCAATACTAAAAAAATATTTGAAATCTCATCACGCGTTGAGAAATTACAATTGAAAAACCATTTTATCTTTCATCCCCTATCCCGCAGGAACCGCGCAAAACTTCGGGATCAAAAGTATCCTAGAACCTTCCTCAAACTATAAGCTCGGAATGTACCAAGTATCATTCAAATCGGTTCAGTAGTTTCGGCGTGATACTTATTCGGGATACAGACAGACAGACATCAAAAGTTTAAATTACATTTTCGGCTTTAGTAACGATTAGAGAACGCCCTCCAATTAAAATTTTCAAAATAACTTCCATGTACAGACTCTCGACCCTCTACAGTTTTATTATATGTATAGATAGCACTTTTTTTTTAGAAAGTTACACGGCACCAATGTTCGGGCCGGTTTCATCATAAATCGAATGAATATAGGTGCAATTCTATACATTCGTGCCGGGTAACTTTCTTAAAAAAAAAAAAAAAAATAATCGCGGTAGATGGTGCCTACGTCGCCCCAAGACGTATATTAAGGTGGAAAATTTGGTTGGTTCCGAGTTAGTTTCGGTGGTGGAGTGGATAACGCGTTGGCACGGATCGCCGAAGACGCAGGTTCAAATCCTGCTCGAAACCAATTCTTTTTCCATATTTAAAACTTATAAACAAACACTGTTCTTACAGTGACACAAACTGTCTAAAATAATAATCATACATAGGGTAGCTGGGCGATGGATGGCGGCAGCGACAGCGGCGCGGGTGTGCCCTTGAGCTCAGCAACCAGATCGCTTGTTTTGTGTCAACGAATTGTTTATGAGTGAATTTAATGAATGTGACAACATTTTTGTAATCTTTAGATAAAATCAAGTCCCGTTTGGGCCAAGTTGTCTTTTTTCACTTCATAATAAAATAGTGTTTTAATAATATTATCAAAATACAAGCAAATTTTTTTTTCTTTTATAAACAAATAGTTACAGAAGAGAATTTATTGTTGAATAAACATCACTATTTCATGTCAGCGAAAATTGTCCACTTAATGAGTGTGATAAGAAAAAAACTAAAGAATTCTTTATGAATTTAAGAGCCAACCTGACGTCAAATGGTTGAAAGAAGATAGCAGATATACATTTCAGCGCGCAAGAAAGAGCCCGCGTGCTCGGTTTTTGTGGATTATTAACGAAATAAATAAATTAGAAGCGAACTGTAACCAATAGGAAATTTACGGTCTAGTGAAAATAAAGATTCTACTGCTGTCTTTCTTATAAACATTTTATTTTATAAAAACTACTAAAAACTTATGAGATCTAGCCTCAATTTTCACGAAATCGAGGTATTTTCAACACAAAAATCTATCAAGAATTTTATCAGAAAACGTGTTTCTAGCTTAAAGCGTTTTAGTTCATGAACTGAAGCTGTCTGTGTTAAAATTTTAATTCATTAGACCTCACGCGTCCTGAGATCTAGATCAAGGTAATAGTCTATTTGGCGTTAGACTTATTTTTAACGTGAGGGAAAATCCCTCATGGATGCTATGCCGGACTCCTACCGACTAAAAAACCTCACGTAACGCCCAACTGCCTATGGTTGAGAGCCCCGGGTAAGCCCTCGGAAGGATGTCCCAGGACTCCCAACAGACCTACAGCCCCCACTGCGGCCTCGCCCATGGGGCGGTTCGGGTGCTATCTCGCGTATTTGGGGGGTTTTGGGTGTGATCCCGCTTCTAAGGGCGGGCGTGCGTGAACTCCTCACGTCACGCTGCCGTCATGGGCCTGCTTCTGTAAGGACGGTGAGTAGCATTCTCATCCTAAGGCCCCCGGTCATGGAGACCAACAGTCTTCGGCAAAGACACGTCGGCGGCGTCCAGGCCGCCGACTGCGGAACTCGGGTGGGAGGGTTCTCTCCCGTTCCCGCCCCGCCGCTCCTTTTGTGAGCATGACCTGCTCGCAGAAAGAGGCGGCGCAGTCCCACTTACTCCAGCTGGAGATCATGGCTTGCACCATGGTCTCGAGCGAGCGAGTGTCCACGTCCAGACCCACTACGAGGACCTAGCGATGTTGCGCCCACGCCGTGCACTTTACCAGTTGTCATCGCTGCGGTTCTTGCAGTGCTGACACTCGGCCGTGGTTTCCCGGTGTCTTCGCCACAGATACCTACCGAAGCTACCGTGCCCAGTGAGTCTCTGTGACAACCGGCAGGAGAGAGTACCGTGTCTCCTTTTGAGCCACTCGTCCATGACCAGTCTGACGGCCGCGATTGTGGCGAATCGCTTCCAGGTCCTATGGAGGGGTCCTGGCTAGGAGACATACCGCCTCACCGGAGATCGTGCGATATCCCCTTATCACCTTGACGGCAATCGCCTTCTGCAGACTCAGCAATCTAGCTACATTGCTGGCTGTCAGGGTCTCTATCCATACGGGGGCCCCGTATAGGGCCATACTTCGCACGATCCCCAAGTACAGTCTCCTTCCTGTAGCGAGCGGCGTGAGACGGACTCTTAGAATTTTTCGTTTTTTTTATATTTTATCAAGAAGGAGAGCAGTTTCCTTTTAATATTCCCTTCTTGGCTGTATGTTGCCAAGGTACCTGGTGCACTCTCGAAAGTAAATCCCAGGGACCCTGACCCACCCTTGTCGCCATTCTCCGGCGACCCTTCCACGTAGAAAGAGACCACAAATTGCCTCTTGCCCATACCGTGCCAGAATACGTCACGCGTCACCACCCTGGGCCTGTCTCTGCTAGGGCGACAGCTCATTCTGAGTGTCGCCCCCAGGCTCATGCTTATGAGGAATGGAGATTGTTCTGGGATCTCCGGAGCCCAGCGCGTCTTCTCCTGCAGCACGGAAGATTGCTGTTCCTCTCCCGTTCCTTCTCCGCCGCCTCTGTCCAACCAACACCTCCTCACAAAACAAGTCGGCGGAGAACCATGGCCTGAAGCGTGATGTTTATCACTCCCAAGGCCCCTGAAAGGCCAAATCGTTGCTCCATCCACTCTGGACAATCTGCCGGAGTGTGGAGCACCGTATCTGGTAAGCAGCCCGAGCAGTGGTGGCACTCTGGCGTTGGCTCCCGCCGTATCTGATGCAGGTACACACCAAAGCAACCATGCCCAGTGAGCACCGTGACGCCTCTCCATTCAGCCAGTCATTACAAGCCTTATCACCTTATCTATATCGCGCCCGGCTGTTGGTTGTCCAAGTCGATCATTTTACTCCACCACTCCATTTGTGTCCACTTGGCGGAGCTGAGACCACTGTCCCTCGATTTCCTGTGAAGCAGGTCTCAGATCTATCTCCACTGCCTCTTTTCACCACACTGCCGTGTCAGACCTATCTACGTTATCTTCAAAATCATAGTTTTGAGAAATCGCATCCTAAAGATTTTTTCAGATATTTGCGTTTTTATAGAAATTTAATGCAAATAACTATGAGATTTTTTTAATAATGTAACATATTTTAATGTATTGGATATCGGGATGTAGCATTTTTTTGATAGTAGCTATATTTATTATAATAATCTCAATAACAGAGATAGGCTTGGCAAGCCTACAATACATTACCTAATACGCGACGCCCCGTATGTTAAGATATACGAGTTAGCTGTGATAAGTCCTTTTGGGAGAGTTATGCAAAACTCGGTTATTTATAAGTTACCTGAAATTGGTCTGACTACAGGCATACGAGTATGTACCGTAAAAAAAAAGGTTAAATACAATGTTAAAGTTTACATCTTTCGTTTTCATGTTCAAAATTACTAAAAAAAATTAATATTTCGAAATCAAAGGCACTTTAAAAGTCAATCAATCAATCTAGCCTACAGCAGTCCACTGCTGAACATGGGCCTCTCCCAAATTTCGCCACAACACACGGTCCTGCGCCTTGCGCATTAAGTCAATCCTTGCAACTTCTTTACAAAATCTTCTTTAGGTCGTCGCTCCTTCGGGCAGGGGGTCGTCCTACCCGACATTTGCCTAGTTGCGGTCTCCACTCCAGAACACGCTTGCTCCATCGGGCATCAGTTATTCTACAAATGTAGCCAGCCACTTCAAAACGTATACTCTGCAAGCTCTGTCGACCACTCTTGTGCTCTGACGGATAACATCGTTTCGGATCTTATCCCTCAGAGACACCCAAGTATAGCTCGTTCCATCGCTCGTTGCGCAACCTTAAGGGCATGGACTAGCCCTATTGTGAGTGTCCACGTCTTGGCACCGTAGGTCATAACTGGGAGAACGCACTGGCTGAAGACTATCGTCTTGAGGCATTGCGGTATCGGCGAGTAGACAACCCGATGCAGTTCGGTGAATGCTGCCCAGCCCAAGCGAATCCTTCTCGCTATTTCTTTATCCAGGTTACTCGTTTCAAATGTGATAACCTGCCCAAGGTAAGTGTATTCTTGGACAACCTCAAGCGTTAATCTTTCAACGTATATTGGTCCCGGCACGACATGCTCATTGAACATGACCTTGGTTTTCTTCAAGTTTATGCCGAGGCCAACACGTCGAGACTCTTCACTTAAACTATGCAGCATCCCGCTCAACGGTTTCAGCTTTTCTGCTACTATGACGATGTCTTTGGCAAACCGAAGGTGTGAGACACATTCACCGTTTGTATTCACGCCCCTTCCATCCCAGTCCAACGATTTTAAGACGTTCCAAGCGCATTAGTGAAGAGCTTAGGTGACACGACATTTCCCTATCTCACACCTCTGCGCAGCGTTATGGGATTGGTATTCTTATTCTTCAATTGGATGGTCATGGTCATCCCGCCAATCAAGATGACACCACTGCAGAGCTTCTAGGACTGCCCAGGTTTCGATAGAGTCGAAGGCTTTCTCGTAGTCTACGAAAGCCATACACAGCGGCTGATTGTGCTCGTTGGTCTTCGTACAATTTGCCGAACAGAATGGATGTGATCCACTGTACTAGAAAGCCTTTTCGAAACCCGGCTTACTCCTTTGGCTGGAACTTGTCGAGTTTCCCAGCAAGGCGGTTTATGACTACTCTCGAGAACCATTTGTAGACATGGCTCAGAAGATGTTCATGGTCTGTAGATCTTCAGTAATGATTATGCGTAGGTAACACTTTTTCGCTACTAAGGTGCTGCATTAGTTCTTTGGCGCTTCTTTTAAGTGAATTATTTGTGGCATCTTCACTATTCATTATGATGCATCGTTGTCATAGTCAATCGGTGTCATAGTCAAAACTACTCCGGTTTTGACTATGACATGGTTGGTTTGAGTTATTATAAGATTTTAATGGAGTAGATGCATTTCCCAAAATAAAAGGTTCTCGAGAAAAGGTTCGCTCAGGTGCGGTGTATCAAAACTAATTTTAGAAGACATTGATATATTAGTATCAAAATTAGGTGAATCGATAGTGTGTAAGCTGATGCTATCAGAGAATGGCACATCTTCGTTCAATTCAGCTAAATCGTCTTTGTTTAGCGCTGGTAAAGTGTAGGTTTTGGTACAACAGGCTGAATTTCAGTGTATTGCTTAAGTGACAATGACTGTTCACAATGCATTTGTATATTATCTGATAGTTGGCTCATAACTGACATTGACCACGCTCCAAATTCTAAACTAGGTGAACAATCAACTGCAACTGTTGTCTTGAAATTTTATTCTTTAAAATTTATAACATTTCCTGTTTTCTATGATTTTAATGAACGTATATTTTCACTCATTTTGTAAGTAAACTAATCAATTCATGTAATATAATTCACAATATTCAGTGATGAGAATGACCGTGACCATCAAGTCCATCAACCAATATCAAATAAACTATTCGAAACTAATAACTAAGACCTGGCTACCGGGAAAGGAGGACTTGCATGCGTTTGAACGATCCTGTCACGGCTATGTCATGTATTTAATAGATACGGGAGTTATAATTTCGCTTAAGTGTTTGTATCTTGTCACGCATTTCACTGTATCTTAATATACAGCAATTTACCATTACTGCATGGGGTAAAATCATAGTTACGTGAGTTATATGATAGTGCCGTACTAGTAATTGGTAGAATATATTTAAAAAATTGTAAGTTCTATGTATAAAGGACGTTAAAAGAATACAAAAAACACTTATTACGCGTAACTCATGTATCTTAAGATAGCGTATATTGGTCTGACACGGCAGCACAGGTATAGTGCCCTCCCTGACCACACTGGAGCCCCATAAAGAGCCATGGGCCGCACGATCTCAACGTAGAGTCTTCTGCAGGAGGTGTCAGGCCCCCTCAAGTTAGGCAGTAGTCGTGACAACGACAACGCCACTCCCTTCAGCTTAGGGGCCAGACTACGGAAACGCAGGAGGGCAGTGTTCTAGTAAAAAAAAAATACGGATATTTTGAAAAATGTTACTTAGGTTTCGCCTCTTAAATTCACAATTATTACATAGAAAACTTAAATAAATAAACTTTTTCTAGAATAATAACTATATTTATTTTAAATGAGGTCATTCTAGCAAACACAAGGTGAAAAATTCCAAGCTAAGACTATAAAATTTCCAAAAAAATAGGTCCCTTGCCACGCCACAATTTCAGGAATTTTTCTTCTGAAAATGTGCTAAGAATAATTTGGAGTCACAATGCTCACTCATAAATTTAGCTCTTCAGGGATTATAAAGTTAAGCGAAGGCATTATTTTCACTCTTAATGATTTAGTTAGCTGAAATAATAAAAGGAAATGGTCTTTTTACACTAAATAAAATAAATGAAACGTGAAAAGTACCTAACTGATCCTTAATAATTACAAAAATAAACTTGAATTTACAAGTGTAAGATAATGGTACAATTCAATTCAGATAACGTTAAAATCTATAACTTCTATTTTAGTGAACTCGTTTATGGAGATAAAGAATATGGTCACGCCTTTATCTCCGAAGGTGTAAGCTGAGGCATATTCTATGCCCACATTTCACCTTTTTATGGAGATAAAGTCTTTCACAAAAAACGTTTTTCGAACTACTCATCGAAACATGGAAATGATAAATTATGAAACACGATACAAATGTCTAGAGTAAACGTCTTCAGTTTTAGGTACTGATTTTATTTGTCTCGTCTCTGGAAGTAAGCTTAATTCTTGTCATAATAGGTTAAAACTGGACGTAATGAACTATGACAAACGTATGACTCACATGGGTAGTGATACTTAAGTGGGGAAAAGGATAAAAAATCTCCAGCCATTTACCTTCTTGCCCCCTCTTCCTATTCGTGTCGTGCTCTGAAACAAAGGCAGTGTTGGTAACCAGAAGTATTGCATGGATAACGATCAAAGAGAGACGCTGAGATTGCTTTTCAAACGCCTGAACTTTTTTCATAAACTTTCCCGAGAAGATACTTCACACGTGCTAAGTTGAAAGCATCGATTAGTTCAAAAGCTAGAAATTTTACTTACGAATTCTAAAATTGTTAAGAATCTACTATCTGATTGACATTTGAGATTCTTTTTCATTCTTATGAATAAAATGTAAGTTGGGAATATCTTAAAAATTCTGACGAATCATTTAAGAAGTCAGAAAACTAAGCCTCTGATTAATGTTTAAATTTGATAAATTATCTTGAAAATCTTCGGAGAGAAGATAACATTTTGATCATTATGTAACTGCAAATGAATTTGTTTGTGTAAGTTTTACAAATATAAAACAAGGAACACAGACTTTGCATTTTGTAATTGCGTTGTAGGAATAACTGACGCGGCCGGGTGTCGAGATCACAAATTTGTATTCCAGTCTCACAATAAAGTTCATTTAAATATAAATGTGACAACACTTTTACTCAGTAAATGCTGTTACTCCCTTTAAATTTCAGTTGTTATTTTTTATGTGGATTCAAGTAACAAATTCGAATATACAATAAGTTTTATTAAAAAATTGAAAACAGTTGATATTTATCTAATATGAAGAAAATATCGTATCGGTCTCGAGCAGAATTCAAACTTGCGTCTTCTGGCAAACTGGGCCGCCAGACATGTAACAATTTGGTAATCAAGACACTAATCGCTGCTGACGACTTCTTTCACCTCATATGTCTTGGGGCGACGTCAGCCCGGTTTGCCAGAACACGCAGATTTGAGTGCAGCACACTACCGATATCATTATACTCCTCTTTTGCGTACGAATTGCTTTTCAAAACTATTTAGAATCTTTTTATAGAGATCATAGAATGATCATAGGCATAATCCTATACATTTCTGCCGTATTACCAACTTCAAAATCTGCTGTCAACGACTTTACGTTCTTTACGTTAGTACAACAAAAGAAAGTACATAAGTATCCGTACACAAGTATAATTTTGTATCACGATTTCTCTTGCGTCAATTTTAATGCAAAATTCATTATTCCATTTACGATTTCAGCAACGGTTACTTTCTCGAAAATAATATCTGAAAATTTAGTTTAATAATATGTTTTTATGGTACCTAGTTTTCAATAAACTTAAATTTTTGTTATACATAATTTCCTTTCAATCAACTATTAACGTAACGTAACGTTACTATTGTAACTTATCCAGTGTAAATTTCTTTTCTTCTCTTGAAACCTTGCTGGTAAATCTAATGCCTTCTTACAGTCATGTGATCATTATGGGTGACTTTAACGCTTGCTTAGTCAAAAACGACTCCCGTACCTCTGCCTTTGATGCCCTTGCCAATTCCTGTAGCCTATCCATTCTTCCTTCAAATACAACACATCACGTCCCAAAATGTAAACCCAGTCTTATTGATCTAATTTTGGTATCTTCCAGGCATCACGTCGTGAAGCATGGTCAATACCCAGCCGATGCATTCTCTTTACACGATTTACTATTCCTGTCCTACAAAATTCGTATCCCAAAAGCCAAGCGAAAAATTCTCATGCAGCGCAATTTTGGTGGTATGAATCTGGAAAGTCTACGTGAGGACATCAATGATGTCGATTGGAGTCCACTTTTCACCTCGGGGTCGACTGATGAATAGGTGAATATGTTCAGCACAGTCATCACTGAACTGTATGATAAGCATGCACCCATCCGAGCTGTCAAAATGAAGCATCCACCAGCCCCATGGCTTACCGCAGAAATAAAAAATCAACTACGTAAAAAGGCGGCTGCTAAATTGAAATATAAAATAAGACCCAACGAAAACAACTATAACAGATATGTCTCAATACGTTATCACTGCAACAAGGTGTGTAGGAATGCACAACGCCAACATATTCACAATAATATACAAAATAGCGACTCAGGAAAAGTCTGGAAATTTCTCAAGTCTTTGGGGGTTGGAAGAAAACAACAAGATATAATGCCTAAGGATTTAAATCTTGATTTATTAAATCAACGTTTTGCTGCGTCGTCCAACTTTGATAGGACAACTAAGGAACAAACAATTGACTTTCTTTCATCTCTTCCAAAACCCGACTATCCCCCTCTCGTCTTTAACCTCGTTACTGCTTGTGATGTTAGGAGGGCAATCATATCAATCTCATCGAAGGCAATTGGTGAAGACCGTATCAGTCGTCAAATGGTCCTTCTTATCCTCAATGAACTCCTTCCCATTATATGCCACATTTTTAACTACTCCATAACCAGTGGTGTCTTTCCAACCTCATGGAAAAACAGTCGCATAATTCCCATTCCTAAAAAGACCAAACCACTAACTTTCACAGATTACCGCCCCATATCCATACTCCCATTCCTATCTAAAGTCCTCGAACGTCTTGTACACTTACAAATTAGTAGATTCCTCAGCAAAAATAATATCCTCAATCCCTTTCAGTCTGGCTTCCGTCCCGGTCATAGTACTGGTACAGCCCTGATCAAAATTACTGATGATATCCGATGTGGAATGGAAGCTGGAAAGCTGACATTACTCGCATTATTAGATTTTAGTAATGCGTTCAACACCGTTGATTTTGATGTATTGCTATGTGTTTGCCGCTCTCTTAATATATCTCCAACAGTGATTGATTGGCTTCAAAGTTACCTGCGTGGTCGCCGGCAACGCGTATGTATTGAAAATTCGTTCTCAAATTGGTGTAATACTACCGTTGGCGTACCCCAGTGTGGCGTTCTCTCTCCTTTGCTTTTCTCAATTTTTATAAATTCCATCACAACTCATATTTCTTCTTCTTGCCACCTTTATGCAGATGATTTACAAATATACTGTCAAGCACCACTTCAACAATTGAAGGAAGCTGTTGAAATCATAAATAGAGATTTAAGGCACATAAGCGACTGGAGTAGTTCTTATGGCCTCAAGGTGAATCCCGTGAAAACTCAAGTTGCTATCTTGGGCAGCTCCAGAACTCGATCAAAAATTGTGTGGTCATATATCCCCCCGGTAATTTTTCATAGTACAACTATTCCCATTAGTAATAAAGTGAAGAATTTGGGGATATATCTGGACTCAACACTATCATGGGAGCCACAGATACAAGAAGTGGGTCGTAAGATGTTCGCGGCGGTGGGCTCATTGCGTAAACTACAATGCCTCTTACCCATGACCACCAAAATTGCACTTGCCAGTGCGTTACTGTTGCCTATATTAGATTATGCAGACGTCAGCTATCCTGATCTTGCCGAAAACCAGCTAGACCGACTTGAGCGTTACCAGAATCTCTGCATAAGGTTTATTTTTGGCTTACGCAAGTATGACCACGTTTCTCATTGCAGAACGCAGCTTGGATGGTTACCCATACGACGTCGCCGGGATGCTCATATTCTTTTACAGCTGTTTAAAATATTATCTAACCCTTCAACTCCTTCCTATCTTAAGGAACGATTCAAGTTCCTTTGCGATACGCATGTGAATTGTCTGAGGTCGTCAAAAAACTTAAGATTAAAGATGCCGTCTCACTCGTTAACTTTTTATGACAAATCTTTTACAGTCACTGCGATTCGACTATGGAATCGACTACCCGTAAAAATAAGGCGAGCGCAGACAATTTCGAAATTTAAAGATATGGTTAAGGGGCGGTTATTCCGCACAAGTAGGCATTTGGCGCTCCCCTCGCCCCGGGCGCAAGACACACCGCGCGCCGGCAGCGGCAGTCAACTCTAATGCCACAGTATACAGTAGAGTAGAAAGAAACAGCATGCTAACTTTGTTTGACGTAGTAAATGCATCTAAGTTTATTAAGTGTAGTGATTTATTAGTTTCGTAAATAAAAATAAAAGAGTTAATCGTAAATAAATTATGTATATTATACTATTATTTTTAAGCTAAAGAGTTTGTTTGTTTGTTTAGTTGTTCTAACTCTAGAGTCTAAGAGACTGCTAGTTGAATTTCAAGAGTTTCTTAACAGAATGTCCATTTTTGAAAAATACCAAAATATATAACATCACGCTAAGGCGAATAAGAGCTTACCAGCAACGAAACATTTTTCGACAACTAGGATATTTCATTTCTTTTGAGAGTTTCCGTTGCGTACGTTTGCTACAGTTGCGTAAAAAATGTAAATTACATAATAGCTGGTCATAAAAATTTCTAAAGTTTTCTAAAGTTGGTATGCTAAGTATGAATCACGGGATCATTGTGCAATCCAAAATGGCCGCCGCAGTGTAATCACAAAATTTCATGATGGGTGTCGTTTAAAGGGTTTTTTGGTATGCTGAGTACGAATCACGTACTAATTTTGCAATTCAATATGGACGCCGCGCCGTAATCACAAAATGCCATGATGGGTATCGTTTAAGGGGTTTCTTGGTATGCGGAGTACGAATCACGTGATAATTTTGCAATCCAATATGGGCGCCGCGCCGTAATCACAAAATTTCATGATGGGTATCGTTTAAGGGGTTTCTTGGTATGCTGAGTACGAATCACGTGATAATTTTGCAATCCAAAATGGCGGCCGCGGTGTTATCACAAAAATTCATGATGGGTATCGTTAAAAGGGTTTTTTGGTATGCTGAGTACGAATTACGTACTAATTTTGCAATCCAATATGGACACCGCGCCGTAATCACACAATTTCATGATGGGTATAGTTAAAGGGAATTCATGGTATGCTAAGTATGAATCACATGATAATTTTGCAATCCAATATGGCCACCGCGGTGTGATTACAAAATTTCATGATGGGAATCGTTTAAGGGGTTTTTTTGGTATGCTGAGTACGAATCACATGATAATTTTGCAATCCAATATGGGCGCCGCGCCGTAATCACAAAATTTTATGATGGGTATCGTTTAAAGGGTTTCTTGGTATGCTGAGTACGAATCACGTGATAATTTCGCAATCCAAAATGGCCGCCTCGGTGTAATCACAAAATTTCATGATGGGTATCGTTTAAAGGGTTTTTGGTATGCTGAGTACGAATTACGTGATAATTTTGCAATACAATATGGCCGCCGCGCCGTAATCACAAAATATCATGATGGGTATCGTTTAAGGGGTGTATTGGTATGCTGAGTACGAATCCTGTGATAATTTTGAAATGCAATATGGCCGCCGCGCCGTAATCGCAAAAATCTATGATGGTTATCGTTTAAGGGGTTTTTTGGTATGCTGAGGACGAATCACATGATAATTTTGCAATCCAAAATGGCCACCGCGCCGTAATCACATAATTTCGTAATGAATATCGTTTAATGGGTTTTTTCGAATGCTGAGTACGAATAACATGATCATTTTGGAATTCAATTTGGCCGCCTAAGCTATTTAGGCCTACTTGCGCGGAAAGTCGAGTTAAATATATAAATATAGAGTTAGTAAGCTCTGAGTTAAATAAATAACTTCTTAACTCTGACCACGTCTTGCACAGTTGCAAATTGGCACGCGGTTAACTAACTCTATCACTCTATATTAACTAAATCAACAAAGTCAAAAATCTTTGAGACGTTGTTAAAGAAACGGCTACTCAGACATTTAAATTTCAATAATGTATTTAATAAAAGACAATTTGGGTATTTGAAAAACGTAGGAACTCTGGATGCTATAAACATTTTGGTCAATGATGTTGCTGTGGCTTTAAATGATAAGAAAAAAGTTGCAGGAATCTTCCTAGATTTAAGTACTGCTTTTGATTCGGTGGATCATAAATTATTGTTAGCGAAATTGGATTATTATGGAGTCCGAGGCGCAGCAAAGCAGCTTTTTGTATCCTATCTGCAAAATTTGTGGAAATTGTCACCACATCTGACGAAAAAGTTGACAAACCATATCTGGCGAATAAAACGTATAGATCAAATTTTTTCCCAATAAAAATGGGGGTGCCGCAAGGATCTATCCCCGGCCAATATTTTTTATAATCTTTATTAATGATGTAATTAATTATATGACTAACATGATACCTAATTCAATAAAATTGACCGTTTTCGCTGACGATACAAATGCTGAAATATATGCTAATAATACAGAAAATCTTAATAAGTTGGTTGATGAATCATTAAAGGCATTTCAAGACTGGTTTATTAATAACAATTTAAAATTGAATGTTAACAAGACGAACTTAATACGGTTCCAAACTACTACAAAAGATAATGACATCATATATAGCACTACAAACGGTAATAGAGTAGACACAGTCAAAGTGGTTAAATTCTTGGGTGTACAAATAGATTATTTATTAAATTGGCAAAATGAACTGACAAATATGGAGAGTACAATAAGCTCAGCATGCTATGTGCTGAGAAGTCTAAGAGACGTTCTTCAATTAGAGATGCTTAAAACAGTATATTACTCATTAGTGGAATCTAAATTAAGATATAGCATTATAGTGTGGGGTGGAAGTTACAACTACAATGTGCAAAAGGCCTTTGTAGCTCAGAAAAGGGCCATCAGGACAATTGTCCAAATAAAGCAACAGGAATCCTGTAAACCTCACTTCAAAAGGCTCAATATTTTGACAGTACCTAGTCTTTATGTATTAGTTGTATTGTGCAACTTTGCGAAAAACATTCACGAATTTGAAAACGAGGAGGAGAGACAAATAAGGGAGAACTCACGTAGGAAAGATTTTTGTTCAAAATTACTTCCCACCTTGAATGTAGTTAAGCACAGCTCCTACTATTCGTCAGTGAAGTTGTTTAACAAACTGCCACTGAATATGAAAATTATACTTTACAGGACCTATGAATTTAAAAATAAATTGAAAGACTATTTGATAGACAGATGTTTGTACTCAGTGGACGACCTGTGAATACATCATTATTAATTTAGTTCTGTCGAAATCTGCTAGTGATTTATTTTTCGTAGTCATCTTAATTTATTGGGTATTTTACTGAAGTTTTACTTATTTTTGACTCTTATAATATTTTATTGAATTTTTATTTTATCAGGACATTTTGAATTTTAATTGTTTGTATTTTTGACATTGAAAATATTTTAATGTAGTGCATAATGACAATTTAATTTGTTATTAATAGTTATTATTTCTTTACTGGACTGCATGATTTCTTTTCTCTTTGACATTGATAAATTTTAAATTAATGGTAAATGTAATGGGATTGTAAATAAAATACTTAGTATTATTTAGTTTGAAATGAAGATGTAATTAGACTGTGCTTAGAAATAATGTATAATGCTAAATGATGGAATGGCACAAAGGGAGTGCAAAATTGCGAGGCTTGTGCTCGAGTTCATTATTCTTCTTTTTTAATGTGATGAAATCGATTTTTATTTTAAATGTTGTATGTCATAAGGGTGGAATAGTTTTTAATGTTGAAAGGGTTGGCATAAAAATTGTTGTAAATGTATAGTAAACCTGTAGGAACTTAGTATAAGAACTTTTTCTCAATTCACACACAATGTATATTGTTTTATGAATAAATAAATAAATATTAAAAAACTCACAGTAAACCGAACCAGTTTTTTTAGTCTGTCGTTCCATGCAATCCAACCACACACAAATGTTAGAACGAAGAATGGAACATGTGTCTCTATCTCTTTTACTCTACAGTCTGCTACGTATGATTTACGATACTACCATACTTACGATACTACCATTCACGATACCAATCATAAAACGCACATTAATAGTAGTAGAGTGCTAAACTTGAAGCAATTCGGCTATCAAGCAAAAGTAGGTACCCGTGATGCCATTGACAGTTTAATTAGTGACGTTAGAAATAGGCTCAATATGAAACACAAGGTCGCGGGTCTATTTCTAGACCTGAGTTCTGCGTTTGATACCGTTAACCACGATTTACTTTTAGCCAAACTTGAGCACTATGGCATACGCGGTCAAGCCAATCAGCTTCTTAGCTCGTACTTAAAAAATAGAAAGTTTTTTGTGGAGATTGCTGGCACAGTCACCGAAACCCAAGCTAGTTGTAACAAGAATGTTGCAAAACATTATGAGCAAGTTTTTAAATCAAAAGTAGTTCAAAGCTCAAAGGGGGTTCCTCAGGGATCAATATTAGGCCCAATATTCTTTGTTTTGTTTGTGAATGACCTCATTTATCATATTAAAAAAAAAAAAAAGGGCATCACGACGTGTATACCGGCTCTGCTAAAACTTAAAATATTAAATTATTTACCAACGTTTTGTGGTTTTTCCGGCTTGTTATCAAAGCGTTGTTGCAGTCGCAAGTTCACCAAGTGTAGGCAACTATTTAGTCGCCCGCCTAGTCGTCAATTCACATAATAAAATTGGTTGTGAAACATCAACAATAACCATATTTGACAGTGTCGGACGCTTTATATATGTTGCTATGGAAACGGTCCGAAGACAGCCGATTTGTGCGTTCCACATCGGATAAAGTGTTAAATTTATCTTAATATTATTTTTCATCCTTTTTCTTCTTTATCTATCTTCTCAAGTTTACCATATATTATTGATCACAATTTCTCAACAAGACCTGGAACGAAGCTTTTGACATTATAAAATTTACCTTTCTGTGTGTTGTATTTGTACATAGTTTTAAATTTCGTGTTTCAGTTTATTTTATTTTGTTAGCTATATATTTCTGTGTGTATATAAAATTTAATTGTGAGTATTTTTTAAGTTTATGAACAGTCAGCGAAACAGCAGCAATGGCGATAGGAGCGCTGGTCAACCTGAGGATAGCCTAGTGAGATGTCCCCTATGTCCCCAGGCGCGTGTTTTTAAAGGTGTACGGGGTTTGAAAGTACATTTTGGGAAGGTTCATAAGCACCAAAATGTGCCTTTAAACCCCAACACCTCTTTTGGCAATCACAACTCCACTTCAGTGGATCCCCTTTGGCAAATACTTTCCAAATTTAAGAGAACAGTGCCCGTTTTGAAGCGAATACCCAGGAGTGCGAGGCCATCAGTGGCTCTCAGTTTAGCCAATTGTATGCGCCTCGCCTCCCGTGAAAATTCGATCACCGCCTGGGAGCATTTGTTAACAAAAACTTAATACCTTTAATTGAGTGCAAAAAAATATATATAAAATGTTAATAGTTTAGCCACAGTTTTGAAAAAACTTTTCTGAGAGAGTCAACTTTGGGATTTTTTTCTATCTAGTGAAATTTATTGGATCGTGTAACGGGCTCGGAATATGTTTAGCTTATATCCTTAACTATTTTATATATATTTTTCAGATTTAAAAACCCTTTACTTTTTGACTAGGATTGTTTCAAAAAACTCAAAATCTGACCCACGCGGCCTTAAGGAACACTATCTATCAAAGTAGATTAGCTATATGTATGTGTGTGTATAAATTTATTTATAGATATGTATTTATTTATAGATATATATTTATTTATGGATATATATTTGTATAGAGTATGTTTGTATAAGTAATACATAGATATATGATATGTATAAATATTATGTCGTATATATATGTGAAGTAGGTATAGCAAGGAAATTACATAATTGTGATGTACGTAACTCAATAAAACACTGGAGTTAGAAGTACGCCAAACAACTACCACTCATTACCTGCAACCAACTTTTTCCATCCAAAGGTTGCCTGGTAGAGATCGCTTTTAGCGATAAGGCCGCCCATTGTACTGCTTTTTTAACAAATGTTCCTATCTTAAGTTTTTTATCTGGCGTGCAATAAAGTGTAAATAAATAAATAAATAAATAAATTTTATTCACTTAACGTATACCCATAATTACATGAATATAAAAAGTAAATAAAAACAGAGGTTAGGCTGTCCTGTAAAACATCGAAATAAGCCTAATTACTCAATAACGTACATGGTTTTTTTTTTTTTGTTTAACGTGAGGGAAAATCCTCATGGATGTTATGCCGGACTCCTACCGACTAAAAAACCTCACGTCACGCCCAACAGTCTATGGTTGGGAGCCCCGGGTAAACCCTCGGAAGGATGTCCCAGGACTCCCAACAGACCCACGGCCGCTACTGCGGCCTCGCCCAGGGGTGGTTTGGGTGCTATCCCGCGTCTTTGGGGGGTTTCGGGTGTGATCCCGCTTCTAAGGGGGGGCGTGCGTGAAATGTCTCACTCACGTCACGCTGCCGTCATGGGCCTGCTTCTGTAAGGACGGTGAGCCGCCCTGTCACCGTCCTCAGGCCCCCGGTCATGGTGGCCGATAGTCCTCGGCGAAGACACGTCGGCGGCGCCCAGGCCGCCGACTGCGGAACTCGGGTGGGAGAGTTCTCTCCCGTGCCCGTCCCGCCGCACAGTGGATCGATTCATACAAATCGGCGGACATAGGAATCTTAAAAAACTTTTTACTGATTTTACGAAAACTAATGATGCCAATGTGTTTATCTTAATAATTGTAGTCGAAAACATTACTACACAATTTCGATTAGACTTCAATTTTAAAAAATATTCGACAAAAACTGATTTCAATGTATGGAAAAGCACATTAAAAGAGGAATAGCTTGCGATTTTCTCGTGTTTTCTGATTTTAACTCTTAAAGTGACTTTTAATGGGTTGTTAGCCAAATATCTGCCAAACATTTTAGGTACCCCTAGGCACCCCTCTGGGACCTATATGACAAAATATCATTTTTCATATTTTCTTTAAGAAAATAATAAGTCTAGTTCGTTTTTTTACAGTTATAATTGTTGATAAACTACATTTTAGCTTAGCACTGTCCTACCCACAACAAAAATAATATGACTAGCATACGGGATCGGGAGTTTTTGAGAGATACTTATAAGCAGGCGACTATAAATTTATCCTACTTTTTTAGCAACATTTTGGTATTGTATAGTGATTTACCTTTAAGATTTGAAGAAAATAATGTATTAATCAAATAAAACAATAACGCGTTACATAAAACATATGTCATAGTAATAAAAATACAAAAACTGATAAAATAAAAAGTGGTAAAATAATAGCTTAAAATAAATAAAAAATGGAACAGAAACGATTCAATTAACAAGGAAGTAGGTACATTAAATTATCAAACAAAATTAGAATTACATAAACTTTTAAAAAAATAGTAGCTTAAAATAAACAAAAATATATAACAAAGACAATTAAATTAAAACTATGTACATTAAAATGATCAAACAAAATTAGAAATATATTATGTAGACAAAAAAAAACATTATCCGAAGCTTCCGTTTTGAATCTTCTGCTTGCGCAGAGACTAACAATTCATCAGCGTCTATGAATTCAATTTCAGAAACTTTTAGAATTAGTAGATTTAAAGTTTCTTTAAACAATGCCTTCTTTTGCTTTTTATTCATTCGTGGCCGTATTTGTGCTAAAATTGGGTTGGATGAAACCAGCAAATTATTTAGAACATCTTCATTGCAAGCAATGCTATTTATTTTACGTGAATGGAGTTCTCAGTATTTTCTGAAATCCTTATTACTTGACTCAGATAACTCTTCTGAAAGAAGTCCTATCGGAACTATAGATAAATATTGAATAATTTGCGGCCCGTGAACTAATAACTTATGAATACTTGATGGCATGTAGTACCAGGGTGGCAGAGCTTTACATAGAATTATACTCTTGGTACTTCATGCCATCAAGTATTCATAAGGTATTTTATTAGTTACTAATTCTAGAAGGTTCTGGAATTGAATACATAGATACTGATGAATAATTAGACTCTGCGCAAGCAGAAGAAGATTCAGAAACGGAAGCTTCAGATAATGTTTTTTTTGTCTACATATTTCTAATTTTGTTTGATTATTTAATGTACATTGTTGGGAATCGCACCCATTTCCAACATCGCTCTGCCTACGCGCGTCTCACCGTGCCCTTACTGCGGCGGAGCGGAGCGGAAAGGAGTGGTGGCACCGCATTCAGTTTATCAGCACACATCAAGTGCACTACAGACGTCAAGGGACATCCTTCCTGAGGGCTTACCCGGGGCTCTCAACCATAGGCTGTTGGGCGTTACGTGAGGGTTTTTAGTCGGTAAGAGTCCGGCATAGCATCCTACGAGGATTTTTCCTCACATCAAAAAAAAAAAAAAGTGCACCACAGATAAGACAAGAATTACTTACGCACCGGTCCACCGCTCGACATACATCATTGTACTTGTTCCTGCTTTCTATAATACATCAGCGAACCTATACAGTCCACGGCCTTTTTATTTTAGGCCACCTGAGACCCAACCAACATACAGGTTAATTGAATCATTTCTGTTCCATATGTTTATTTATTTTAAGCTACTATTTTACCACTTTTTATTTTATAAGTAAATTTTTGTATTTTTATAACTATGATATATGTTTTATATAACGCGTTGTTGTTTTATTTGATTAATACATTATTTTCTTCAAATAATAATGAAAAATCACTATACAATACAAAAATGTTGCTAAAAAAGTAGGATAAACTTATAATCGCCTGCTTATAAGTATCTTTTAAAAACTCTCGATCCCGTATGCTAGTCATATTATTTTTGGAGTGGGTAGGACAGTACTAAGCTAAAATATAGGTTATCAACAATTATAACTGTAAAAAAACGAACTAGACATATTTCCTTTAAGAAAATAAGAAAAATAATATTTTGTCATATACCTCCCAGAGGGGTCCCTAGGGGTACCTAAAATGTTTGGCAGATATTTTGCTAACAACCCATCAAAAGTCACTATAGGCGTTAGAATCAGAAAACACGAGAAAATCGCAAGCTATCCCTTTTTTAATGTGCTTTTCCATACATTAAAATCAGTTTTTGTCGAATATTTTTTAAAATTGAAGTCTAATCAAAATTGTGTAGTAATGTTTTCGACTACAATTATTAAGATAAACACATTGGCATCATTAGTTTTGGTAAAATCAGTAAAAAGTTTTTTAAGATTCCTATGTCCGCAGATTTGTATGAATCGATCCACTGTGCGCCGCCTCCTTCACGAGCATGACCTGCTCGCAGAAGGAGGCGGCGCAGTCCCACTATTACGTACATGGTTTAGAAAAGGTTTACCTTTGTAATAGTTTATATTCAGAAAATAAAATCAAAGTACTAATTAAAGTCGTAGATAGCTATGATTTCGAATTCAGTTCAACTTCCATTAGTTAATTTAAACAGAGAAAATAAAGTACAATCAAACAATGGACACAATCGATTCCAGGATAATTAGGACTATCTATATTTGCGGTCGCTCGCTGGGCTCAGTGTCAAACGACTATTTTGAGTAGTTTTACCTTTCAAACGTGTTTGCTTTGTAGAAACTTGTTTTGGACTTTTGTCATGCCAACCGTAAAATGTATTTTAAACAGAAAACAAAATTTCCTGACGTTCCCAACTAAAGATTCATAGTATTTTATTTTCGGAATATAACTTAAGGTTGATGGTTTTGTTTTCATAATCCCAAAAATTGTGGTTCAAATGCTAACAGTATTTTATCATGAAACTATATGAAACGGGAATTAACGCGATCATACCTTATATTTGAGGCTTTACGTGAAATTGTGATGTCACTACGCGGTTTTATACGTACACACGTAGGTAATAAGTCCCAATCACGACACTTTATCAAAAATGTCAACGATGTTTCCACTCGCGCACGTTTTTTACGTAAAAATTCAAGATCACGCACTTTTTTTGCAATTTCCGACCCGTAGCGGTTAGCAATACTAACTTTTAAACTTTCGCGTTGCATGATATTATGAAACTATATGAAACGGGAATTAACGCGATCATACCTTATATTTGAGTTTCATAATATCATGCAACGCGAAAGTTTAAAAGTTAGTATTGCTAACCGCTACGGGTCGGAAATTGCAAACAAAGTGCGTGATCTTGAATTTTTACGTAAAAAACGTGCGCGAGTGGAAACATCGTTGACATTTTTGATAAAGTGTCGTGATTGGGACTTATTACCTACGTGTGTACGTATAAAACCGCGTAGTGACATCGCATTTTCACGTAAAGCCTCAAATATAAGGTATGATCGCGTTAATTCCCGTTTCATATAGTTTCATAATATCATGCAACGCGAAAGTTTAAAAGTTAGTATTTTATCAATTAATTTTCGCCGATTAATCATGATAAAATACAAGTTTATTGTAAAGTTTGGCGTACCTGGAGAAACGGACAGACTTCATTGTGTACTTGCATTGACGATCCAAAGGTCACCGTATTATATCCATATGAGTATCAAAAATTTAACCTCCAAAATCCGTTCAATCATTGCTATTCTCAATTTTGAAAACATGTTTTATAAACATCGATGTTCATTCAATTTCATAAATTGAAATTTCTTGTATGAATTTGCCATTACATAATTTTATTTATATAAAAATGTGAAAATCTGACTTGAGGGAAATGTGAAAATCTCACACCCTACACTACTCCATACGATTTGTTAAACAAGTGAATTTTTTTTTTCATCACGGAATATGTAGAGCAGCTACAATTTTCTAACCAGAACAGTTTTATGTCTAGAAGCCTAATATTATCCATCATGAGCTAAATTTATAAAATAATATGGCTATAACAAATTCTCCTGAGGAACAGTCCAACTTGACATAAATTGTTTAACCTAAAGTAATTGATTTGCTGAGAGACAAACAAAAGAACCATTTTCGGTAGACCCTTAAAAACTGTTATCAAAAATTTCTTCTGTATCATAAATTCGACCAATTACTGGGGCAGAAAGGCGACCATTTGTCACGGCAAAAAAATTGTTGTCGGGATACGACCTGTCAGTCCATCTGTCTGGCTGTAGACCTACATCAAATTGTCTTGACTGACAGCCCATATATTACAATATGAAAATTGCAGTAAAAAAGTAGCGAGAAAAAGTGGTAGAGAAAACAACAGTAGCGAAAAATTCGAAATCAATGAGTAAAACAGTGAATCGGCATAGTTCACTCACCTTGTTACACATACAGTGAAACTCTTTCAAATGTAGATTTAATATTTCAACAAAATGAGATAAATAGAAACTTATCGATGACAAATAGCAACAATAAAGCAAAAAATCTTCAGTGTCTCTTGGTTATCTGTCTACCACCAGATAGTACTTAATAGAATACCTATATTAATTACACACATACATTTCAATAGCTCAACGGACGAAAGCACTTCCTCAGACAAGGAAGAAGGCGCGATTTGGTATTCCACTTGAGTATGAAATTTTTGCTTCACTATCCATTTGCATAAAAAAAATAACCATAAAATATTTTGGCATATGGTAATTTAGACTAATGATATTTATGCATAATTTTGTTATCCATAACAAATTGAGCATGTCTTAATCATAAATAAAATTAGCATAATCATATTTAGGCATAAAATTTATAAGCATAGCTTCAGAAAAGCCATAAAAGTATCAAACTATTATGAAAAACTTTAAAATAATTAAAAGGCGGCTTAGCCGCTGCACGTTAACCTACTTTGACGTTATATGATGTAGGAAATACTGGTATATACCATTAGGCGATTGTACTATATGCTTTAAAATATTGTGCAATTTATAACTATGCATAAATATATTAGACCTAAATATAATTATGCCACCGTACATTTGCTGCTAAAAATCAATTATGACCAAGTATAATTATGCCGAAAAAATTATGCCAAAATAATTCTGCCAAAACATTTTCGGTATACATATTTATTATGTTTAGAAAAGGTATCCTGAAATGTTTACCCTATTACATTCAACCTCACGGGCCAGTTTCACCTGATCAATAGTATGATAAAGAGCATCACATAAAATTCTTAGTTGTTAAAAGAAGTGACCATTGCACACCGCAAGAAAGAGCCCCACACCACTGATATTATAATCAGTAATACCTTTTACAACATTACGAGATTATAATAACCATAATTCCACTTGATTCAAAAATGTCAGGGGTTGATTTTATAATACTTATTTACGGCTGATTTGATGTCAGCACCCATAAGGCCTTTTTATCCAAAAATCTGTTTCAATCCCAACCATTCGGTGAATATTGATCCCACCTTGAATATTCAGCGTTCAGCCCCCGCTAACATATTTTGCGCTCCAATTCCCATCATCCTTTCTTTTTCGTGACTAAACTTACAAACACCATTTACTATTATAACATCTACAGTAAAATTTTAGCTTAGTATTAGGCAGCGAAATTGTAATTTCTCGGATAATCGCGTCGATTTTAGTTACAGTGCTTACCAAATTTTGTTATCTTATTTAATAGTTTATAATAAGACTCAAGATAACAATATCACTATAGTTACTACAAACATGATAGTTAAACATCCATAGGCTACGGTGACCACTTTCAATAAGGCTTTGCTTGCTTGTCCGCCACCTCAGTGGTGTAAAACATATTAAAATAATAAAAAAAACAAAACAAAATGTCCTTAGGCTACGGTGACCACTTTCAATAAGGCTTTGCTTGCTTGTGGTATTTAACATATTAAAAAAAAAAACAAAACAAAATATTACAGTTTAATTCTCGCAATGGAGCGGTATATGAAAGAAGCGGCAAAACACGCTGACTGCATGATTTATATTTTCTAGATGTTGAGGTTATTTTTAAATATATTCAAATATACATATCATTGTTTTCAAGTTTGTTTTAGAATTCATACAGTGTAAAGGTAAAAGATTTAAAACTGGGTCCATTATTTGGGAATTTCTAAAGCCAAGTGAATGAGCTTTATGTATTTTGGTAACGACCTGACCTTTTTCAGTGTCATGCAGAAATTTCAAGAATTTTTTACGGCATTATGAATATAAAAGGTTTCACGTTGTTAGACATTTATATAGAGGCCGAAATCGCTATAGATTTATTTATTTACAGTATGATATTAATCACCTTGCAAAGTATGCACAATGTAATGAAATTTCAAGAATAAGTTCGGTTTGGAGATAGACACGAAGCCTTTCACACTCCTGTATTTCGACCATTAGCAGATAATCTAGCATTTTACACTTCTAGTTAACCTAACTCAACTGTATCTGGATAGAAGGATAACAGCCTGGAGACAGATAGTCAGACGGATAGCGAAGTCTCAGTCATTGAGTCCTGTTTTTACCCTTTGTGTACGGAATCTTTAAAAGATACCTGATACTGTTTTTTTTTTCTTCAGAAAGTGAGTATGTAAGATTTACAATCAAAACATATTTTACTTGGTTTTCCTTTAATTTAATATAATATGGTGCTTAAAAGAAATTGTTCCTTATTAAAGAGTCTTTCCATTGGTATCATAAAATACAGGATGTATTTTTTTTCACATCTCCCAGGTTCGATTCCCGGTTGAAGGAGATGATTTTTCAAATAATTTTAAATGCAGTTCTACTTACTTTTGATAATAAAGTAATGTTTGCTTTCAGCAAAACTTGCCACTATCAATATTAAGGGTACTTTACCTTCTACTACCGTCTTTAAATTCCACCCTGTATAACTGATAACTACAAATTATGCTATCTCCGTTAGTCATCGAATGTGAATGTATAATTAAAGTTCAGCTTGTAAAATGATACACGGACAACGCATGTAGGAGTAATATTCTGATCCAATGAACCAGGCTAATTTATTTATAGATTGTTATTATGTCATTGTTTATTTTTGACCGGTTCACGTTTCCATCATAGAATAATTTTCATGTTAATAGATTCATTAAATTTCCAGCAAACATTATTATGTAGGGAACGTAGATTTCTATCGGATATTTTGATGAAATGCCATGAAATAATTTTAACTAACAGATTATGTTCCAGGAACTATAAGGGTCGAGTCGAAATTTTCAGACAATATCTTCGATAAGCAAACAATAAGCAGCTTTGTTAATAGTTTTCAATAGTTTATAAAGACAATAATGTATCACAATGGATATCGTCTTAACCGTATATAGCGATTTTCCTGATACCTCGTGACTTCATTTACGACAATACAAGTTTAATTGATAAACATTATTCTTGTGGGTATTTAGTGATAATAAATGATAACAGCCTGGAGACAGATAGTCAGACGGATAGCGAAGTCTCAGTCATTGAGTCCTGTTTTTACCCTTTGGGTACGGAATCTTTAATAGATACCTGATACTGTTTTTTTTTTCTTCAGAAAGTGAGTATGTAAGATTTACAATAAAAACATATTTTACTTGGTTTTCCTTTAATTTAATATAATATGGTGCTTAAAAGAAATTGTTCCTTATTAAAGAGTCTTTCCATTGGTATCATAAAATACAGGATGTATTTTTTTCACATCTCCCAGGTTCGATTCCCGGTTGAAGGAGATGATTTTTCAAATAATTTTAAATGCAGTTCTACTTACTTTTGATAATAAAGTAATGTTTGCTTTCAGCAAAACTTGCCACTATCAATATTAAGGGTACTTTACCTTCTACTACCGTCTTTAAATTCCACCCTGTATAACTGATAACTACAAATTATGCTATCTCCGTTAGTCATCGAATGTGAATGTATAATTAAGGTTCAGCTAGTAAAATGATACACGGACAACGCATGTAGGAGTAATATTCTGATCCAATGAACCAGGCTAATTTATTTATAGATTGTTATTATGTCATTGTTTATTTTTGACCGGTTCACGTTTCCATCATAGAATAATTTTCATGTTAATAGATTCATTAAATTTCCAGCAAACATTATTATGTAGGGAACGTAGATTTCTATCGGATATTTTGATGAAATGCCATAAAATAATTTTAACTAACAGATTATGTTCCAGGAACTATACGGGTCGAGTCGAAATTTTCAGACAATATCTTCGATAAGCAAACAATAAGCAGCTTTGTTAATAGTTTTCAATAGTTTAGTAAGACAATAATGTATCACAATGGATATCGTCTTAACCGTATATAGCGATTTTCCTGATACCTCGTGACTTCATTTACGACAATACAAGTTTAATTGATAAACATTATTCTTGTGGGTATTTAGTGATAATAAATTATTCATTATGTTCACTTGCAGAGAAGTTATTCACTGTTGGACAGGTATTAAAATACCTAGAAAGTGTGAAAGCGGGTCAGGTAATAACTAGCTTTCAAATAATGACTAAATCTACTTCTGAAGTAAAATTATTTCTTTATGGTTTAAAAAATGGAGAAAAGAAATTACATATGTATAAATACTTACGTCATGGGTGATATAGTGAAATCATCATATCTTACATTTCCTAGTGACATAAAAACCTTACGAACCCTTGTAAACTAATTGGTTGTGTAGTATTTCTTGAGAAGACACTTTAGATTTTTAGTTTTAATGATTAAGTAAGTACTTTTTACATCATTAATTTATTAAATCAACATCAGGTGCCCTGAAGCTTAAGCTAATACATACATACAATAGACTTCATCTCGTAAAGTTCCAATCATTTCCTTGCAAGACTACCATATACCATCTTTTTTTGTAACAATCCATCTTGGCTTCTGCCACGTTGACACATTTGTTTAAGAAACACTTTGTATTATTCTTCTATTTATGTAAATATAAACATTATTAGGCACTACAAAATAGTGTTTAAATCAGTGGAAAATGTATGCACTCCTTTACACGTCTCAGGGCTTTCCTTCAGACATATGAATATATTTGAATAATTCACATAGGCCTGTCTGAAACGGTGTCTTTTGTAGAGTGATTCCTTAACGAGTGAATGCAGAATGCATACCGGAAGTATTATTTTGTGTGTACATAAGTAAGGATTATTTTAAATAAGTTCCTATTTTATTCAACAGATTTATTCAATTTATAAAACAATTTTAATTCAGAGCATTGCATAAAAGTAGATCAATCATTCTTGTACTCAGAATGTTTGCTCTTAGATAATCTCCTTGGTTCATATAAATATTTGTTACACTTTTCTTTTAATGTCACTACATTGCCAATCTATATTGGTATAAAAACATATTCAACCGCTTATAAGTTAAAAACCCTGGCAGGGAAAAATAAGTTTGAAATCAGAGTTGCGTCTGATTACATCAATGTCTTAGTGAAAATTAATGTTGTGTATAGCTTTTGAGATAGATGACTCTGTATATCGCCGGTATAATGGTCAGGAAAAGCCAAACTAACATTCTTTATTGTGTGTCAAGTTATAGTCACGCTTTTTATAAAATCCTCATGGTATAATACCACATGGTACAATACATAGTTAAACGGTAGGAGTTTGGCATGGACATGCCAAACTCCTACCGTTGTACCGTGTATGCAATGCTCTGAATTAAAATTGTTTTATAAATTGAATAAATCTGTTGAATAAAATAGGATCTTATTTAAAATAATCCTTACTTATGTACACGCAATTTAAAGTTTAGACGTATTATATTTTTTATTGAGATCCTCACAACTGTCACTCACTTTGTATTGGACAATCCTTGTTCTTTACTGGTATGCCATGGACATTCCTGGTTCTTTTCGCTTCGGTCATAAACAAAAAACGCCTTTTTGGCGCCACCTGTTTACTTTTTTTTAAAGTTAGTGATTGGGAACTATACTACCATAGACAAAGATTTGATTTCAATGGAAAACAGAAAAATAAAAAATTGTGACATTCCCTGTTCTTTGCCTGTACCCTTCTAAGGACCTTGTTCATTCTTACATTCAACCAATCACTCTTTTCTAGGTCACCTACTACTCTCACGTCTACTATTTTTTAATACGCTATAATTAGGTCGTCGTGTATGTAACTAACAATGTAATGGAATCTAAGAAAACTAATTTAACCAGCTTCCAAGGATCGTAGCGCCATGAAAATTGGCAATTGTATGTAGTTCTGATGACAATACAATAATATGGTACTGTCGAACTGATCTGATGATGGAGCCGGAAGATATGCACTGGAACTTCATGGTGGAATATCGTATTATATCTGTTTTTGGATTCGTCAGAAAAGTCTTGTAATGAACTTTGTCTAGGCTAAGTTTTCAAGGTTATAACAAACCTTTTTATGATTGACTTGTAAAACTTTGCAATGGAATCTCAGGTAACTAATTTAACCATCGTCCAAGGATCGTAGCGTCATGAAAATTGGCAGATGTTTGTAGTTCTGATAACAATACAATAATATCGTGCTTTCAAACTGATCTGATGATGGAGTCGTAAGATATGATCTGTAACTTCATGATTGAACATCGTATCATAGCTGTGTTTGGATTTGTTAGAAAAGTCTTGTAATGAACTTTGACCAGGATTAGGCTTTAAGGTTATAACAAACCTGTTATATATTGAAATTAATATTGAGTGTAAATATTTACATTTGTTTTAAACTAACACGCGTTGCACACATAATGTATTATAAACGGGATTTCGCGCGGCACTATTTTAATATTAAATAAAGGTTTCGGTACCTTCTTTTTTCCCCGACGTCTCGATAGGGTTACACCTATCGTGGTCCCTTTGTTTGGCGGATGTATGAACTTCCACAGCTGCAGTCTATTTTATAAACCCCTGGCGTCTGGAATGGAACTATGTCCTTGGGAGTCCGTAACACGTTTGCTACTTTGGTAGCCGGAACATATACCGCCTTAATAAAAAATCTGTTTAATGCGGCCATGACATCTCTCATCAACAGAGCACATGATCTCTGCGATACAGAGCACCTTGGCACTGAACTGAAACACGTAGCAACTGTTCTGGAGAAGAATGGCTATAGGGTCAATAAACCACAGAAAAAGAAACACAGATCCAAGGTAAGGCCGCCGGGAGTAGAGAGATATCCAGCGTTTCTACCATACGTAAGAGGGGCGACAGATAAAATTGGAGCCGCTATGTGCTCAATAAAATAATTAATAAAATAAATATTTGCGGATAAATTTTTTTAACTGACTGCGCAAAAGGGGGGTAATGATTTTATGCGATAACGACTTCTACGCGAATGAAGCCGCAGGGAACAGCTAGTAAAGGTATTAATGTTGTGACTAAAAAGTATAAAATAAATAAATGGTTTAAAAAAACCCTAGAAAAGTACGCTTTTATAATGCACGAAGAAACCAAAAATAAATTATGGATCGTTCAAGTTGCCTCTATTTCGGGGCTGAAGTGTAAACTATGTGCTTTTAGTTATAATATTTGATTGTAAAAGCGTGGGGCGCTGGACCTAGAAATACTTTTTTGTAAGCAAATTCCTATTAATACTAATCCTTATGTAATAAAAATCCTGTCGAAAGCTGCATGAGGTCGCACAAGAGCATAACGTTTATGCTACCAAAGAGAACGCCTCTTCTTTCAGGCAATTAAGTAGATACATGAGGGGAATACGTTAACAATGGCAAAATGTAGAGTTCTTGTTCGAGAACAGATATCTTTGGTTACCTTTGATAACCCGCTTAGGGGTATATGCGTTTGTATTCTTATTACATGATTACCACATATTGTACTAAATATGTCGGAATGCTGAAACTTTAAGGACCTACCTATGAATTATCCAATAATGATCCGTAATGTCAATAGGTTTGCTCCTATTACGCGGGCTTCACGAAAAACTGGCAAAAGTGGGTGTTGAAAATGCGTAGGCGTGATTAACTACTTTACTTTTCAAGTAAGTATGTTATGCATCTCAATTAAAGCCTATCATCGTTAACACATTTCCAAAATTTAAAATGATATTAATAATATTGAAAGCCACAATATATAGCGTAACAGTGTAAATTAATAGTTTAAAAACACGACAAAAACACGCTTTTATAAATGAGACCTTATTCTTAATCTGACAAGAGATCATGCAGCTTCCGCCAGGAAAGTCTTTCCTGTTCCAGCGCCCCACGCTTTTGCAATCAAATATTATAACTAAAAGCGCATAGTTTACACTTCAGCCCCGAAATAGAGGCAACTTGAACGATCCATAATTTATTTTTGGTTTTTTCGTGCATTATAAAAGCGTATTTTTCTAGGGTTTTTTAAACCATTTATTTATTGTATTATTACTTGTTTTCTTATGGCTACACGTAAGTAAATAATTTTCTTCACCTCCTTTTCTCTCTTTTTTTTAACTTATTTTATCTCATATATTATATTTTAGTCCCTATTTTACATTTCACATTAGTATCTCATTATCTTAGTACCCTATTTATCCAATCTATGGTAGAATACTGTTGAATTATTGATGTGGCATTCTTATATTTAATCCAGTATTGCAGCAGAGTGGGTTGTGGTATTACCAAAATTACCTTTTAATTTCTATTAATCACCAAAATTTTCTTAGTCTTTACTTTTGTTTCCATTTTTCTATAATTATATACATTTCACCTATTATATTTCCATCGATATGTTACATCTAACATAATTTTACATTCTGCTATTGTAGCTACACTTTTTTAGTCGTTACTTAAAGCCTGTGGTTTTAGTTAGTAAGAGTCCGGCTATGAGAGATTTCCACACCAAAAAAAAATGTGTGTGAGTAATGAATAAGCTCGGGTAGAAGAACTGCGTTAAGCCTGAACGGCATTTAGCAACCTGAAGTGGCTTAGCACCCTTCAGACATGTGTACCATAAATTGTATATTTATAGGGACTTGAACGCGCGCACGTACGTACGCATCATACAAATGTATAAGAGAGAAATCTATTTTAGCTCACTGACTCTATTTATTAACACCACATCCTGTGGAAATGTATTTGGGGGGTAGATCGGGTGTTATCCTGCTTCTTGGAGGGGTGTGGCGTGCGTAAATACTTCACGTTACCCTATCGTCTAGGGCCTGCTTCTGTAAGGACGGTGAATAGCCCCCTCATCGTTTTCAGGCCTTGGAGGCCGATTGTCTTGGGCGAAGGCGTCCCCGCCGCAGACTGCGGAACTTGGGTGGGAGAGTTTTCTTCTGCTCCCTCCCCACCGTCTCCTTCAAGAGCATGACCTGCTCACAGAAAGAGGCAGTGGTGTCCTACTTACTACCGCTGGATACACGGGACCCCCTAGTGTACCTTTGTAAAATTGAAACATTGAAAATAGTCTACACACGAGTAAGAGCGAGGCTCTAGCAGTGAGCCTCGTCATTTCTAAAGCCTTTGAACGGGTCTGGCAACGTGGTCTTCTTAAAAAATTGTCCTCTTACGGACTGACCGAGAGATTATGCAGATGGGTGTCCAGCTTTTTGGCCGGTAGAAGCATCAGGGCTGTTGTCGACGGCAGCTGTTCTGACTGCATGGCCATTAACGCTGGAGTACCGCAAGGGTCAGTGTTGTCCCCTACTCTGTTTCTGCTGCATATCAATGACATGTTGTCTATTGACGGCATTCATTGTTATGCAGACGACAGTACAGGGGACACTTATTACACAGGCCGCCCCGGTATCTCTCGGGACGCAGTGGAAGAAAGTCGTGAACAGCTTGTGTCTGAAATCGAGGCTACTCTTACTAGAGTGTCCGATTGGGGTAGACAAAACCTTGTCCAGTTCAACCCTTCGAAGACACAGGCGTGTTTCTTCACCGCTAAGAAAGCCCCAATTACTGTAGCGCCACAATTCCAGGGCACATCTCTTCCCATCTCTAAAAGTATAGGGATCTTTGGTGTTGACATCTCCAGTGACGTTCAGTTCCGCAGTCATTTGGAGGACAAGGCCAAGCTGGCGTCCAAGAAGCTCGGTGTGCTCAACAGGGCGCGGCGGTACTTCACTGCGGCGCAAACACTGCTTCTCTATAAGTCGCAAGTACGGCCACACATGGAGTACTGCTGTCACCTCTGGGCGGGGGCACCTGAATATCAGCTTCGTCCATTTGACTCGGTGCAGAGGCGAGCTGTGAGAGTTGTCAACGATCCTATACTGACAGGTGGTGTTGAACCTCTTCGCGACAAGAGAGACTTTGCCTCCTTATGCGTGTTCTACCGCCTGTACAATGATATGTGCTCTGAGGAATTGTTTGACATGATGCCCACGGCTACGTTCGTTCATCGCATCGCTCGCCATAGACAGGGATTTCATCCTCACACCCTACGTCCGGAGCGTTCGAGCACGGTTAGATCCGATAGGGGTTTTCTTCCACGAACGCTTAGGTTGTGGAATGATCTTCCTGCCTCGGTTTTCCCAAACGCCTACAGTATGGGGTTCTTCAAAAGGGGTCTAAGAAGGTTTTTACAGGGTCGGCAGCGCGAGTGTGGCGCCTCTGGTGTTGCAAACGTTCATAGGCTGCGGTGACCACCAGTTCTTCTGGTGGGCCGTATGCTTGTCTGCCACCTTAGTGGTATAAAAAAAAGAAGAAAATAACACAGTAAAAATAAATATATTGGCAACAAAGAACATAATATATATTATAGGAGTACCTACACATAGATCCTGCGATCCATATTATTATATAGCCTAATATTACCTGAGTTAATAAGTTTCACTGCTAACGATGATAAATTTATTGAGATTTTGTGAAATTGAATGATGGATATTTTTTACTGAGCCCGAGCTTCCTAATTTAAATTTTTTCATCAATATTTTAATTAGAAATTTTCGTAATGGTTAACCTCAGATGAAATTTATCATCGTTAGTGAGAAAAAATTTTCCGAGTCAATATATCATAAAATATTAATTTCCGATGAGTAAAGATTTACCTGTTTTAAAATCACGGTGTATTTTAGAATTCTTGTTTGAGATTATAAAAGAAAGCAAGTGAACAACTTGTTGCATTAGCATATTGTTGAAATAGCTTTCTCAAATAATGGGCAACCGAATTAAAAAAATAACATTTATGGATTCCATTTGGTAGTTTCCGAGGTCATCGCATTCAAGAAACAAACTCTGTGAATTTATAATATGAGTACAGATTTATTTCATCTCATTACAATAAACACTGCGATTAAAATTAAATGTGTTTTCTTAATTATAAATTTCTGACAATGTTTTTGCCAGACCATAGACTTGAACCCGTATAATAACTTAAGCCGTTATGCTACCCACTGACATTAGAGAAACAGCGACATGAAAACGAAATATTTGAATTAAATATGGCCCTGCTTTTAAAACGTTACACGACCGTGACGAAGATATTATCCCACAATGCCGCACGCCAGAATTAATACCTTCATTTAAAATGTGCTTGACTAAAGCCCGCAATCAAAAACGGTTGTTTGTTTTCAGCAATGACCACTTACGTTTAGGGAAACTGTGTTTGTCTACTATCTTAGTAATATAAAAAAAAATTAGAAGCGTCAATTGCCAGTTTTATTTTTAAATTTTTACGTCAAAGTGCGCTCTGCCTAATTAATTTAAAGTTCAGAAATCGAACATTGCTTACCTCAGTATAGTAAAATCTAATATATAAAATTCTCGTGTCACAGTTTTCGTTGCCATACTCCTCCGAAACGGCTTGACCGATTCTCATGAAATTTTGTGAGCATATTAAGTAGGTCTGAGAATCGGCCAACATCTATTTTCCATACCCCTAAGTGACCGGGAACCGGGAATAACATTCCACGCGGGAGGAGCCGCGGGCATCAGCTAGTCTAATATTTAAAATTCTCGTGTCACAGTTTTCGTTGCCATACTCCTCCGAAACGGCTTGACCGATTCTCATGAAATTTTGTGAGCATATTGAGTAGGTCTGAGAATCGGCCAACATCTATTTTTTATACTCCTGTGACCGGAATAACATTCCACGCGGGCGGAGCCGCGGGCATCAGCTAGTATAATATAATACGATTGTAGGCACATGACAAGTAGTCTTATTAAATCTTTGTAGCATTGTTGAGGCTGTGGTTCAACAATGCTACAAAAACACCAACCCCACAAACCCCATCACTGGAGCCTCCACCGATAACGATATACCTAATTATCGTTTTATAGTCTAAGATCATCTCATATATAGCTTATATGAGATGACTTTAGAAGTATGTATGACCTTCCAACCAAAAATAAAGAATTTATCTAGACAGTTACGGACGATAATTTAAAGTCATAACGTCCTCGGAAAACATAAACGTAATCGGCTGATGTAGGGGAAGCCACTACCCAAATATTTCAATATTTCAGGGATAAATTGCACGTAAAAGCTAAGCATAATCCTAGTAATTTAGTTTTGCAGTTGACATACAAACGATACAGGAATTTCTGTAATGATTTATTAAGAAAATTAAAAATTGCGCACGATAAAATGGAATTGGAAAAGGCCGGCCAAAATAGTAAAAAGATATGGCAACACATTAAAAATATAACATATACCAAGAAACAAAGTGAGTTGCCTTCGGGATTACTACACACAACTCTATCACCCGTAGATTCTGCTAACTTAGTAAATGATTTTTTTATTAATGTGGGGAAAAACTTGGCTGGGCAAATGCAGGTACGCACACGGCCCTTGTTGAACTCTCCTTCTCAGAGTAGAACAACCTTAAAGTCTTTTGTACTGCTTGATACTGACGAAGAGGAAGTAGAAAGAATTATCACGAGTCTAAAAAGTGATTGTGCTGTAGGATGGGATCTTATATCAAATAAAATTCTTAAAACTTACAAACATATACTGGTGCCTCCACTGACTTATATCTTTCAAAAATGTTTATCAATGGGAATTTTCCCACAAAGCCTCAAAAAAGCTGTTATCATCCCTGTATACAAATCTGGGGATAAAAAACAGGTAACCAACTATAGACCTATCTCCTTACTACCGGCAATATCTAAAATCCTGGAGAAAATTATAAATGTCAGGTTAATTAATTATCTAGAAAGAAACGCTCTGATATCTAACACGCAATATGGATTTAGGGCAAAAAGGTCAACGGCTGACGCCGTACATCAACTTACGGACTATATTGCTAGAGAATTAGATAAAGGTAATCATACGATAGGGATATTTCTGGACCTTGCTAAGGCCTATGACACTGTGTCTATTCCCAAACTACTACGTAAAATTGAAAACATCGGGATTAGAGGCATACAGTTGGAGCTCTTCAAGAATTACCTGGAGGAAAGATCGCAATGTGTTAGAATAGGCAATGTAGTTAGCAATGATCTACAAAACACAGATTTTGGTATTCCTCAAGGAAGTGTACTAGGGAGCACTTTGTTCCTTATATACATAAACGGCCTTTGTAATTTAAATGTCGAGCATGGAGTAATAATTTCATACGCAGACGACACTGCCCTCGTTTTTTCTGCTGACTCTGAAGAGGAGGCATTCAGGCGTGCGCAAATTGGTTTTAATATTGTGAATAATTGGCTTCAGCAAAATTTACTAACACTAAACATCGACAAGACTAAATACATTAAATTCTCAATGCGCAAAAAGGAATCAATTTGGCCATCTCTGTACGTACATTACTGTGGAGGTATGAATGACGATAGTAGGGACTGCATGTGTTCAAAGATAGCAGTAACAAATAACATAAAGTACCTAGGTGTTATACTGGATGAAACCCTTACGTTTAAGCCACATACTGAAGGCTTAATCAAACGGGTGCGTAAGTTAATATTTATTTTCAAAAGAATTAGGTATATAGCAGTACCAAAATTGATAAATCAGATCTACTCAGTGCTCTGCCAATCGCTATTAACTTACTGCATAACATCATGGGGCGGCATCGGAAAAACATTAATGCTACCAGTTGAGAGAGCGCAGAGAACTATACTCAAAGTTGCAACATTCCGACCTTTTTTCTATCCAACTAACCTACTATATGAATCGTGTAAAGTACTAACAGTTCGACAGCTCTATGTGCTTAGCACAGTTCTAAAACAGCACGCAACTCTTCCCTACTGCACTGATATTAACAATAAGAGGAGGAAAGATATTGTATGCACTGACAGGGAGGCAATAAAACGTGAATTTACAGGAAAATTTTATGTCTTCAAGGGACCCCTATTATATAATCGGATGAATGCTAGGGCAAAAATCTACCCACTAAGTTATGGTCAGTGTAAGCGGGTGCTAAAAAATGACCTACAACAGATGACATACGAGGAGACAGAGAGCCTATGTACAGTAGACAAATAGAAAATATATTTATTTTTAAGTTATTTTTATTTTGGGTACCTAGATACCTACCCATAATATTAAGTTATTTTAGAATACTAACATTGTTACCAAATAACAATTTGCTGTAACAGTTTGTTTATTTTAATCCTGAAGAATAAAGAGTCCATAAAGCCTGAGACACAGGACTACCTAGTTCAGGCAAGACAATAACTAATATAACTATTATGAAACTATGTCAAAGATGTGCTCACAGACAAACAGCAAAATTATCTAGAACTGATCGAATTTAAGTAGATTTAAGATGAAGTTAGACTATGTATTAGGTAGCATAGACCCTATTGTAATTGTAGAGCTAAATGATTTTTTGAATAAATTTTTATTTTATTTTATTTTTTTTATTTAGGCTGATTGTCTGCGCTCTCACTTGCACGCTCGGCACAGGCGGAATATAACACTTTTTCGTGCGTGGAGCCAGTGTTCATCGAATTATACAACAAAAAAATCTTAATGGAATGATCTCGTTACAAAAATTCAATAAACTGTAAATATACAAATTGAGTAACCCCTCGTTTTGTAGTCAATTGAAAAAAGGCCGGAATGATAACCGCCCCTTTACCACACTGACGACGACACATAAAGTTCAGTGTTCTTGAACTCTCATACAATATCAATCAATCATAATAAAAGTTTCACAGACCCTTGAATTAATTAGGATAGGATATTTTAGGAAGTTTCGGGAAAATAATACTGATGAAGTAATAATAATTACATCAGTCAATACTTAATAGCAAAAATATATTAGGTATAGCTTATTATAGCAGAATAATATTTGAGCTACCATCGCTCTAAGAGTTAGAAACTCAATTATATTTCGGGCTTAGTGAGAACAGACATACACTATTCGGTAAGAGGGGAATTCGATAGTATTGAATATTTATAGGTATCTGTTTTGTTATTTATTTATTTCATGATACCTACTTCTTATCCTATCATGCCTACAGGCAAAACTCAATCCCTTGCACCTGAATTCAGATTTCGACAATATACAAAAACAAGAATTTTGTGAAACGCTATTTAAAATCTTTAGTACCCGTACAAGAGGGGCCAATTCTAACAAGATTATTAAAGGCACTGAAACGTGTTCTTCAGATTTCTCCGCCGCAGGCTCGTGTTGGGAACAAGCAGTTTTATTGTTTTTAATATTTGAGAGTAATTTATTTTATGGCGAAAATTCATTATAAGAAAGAAAAGAAAAGAGAGAAAACAACGTGTTTGTCACATAAAATTTGTTAAGACAATTTATTTGAATAATTACAATCTTAATACAATCGCTCAATAATGCCTGATGAGTGTCAATCCCAAGGTGCATCGCACAGTGGTACAAAACTGCTGTAAAAATAATAGGGACATGGGATTCTGTTTCGAATTCCAGTGGAAAATAAATTCCGTATTAAGCTTTTTCTATAATAGTAACAGTTTTTTTTTTACATTTTACCATTAGAATGAATTGATCTCACGGCAGACTTTATTTTTTATCGCAACCACATATTAATAAATAGTTACTACGTAAACTGCCGCAACCTTGCACAGGTGTGTCGTTTTTGGAACATTCACGTCATTTCACCGCGCCATCAGACATTGCTATGCCTAGCTAAAAGAATTGAACACGGAAACTGCATTGAAAACAGATTACCTATTTGAGAGAATGAAATAGATGTGACTTCTGAGGTCTGATCGTAATATCTATCTAAAATATAACAGTATGTTTAAATTCAGTATAATGGGGCATGTTTAATAAGTACTGCAAGAGAGTTTCACTTAGTACACAAATAGTAAGCTACCTTGTCTTTACTAGGAAGTAACCTGTGCTTTAGACTACCAATTATCTAGTCGATTTAATATATTAGGTATAGGGCATCACATTAAGTTGTATAATCAACATGAAAAATTACTTTAAATACAAAGAAACCAGAAAAATTTGATAAACGAAAGAGGAAAAATTGTTTTCTTTACCATATACCTACAATACCACCTACCTATATTATTCCCAGGAGGGCTCTGTAAAAGTTCATGACTTTATTGCCGAACTTTGTTAGCTTAATTGAAATGTATAAGCATGCGGCATTTTTGCTTTCAAGTAAACTGTTTCTAAGTCAAACTACGGATAAATATTTTTTACGTGTTGGACAAAAAGAATAGATTTTTTTTTATACCACTAAGGTGGCAGACAAGCATACAGCCCACCAGATGGACTGGTGGTCACCGCTGCCTATGGATGTTTGCAACACCGGAGGCGCTACACTCGCGCTGCCGACCCTGTAAAAACCTTCTAAGACCCCTTTTGAAGAAACTCATACTGTGAAATACCGTATAATCAATATCCATAAGAACTTTCCACATTTCCTGGGTTTCAAAACCTATGTAGGTATGTTGAAGTATATGTTGGAACTGGGTCAGGACAAAGTACCTTGTGGTATTAGTGGGTTCGAGTTGCCCTTGACTTATGGTTGATACATTTGCAAGCACTTATAGTCTTTCACTATGGCCAGTCCTATGAACAATCCATGTGACCACTTTGTGACACTTATAAGAGTGTTTCCGTGCGTCAGCATGCACGATGAGCCGTTGATCCCGGTTGCCGGTGAAATAGCAGTCGTCAAGCCAAGATGAAGGCCTTTTTAGGCAACTTGAAAAATTTCAACAGCAGGCAGTCACAACTTGCGCTTGTCCATCTCAACACGACAATACGGCTCACCATCTATTACGTGGGACAATTTCTGAAAAAGGTGAAATTTGGGCATATAATATGCCTCTACCTACCCCTTCGGGGATAAATGCGTGATCATATGTATGTATGTATAGTGTAAAACCCTAATGTGAAATGTAGGCCAAGTAACACAAAAAACAACGGATAATATTTAATAAAAAGTTGGTGAGCCTTACGTGTTGAAAGGCGGCAAGTTCTGACTTCCTGTTGTTGAAAATGTTTGAGCCATTCATAAAGATATTTAACCTCACTAAGTTACAACAATGCTATAGCACTTATGCATGACTTACGGCGTATCCCTTGCTTAGCATGGAAAATCTCATAAATGAAAATTTCAGAAACAGTCATTATTATAAGGACAAACCATAGCGTATGATGATAGACAACAGTAGTGATCGTTTTGGAAACACTATGCTAGTGGAAAAAAATAATGATATTGAATAATTGTTATGTAGTTGTTTGAAAAGGAAACTTTCAAATGAGTAGGTTATTAGGTGCCATATCAATGCATGTAATAAAATCGTAACAGGTCGCTGTCTGTACATGGAACATAAAAAAGGAAAAATATTATAGGGCGGTTTTATGAACGCAATAGAACCCAAAACAATGATTTTTAAAATTTTATGTCTGTTTGTATGTATGTCTGTATGTCTGTTTGTCTGTACGTTCGTGCACGCTCATCTCAGTAACCGCTTGACCGATTGCAAAGCGATTTTTTTTATTGTGTTGAAGTTTGTTCCACTTAACATTTAGCGTTTATTTCATGTCAATCGGTTAATAAATAAAAAAATTATAGCACTTTTAAGAATCAGATATTTAAAAAAAATTAATTGTGGGGGTTTCTTTGAATGTGAGTGTAAATCTGAACTGGCGTGTTGGCTTAATCATAAAAGAGACTGAATTGTTTTCAAAAAGACTTAATCTTTAAGCTCTTTTATTATATGATTAAGCCAACAGGGCAGTTTCACACGCTGCTTGATGAGTCCGATGAAGAAATACCTCTCCTTTTATACACCTTATGTGAAGTAAACGAAGTTGCAGGGTCAGCTAGTTTTAAATAAATTAAAATGCAGAGAAATTCTGTGAATGATATGTACAACATTTACATGTAATTATGTTTCGCCGACAAATTTATTAACATGCGGCTGAAAATTGCTAGTCGTTTACATACGGAAATTAGTTGTGTACAGTACATATTATATCAAATATACAATGCCCAGCACAATGAAAATGCAAATGTGAAAGTATGATATCAATCATAATATTTATGCAAACTATTTTACCAAAATTTCAATACTTTGATACCACGCCAACCAGTGCCTGTCTATTTCATGGGACAAGAACGAATGGTGACAAATGGACGTACAAATAAGCCTCTGCTTATACTTTTGGGATAACAGTGTGACTATGTCTTTACATATTTATGATAATCTTAGTAATGATAGTTCATTATCGCCCACCTTCTTTAAATAATTGTATACAAGTAACTGGTAATAATAAAATGACGTAGGTATGTAACTATTAAACTGAATCAGAAATTTTAGTTCAGTATTAAAATGTTAATGAACGTAAATCACAACCATGGATTGTGAAGAAACAAGTAAGCACTCAAATTATTTGACAATATCGTTATTTCTTCCAATTTGTAAATCAAATTACGTAATCGAGTTCAATTATTTTCAAGATTCGCGAATTTTGTACCTACCTACTTCCTTTTAATTTTCTGTTTGGTTTTGGTATTTGGAAGTAATCGGAACTTGACTTTGAATGTTATTATTCTATTAAAATTTTTACTACTAAGACTAAGACTTTTTAATACTATTATCTTACAAAATAATAATGACAAAATAATTAGTGCACAACGTCATCTCGTTGAAATTAAAGTAAATAAATTATGCTAGCGCACTTTTAGATACTTCTTTAATAAAACATCTCAACTTCGAAACTCACATTTGCGGATTAGCCAAATTATATAAGCTCGTACCCGACACCTTAACACGGCAGTTGTATGAACGAATCAATGTGCCTGTCCATTATGTACTAAGTATAATATTTACATATTTGTATGACTTAAGTGAATAAATGTGCGGGCAGGTACACGTTAGAATTTGCATAGGACGGATATATAATTGCTCAGATTTCCAATGTTATAATCTGTCAGAGACGTTTTTGTACAACATAGTGTGTCAGTATCTACCGTAAAAATCAGCATGGAAATATTATCCGAGACAAACAAATTTCGCGAATATAAGTAAAAAGATTTCTTTATTTCGCCTCTAAGAACATCAAAAATGTAAATCATCTCAGCATTAAAAACGAACTCTGGAATAAGTCATTACGGGAGTGGATAAATGAAAAGTTTTCGACCCCTTAAACCTCAATTTCTTTGTAAGTGATGGCAACGTCCTTCACTTTTGAAGATGAAAAAGTTAGAAGTAGCTGTAAAAGTAATGTTGTTTTAAAAGTATTGACTTATAGATGGCGACCCCGGCTCTGCCCGCGTGGATTTCTGGTCCTATTGCCGCATCCTATGGGCACTTATTGCAGGAATAAAAAGTCTGTATTTTTTCAGTTCATAATATTAATCTATCCTTATACCAAAGTTAAGCCCAGAATGCCAAAAGCAACAATATTACAAAGCTAAGAATGTAGATCATAAAGTTAATAGAATAAAAGGTTTCCTTTGAAATTTCTGCATTACCTAGAAAAGTAATTTTCCTCCTTTTACTAACTTGTTGTCGCTGTCGGTTACAAGCTGTCATTGCGAATAAATCGCCCTCCCCGGCGAATAATATGGTAATCACAAATTCTAAATTTTACAAGAGAAGGAAATAACTGTTTTGTACTTATATCTCAGTGCAGGTAGATTGTATGGCAATAATTTATATGTCAAAAGAAAGCTAATTTTTGTACAGACTAGTTTCTTTGTTAATTTTATTTTAAAAGGATATTGGAATAAAGTAATTAAAGAAAAACATTTTACTGAAATTGTAGATAAAAAGTATAGTACGCAATGTATCATTACCATATTATTCGCGTGTTATTCCCATTGCTGTCGTGGTCAGTAATAATGCATTACAGTATTGTTCATGTAAATATGGAGCTAAAAACGTATACGGCACGTGAACTTTACCATATTATTCGGGGAAATGCATGTGATAGTGTCAACGGTAATATTACTTTGCAAACTATTCATCAATATATAGTGTCAACTGATTATTAGTAATACTATATTGCAAATATTATATTTCATCAAATAATACAGTACTAATTAATAAAATTACATATAATATGCAATATTAGAGGCAGTTGATATTCGTACTACATGTTTTATTTAAATAATAATCATAAATAATATTTAAGAAATACAATGCATTAAATTTGAATACTGTACCTATTCATGATGTTAGAAATTTAGGAAACTGTAGGTCTATTATTCAATAAGGGTTTCTGTGTTAATATAGTTATAAGTGACTGTTTCTTTCTGTTCAAATAAAAAAAATAAATAAAACTGCAGATTTCTTTGTTAAAAATAGAGTCCGAACGAAACTGGTTTTTAAGCCGAAACAAAAACTGAACTTTCGGCCCCAGTGGTCCCAGTTTATTGTGTGGCGATTCTTTTTTCTGCTTTTAGTTGGTACATACATACAAATACAGACATACATCACTTGTGAAAAATTTTGATCTCTATCTATCATGGATTTGATAGAAATATCTCCACCTAAAGAAGTTAGGTGGAGATATTTCAATTTTTTCTCTCTATTACGTGTTTAATTACTCAAGGATGCTATTGCAAGCTCTTACTTATTAAAACCACACTTTGCTCTGCTACTGCCCGGGTGTCCCTGGTAAGTCCTCGAAAGGATATCTCATGATTTCCAACCGCACTTGAATATACAGTGCTTGAAGCGATCGTGACCCCGCTAACTCAGTGATTTGTAAACGATCACTACAGTAAGCTACTTTCACTGTGGCTAGTCCCTGGATAGGTGGCTATCTATGTGACCACTTGGTGACATTTATTTGAGCGTTTCCCTGCTTCGGAAGACACTTTAATTCGTTGGTCCCGGTTGCCAGTAAAATGGCAGTCGTTGAGCCAAGTTAAAGTCCTTTTTAGGCGGCTTTAAAGATTTCAACAGCAGGCAGGCACAACCTTTGCTTGTCCATTTCAACACGGCAATACGGCTCACCACCTAGTACGTGGGATAAATTAAAAAGAAGGTGAAATGTGGGCCTACAATATGCCTCTACCTACCCCTTCGGAGATGAAGGCGTGTTCATATCGCATCGCATCCCGACAGACCTTGGCTAGCACTGCCGTTTCGAATAAGGTTTCTATCCCGCGTCTTAAGCGTTGATTTCGGTGTTATCCCGCTATTTGGGGCGTGAGGCGTGCATGAAACTCAATCTTACGTCATGCCACCGTCTTGAGCCGGCTTCTGTAAGGATGGCGAGCGACTATTCCGCCGTCCTCTGGCCCCGGTCATGGAGACCTATAGTCCTGATAGAAGACAATCATGCAGCGCCTGCGCTCTAGACTATGGAACTCAGTATTTCTCTTCCGCTCCCACCCTGCCAGGTGACAGGTCATGCTAGTGAGTGTGCTCACTCACGAGCATGACCTGCTCGTAGAAACAAGAGTCGGCGTCCTATTTACTTCTGCTGGAGCTTATGGTTCGCACTATGTATAATTTATTGTTAAATGAAATTAAAACAAAATCACTTTGCCAAATGTTAGGCTGGTTAGTAACCAGTATTAAGATTAGGGATGATCAAGTAGAATTGGTCGATGAAACTGTCTTTCTGGGCATAAAATTAGACTCCAACTTGCAGTGGGGGCCTCACATCGGGAAAGTCTCGGGCAGACTGAGCTCTGCAGCCTATGCCGTTAAAAAGATCCGACAACTGACAGACATTAGAACAGCGCGTCTTGTCTACTTTAGTTATTTCCACAGTGTCATGACCTATGGCATACTATTATGGGGTAACGCTGCCTACATCGAATGTATCTTTGTGTTGCAGAAAAGGGCTGTCCGAGCTATCAATGGTATGGGGTTTCGGGAGTCATTAAGAGAAAAGTTTAGGGATATCAACATCCTTACTGTGTATTCACAGTACATATATGAGAGTCTGGGTGTTTCTATGTATAATATGTATGTATTTAAAAGTATATAAGTATTAATATCCGTGGTCTGATACCCATAACACAAGCAGGTTATTCCTAGCTTACTATGGGATCAGATAGCGTTGTGTGAGATGTCCGTGAATATTTATTTATTATTTATTATTATTTATATGAAAACTTATTATATACTCATAAAAATAACAGTATTTTTTTTAAAAATAGAGATATCCATAACCTAAACTTAAGAAATAAGAATAAATTGGCTGTACCTAGATTTAGGCTTAATAAAATAAGCAATTCTTTTGCGGGCAATTGTATTCGAATGTACAATACATTGCCGACAGCCTTAACAGGTTTGTCAGTTAATAAATTTTAAAAAATTGTAAAATTTAAATTGTGCCAGAAAGCTTATTATAGCATTAAAGACTTTTTAGAATACAAGGCTGCCTGGCAGTGACACGAATTGCTCCTTTCTACATATTAAAATAAACTGTACTAGCTGACCCGCGCAACTTCGTTTGCGTGATAAATGAAGAACCGCTCGACCGATTTTGTGCAAACTTCACATAAACCATCTACTAAATAGTTCGAACGAAGCCTAAACATTTGGTTTGAATAGGTGAACCCGTTCTTGAGTTATAAAATTACAACGAAAAGTGGCATTGATTTTTATATATATAGATTAGATAATAAGATGAATTTTGTGAGGGACCGGACTGAGTTTCTTGGGGTGTTCTTCTCAGTCTGTAGCATTTGCGAACCCCCAGTAGAGTCACAAAAAAATTGACAAACCTAAATAATTTTTAAAAAAATTTCAAATGTAATAAATTTTATTTTATTTTATTTTATGATCTTCAGTGAGAGAATGTCCGCCTCAGGACTTGCCAGGTCGCTGATCCCACGCTGAGCACTCTACCAATGAGTGGAATTCTGTGTCCTAGCTGCTTCTTCACCTTACTGGTACTCCGCTGTGGTCTGCGGGTGTATTGCCACAGATATTTAGCGAATTATTCGTGCCCGATATTATCTGTCACTAGCGGTATGAGATTGTATGCCTCGATTGTAGCATTTCCCCGCCTTGGTTGCTGAAATCGCATCCGTTCCAAGTGTCCATGACTTTCTGGTGTACCGGGGACCGGTAAGTCTCGATTTCGCTGGGCGCTGACCTATGGCCTTACTCCAACGCCTTTTAAATAACGACGCAAGGGCTCTCGCTTCCATTTTTTAAATTTCATTAGGCTATGTATTTTCCATTGAGTGATCCCTAAAAGGAGATATGCTGCTCAACGGAGACAATACTATACCCTCTTATTACTGCATCAGGCGAATCGAAGATGGGCTTAGAAATATTTAAAAAAACGTCAAAACCATAGATTTAGAATTTTTCGCTACTCTCAATAGATATACAAAGCGTGCGAGCGAGACCTCATTATCCATAGCACTTAGCTCGAGAGGAAAAGAGAAAGCAAATTGTGTACTCATATGTCAGTATTTTGAATCGCTGAGCCCGCTGGGATCCTATGGCGGCTCTATGTTATTCATAATATCCAATAATCTGTAGTGATCTTACGATTAAAATAGAAAATTTTATATTTTCAACAATATTGTCGTGTTTTGTGTGTGAATAGGGTATTACAAAACGCAATTATACGAAGAAAGACTCGTTTAACAGGTTATTTGTGACTTCGTTCATTCCATTTTTGACGTACATATTTTGCCAAATTGGATGTAAAATTTCACTGAAAGTCCAACTCATAACGTAGATTATGCATTTTCCTTCATACATAACACAATATTTAATGTGTAAATGCATTTTTGGAGGATATATAAGGCAGAAATAGAAAGGGCTGTTTACAGTAAAATAGTCATAGGTAGGTATCGATAAGGATGTCGATAGTTCATTATAGTGGCATTGCTACAAACAAACTTATCTGGATTTAATTTACTATAAATATGATTGATTTTTACTCGAACTGTGTTATTTAACCTTTTTTTTAGGGTTTTGTGCCTATTTTAATATAATATTTCCAAAATTTGTGATCCATTTTGAGTTGAATTTTTATAATTTTACTTCACTTAAGGTACTCCACGCCACACCGGGATGTTTGCTGTGCAAGGCGCAGATTAGCCTCTGCGTCGAATACTGTTCTCACCTTTGGGATGACTGTGCGAGGTACTTACTGGACGCGCTTGGCGCTATGCAGAGACGTGTTATCCGATTTCAATTATAGGTTGTCCTAAGCCTCGAGCCGTTAGCGCAGCAAAGAACCATAGCGTCCTTGGCTGCCTTCTACTGAATGTATCACGGCGAATGTTCTGAAGAGCTCTTCAACCTGATCCCACCATCTCCTTTCCGATTCCGAACAACACGTCAGGCAGAGGTGCCACTCATATATAGCGGAGAGAATCTTCGCCAGAACTGAGCGTTTCAAAAGATCGTTCCTCTGTCGAACTATAAAATCCTGGAACGACCTGCCCGCACATGTGTTTCCCTCATTTTACAATCCCGGGTTCTACAAGCGGAGCGTGAAGAAGCACATCATAGGGCTGCCAACTTGAGGACTACTCTCAGAAGTCTTGTGTGCTGTAAGCATGGCCCCCATTCGCTAGATGCGCCACGGCTTTCCATTAGTTTCCATCAGTGGCGACGTCAATTTGGCGAGGTTAATATATTTAAAAAAATCTACGAGTAATATCTTTTATTGTTACTAGGGTTCAATAATAAATGAGTTTCTAGGTTTAGTATTACGATAAGAGTTGGATTTTTAGTAAAATTTCAAATTCAATTGGCAAAATATATATGTACGGCAACAATGCAATGTACGATGCCATAAATTACATGTTAAAAGTGTATTTTCACATTCACACACTGAATCAAAATTCGTAAAATCACTACAGAATTTCTAATATTACGAGCTACCCCATATATAATCCCATTTTTACTTTTTCATAGTCGATTACATTCAAATTAACAATTTATTCCCCAAAACAAGAAGTTGGAGATGAAACTTCTAAGCACTTTGTGTGCTTAGAAGTTTCATTTCCATTCCATCCATTTATACAGATACTTTTATCGATAACATAGGTGTGACCATTCAACAACACTATTTAACCCACACATAGATCTTTCATTTTTGGTCTCGTCTTCAGTTTGACACTGTTCATCTTGTACATTCTAAATCTATGGTCAAAACGCTCTTCGCCGGTTTTAAGTAAGTAAAACTTCATTGTAGACACACCAGTAAGATTTGACAAATAAATATAAAATAAAATGAAAATGTACAAATGGCGGCCTTATCGCTCAAAGCAATTTCTTTCAGCAGCAACCTTTGAATGGAAAAATAAGGTTTTGACTCGCGCACGTGGAGTTTCGAACAAGAACGTCACGTTTTTTGTATGGGAGGCTCCTTTAATATTGTTATTTTGTCTGTTTTTATTATTTGTTGTGTGAAACTTTTAACTGTTCAACTATCACGGTGTTTGTGATAGGTACAGCTTGCTGACAGACAAACACAACCGTCACAGGCTAATTAAGCAGAGCGATCGTCTCAAAATTCACAAACCTGTGTTTCGGCCTATTTTGGCCAAAACCGAAACCGAAACTTCGGTTGGTCACTATAAATAAGCGAACAAAATACGCGAGCACTTTTGCTCCGCTAATACTACCGAAAATAGTAGTGTGTTATTGCATTGCCTTCTAACATAATTGCAATATTTCAATGTAAAACCCCTTACTTTTAGAATTTTATCTATATGATACGGTAAGAAACATTACCTTTTTATTAAGATCTGTAATTTATTGTAAAAGGGCATTACGGATACTAACGGGACAAAATAACTTTGCATTATCGTTTACGGTATTATTCATGTGCAAATTGTATTACTAATTTAACTGAATAAAATTGTTATGTTCATTATGGACCTATGGGAATTATTGTATTTCCAAAAATATCCACTGAAAAATTCCAAAAAAAATTTACAATGTGTATTCGATGCTCTAAAAACCGAAAATGCAATAAAACCTAAACTGTCGTTATACCACAATACCATACTATTCGCCGGGGAGGGCGAAATTAGTTTTATAACGAAGGAAGGCTATTTAACAACATTGTTGAACATTGTTGTCTTTGAAAGTATCTTTGAACGCTATAAAAGTAAGAAATAGCTTTTCTTTCCAGAAAAGCAACCTCGCATATGTTGTTATAGCACTGGCGTAAACAAAACTCAATAGTATGTTTGTAGAATAGACAGTTTGGCTTATCCCTAAATAATATATATTGAGAAAGCTGTCTTTTACGCTGTTACCTTTGTTGAGCCGATGATGAATAATATTAGTCCATATATAAAATACAATTTAGGAAAGACTATTTTATATCCTAAGAATAAGCTAGAGATGTATTTTCGCGGAAGAAAATCTCAGCCGCTTTCTATATTATTTCCGTATCCATTCACAGTCGATTACATCAAATACTACGTCTTTTACCAACTTCCTTTTTACGAAATATCGCATTTATAAAGGTTTTCCGGCAACTACTAGTATGTGGGCACCAAATTCCATGGCTTTATAAAATGTTATGTGTATATTAAATAATGTTTATTGTATTACACGAGAGTATTTGCTTCGGCTCTCATGTTTAGCCTCCGAAATAAAACATAGCTTGGCGTCCTCCAAATGCCTTCCAAACTTCGAGTCAGACTTCTTTATCCGTCTGTCTGTCTGTCTGTCTGTCCGTCATAAGGCGGTATCTCAGGAACCGTGACAGCTATAGAGTTGAGATTTTCACAGATGATGTACCTATTTCTGTTACCGCTATGACAACAAATACGTGTGTTTATTTTCTAATTCGACAGAAAAAAAAGGGGGGCTCCTATACAACAAATGAGATTATTCGCCGTTTTCTGGTACGAAACCCTCTTTGTGCAAATCCGACTGGCATTTGGCTGAGCTTTTTGTGACTGGTAAAAATATTATCTTCAGTATTTGGAGCAATCGCCCTCTGACCTTTCAACACCGTAAGGGCACTTATGTCAAAGCCTTATCTGTTGGCCAGCAGGTGCAGCACTTAAAAAATAAAAATTTGAGCTTCATTAGACGCTTACATCTATTGTGCTAAAATGATCTGTAAATGACGATTTTTTGTAAAAAAACCTACTTATAAAGAAAAAAAAAATTATAGCTTAAAAATGGCCTTAAACTAGTTTAATTACTTTATGTAGAACTTAAAACATGTTGACTGACAAAATATTTAAGTACGCAAGTATTTTAAAAATAATGCCACATAATGGAGTTCAGGTGAAGAACGTGGGTGTTTAGTATATTCTTTATGCGAGTATTCGCCTGTGAAGCTATATTTAGTTTTATACAAAGGGAATAAACCCGTGTAGTATGGACTGAATATTCCACGTTTGAAGTGTTAAGGTACACGCTTTGAAACACTATTTATCATTCTATCTTACACACGAACTCTTCATAATTTTAAATCTTTCAATTTCTACTGCTTCAGTGTAACTTGTATGTAAGCAGTTCATGCGATACAATAAGATTGGGCATGTTTTCAGAGTTAACTATCTAAGCAAATTTTAGTCTCATCAAAAGTTTTGCTAGGGAATAATAATTTTTTGATATAATTGAAGTTCAAGATAACACTAAATGAAAGAGAATATATTTTATCTCAAAATCGGAATTAACTACAATATTTAGGTAAAATTCGTTAAAAGCTTTCTGACTAAGCCGTGTATTCAGAAAAGAGAAAAGAATGATAACCAAGTTCGTAACTGAACAAAAACATACAATTTGGCCCGAATAGTCGACACCAGTCGACACCAAACAAAGGAAAAGACAAACTGCGAAACGGTGGCATATCGACATATTCTTTATTCAGAGTAATTTTCTCAGAGAATACACCGAACAAAAGGCCTTTTGTGATACTCTGAAACAGATACCCGGAAAAAGCTAATAGTTAGCAGTTCTCATCAAAAACTCCGTATTTCCGTAAAAGTATCCATGGGCATAAGAAAGGAAACTAAAAGTAAGGATTTAAGTTTTAATTTAGTTTAGTTATGTAATCAGCAACATTGTGCAACTTACTTTTGGGTTGTTAATTTAAATAGTCAGACACAGACATTAAAACACTGCAGATTATAAAAAGACTATTGAACATAAAGTTATGAACAGACAGTGGTTGAAAAAAAACCGGAAAAATGGTGTGAAAATTATAAAGACTTGGACAACTATGTTGGTTTAGGAAGTATGGAGGCCTTTGGGTCGTGGTGTCTTTTAAAGCTAGATCTTATGCTTCGCGTTTTGTTTCGCTCACTGTCTTTCCAATGCCTTCCGCCTCTTCAATGACACTCCGTTACCATGTCTGTTTCGGACGGCCACGTTTGCGCTTCCTTTGGGGATTTATTTACTTTGCGAATGTGATGACTCCAAATTTGTTGTCCCTTTGGTTTCATTGAGCACAATTCATCCTTGGTACTCCATTGAGTTTATTCCTCCTTAGTGTCTGGTTCTCTGGTCAGATCTGCCATGATCATCAGCATGCCGGGATTTCAGGTGGCAAAGCAAACATTTGCTGTTACAAAAAGTAGGTTATATGCACTACTTACTACAAACAAAATCCAATATTTATAGCCTCGCCATAAATTTGAGGGCTGGAAGACTACATATCAATAAAGATTGCTATCCAAGAAAGTATCGCTTACTACATCCAAGCACGTGAGCATTCACAGCAATATGCGTTCAGTATACGGTTGAAACTTGCCAGGTACCCAATTCTCATTGCTTACCTAAACCTTTTTATCGATAGCACGACACGGTACGGATTCTGATCACGTATCGCCATAGAGTTTTAGGGCCCCAATGCTCTTGTAGACAAGAAATTACCTCTTTACGGCGGCGCCTTGGCGATGATTTTATGTCATCCACGTAGGAACATTGACTTCCGGGGTTGATTTTCCGTTATATTCTAAGAACGGTCGAACTGGGTCATATGCGAACATGCAGTAGACCGTTTCTTAAAAGAAGTAATAACGGTAAAATGAATGAATAGTACGCGGACCAGATCACCAGTGTTGTTGTCCCAATGACAAAATTTCTACTATCAGACCATCTTTTGTAATAACATCACTTGAATGTACTATCGGCTAATGTGTTGTTTAAAACGATATGAATTGTTCTCATTATCGTTAATAAATAAATGGTTTAAAAAACCCTAAAAAAGCACGCTTTTATAAATGCACGTAAAAACGAAAAAATAAATAATGGATCCTTCAAGTTGCCTCTATTTCCGGGCTGAAGTGTAAACTATGTGCTTTTAATTATAATTTTTGATTGTAAAAGCGTGGGGCGCTGGAACAGACTTCCTGGCGGAAGATGCATGATTTCTTGTCAGATGGCTAAGGCTGATGGATAATGCCACATTTATTAAAGCGTGTTTTTCTCGTGTTTTTAAACGATTAATTTACACTGTCACGCTTTTATATACCTATTGTGGCTCTTACTATTATTAATATCATTTTAAATTCCGGAAATGTATTAACGATGATAGGCTTTAATTGAAATGCATAACATACTGTATTTAATCACGCCTACGCATTTTCAACACCCACTTTGGCCAGTTTTTCGTGACGACCGCGTAATAGGAGCAAACCTATTACCGTTACGGATCTCTATTAGATAATTAATAGGTAGGTCCTTAAAGTTTCGATATTCCAAGATATTTAGTACAATATGCAGTAATCATGTAATAAGAATACAAACGCATAATATCCCCAAGCGGGTTATCAAAGGTAACCAAAGATATTTCGTTCTCGAACAAGAACTCTACATTTTGATACTGTTGACGTATCCCCCTCATGTATATACTTAATTGCCTGAAAGAAGAGGCGTTCCCTTAGGCAGCATAAACGTTATGCTTTCGCCAGGATTTTGATTATATCAGGATTAGTATTAATAGGAATTTGCTTACAAAAAGTATTTCTTGTTCCAGCGCCCCACGCTTTTAAAATCAAATATTATAATTATAGCACATAGTTTACACTTCAGCCCAGAAATAGAGGCAACTTGAACGATCCATAATTTATTTTTGGTTTTTAGGTGCATTTATAAAAGCGTGTTTTTCTAGGGTTTTTTAAATCATTTATTTATTTTATACTTTTTAGTCACAACATTTATACCTTTACTAGCTGTTCCCTGCGGCTTCATCCGCGTAGAAGTCGTAATCGAGTAAAATCATTACCCTCCTTTTGCGCAGTCATTTAAAAAGGAGCCTGTGTCCCTCCCTTGAACTCAAACTATCTTTATACCAAATTTAATCAAAATCGGTTCAGTGGTTTAGGCGTGAAAACGTAACAGACAGACAGATAGACAGAGTTACTTTCGCATTTATAATCTTAGTAGGGATTTCTGTATTACTTGAAGTTTTGTCTGAGTTCGACTAATGTGAAAATACACTCGAGAGCAATAAATCCGGGTCACTTAAAGAATCCTAAAAATCTCGGAAACTAAAAATGCTAGGTTAATGCAATAAATTGTATTTAATAGACAATGTAATACTCCTTAAATGAAGGTATTAAAACTTCTTAGTTATTGTAAAGTTATATCATAAAAAAATCAAATTTGAAAAAGGGCCACTTTCGAAGATGGAACTACGAAATTACAGCATTTGGTGTTGCTTTTGTTTGTAATCTGTCATTTATGTGGGTACATAAACCATGTTGATAGTGCTCTATATTCATTAATCAAGCTTAAATTATGTCGCTTACGCCTGAAGAATGCACCAGAATACTTACAATGCTGGAAACCGGCCGGGGTCAGCGCGATACAGCCAGGACTGTCGGTGTGTCGCTGTCAACAGTACAAAGAGTTCTCCGACGTTACGAAGAAACTGGTTCTAACCTACGCAGACCAGGAACGGGCAGAACCAGGTGTACCACAGCACGAGAAGACCGATACTTGGTGAACACCATGCTTCGAAATCGCTTTCTCACAGGAACTGAACTCACCAATCAGTTTCGACGCCTCGGAGGAAGTAACCCAAGTGCATGGACAATAAGACGTCGGCTTGCTGAATCTAACTTAAAACCCCTTAGACCTGCAAACGGCCCTAAACTGGAGCGTGGGCATCGTATTTCGAGACTAAGGTATGCCCAGAGCCACGTAAATTGGAGTATTGAAGATTGGTCAAAAGTTATGTTCTCCGACGAATCAAAATTTATGCTCTACAAGCACAATGGAAGACACAGAGTGTATCGAAGACCAGGGGAAAGATTCAAGCAAGCATGCATCGAAGAAAAAGTAGCCTACGGTGGTGGGTCTGTACTTGTGTGGGCCGGAATTTCTTCTGAAAGTCGCACAGAGCTGGTGATCATAGAAAACGGCTCTTTAACTAGCGTAAGATATGTGGAAGAAATCCTCAATGATCACGTTGGTCCATTTATGGTCAATTTAGGTGAGGATGCTATATTTATGCATGACAATGCCCGACCTCATACAGGTAGGATTGTGAATGACTACCTTCAAGAGATGAACATTACTCGTATGGAGTGGCCAGCGCGCAGCCCGGATATCAACCCGATCGAGCATGCTTGGGACGAGCTAGGCAGATGCGTAAAACAACGAAACCCTCCCCCAATCACGCTTCGTGAGCTCAAAATTGCTTTCACAGAGGAATGGGAGAATATTCCCCAAAATCGTATAAGGAACTTGGTGTACAGCATGCCAAACCGCGTAAACGCAGTAATGGAAGCACGAGGAGGCAATACGAAGTATTAAAATTCAAGAAAATCGTAATAAAGTTCAAAAATTTCATGTTTCCTATTTTTGTTTTAAGGAGAGATCGGCAGTTTTTTCTTTATGTAATTTTGTGTTAATAAAATGTATGGTGACTCATATTTTTTTTACTTTCATTTAAGGAGTATTACATTGTCTATTAAATACAATTTATTGCATTAACCTATCATTTTTAGTTTCCTAGATTTTTAACATTCTTTAAGTGACCCGGATTCATTGCTCTCGAGTGTATTTCATTATTATTCTAATACATATACATTTTATGCAGGTACCTATGTCAATATTTACACTGAATATTAACTGCAATATATATAATAGGTTTGTTGTAACCTATACTCCTGCGCTGCAGCAGTAGCTGAGGGGATCTTGGCGGGCATGGAATATTATATTCCTAACCGCTGGATCCCGGCAGGAGCTAGGAAACGACCGTGGTTTAATCGGCTTTGTATTAAAACTAGGATGTTGAAAGAAACTGCCTACAGAGCTTGGACCACGGCTCGCGCTAACTCAGATCCTAGCATCTCTGAAGTGAAACGCAAACTGAATGCCGCTTCGAGGGCCAGTAAAAGAGCGGTTGCCAGGGCTAAATTCGATTTCGTCGGCAGAATTGGTCAGCGACTAGCCGGCTACCCTTCTGGAAGTCGTGAATTCTGGTCGCTCGCCAAAGCTGCCGAGGGAAACTTTTGTCGGTCGGGGTTACCACCTCTACATAGACTGGATGGTAGTCTGGCCCAGAGTGCCAAGGAGAAGGCCGACCTTTGGGTTCTCTCTTTGCCTCCAACTCGACCATGAACGATGGAGGTGTGCTTCCGCCTGGTATCCCTTGGTGTGGCACTTCCATGCCAGAAATTAAGTTCAAGCAACGGGACGTCAGGCGGGAGCTTCAATCCCTGGATATTCATAAGTCGAGTGGGCCGGACGGCATTCCCGCGGTGGTACTTAAGCGGTGTGGTCCGGAGTTTTGTCCGGTACTTACACGTCTTTTCACGCTTTCATACTCCATGAAGCAAGTCCCGGCGTCGTGGAAGATCGCGCACGTGCATCCTGTGCCCAAGAAGGGTGACAGGACCGACCCGGCCAATTATAGGCCTATAGCCGTCACCGCCCTTTTATCTAAGGTGATGGAGCGTGTGATTAATACACAGCTTCTGAGGTACCTTGAAGAACATGACCTGCTCAGTGACCGGCAGTACGGTTTCCGTCACGGTCGCTCGACGGGCGATCTTCTTGTGTACCTCACACACCGCTGGGCGGCGGCTATCGAGAGTAAGGGTGAGGCTCTAGCAGCGAGCCTCGACATCTCGAAAGCCTTTGACCGGGTCTGGCACCGTGGTCTTCTTACGAAATTGCCCTCCTATGGACTGCCCGAGAGTTTATGCGGATGGGTGTCCAGCTTTCTGGCCGGTAGAAGCATCAGGGCTCAATCTGACTGCATGGCCATAAACGCTGGAGTACCACAAGGCTCAGTGTTGTCCCCTACTTTGTTTCTGCTGCATATCAATGACATGTTTTCTATTGACGGCATTCATTGTTATGCGGACGACAGTACGGGTGACACTTATTACACGGGCCGCCCCGGTATCTCTCGGGTTGCAGTGGAAGAATGTCGTGAACAACTTGTGTCTGAAGTCGAGGCTACTCTCAATAGAGTGTCCGATTGGGGTCGACAAAATCTTGTCCAATTCAACCCTACCAAGACACAAGTTTGTGTTTTCACCGCAAAAAAGACCCCATTCACTGTGGCGCCACAATTTCAGGGCACATCTCTCACCATCTCTGAAAGTATAGGGATCCTTGGTGTTGACATCTCCAGTGATGTGCAGTTCCGCAGTCACTTGGAGGGCAAGGCCAAGCTGGCGTCCAGGAAGCTCGGAGTGCTCAGAAGGGCGCAGCGGTACTTTACTGCGGCGCAAGCACTGCTTCTCTATAAGTCGCAAGTGCGTCCGCATATGGAGTACTGCTGTCACCTCTGGGCGGGGGCACCCGAATACCAGCTTCGTCCATTTGACTCGGTGCAAAGGCGAGCTATGAGAGTTGTCAACGATCCCATACTTGCAGGAGGTGTGGAACCTCTTAGTGACAGGAGAGACTTTGCTTCTCTGTGTGTGTTCTACCGCCTGTACAACGGTTTGTGCTCTGAAGAATTGTTTGATATGATGCCTACGGCTACATTCTATCATCGCACCGCTCGCCATAGACAGGGTATTCATCCTCACACGTTGCGTCCTCAGCGCTCGAGCACGGTGAGATCTGGTAGAGGCTTTCTTCCGCGTACGCTTAGGTTGTGGAATGATCTCCCTGCTTCGGTTTTCCCAAACGCCTACAGTATGGGGTTCTTCAAAAGGGGACTTAGAAGGTTTTTAAAGAGTCGGCAGCGCGATTGTGGCGCCTCTGGCGTTGCAAACGTCCATAGGCTGCGGTGACCACCGGTACATCTGGTGGGGCCGTATGCTTGTCTGCCACTCGAGTGGTATAAAAAAAAAATATAACCCTAATCGTGGTCAAAGTTCATAACAAGACTTTTCAAAAAAATCCAAACACAGGTGGGATACGATGTTTAATTATGAAGTTACAGTTCATATCTTCCGACTCCATCATCAGATCAGTTTGACAGCACCATTATTATTGTATTGTTATCAGAACTACAAACATCTGTTTTCATGACGCTACGAGTCTTGGAAGATGGTTAAATTAATTACCTGAGAAACCATTGCATAGTTTTACAAGTCAATCAAAAAAAGTTTTGTTATAACCTTGTAACCTAAGCGTGGTCAAAGTTCATTACAAGAATTTTCTGACGAATTCAAAAACAGATATAATACGATATTCCATCATGAAATTCCAGTGCGTATCTTCCGGCTTCATCATCAGATCAGTTCGACAGTACCATATTATTGTAGTGTCTCAGAATTACATACAGCTGCCAATTTTCACGACGCTACGATCCTTGGAAGCTGGTTAAATTAGCTACCTTAGATTCCATTTGTTCCATCGAAGTTTCAGTGCCTATATTCCGGCTCCATCATCATATCAGTTTGACAGTACCATATTATTGTATTGTCATCAGAACTACATACAGCTGCCAATTTTCATGACGCTGAGATCTTTGGAAGATGGATAAATTAGTTTCCTTAGATTTCATGACATTGTTAGTTACATACACGACGACCTAATAAAAGCGTATTAAAAACAAAACCCATCGCAGCCTCCCTTCCGTTAAGATATGATAAACTATGTACGGACTCGCCTGCCAATAGCATTGTGATCGTTTAAGTCAAATTGGAGGCCTAAGAGGCTTCCTGTACCAGTAATCGCAAACTGCTTCGATCTGTTTCGACATTACAATGGGCTCATCATCATATCGTTTTGAAGTATGGGTATAAAATACAGATATGTTTTAGTTAGGTACTATAACTTTCTATCTGCATTATATTGTATAATAATTTCAGTTTATTTTCAACTATACGACTTTGCATATCCAAGAATTTGGCACGTTTCTCCTGATAAAACGGAGTTATAATAAACATATAACAATATTGCCCTGATGGTCTCTGAAATAACGACCAGTATCGGAGTGGAAACAATGAAACAAATATTTGTTGGAATACATCCAAAACATTGTCTGGAATCGAAGCCAAAATGAGTAAATGGTAGCATTAGCTAATAAATTATATTTTGTGATATGAGTCGCGGTTGGGGACATTAGAAGATTAGTACGGATATTTCACACAACGCTATCTGATCCCAAAGTAAGCTAGAAATAACCTGCTTGTGTTATGGGTATCAGACCACGGATATTAATACTTATATACTTTTAAATACATACATATTATACATAGAAACACCCAGACTCTTGAGACAAACATTTATGGGTCACACAAATATTTGACTCCGGTGGGAATCGAACCCACGACCTCCAGCGCCGCAGGCGGTATCACTACCGACTGCGCCACAGAGGCAGTCATTACTAAGACTTCGTTATAGGTATGTTTTTATGTCACCAGACTCTGTAAATCATGAACGGTGATAGCTGAAATTTTCACAGATCATACGATTTCTAAATATACTGAAAAGCTGATGGCTTTCAGGAAGAAGAAGAGAGAATAAATTAAAAGATGAGATTAAAATTTAAAATGATAGTTTATTGCAATTTAGATATAACTCGGGGTCGTGGGTGTTTTCAGGCAGAAAGTGCGGTCTCCGAAGGCCTTCGCAGGGTTCGACTTATCTTGGGTTGGCCTTCTTGAATTGATGCCGTCAGCGACGTAGCCATGCCGTCAGCGACGTAGCCGTGCCGTCCACAACTTCGGCTGGCACGGTGTTCTCAACCCGTAGGGTGGATGTTCCTTCGTGGAACCCGAAGGGTGGATTTTCACAATCCGTAGGGTGGATTTCCGCAACCCGCAGGGTGGATGGTTCTTGCAGAACCCGAAGGGTGGACCCCAAGGATGGGGTACTTGACGTTTGCAGCTAGACAATTGTTCACTTAGGGAGAATTTCGCTCCCTATAACTTATATTTTATTTCAATTTACGAGTAATTTAAGTATTTCCTGATGCACTGACACCTTCGCGACAGTATACTTTGAATTTGTGATGTGGTTCCCGAAACTGCGCGCGCACTCCTATTTGTAGCATTGAACAGCGCCTCTGGCGGCTAGTAGCGTCCCTACGTACTACATCATTTATCTACTTGGCGAGTTAACCCGCGCTGGTGTTGATGTGACTATTTGTCGGCAGATGGCGCTTTCATTTATTATGACTAAAATTTCATTTTTAATTAACTAATATTAATTGATTTATTCATACGTTGTTGCACAACGTTACAATACAAATTAAGAAAATTTAAGGAGGCTGGCTCACATTCTTGAAACATAATTATATTGCCGTTTTTTGATACGGAATCCTCCGTTCATCAGTCTGTTCTTTACGTGTTGAAATCCCCACGGATGTTATGTCGGACTCGAACTGTTTAATACCATACGATCCTTACCCATCCGTCTAGGGCCTGGGGTTTCGAATTTCAGCTCGGAAGGATGTCCAAGGATTCTACTTAGACTTTGGCCACCGCAACCTGACCTAGACTAATACCACAGTATATAGAGAAAAAAGACCTACATAATCATATTATTATGATCCGTAGGCTGTGCTAGTACCTAGCCCTCGAAATTAGATGACTTCATGTGTAATGTTGTATAATATTGTACACAATTTTGGGAACCACACCCGCAATATTCCGTATTAACATCGCCGTGGACTTGTACAATATGTTATTACTAAATAAGTACTTATGTTTACAGACCCTTTGTAGAGAAACCGTAATAATCTCGTCAATTACTCATGGCTTAATTACTTAATCTGTACATATAAAATTACTTGTCCCGACTGACTGACTGGCTGATTCATCAACGCAGAGCCTAAACCGCTGGACCTAGAAACTTGAAAATTTGACAATTGATGCATTTTATGATGTAAGCATCCACTAAGAATGGACTTTCGGAAATTCTGCTACTAAAGGGGTTAAATAAGGGATGGAAATTTGTATGAAAGTTCTTCATTTTCTGAGCTAGATGCACTTAATTTCATAAACCTGTGTCTTTTATGAAATAAATGAACTTGTATATCAGCATTTTTCAAAATTTTACTACTAAGAGGATAAAATAGGTAATAAAATGAACTAGTATATCGGCATTTTTCAAAATTTTATTACTAAGAAGATAAAATAGGTAATAAAGTTAGGTATGGAAAGTTCGTCATTTTCAAAGTTGGAAGCATGAAACTTCGTACCCCTACGTCTTTTTAGAAATAAATGGACAAGAGTATCAGCCTTTTTCAAAATTTTACTAGAATAAGTGATAAACGTTTGTATGACATATTTGTCACTTTTAACGTTAGAAAGGTAGACGCTCTAATGAATGTAAGCGACGGAATATGCGCGACGGGAGTAAATGCGACGGGAAACAGTATATCTCAAGTGACGCAAACAAAGTTGCGCGGGTCAGCTAGTATATATACAGTAATAATGATACTTCACTATAAAAATACGTTTTAACGATAGTAAAAATAAATCTAAATGAGCACAAAATCTCCAGACCCCAGACAGAGTGAATTTAGCTCCAAAATTAAACTTTAAACTACATTTTAAAATAAGTTAATTAAGCTATATTTACATAGGTATACAAGAAATACATTTACAAAATATCTCCATCTTGAACTAAGCTGATTTTGAATAATATAATTAAATTATGGGAATTAGAACCTTACAGATAGATGAATACCGTATCTTGCTCTGTTTATAGTTAGATAACCACATTCACTATCAACATTTAAACATTAAACGATCTTCAAGTTCCTTTTTTAGGGTTCCATACCCAAAGAGTAATAAACGGGACCCTATTCATGAGATTTTGCTGTCCGTCTGTCTATCTGTCTGTCCGTCACGAGGCTTTATATAACTATGTTTAAAGCATTTGTCACGTCTTCGAAAATTTAGTTATAAAATGCGAAATCAAAAAAAATCAAAAGATGCCCGATACAATATTACAAGCGCTACGGCTATTTTCACCAAGCGTTAAAAATGGCGGTACCTTTATTCTATTTTTTTTTAAGGTAAGGGAAAATCCTCAAGAATGCTATGCTGGACTCCTACCGACTAAAAAACCTCACGTAACTCCCAACATCCTATGATTGGGAGCCCCGGGCAGGCCCTCGGAAGGATGTCCCAGGACTCTACCCTTACTCCATAAGCTATTCTTTCGCCATTATTCACAGAACTGACTTCGTTGAGTGTTAAGACTCTTTTCATTTCCCAACTACTAGTGTCATTGTGCATTTAGATTGTAAAATTGATTTTTGCATGTGTGGTTACTTTATTTTTTTTATCTTTATGTTAATCCAGGTAGCTGATCGGTTAAATAGAACCAGATCATACATAGGAAAAGGCCGAAAGGCCGAGCATTGCAAGATTTTGCAAAGTAACTGAGACAGCTGTGCCTCTCATGAATTTCAGAGGGTAGTCAATCTAAGTATACTCTTTAGAGGAATTTTCTGACCTTACCAGACCCGGCAAACTTGATTCGTTGTTTTGGCTTACAACCACCTGAGCCCGTTCTGCTTGGGCGATATCTGGCTTGAAGAAACATCCTCCAAGTCACACTCGTGTAGAGGGAGATCATTCTACTATCTTTAGCGATGCATATTCTGCGGCGCTGGAGGTCGTGGGTTCGATTCCCACCGGAGAAAAATATTTGTGTGACCCATAAATGTTTGTCTCAAGAGTCTGGGTGTTTCTATGTATAATATGTATGTATTTAAAAGTATATAAGTATTAATATCCGTGGTCTGATACCCATAACACAAGCAGGTTATTCCTAGTTTACTTTGGGATCAGATAGCGTTGTGTGAGATGTCCGTGAATATTTTTTTATTTTTTATTTTATATTATACTTATTCATAAGTTGATATGCCATAACTTCTCCACAGCCTCTTTAAGGCTCATTATTTCAAAGCAAAACATCTAGAATTCTACGTTCTCTTAATGCTGACCCTCAAGAGGCCATTATTATGACTTGCAGCGTAAGATTTCCTGAAAGCTGACAAGTACTTCTTGACCTTGGAATTTAATGATAATACTGAGACCCCGTACAGCATAAACTCTACAGGAAGCACAGGCTGAGAATATTAAAATTGGTGTGTTGAATTACTTATCGACTACCTTAGGTCAATTTATTCTTATAACGCCACGTTGGCAAAATTTCTCAATAGAAGATATGCATAAGTTAGATAGATAGCATTTTATAAGAGTCTTTCGAGTCGTAAAGATTTTGTATTTTCAATTTCGAGTAAATTGTTGATTTACCTAGTTTTTATAAGCTATCTAAAAGATATATTTGCAACAATATGCCTATCTTATATCTTCGTCAGTTTAATATTACGTCAAGCTTAATAGCCGATTCGCAAAATGTTCTTCAAAATTATTCGGTTTCCAGTGGACGAGTCATTAGTAAACATTTGTCATTTCCAAACTCGGCTTGACGTTTATCTCTACAATTGATGAACGGATGTTAGGGCGCGTAATCAATTCTCTCCTGACGATGATTGTAACGAAATTTTCCACGGCATTTAAATTGGATAATGTTAGGTAGAGCGCTTGTTTGTGTCTCTGAATCTGTTCATAAAATTAATGTTAAAATAAATGTATCTTCGTGGCGGAAAATGCGGATTTTTTAATGAAAATTTGCTTTGTTATTTTTTACTTTTCATTGAAGCCATTGCAATTCGCCAAAAACTTATGAATTTTCTAAAATAATGTTAAATTGCTTCCAATTTATCAATCGCATGATTATCTGAAAAACGGGTACTAGGTTTTGACTTCACAAATTAGTAAATATATAGGAAACAAATTTTACGAGAAAACAGTTTGCTTTCTAAGTAATTCATTATCTAGAAAGAACTTCTTCTTCCGATTTATCGTCAGGCGTCAATTTGGCGAGCTTAATAAAAAAAATTGTACATAAATTATCAAAATAGCAAGGAATAAACAGCACGTGAGAAAGTTCGTCTTAGAGCTTTTTAATTAAATAGTCTCCTGCCATGAACTCCTGCATAATTCTAGGCACAGATGCATCATTTTAACAGCGAGTTCTAAGAATAGAGGTACCTAATTACAATAGAGAAACAATGCAGATTATACTTTAATTTTGTACTGTAGTTGTAATAGTTTTTGGAATCCTGCTAATATTATCATTAACTAGCGGCTGTCACGCGGTTTCACCTGCATAATTACGGGTAACGTGAGAATACGGAAATAAAATATATAGCCCGTTTCACCTCACAGGGATAAAGTAGCTTCCCAACAGTGAAAGAATTTTTCATATCGGTTCAGTACTTTTGGAGCCTAAATTATTGCAAACAAACTAACAATCAAATCTTTCTGCTGTATAGTTTAGTTTAGCTGTTAAATTTTGTGAAGATGTTTAGACTTGTGTAATTCAATCACCCACTAACGGATCGGGCTAAAATTTGTAACAGGGATAGATAACTGGCTGGAATAACACATAGGGAACATATTTCCATGAGAAGCGGGGACGTGAACTGAATTCTACGCAGACGAAGTCGTAAGCATCAGCTAGTCCCGTATAAAATGGTATTATATAGTCACAGATGCATTTTTTTACGTGAGGAAAAGACTCTTACCGACTAAAAAACATCACGTATCCTGCCCAACAGCCTACGGTGGGGAGCCCCGGGTAAGCCCTCGGAAGGATATCCCAGGACTCCCAACTTACAATATAGATGTCTTTAAAGTACTCCAAAGTTCCCTTTTAAACCAGCAAGTTTAGGTAAGTAAGACAAGTGTACACAAAACCTTTATTAAAATATACAACCATTTCTACTATGATACGACATAATAATCATGAAGTACCTACTTCATTTAATTACGGCTTATAACAATCAACTCAACGGTTTGCCAGCTTTTCGTATGAAATTATTAACATGAAAATAATTACGTGGGGTAATAAATGCTTCGTTCGGGGTTATATTGATTTTGCAATAAATATGTGGGGAAATTTATAATGTAATAAAACCGTGTATAATACGTAGATTTTCTCAATACCTGCGCTATTCATACAAAGAGAAAATTATATTCAGCGGCAATGTAATTAGTGGTGAACCTTTTATTGGCCTGTATTATTTCATGTTTTAGCTCTTATTATTTTTTGGAGACGTGTTGCCTTATGATAATTTTGTTTTTATAACTAGTAGGCTCGGCTTGTTTTGCATATACCCTGAAACTCGAACTTTAGAAGAATGATTCATAACAGGTTTTAACTCGATAGCAGCTCTATCCACCGACTCTGTGTTTCTATCATCCAGAAACCCATAGAAACATGCACAAAAAGTTTATCAAAATCGCTTGAGCTGTTTGTGAGGAGTTAGGAGACAATCACACGTAAGAAGAATGTCCGTTACTTGGTCAAACCGGTAGCGGGTTCTGTCATCAAGTCCTACCATGAAATAGGCTACTTCCAATTAAGCGCAACAGAATTTTGATTGCAATAAAATCTCTCCATAGATTGCGACTTCATAACTCTGTGGTGTTCTAAGAACTGTGTTCATGAAGAAAAGAAAAAAAAACATACAGCATGTTCTAATTGCTCAACTCGGACTTGCTACAACAAATATTATGTTCAGTCATGTTGCAAAATAGACCCCTGAGAGAAATGGCACCGAAACTCAGTCATGCGTATTGACAATAAATCTACTGCGGTGCTGCCGACTTCCTCCCAAGATATTCAATGTACTGTGTTCTGTGTACCCACTTACTTTATATATTATGATTCAAATGATACAGTATTTATTAGTCATGCATTTTTCAGCTATTCTACCTAAATAACTATTGTAACGAGAAAACACGATTGTCTACTGGAAAAAAATAGAGATATTTTTCCCCAATAGTTAACTAAATCACTTTGTACTTATAATGCGTGGTAGTTATAATGAAGGTCACACAATATAATATTTATATAGATATTCGACTGCTTCGGTACGCGCAGTAGGTATAACACAATGATGTTCAGTGTTACTCACCAACTAGCGCGAGGTAGCTATGCAGAGAACTCTTTCCCAGGGCGCCTTACTACAGAGTTTCTAGTGGGTGCGCAAGGGAGGCCAGGGCTCTGACGAAAACAGCCAGGTAGGGTGTACACACATATATTTCAATAGTACACAGTACACTACAGAGACAATGAGATTACATAGATACAGAAAGCACAGACATACATAAGAATATTACAGGTTTAGGTACTAATAGTACAGCACTAAATTATTTCCGCGTGAGCAGGTACTAGAGGTGAGGAAGTAAGCGGCTAGACTACACATGTATAAATGGGTGACAAGTACTGGCCTGCAGTGTGAGCTGAGAGTTCAGGTGAAGTTGGCAGGCTTCTCTCTTAATAACCTCGCTCGTGTGGTCCACGTGTTCTCGGGTGTGGCTCAGAACAGCGGCTGACCCACTTTTCCCCGTACCAAAAAACCCTGTCATGAAAGAAACGACAAATTAAGATACTGACTGCGCGACAGACGAAAATCGACCCGCTTTGCAAATAGTTAATTGAAACTTACCAGAATCTGGGTATAGGTTATCAGAGTTTATTACTTTCTTAGGAGAATAGGTAAAACTCAGTCTAATTCCTTATCAAGTCCACAGGTTCCAACTTATAACCTCTAAAGAAAAATTGAGGTGTGCTACTCAGAGTTATTTCACAATTCACTGCTGCTTAGAGGATGGTAAAAAAGAGTTGGAACTTCATAGCAGGGCTATTTATACCCTCACAATCGAATACTCTAGTAAATCCTTTCATAAAACCCGTTTGCTACGCAATTCCTGCGTCAATCCACAAGAAACCCATAGACTAACGTCCGTTTCCTTGAGACAGCTGTTGCCACAGCAAAAAAACAATGAATCGATCATGGCGCTCTTACACACTCAATTTATATTCACCAATTTATATTGACCCAAGACCAGACTTGCCACATATAGAAAATAAATGTTACATAGGTAGTATAACCGCCTGCCGTGCTAAAGTCGATTCTCGATTCGATTCCCGGGTCGGTCCAAATATTTGTGTGATCCACGGATGTTTGTTTCTGAGTTTGGGTGTTTTCAGTGTATCATATGTATGTATTTGGAAATATATAAATGTACTAGCTGACCCGCGCAACTTCGTTTGCGTCACATGAGAGTGAGAAAGAGAGTGGTATAGTATTAATATTATAAGTAACTAGCTGATGCCCGCAGCTTCGCCCGCGATGGCGCTGTATGTGAAAAATGATTTTCCCGCTTTTCTGTTGAAATTTTTCCTGAATTTTCTTTGCTATAAACCTCACGGAGCCCGAGACCTATCCAACGAATGCAAAACCGTGGATATCGGTTCGTGCATTCTGGAGTTATAGCGTCAGGAAGGAAAACCCGACTTATTTTTATATAATACATGTCTATCAGTCATCTAGATTCCATAGCACAAGCTTATAAGTCTAATTTGGGGTAGATGACGTTGTGCGAGTTCGTCCACAAATATTTATTATTTTTGTATAGCGTACTTTAAATTTCAATTTATTTATTCATTTGCGAACATGGGTAAAAACAAGGTCTTAAAAATATACAATAATAGCATCATACTAGTATCTCTATATTCCACCAAAAAGCATGCAAAATATATTTACAATTAATTTAGGTAGGTAACCACCGCGGCCTCACCTAGGGGTTCGGGTACAATCCTGCGTCTTAGGGGTTGGTTTGGGCTTGTTCCGCTTCTTGAGGCGTGAGACGTGCATGAAATAAATTTTTAGTTTTGCATACCACTTCAGGGATATACCTAAATGTAACTGCAGTACTCGTATGTAGGTCATAGATAGTAACATCTGGTCGAATACTGTGCAGTGCAAGCTAGTAAAAAGTGAAACTTTTTGTACCTATTAGTTATTATTTTGTATTTTGAGCCGCACACATTTCATAACATTTCGATTTTCAGCAAACTGGCACGAAGTTGTTTGCAAACTCGAAGCTGTTTCTATTTCATTAGCATCCGATGCAAAAAGAGGGGTAGTTTAAAGTTTATTCGAAATGTTTATGTGTCTGTCTGTGATAGATACCGGATACCATTTTTCCTTTCATCCCCTCTCCCAAAGGAACCACATAAAATATCGGGATCAAAATTTTGAGTCTTCTTCAGATCAAGCTTAGATTGTGCCAAGTACCATTCAAATTGATTCCGTAGTTTTGTCGTAAAACATAATCGGGATACAGACAGACAATATTTTTTTAACTACATTTTCAGCTTCAGTATCTTTTGAAGATTGCCCTACAATTTAATTTTCATAATATTTTCCATTTACAGATTCTCGACCCTCTACAGTTTTATTATATTTATAAGTATGTAATAGGTTATTTCTGTTAAATATTTCTAATAAATAAATAAAAAAAGAATTGCCCTATTAACTTTGTTTTTTTTTGACACACATGTTTGACTATTTTGTGACATTTCGTTTGCGAGCGGTTTACGTGCTACGAAAGGCACGTTAAGTCGTAGGTCCGTATCATGACAGTTAATAATCCAAAATGGAGGCCTTGTAGGCGTCTAGGAAAATGTTAAATAGTTGAACGTCACAGTTTGCGTCTCAGCGGTAAAGTTCACCGCCTTTTACCTGTGCCAAAAAACTTCATGATTTGTGGGCTTATATGTCTCTGTCTACCCCTTCGGGGATTAATGCGTGACTTTATTAAGTACTAGCGGACGTTATGCGGTTTCACCCGCGTAGTTCCCGTTCCCGTGGGAATACGGGAATAAAATATAGCCAATGTTTACCGCAAAGAGTGTAGCTTCCCAAGAATTTTTGAAATCGGTCCAGTAGTTACGGAGCCTATTCGTTACAAACAAACAAATAAACAAAAAAACAAATCTTTCCTCTTTATAATATTAGTAGGTATAGATGTATTATTATGGCTAGTATATTAATTAAAATTGAGAATACTTTCATTTTACTTGCCAATCATATGTATGTAAATATTATTATTAGATTTCGGAATGCTAATCAAGATGATATTACATCCGTAAACTTGAAACAACACTTCAAAGCGTTCAATATTTTAGAAGCAGATAGTAAATGAAGCAATATTTTGATATTAAATTAATATTCCCTAGTAATACAAGTTATTATTATCTTGATTATTATTGAGTATCTTGCTTTTAATACAAACTATAGTCATTCTTATGTATTGTTTTATGCAATGAAATTATTTTTCTTTATTGGAAGTTCGAAAGTTTTCTATGTTTATGTTATAATGTTTTATCTGTGTACATTCTGAAACTTTTTGACGTGACAACGTCTTATAATTCAATGGAGCCGGCTGCACGAGCGAAAAATGATGACTCAATATGACAAGTCGTTACCTCCCTCGCGTTACCTCGCTCTGAGGCGTTCCATTTATTTTAGTAATGTTTTCAACAGATGGCACTATAATCAATTGATGTGTTTTTATATTTCTTTTTGTTTTGTAATGTTAATTTTATTTTTATTTTAAATTTTATTTCTATTTATATTTTTATTTTCTTATGACGTTGTCCCGTTCAACCATCGTCAGTAAACTGACTTTACAGACAACAGACTTTTTTTGTGGTTAACATAACTAGATGGTGTAGTGTATAACAATCAGTCAGTCACTTTAAAATAAGCCAGCGGATGTCACGTGGTTTCACCCACGTAGCTCCCGTTCCCGTGGGAATTCGGAAATAATATATAGACTTTTTATCCGGGATAGTATAGCTTCCCAACAATAAAAGATTTTTTTGAATCGGTTCAGTAGTTTCGAAGCCTATTTGATGCAAATAAACAATCTACTTTATAATAGTACTAGATTACCCTGTAATTTATATATTAACTAGCTGATGCCCGCAGCTTCGCCTGCGTGAAATTTTCTCTTTTTCGCGTCTCTTGGGAACTTATTTCAGGGATAGAAAAATTTATTATTCCCGACTATTATCTATCTTTGTAGGTAGGTATCAAACTTCAGCCCGATCCCTTCAACCGTATCAGAGTGAAAGCAGTAACAAACATTCGCACTCACAAATTTTCCCGTTTGTAATATTAAAAAGATAGATTTTTGATTAACAAATTTAAAATTCATATCACTTTCAGCTAAGTAAATTTATTGATTAAGTACATCCTGTCTTCGGTAATTTGCTAGAGAGACACGCCACAAAACTTCTCCTAAGTCATCGACATCGTAAATTCGCTCTTCTTCAGGTAATTCCAGTTATATTTCAAGCATTCACATTATGGCAAACCGTACCTACTGCTGTAGGCTGTGTCCTCTTAATGCTAATACAGATCGTCCTACTGTGACCAGTCCCACGGCAACGGGAACTACGCGGTTGAAACCGCGTGATGTCTTTGTTTTCAATGAAATGCTAGAAAGCCTTTGCAGTCGTCGTATGAAGTCACCATACTTATAAGTATTTTTACTCAAGAACTTAGTGAGTCTGTAATCTGAAAGATTATAGCCAGCATTATAGAATACAGCTTACGCTTTTTGAATTACCAGTCCCTTATGGCCATACGGCAGTGTTTGTCGTACAAAATTGAGTTATGATGGTAACACGGTAACATTTGGTGTTACCTACCTATTCCGATGAACATTGGACACTTTACGTAAAGCGTGTTACGTACTTATATCATTATTCATGGCTTCTTCGCATTATCTACTTTTCACAAATTATTTTTTATTGTAAAAACATGAAAACATATAACATTATTACGAAATCGCTTTGCTGACAGCATGCCATTAAACAACAATGACACTGTCAATCGGATTGAACTTTCAAAAATGTGTCACAATAAAAAGTAATTTAAATCAAAAATAATGAGTATATGGAGTATTGATATCAACTCTGGAGAAAATAAGCCCCACATTATCGTACATTCCCTTTATAGCTCGTTTTAGTATAAATTTTAATAAAATACGAAACATGTCTTTTGAGAAATAAGTTCGTATTGTTATAAGTTTATTATATACCAAAGTTGAAGTAAATCAGACCAAGGAATCACGTTCTCCCATACAAACTTTACCCTTCTTTTTTATACCCTTGGAGGTGGAATTTGCAAAAATGGTAAAATTACTTTTTTCGAAACGTAACAAACAACGCTCGTGCTGAGTTTCATCACCGTACAATTAACCGTTTACGCAATAATTGATAATAACTTTAAACGACAATAGTTCTTTAATCTGCGATTCGATTTCGATGAAATATAGCCTAAAGCCTCCCCCAAGTTGCGTTTAATCTATTTTTGAAAACAGCGAATGAATCCGTTCAGTATCTTCGGATATCCTGACGTTCATACAGACAGACAGACAGACAGACAGACAGACAGACAGACAGACAGACAGACAGAAAAGAATTTTAAAAACATCATTTTTGTACTCTATTGGTGTTTTTATACCGCCCCCGCTACTTTTTTTTTAATTTTATCAATTGTACAGACACACGATTTCTACTCTCTTATTATAGTATATAGATTATAGATTAAATAATTCAGTCATCGAAAACAATCAAACAAAACAACTGGTACCTACTGTTATTTGGACTATCGTATGTCAAATATAACAAGCGTATGGCGACAGATAGGTGAAAATTGTAGATCCTAGAGGGCTTTTGTCCCACTCGAACACAATACGTGCATGTAAATAGGCTGATCGATTTGTACTCAAACCCGTATATTGGATAGCAAGTTATGCCTCACAGTTTTACTCATAGTTTTTTACGCCACAGAACCATTATCACACAGTTTTCAAGCCGCCCGGTTTTCAACTTGCTTTAACGACTGCCATTTTACGGCCAACTGGGACCAACGACTTAATGCGCCTTCCGAAGCACGTAAATGTCACAAAGTGATCACAAGATGGTCACCCATCCATGACCGGCCACAGAAAATGTTGCTTACTACAGTGATCGTTATTTTTAATGACAGTTTTCAAGCCGGCTTTAACGACTGCCATTTTACGGCCAACCGGGACCAACGGCTTAATGCGCCTTCCGAAGCACGAAAATGTCACAAAGTGATCACAAGATGGTCACCCGTCCATGACCGGCCACAGTAAATGTTGCTTACTATGGTGATCGTTTACAGAACACTGAGTCCGTGGGGCCACGAGCGCTTATTATTATCGTTCAAATAATCACTCCTCTCATATCAATATCAGTATTTTAAGATACGTACCCTACGTGCGTTCATACCGATCGTAGATCTGTATCAACGTCTAATGATTTCAGATAATATAAACCATTATATTATCTGAAATCATTAGACGTTAATACAGACCTACGACCGGTGTACGTGAAGTACCAACTTATGTTCTCAGTTCACACAAATTTTTATTTATTTAAAAAACCTTTAAGTAGTTCTCAGCATTATCCTGGCTGTATCATTGTTACTGGTGGGTGTAAGAATGAAACCGCCGGGCCTAACGGTCTGCTGACTCACATAATCCATGAGCGGTATACTCCTACACGCCGCTGGCCAGACGGATTGATATTGGGTTTTATTTTGAGTTTTTTTTACGTTACTACCAGTAATACTGCGCCATAATATAAAACATCAGAGTACTTAGATTTTGTTTTGATGATGTGTGTGTGTGTGTGTGCATGCGTGCGTGCATGCGTGTGCGAGCGTGCGTGCGTGCGGGCGTGCGCGTGTGTGTGCGTGTGTGTGTGTGTTATTATTCAGGTCACATGGGTAGATAAATGATTTTTACGGGTCTGTACCCAAAGGTCCCCTATTCAAAGGTATTCATGAGACTTCGTCGATCGTCTGTCTGTCTGTTTGTCTGTCTGTCCGGGAAGTGGCTGTATCTCAGGCGAGGATGCAGCTTTTCCATGCGCAGGTCCAACTTGTGCTTGACCGGTTTTTATATAAACTGAAAATGCATCATTTACAAGTTCGGGTTTTTAAAGAATTCATTGTACTTATATTAGGTACTAGCTGATGCCCGCAGCTTCGCCTGCGTGAAATTTTGTTCCTAGACTATAACATATCTCTGTAGGCACCAAATTTCAGCCAGATCCGTTCAGCCGTTACAGCGTAAAAGAGTAACAAACATCCACACTCACAAACATTCGCATTTATAATAATACATAGTTAGATAGATTTCTGATTCACAAATTCATAGTGCATAATATATGAGCCAAGTAAATTTATTTATTAGATATATTTCTTAATTCATTGGCTAAACTACTACTTGACACAACTTCTCTTTTAAGCAATTGACATCGTAACTTAGTTCCTTCTTCAGGTAGTCCCAGCCTACGACGTTTGGACAAACCGAACTACTGTAGGCTTTGTCCTCCTAATACAGATGGTCCAATCAAGACCTGGTAACGTAATAACAATGTAAATTTCATCAGCTGAGCGTTCATGTTCATTGTAATGGCTCTTTTCAGTCTGTTGAATGTAGTCTTCGTAGTGCCATTCCCGTATTTTACAAAGACTTAGTGAGTCTGTTTCCTGATAGAATGTAGTCAGCACTATATGTAGCCTTCCATGATCAGTCTGCTTACAATCTTTGTCGTAAGGATTGAACGTAGATGGTAACATGCGGTGTTATTTTATTGACCAGTGGAGACTACCTGAAGCGTGGTCTTCATTTTTTCTGGCTAGCCATCTTAGCATTTGCTTCTTCTTTTCACAAATGTATTTTTGTCACCCAAATTTGAATAAATTACCAATTATACTTCCGTATAGCATATTTGGTTAATATTATACCAAAATAGCGCTTTTTATTTAACTTTATGACTTTGTAGTAAAATCATCACTTTGAAGTCTAAAGTAAAAACATAACATAAATGACAACGCTTTCACAAATTATGTGTCAAAATAAAAAGTAATTTAAGTATAAAATAAGAGTATTTAAGGAGTATTGATATCAACTCCGGAGAAAATCAGCCCCAAAATAATTTACATTCCCTTTTTAGCCCCCATTCCCAACCGACCACCTGAGTTATCCACCTGGTTGGTCAGTTATGAATAAAAGTTCCTAACCACCCACCTTGTGCACCTGGTTGGTCAGTTAGGAATAAAAATTCCTAACCACCCACCTGTGACTGTATAAAATAAATAATGTCCATAATGTCTACTTTATCAATATACCCACATGTCTATATGGCAAAACAAATGAAGACCGACAAAACAAATGAAGATCTACAAAACAAATGAAGATCGACAAAACAAATGAAGATCGACAAAACAAATGAAGATCAGCAAAACAAATGAAGATCGACAAAACAAATGAAGATCGACAAAACAAATGAAGATCGACAAAACAAATGAAGATCGACAAAACAAATGCAGATCGACAAAACAAATGAAGATCGACAAAACAAATGAAGATCGACAAAACAAATGAAGATCAGCAAAACAAATGAAGATCGACAAAACAAATGAAAATCGACAAAACAAATGACGGTCGGATATACAAATTACGATCGAAAAATCCATAGATTTAGAATTTTTCGCTAAAAAACACATGCGAAAGGGAAAAGCAAAAAGAAGGACTCGAAGCTCTCACCAGAGACTCTTGAACTAATGAGGATCAGAAGGGAGGGAAATTTCACCTACGAGGTCGTCCGAACAGAGGGACCTAAACTGTAGAATCCGAAAGTTGAACGTTCAAGATCAATCCTATAGCACTGCGCAGAGGTGTAAGACAGGGCGATGTAATGTCCCCGAAACTCTTCACCAATGCGCTTGAGGACGTCTTTAAGTCGCTGAACTGAGATGGATGGGGCGTGAATATAAACGGTGAACGCATCTCACACCTTCGGTTTGCTGACGACATCGTCATAATTGAGGAAATGCTGGAACAGTTGAGCGGGATGCTGCACAGTCTAAGTAGAGAGTCTCGACGTGTTGGTTTCGGTATGAACTTGGAGTAAACCAAGGTCATGTTCAATGAAAATGTCATGCCGGGACCAATCTACGTTGAAGGATCGACGCTTGAGATTGTCCAGGAATATACCTACATTGGGCAAGAAATCACACTAGGCAACCACCTGGAAAAGGAAATAGCGAGAAGGATCCGCTTGGGCTGGGCAGCGTTCAGCTTGTGGAGAAAAGCTAATGATTTGATGGGACTTAACAAAAAGAAGAGGAAAAAGGGGGCAACAAGAGACAAATTCATGAAAAGAACTGTGTCCCTATGTTGTGTCCTTCCGCTCCTACCATATGATAAGATAATCGAAGGCTGGGAATAAATAAAACAAGAATCAGCAGCACATGACACAGAAAAGTTCCTAGATTATATATTGCAATGTATTGGTTAAAAATTGAAGGTTTCATTATAATCTGGTCGGTGTTTTCAGAGCAGCATCGTACAACTAATGCATTGGAGAGCTGGAATTCAACTCTAAATAAGGCAATTTCAAAAACCGTAAACATTTTAACTCTGCTCAAAGTATTAAAAACTGATGCAGATTTCTATATTGTTCGAAGTATACAAATTGATAACAACTGTTCACCTAATAAGCGTGACAAAATTTTTATAGACAACTAGCTGACCCGCGCAACTTCGTTTGCGCCACATAAGAGAGAGTATTACCTGTTCCCGTCACATTTAGTTACTCCCGTCGCATTGCGTTTACTCCCGTAGCGTCTCGTCGTTAATATTTAATACTACATGAGAGAGAGAGAGAGAGAGAGAGAGAGGTTTCTCGTCGCGTGTATTCCCGTCGCATTATTTTGAAGAACAATTTCGTTTATGAAAAAGGTATCCCGTGGCATTATTGTAGAAAAAAATTGATTGCCATTAAAATGGTTATTGTGCACCAACCCAAAGATAGACACATGCTATCGCGCAATTTCTTTAGAACTTTGCTAAGAGAAAACATTTTGTAGTACATATTTTTTACATAACTATAAATATTTTAGCAGCACACGCAACAAGCTCTCAAAAGGAATAACTTTTCCCCCGTTTTTGAAACATTTACTATTACTGCTTCGCTCCTATTCGTAGTAGCGTGATGTTATATAGCCTATGACACTTCACAATACCGTAGCTTTCTATTGGTGAAAGAATTTTTAAAATCGGTTCAGTAGATCCCGAGATTACCCCTTACAATTTAACAAACACACAAACTTTACTTCTTTATAATATTAGTATAGATGACGAATTTATTCAAAGACTAGCTGTTACCCGCGACTTCGTCCGCATGGAAATTATGTTATAAGCAAAGTTTGAACTGTATTCTATTTGAGCCTCTAGGATAAGTCGTAACCAAAATGTGGGAACAAATTTAGGACATCCTCCAACTTCCCCGGGGAGATATGCGCTAGATGGTTATTTTTAACGTGAGGAAAATCCCACATGAATGTACTATGACTCCCACTGACTAAAAACCACACGTATCCTACCTAACAGCCTACGATTGGGAGCCCCGGGTAAGCCTTCTTCTTAAGCCTTTCTTTAGAGGTAAAGGATACCCTAGGACTGCGCAAGATGGATAGGAAGAGACCTCATGGTTTTAGTGGGTCCAAGGCCGGTATGACGTACGTGTTTATTAATTAGCCCCTTTAATAATTATAACAGTAAGTAGTATGGTGAAGCGCGAATACAAAACGTTTGTTAGATTAGGGCCACAGACTGAAAACTTTACGCATAATCGGAAGAGTTGAGACGATAACACTAACGCTAACGGTAGGCAGTAAATGGCAGTCGTTAAACCAAGTTGAAGACCTTATAGATTTAATAATTTTCATAAGTAGGCAGTACTAACGCCTGTCCATTTCAACACGGCAATGCGGCTCACCACCTATTACGTTACGTGGGACAAATTAAAAAAAGGTAAACATATAATATGCCTCGATACCCCTTTGGGGATAAAGGCGTGACCGTATGCATGTACTTATTATGTTTAAGGTGATTTAATTTATGTACCCATGTCACTGTAGCCAAAGCTAAACATTTTTCAGTAAAGTTGTTTTAAGAATGTTCATTATACACAACGTTTGTGTGGCGTGTTGGCTTAATCATAAAAGAGGTGCTTAATGGTTAAGGCTATTGTAAAATAATTCAGTCCGCGCCGAAGGCGTGGACTGAATTGCTTTAGAATAGACTTAATCTTTAAGCTCTTTTTTGATTAAGCAAACAGGGCAGTTTCACACGCTGCTTGATGAGTCTAATGAAGAAATACCTCCTTTCATAGATCTTATGTGACGTAAACGAAGTTGCGAGGGTTAGCTAGTCTATACATATAGTAAAACTGTTGAGGGTCGAGAGTCTACTGAAGCCGAAAATGAAATTACATTTTTCATGTGTGTCTGTCTGTCTGTATTCCGAATAAGTATCACGCCGAAGTTACTGAATGGATTTAAATGAAACTTAGTACAATCAGAGCTTATAATCCGAGGAAGGTTCTAGGATACTTTTGATCTCGATATTTTGCGCGGTTCCTTTGGGAGAAGGGATGAAAGACAAAACGGTTTTTTAGTTGTTACTTCTCAATGCGTTTTCGGATTCCACAATTTTTTTCTAGTGTTATAAAGGGAATACTGTAAGGAATGTTTCACACAAGTTTCCATGTTAAAGATTTTCTAGTTCAGGAATTAGAGACATCCCAACTTTCGCAAAACCTAGAATTCAAGGATCCCTTTGAATGTGAGGGTAAATCTAAACTGGCGTGTTGGCTTAGTGATAAAAGAGCTTAATGATTAAGGCTATTGTAAATTGTAAAGATCCTACCTCTAGATTGCTATTCAAATAAAAGATTAATTAAAATTATTCAGTAATTTCTGTATTTTGCAAAAATATACAAACAGATTTTCATTGTTCTCTGCCGAGCTCCTAAAAAATTTAGCGTAATAATATGTTGTCTGAGTGTAAAACCTATCTCCTACTAACATTTCTGCTACGTTTTAGTTAAATCAATCCAACGGTTTAAACATTTCATTGCGCTCTGCTTAGCCCCTAGGATATGTGGCGTGATAATATATAGCCTATTTTAAGACCACACCCCTAAGTAATATTTGTGCAAAATTTGAACCAAATCTGTTCAGTACTTTTCGAGATCCTTCCGGACAAAGCAAAGCAAACAGACAAACAGACAAAAAAAATTCTAACTATATTTTCAGCTTCGGTATCTTATGTAGAATAACCAGCGAGTATTTTTTTGTTAATATTTCCAATGTACAGTTTTGGCTTTTCTATCATTTTATTATATGTATAGATTTAGAAATATATAAGTATGTATATCAGTCGTCTGGATATCGTAGCAAACACAGAATTTAATTTTTCTCTATCGGGCCTCCAAGATATTTAGCGTCTTAATATGTAACCGGTGTGTAAAACCGATCTCTTACTAATATTCCTGCAACGTTTTAGTTTAATCAATCCACATACTTACATATTTTATTGCCCTCTGCCTAGTCCCTAGGATATGTAGCGTGATAATATATAGACTATTTAAAGATCCTACCCCTAGATTGCTATTCAAATAAAAGATTAAGAGTCCATATGACGCCAAATAGACTATTACTTTGATCTAGATCTCAGGGCCCGTGAGGTCTGCTGAATTACAATTTGAACAAAGACAACTTCAGTTCATGAACTAAAAACGCTCTAGGCTCGAAACACGATTACTGATAAAATTTTCGATAGATTTTTGTGTTGAAAATACCTCGATTTCGTGAAATTTTAAGATAGATCTCGTATGTTATAAGTTGTTTTTATAATATAAAATATTTATAAGAAAGACAATAGTAAAATCTTCATTTGCACTAGAGCATTTTTTTCATATTGGCTATAGTTTTTTTATAATTAATTTATTTTGTTAAAACCGCACAAAAACCGATCGCATCTCTCTCTTTCTTGCACGCTAAAATGTATATCTTCTATCTTCTTTTAACAATTTGGCGTCTGGTAGGCTCTTAATTAAAATTATTCAGTAATTTCTGTATTTTGCAAAAATATACAAACAGATTTTCATTGTTCTCTGCCGAGCTCCTAAAAAATTTAGCGTAATAATATGTTGTCTGAGTGTAAAACCTATCTCCTACTAATATTCCTGCTACGTTTTAGTTATATCAATCCAACGGTTTAAACATTTCATTGCTCTCTGCTTAGCCCCTAGGACATGTGGCGTGATAATATATAGCCTATTTTAAGACCACACCCCTAAGTAGTATTTGTGCAAAATTTGAACCAAATCTGTTCTGTACTTTTCGAGATCCTTCCGGACAAAGCAAAGCAAACAGACAAACAGACAAAAAAAAATCTAACTATATTTTCAGCTTCGGTATCTTATGTAGAACACCCAGCGAGTATTTTTTTGTTAATATTTCCAATGTACAGTTTTGGCTTTTCTATCATTTTATTATATGTATAGATTGGGAAGTTACACTATCTCCAGGTCACAGACTATATTTTATTGCCGTATTTCCATGGGAACGGGAACTATGCAGGTAAAACCTGGCTAGTTTATAATAAACCTATAGTAACTGTACACTAAAGGCGATGGCTGATGTTTATCTATTCTATAAAGGTACATATAATAAAATGATAGAAAAGTCAAGACTGGATATTGGAAATATTAAAAAAAATATTCGCTGGGTGTTCAACATAAGATACCTAAGCCGAAAATATAGTTAGATATTTTTTTGTCTGTTTGCTTTGCTTTGTCCGGAAGGATCTCGAAAAGTACTCAATAGATTTGATTTAAATTTTGCAAATATGTTAACTAGGGGTTCGGTCTTCAAATAGGCTATATATTATCACGCTACATATCCTAGGGGCTAAGCAGAGAGCAATCAAACCGGCATTATAACATTATTTTCACGCGTATGAAGTCGCGAGCAACAGCTAGTTGATTTTATGTTACGTACACCTATGTCAGAATTTTATTAACATCTTAATCTACGAGTACTGTAATATTGGAATACTGTCGGTATATTCTTATATTATAGTAGGCGCTGATAAATGTGAGTCTGGAGATGGTTATTTATAACAGTTTTTTTTTATTTATTTCTCTTCATAACTTACGTATGTGTCAGCATTCATATTTTAATTTGAGAGTACAGTACGGGGCCATAAAGAATGCACATCGGCAATCATCGCATTTCCGAATGCAAACGAATGCTCATTTCCATGTACATCAATTATTAGATTAGTCGTTTATCAGAATTTGAATTTAGCACTAAGTACTTTATTGTTGTTTTGTTTTGATTTCACGTGAAATATATAGAGCTGTAAAACACGATGTAACTATTTTTAATTATTGCTATATTCTTGTTAGGAAAAAATAATATTCAAATAATCTTCATAAATATATATTTTATATAAGATCGACAAAAAGTGTAATATTGTGGTGACAAATTGCTAGGCTATCGGCTACAACACGGTTTAACCCTGTACCCTTAGTCTTCTTATGCGACATATTATTTTTCTTATTCTAATAGAGCACCGCACGGGGAAAAATACGGAATTAGTATAATAAAAACAAAATCATGCATATTCAATTCCTTCCATTTCACTACCTTTTTTCCCTATAGTAGGTACTAATTTAATTTTATAGGGGTTTTAGCAGCTCTATATATATATTGGCTAGGATAAGCGACTGCACTCTCTCGCATTTGAACCATGACTGACAAAACAAACGTCATGGTGTGTGCGACACAGATATCGCTACACGAAGTCGAAATTAGCCGATTGCCTCTTTCTAAAGCTCGATGTGCATTCTTTTTGGCCCTTTACTGTACTATAATTGAAGAATATTGGTAGTACAAATCATAGATATAAAGTCTAGATGGAAGGTCAAGGCGCAGAAACGGCGCAAAAAAATTCATGCAACTGTTACATGAATTGGTCTAACCCGCCGCTCAGTGCCGATCGTGTCGCTTTGACGTCACCACGTAAAACGTGCGCTAAGTAGTCTACGAAAATCTAGCTAAAATGTCGTTTTGTGCAATTAAAATTTGTAGAAATTATAGTAGGAGATTAAAAACTTCTAAACATGTCAGCTATAATAACGTAAATAATGTCAGCTGGTAACAACCCAAAATAAAGCTTATTTTGATTTTTCTTTTCTTCATTATTAATCACGCAATATTCATCAGTGTTGCCACTTTATTGTTTTATTCTCCCAACTTAACAATTGGGAAAGGGGTAAGTATAACTAGTTTGTCTAGGAAATGATTATATTCATTTCTTATTACACTATGTACTTATTATATTATTTACTAGCGGCCCGCCCCGGCTTCGCGCGGGTATACAGTATTTTTCCACTATTTAATGGATGTTACATATAAAACCGACCAAGTGCGAGTCGAACTCTCCTATGAAGGGTTCCGTAGCCGCAAGTAACATAGTATAAAATTCTTGTAGTTGGTTGTAACTTTGATTGATGTCTTAACACGTTCACTGTGGTAATGATTTTTTTAGGCGAAAATTGCGGTTTATGACGTAATAAAAAAAACTACTTATTAGATCTCGTTCAAACCAATTTTGGTTGAAAACTTTTATGCCAATGTACAACATATATTTTTTTCAGTTTTGTCATTCTTTTAGTTTAGAAGTGAAAGGGGGGAGGGGGGCACACACATTTTTCACTTTGGAAGTGTCTCTTGCGCAAACTATTCAGTTTAGGATAAAATGATGTTAGAAACCCAATAGCACTTTTGAAGACCTATCTATAGACACGTAAGATGAATTTTTTTTTGAGTTTCAGTTCTGAGTATAGGGAAATTTACTGCTTTTATTTCTAGTTTTATACAAAAATCTTAATGCGGTTCACAGAATACATCTACTTACCAAGTTTCAACAGCATAGGTCTTATATTTCGGAGAAAAGTGGCTGTGACATCGAACGGACAGACAGACAGACAGACATGACGAATCTATAAGGGTTCCATTTTTTGCCATTTGGCTACGGAACCCTAAAAAAGCCCAACAAAAGCCGTTGCGTAGTTTTAAAGATTTAAGCATACATAGGGATATAGTCAAAGTCAAAAAAGTCAAAGTCAAAAAAACATTTATTTCGCATAATCCTAATACATAGGCACTTGCGACACGTCAATGAATATAGGGACAGATAACCCGACTTTGTTTTAAATTTATACAATGTAGTGATTATAATGAATTGGGTCTAATAAATCTATATATATAAAAATCAATGCCACTTTTCGTTGTAATTTTATAACTCAAGAACCAGCTCACCTATCCAAACAAAATGTTTAGGCTTTGTTCGAACTATTTAGTAGATGGTTTATGCGCAGTTTGCAAAAAATCGGTCGAGCGGTTCCTCATTTATCACGCAAACGAAGTTGCGCGGGTCGGCTAGTTAATTATGATATAAAAATTTGCATAAAATAAATGAAGGATATGAAGCTACACAACTCCTACGAGTTTTTCGGTGCATCATTGTTACATACATTATATTCGAATTCAGTAGATTCTAGGTATCCACCAAGTTAAGAAACAAAAAAGCAATAGAAAGTGTGTAACGGGCAGGTTATAGGTATACAAGTTATTAATTTACCTACAACACTATGCCGTCAACGCGTGAACAATTTTATTACTTACACAAAAAAAATACAAGTAGACACTTCAGTTTTATTTATTTGTATTAATACTCATACCCAATAAACAAATAAATATACAATATTGATAATAGTATATACATCCTTCATTATTTATTTATTTATTTTATTTAACATTTATGTACACACAATGTTTTTACAGGTAAATACGAAAAAGTTAAATAAGTACAATGGTACTGCTTATTTCTAAAAAAAAGAAATTTCTTCCAGCAGTCCGGCGAAAGGATAGCTTGAAGAAAGAAGTATGTTAAAGGTAGAAGTGTGTTAGTAAACTCAGTTCAAAATAAAGTAAACATACACAAACCTATATAATAGATACTGTATACATAAATACCTACTCAAGATATATACAATATTCATAAATACATATTATAAGCATATATATGTAAATACATATACATAACAAACCTTTAATAAAACAATAAATACAAGAGGAAATTAGTTCGAAATGACCAAAACATTTACATCGGAATGAAAGAAAAGTTTACATAATGGAGGAGAGGTAGTGTAAACGAACTTTCCTTTTAAAGATAGAAAGTGATTTAGACTCTTGTATGTAAGGCGGAAGGGAATTCCACAGCCTAACCGCATGAACTGTAAAGGAGTTAGTGTAGCAGTCTGATTTGTGTCTGGGTATATTAAGAATGGAGCGTAGATGCGATCTACACGGAAGATCTGGATCTCGCATGAAGGAGAATCGATCCCTTAGATAGGAAGGTGAATTGGGGTTGTACAGGGTATTATAGAGGAGACAGAGTATACGAGTGTTCCGGCGAAGACGGATAGGGAGCCACTTGAGTTTCTGGCGAAGATGTGAGACATGATCATATTTTTTGAGATTAAATATGAAACGTATGCATAAATTTTGAAGCCTCTCAAGTTTATTTAGGAGCTCCTCGGTGGCATCTAAATAGCAAGCGTCGGCGTAGTCGAGAATAGGCTGAATAAGAGTCTAATTAGATTAATTACATAAACTATAATAAGACTTAGTTTAATGCAATTTTAGGGAGAAGCTGGTATCATTATTTACGCCTACATAAAAGCCGACGCACAGTGTAAAGACACTGGCCGCTTGACAGCGCACGCACACATCTGCGAAATCGTAAGCCGTTTTGTTTATGTCGATTGTAGAGCGAGGGTCCATCTTGACTTTAAATAATCTAAGGTACAAATATAAAATGTTACACAGGAGATGGTTATTTATATATTTTTTTCAAATGCAGTTCCTAACATTTTTGTACTCATATCAACAAAAAATCATTAAAATTGGTCCCCCGTTTTGGTAGAGCGTAGCATACTTTATAGTACGGCGTACATTGTTGTGGCATTTCCATTACAAGCTTTTCCATAATTTGGAAAGTATTTTCGTTTTTGTTCTAGATTGCCATAAATATAACAGTCTTTAAACCAAGCTAATGGTCTTATAGAGGAGTTGAAAACTTACAACAGTACTGGTGACTACAACCTGCATTGCTATTTCAAAATGGCAACATGTTGCCGTTTTGACTGCCTCTGTGGCGCAGTCGGTAGTGATACCGCCTGCGACGCTGGAGGTCGTGGGTTCGATTCCCACCAGAGACAAATATTTGTGTGACCCATAAATGTTTGTCTCAAGAGTCTGGGCGTTTCTATGTATAATATGTATGTATTTAAAAGTATATAAGTATTAATATCCGTGGTCTGATACCCATAACACAAGCACGTTATTCCTAGCTTACTTTGGGATCAGATAGCGCTGTGTGAAATGTCCGTGAATATTTAAAAAAATAAATACACACATTATAGTCACGTCTTCATCCCCGATGGGGTAGGCAGAGGCATAGTGTACGCCCACATTGCAAAATGGAAAATGAGAGAAAATGAAATTACATCAGCTTACCCCTTCAAGACTAAAGACGTGACTATATGAATACGTATGTTTACATGATATACCTCATAACAAAATGGTTCCTACTTTTATAATCCGAAATATTCCTGACTTGAATAACCTTATTCGGGGTTCCTGTCACAATAGAAGAGCAAATAAAACGTGTTCACTTTTCACAAAGTGATATTAACATAATATTTTTCTCTGATTTGGGATTGTGAGAAAGCACATTAAACATTAAATGAAGATCCTCACGCTTATTATACTACCTTTTTAAATTAAGATTTTTTTTCTATACTTATAATAAATCTGTAGAAGTGAAAATTCTGTACATTCAAAATATCAAAAAAATAAATAGCAGGGGGTGCTACTAGACCGACACCGAACCCAAAAACGTGATTAAAAAAATTTTTGTCTGTCTGTCTGTCTGTCTGTTTCTTCAGGCACCATGCAAAAACTACCGGTTCGATTACGATGAAACTTAGTATATATATTCTTTAATAGCCTGGGCACCACACTAGTAGGTGAAAATTGGGGTTTCCAGATCACAGAGATCTGGCAACCCCAATTTTCACTATTCATTCATTCATCATTCTAGATTTTATCAAACGTAAACAATCTGTTCGAATGCTTCATACATAACCTACACATTGTCCATTCGACGCGATAGGATATGGATAGCCGAATGATGTGTAACTAATTACGTCATTCGTTAGGTATTAATAATATCATTACCTTTCATCTAACTCATATTGCAAATGATTGACTGATGTATTCAATTGAGTCTATTATATCAGTTTAATAATTGCAGTAAGCGATATGGCTTTTAAGCTGGGTACTTATTTATTTTACTTAACTATGACTGGGACACTCCGTGACTATAACTGACTGACAGATTTTAAATGCATTTCACACTAAAAATAGGCGCAAACCAACACGAGTTCGTATTTGACCACGATTAATGATAGTAAATGTAATGATAATTACGCCGCAGTAATAGTACAAGAAAGGTTAGTTATTTTCAGTATATCAGAAATGGTTTTATTATCTAATTACTAAGGTGCACGACATCACTCTGAGTTCGAGACCTGATAGAGTTGATTTGCGTGTATCATAATTTTGATGGTGATTTAGGTGTTCTCCAATAAAAGAGATAATATTATAATGTTTATAAAAATAATTTTATTGTGAAATATTTACAGTATCTGTAACTTTTACAATGACATCCCTAATAGTTCTGTAAATTTCATCCATAAAAATATTTTTCACAACATGTTGCACGCAAATTTCAGCTTCACACTTGCACAGCGAATCCATACTGTTAGCAAAATGGTCTACATCAAACACTTCTATTTTGATTACTTTTCCACCCCGCACTAGTTTCTTCGTGTAAGAGAACACTGGAGGATTTTTTTTCAACTTTTTAGTAGGAGGCTCGAGGTTTAGCCGCTTTTCACTTCGGGTTTCCAGCACAGTATTAGGATTCATTGGAATGAAATTGAATAGTTCGTTCTCGGAGTCCTGCAAGAAAAAAAAAATTATACCTTTGTTCACTGATTTAATAAATAGTAAATGTATAGGTACTACGAGGGCGTTATCCCCTTATTTTTACAGAATCTATATTAAATTAATAAAATGAAAATGAGACTTTATAAGTAATAAAAAAATAATACTCACTGACATTTATGACGACTTATTACCGTAGCTGCAAGACGAGAAACTAATATTTATTTCATGAAAGGCCCCTCTTTTATACTGTATAATATTCATCAATAGAGTTCAAAATTAATGTTAAATTTGGGGATAACAAGGAGCGCAACTGATAATGATGATGACGCCATGATGTTATTGTCTGCGGTAGGTAGCGCGAGCCACGAGCGGGCGGTGTAATATTTCCTACGAAAGCAATCGGGACGAGCAAATAATAGTACAATGTTACTTCTACGGATTTTCTTGACATTCTTAAAATTATATGGATATATTTGTAGGTAAATAATACCAGGTAATTGTTTATGGGTCTATAGATGCAGAAATTGGTAATATAACATTTACCTTCACCTTATATTTTGCGTCTATCACAAGTGGAATGTTATGTATGATAATGCAATAAACGAACAAACATACTTTCCATGAAACTTTTAAGTGTTCATTTACACTTGTCTACTAATAACATAATTGATTTGTTGAAGTTAAATTAAACACATTTTAAATTGTTATATGGTAGTGTATGTTCACGGCTTCACCTGTAAAAGTAAGTACTTACTTAATATTCGTTTCCAGTTGGTATTCAAGTTTGTTACATACATACATACATATACTCACGCCTGAAGGTGTTGGTAGGGTCCCACTACACCCCACTACAAGTTTGTTGGAGACGCTAATTGTTTGTAAGAAGTGAAGTAACAACGGATGGAGTAATTGCAAACATCGACACGTATGGGATCGCAAGACTTAACTAGTATCTTAACTAACATATAAAACCATAACGAAGTCAAATCTGTACTTACATTGAATTTTTGTATTAAAATTTGCTATAACATTATTTGAAGTCAAAACGAAGTCGCGGGCAACAGCTAGTGCACAGATATCTTGTCATTCTCTCTAGTAATAAAATGTATTCTATGCTTTAATAACAATTATTTAAGGTTGTGCTTGTAGTTTCTGTACAACAACTAAACATTCTTTTATTAAAAAATCCTGACTCAGGCTTTTTGGTCCACGTGCATACACTTATATGGAAAATAGTGACGTAGTTATCCCCTATTTATTCTCCGGGTTGTCAGTGAGAAACATCACTTCAGCCTCTTGAAGCACAGGCTCAGCATCAACAAAAAGTAACTCCAGAGACAAGCAGAAAAAATGTAAGTAACTAATTTTTATTTCTAATTTCTTTAATTAATCCTCTTGGACAGCAGAGGTTATTAGGTATGTAACGACTGTCCTGGCTGTCGGAATTTTGATTTGAAGTGGTTATTAGTTTTAAATAGTGCCCGGTGATAGCATTAGGCTTGCCCCCCTATTACGTGAGTCGGACTAACAAACGAGTGGCAAGATGATTGTGTGTAATGCACCTCTGCCTACTCCCTCGGTGATATAGGTGTGATAGTAATCCAACGACGAATTTATATTCGTTTAGCATTCATACCTACTTATAAAATAAATAATAGTGTATTTGGTTATATTTAACTGTGTTCTGAATAAGTAATATGGTCCAATTATTTATTAACTTTGGTTTTCTTTATTACAGGTCGCGAGAAAACGCTGAGACCCTTTTTCCATCTGATGAGGAAATTGCACCTCAGAGCATCAAAAAATGCAGAAAAAGGAAGCCATCGCCACGTCCTACGTGTGATAAAATCGCAGCCCCGGTGCCAGAGCCTTCGACATCCATGACACCGTCGTCAGTACCAGCACCGTCGCCGTCGTCGGCTCGAAAGAAGCCATACTTCAAACCGATACCGCCAAAGAGATGCACAGCGTACGACCTCTTTGGGACTGACAGTGAAGACGAGGATAAAGAAGACTCCGTCGTAGCCGGTAAACAACCCATTCCTGTACCGCTAAGCTCTTATATAACGCGGCGCCTTGCAAACGGGCACTCACGTCAGAGCTATGAAAATAAGCCCGGCACACACTATATAGATCTAAGGATTTATCGGTGTGACGAAATTGAAAGAATTCAGCCAATTAACAGATGGCGTCAAGCCATTGTTACTGTAAAGAATAGAACATTCGACAATACGGATGCCTGGCAGCACCTAGCTAATTTTATTATGGCAACCAGGAAAGAATACGTGAAATGTCCACCGACATTTATTAGTAATTATTATTGAGTATCTCTATACAATATACCTATATATTATATTGGTAGTGATAATAATAATATAATGATTAATTATTACACTTTTATTAGTATAAGTTTTTATGTACTCCAACTTAGTAGATGTGCACCTAAATGTATACTCCTTATAATAATATAATTATAAATCTCTTAATAGAATAATTATTTAGTATATTAAAGGAATGTAATCATATAATGTTCGTTGTTTTTTATTACTTACAGTTTCATCGATTCACCCGATTACGTCAGCGAATGGAACAAGCTGCAATGATTCAATTATTTGTGAAAAATGTCATATTGAAATATCTAAAAATGAATACCGATATCATATGAGAACGAATTTGCACAAATCGAATTGCATAATGAAAACTGAATTTCCAAATATTGATATTATTGCTACGGCTTTCAAAAAGAGAATAATCAGTTATAAACTTAATCCATTAATGGAGTACCTCACACCCGAGGAATTCTTAATGGATAATCAGAATCAAGTCATGAATATAATTAATAATAGCCTCATTAAAAATAACTGTGTTAAGTTGAACTTTGAGCTTTTTGCTTACTTTATTTTGCCAGAATCTGGTGAGCAACAACTGAAGTCATTTAACACAAAATATGAAGTTATATACCATAATACAGATATGCATGAATTATATTTGAAAACAATGAACACATTTGACAAAAAACTCTCAGAATTCCAACACCGTGAATCTGGGTGGTCCTATTACTCTATAAGCCATCTTGAAATTAATATAAATAAATATGCTCCTTTGAAAGGTGGATCATACATTGATTTGCCGATTGCTATAAAAAAAACGAGAAGCTGTTTAAACATACAGAATAATGATATCTATTGCTTTTTGTGGAGTGTTGTTGCAGCATTATACCCAGCTAAAACTAATGTTTGCAGAACAACTTCATATCCACATTATTCTAAAGTATTAAATATCCATGGTGTATTGTTTCCTCCTACAAATAAGAGTATTAAAACATTTGAATTAAAAAATCCTACTATGAGTATCAACATTTACGGATTAGATGATAAAAATATTGTCACTGGTCCTTTATATGTCACAAATTTACGAAAACAATATCATGAGAATTTATTATATTTTGAACGAAATGGTAATGGACATTATTGTTTGATCAAAAATTTATTTAGATTAGTCAGACGTCAAATAACAAAACATAAAGGTAAAATGTATCTGTGTGAGACATGCTTACAAGTATTTACGAATGAAACAAAGTATAATGCGCATACTATGTGTCCTAATATACAGACGATATTACCTGAAAGAAATACTATACTCCAGTTTAAAAACTTTGAGAGAAAACAAAAAATTAATTTTGTCATTTATGCGGATTTTGAGAGTCTTTTGCTAAACTGTAACATAATGAAAACTGAAAACACTCGAACATATAAGGTTCATGAACCTTCATGTTTTGGCTACTATATTTGTTGTACACATAATTCAGACCTGAATAAATATGTGACATATAGAGGGCCTGACTGTGTGAAAGTGTTTATAAAATATTTACTAAATGATTTGGATTACATATTCAGTATTTTGTCCCATAAAATGCCAATGGAACCATTAACTATAGACCAAAAAAATGATTACAACAATGCAACTAAATGTCATATTTGTAATAATCTACTTCTGGATGACAAAGTACAGGATCATGATCACGTGACATCACAGTATAGAGGCCCGGCGCACTCTCATTGTAATTTAATGTTTAGAGTGTGTCCATTTGTGCCTGTTATTTTTCACAACTTAGCTGGCTATGACTCCCACCTATTTATTAAAGAATTAGCAAATTATAAAGGAGATTTCTCAGGACATTCTCCCTTTCATGTCCAAAGTCCTCGAGCATCTAGTGCATCGACAGCTCTCAAGTTATCTAACACAGAATAACCTTCTTAGCTCCTTCCAATCCGGTTTTAGACCTGGACACAGTACTGTGACGGCTCTTCTTAAGGTCACAGATGATATCCGCTGGGCCATGGAAAGCAAATCGCTCACGGTTCTAGTGCTACTGGATTTCAGTAGTGCGTTTAACTCCGTGGATTTTGACGTACTCCTTGGAATTCTAAAGTCCCTAAATTTCTCCGCGGAGACTGTGTCTTGGTTCGACTCATATCTTCGAGGACGCTCGCAGTGTGTTAGCCTTAATAAATCTCACTCAGAATGGTGTAACCTCAGTGCAGGCGTGCCTCAAGGTGGCGTGTTATCTCCCTTACTTTTCTCTGTTTTTATCAACTCTGCTGTACGAGTTATTACCTCAAACTTCCATCTCTATGCTGACGATCTGCAGCTGTACCGTCACTTTTCACTGAACGAATATAGGACTGCAATTGCAGCTATGAATCGTGACTTAGAAGCTATTAGCCATTGGGCAAATTCTTTTGGGATCCAAATAAATCCTAGCAAATCCCAGGCTTTGATTATCGGTAGCAGGCAAATGCTATGTGGTGTAGATACTGCTTCTTTGCCTCCTCTTCTGCTTGACGGGTTTCCTATAGCTTACAGTAGTACTGTCAAAAATCTGGGCATTATATTTGACCAAAACTTGTCTTGGAAAGCTCACATTGATTCGGTCAGTAGAAAGGTGCATTTTACTTTTCACACGCTTAGATGCCTCCAGAGTCTTCTGCCCTTGAAAACGAAAATTTTATTAGCTCAATCCCTAATCCAACCCATTTTGGACTATGCGGACTCCTGCTACTTGGATGCTACAGAGGAGCTTTTAAACAAACTTGAGCGCTTGCAAAATTTGTGTATTCGTTTTATTTTTAATCTACGTAAGTATGATCATGTCTCACAGTTTCGTGCAGAACTCAAGTGGCTCCCAATCCGCCTTCGGAGGAATACTCGGATACTATGTCTTCTGTACAATATTCTTTTCAACCCTTCATTCCCTTCATATCTACGAGAGCGGTTTTCATTTATGAATAAATCTGATAAACCGTGCAGGTCACATCTCATTTTCCGTCTTAATTTTCCGTCTCACAAGACAGACTTCTATTCTTATTCTTTTACTGTGCATGCGGTTAGGCTGTGGAATTCACTACCGGCTGATATACATAAATCTCAAACCTTATTTACTTTTAAGAAAAGAGTGCGAGAACACTACCTCTCCACTTTATCATAGAGTCTAATATTTTTATGTAGTTATTATATGTTTTATATACAATAATATGTATTTATTTAAGTATATATTTTTATTAGATAGTTATATGTAGTTTTTGTGATTTTTTTACTGTTAACCTGCGCACATATTATATTTTTTATTGGTTACATCTCCTATCTCAGGCCTACTGGAAGAGATTTCTATGGAAATAAGTAGTGCCTTTGTACTTTCTTCTCTCTCTGTAATTGCTTTTTCATGTTCTTGTTTGTGTGTACATAAATGCAATAAATAAATAAATAAGATTTTAAAATAATACCAAAAACTAAAGAGAAGTATATTTCAATCACAAAAGTGTTCCGAACAAAAGGTGATTCAAAATCTATTCAAGTTAAATTCATAGATTCTTTCCAATTTCTAAATTCCAGTTTAAGTGAATTGGTTAGCAATTTATGTGAAAATGATTTTGTTCATTTGTCGAAAGAATTTCTAAATATAAATTATGAACAACTAAAATTATTAAGACATAAAGGAGTATATCCTTATGATTATATGAATGCATTCTCGAAATATAATGAAACTCAACTTCCACCGAAAGACTGTTTTTATAACAGCTTAAAATGTGAGCACATAACCGATAATGAATATAAAAATGCTAAATCTATTTGGGAAGCATATAATATTAAAACTCTTGGAGAATACACAGATTTATATTTAAAGACTGATGTGCTACTTTTATCAGATGTATTTGAAAAATTTAGACAAACTTGTTTGAATCATTATCAACTTGATCCTGCGTATTACATTACTGCTCCAAGTTTGAGCTGGGATGCGATGTTACTATACACAAACGTTAAACTAGAATTAATTAGTGATGTGGAAATATATGAATTATTGGAAAAAGGAATACGTGGAGGCTTAGCACAGTGTTCTCTTCGACATGCTAAAGCTAATAATAAATATATGCCAAACTATGATCCTACGAAAAAATCAACTTATTTACTTTACCTCGACTGTAATAATTTATATGGTTATGCCATGACTAAGAAAATGCCCATTTCGGAATTTCGCCTTTTGTCGATCGATGAAATTGAAACGATGAATGTGTTATCTGTACCGGATGATTCTGACTATGGATACATTTTAGAAGTAGATTTGTCTTATCCCGAAAACTTACATAACATGCATAGTGACTTACCGTTTGCTCCTGAAAAATTTATACCTCCTGGAGGTAAAGCACCAAAACTAATTGCAAATTTATATGATAAATACAATTACATAATTCACTATGTTCATTTAAAGGAATGCTTATTAAATGGACTTACTTTAAGAAAAATTCACCGTGTTTTATGTTTTAGACAAGAGAATTATTTACAAAAATATATTGACTTGAATACTAGACTACGTCAAACATCAATAAACGCATTTGAAAAAGATTTTTTTAAACTCCTTAATAATGCAATATTTGGAAAAACTATAGAGAATAGACGCAAGCAGGTTAATGTAAAATTAGTGACCATATGGAATGATAATAATAATAAAACTAATAAACGGCTTTGTGCTGAAAAGTTAATCGCGAAACCTAATCTAAAAAGTATTGCAGTTTTTTCTGAAAACTTTGTTGCTTTGCAATTTAATCCTGAAAAAATAATTTTAGACCGACCTATTTATATCGGATTTACAGTTTTAGAATATGCTAAACAACACTTATACAAATTTCACTATAACTGTATCAAAAATAAATATAAAACACGAGCAAGACTGTGCTACACAGATACAGACAGTCTTCTCTATTTCATAAATACTAAAGATATATATGAAGACATCAAAAACGACATCACAAAATTTGACACAAGTAATTTTGAGAGTAACAACTGCTATAATATGCCTAGAGTAAATAATAAATATCCAGGACTGTTTAAAGATGAACTCGGAGGTATTGTTATAAACGAATTTATTGGGTTGAGAGCGAAACTATATTGTATAAATTGTACAAACACTCAAATTACAAAAGCAAAGGGTATAACAAAAGCTGTAACCGGTCGATTAAAATTATCTCACTATCATAAAGCTTTAAGAAGTAATGAAAGTTTTAAATGTAAAATGAATTTAATTAAATCAAGCAGGCATATACTGTATTCTCAAGAAGTTAATAAAATTATATTTAATAAGAATGATGACAAGAGGCAGATATTTCATAATCAAACTGTAACATTACCATGGGGTCATTGTGAAACTATATTTTAAAGTTTTAATATGGCATAACCATGTGAAAAAGGGAATATAAATGTATTTTATAGAAGTTTATATTATTGTATGTAATTAATAAGATTTATATGTATAATTTTATTGAATTAAATTAAAACTACAGTTTATTAACGTTTCATTCCAGTAACCTCTATAAATACATATGTAACAATGATTTATGTACATAAATCCTCGTATCATATATACACGAGTACAACGATTTGTTGGTGATGAAACAGGCTGTGTTAATAGACATAAAAAGAATAATTAAAAGAAAAATGTTTACATTATAAAATATTGAGCTTTTTTAGATGAGTATTAAATAGAAGTACATAACCTAATAAGATGAAGTTAGTCAAACAGCCCGTAACGTTAAATATTAACAATATTGATATAGAGGATTCGTCTTATCAGATCAGACATAGCGTTTTATTGCCTAATGCAATCCGTTGTATAATATGTGGGCCATCGAATTGTGGGAAAACTAATGTCTTACTCAGTTTATTATTACATGAAAATGGATTAAAATTTCAAAACCTTTATCTTTACTCTAAAACTAATTTTCAACCTAAATATCGTTTCTTACGAGAAGTTATAAGAAGAATACCTGAGATTAATTTTTATGAATTCAATGACAATAAAGATGTTATAACACCGAACGAAGCTTTAAGTAACTCTGTATTTATTTTTGATGACGTCGCTTGTGAGAATCAAACTAACATACGAAATTATTTTTCTATGGGTCGTCACAAACAGATTGATTGCTTTTATCTATCTCAAACTTATTCGAAAATACCAAAACATTTGCTACGGGACAATGCCAACTTTATTATAATATTTAAGCAAGATGATGTAAACTTGAAGCATATTTATGAAGAACACGTTAGCTCTGATATGTCATGGAACCAGTTCAAAAACATGTGTAATACAGTTTGGAGTGAGTCGTACAATTTTGTTTGCATTAACAAGGATTCGTCTTTAAACAAAGGCAGGTACAGAAAACAGCTAGATACTTTTTTTCACTTCAGTTAAAACTACATTATAAATGAACTATGCACATTAATTTCATTTAGTATTGCTGCATGCTTACTGAAACCTACTCTACTCTAAGAAATATTTCATAACATGGAAAAAGATTTCAAAATTGAGTTAATAAAGTCAGTTGAAACAATCAAAAGTAAACTAAAACAAATGAAAGATCAAGAACATGATCTAAATTTGACTCTCAATAAAATGTTTAAGCCTGTTTCGGATCCTCTTAACACCCTAGTGAAGCCAAAGAACTATCCAGATAAAATTGAATGTTTGGAAAATGCATCATATATGAATAATGAACCCATTGAATCAGATGAAAATAGTTCTACAAAGTCTGATAATTTCTATGATGTGGATGCAGTTTCTACAGATTCTACCGAACAGGAACCAATAAAGCCAGAGTACCTATAAATTACTGACAGTCATTTTTATGGTATCATTTGATTCCTACAATTGTAGTTAAAATGGCGTTAAATATTGGAGATCGAGTACAGGTTTTGATAGTAGAAAAACGATTAAGTGGTCTTCATATAGTAAAGATTTTATACTATGAAAAATATAATGCTATATTAATACCTGACCATAGAAACAAAGGTAGATGCTCTAAAATCCGTTTCAAAGGCCTTATATTATGGGCTCGAATAATTAGAATAGATAATGATCTGGTCGATCTGATTGAAGAAAGTGATTAGGTATTGGTGAGTAATAACTCTAAACAGTCTGAACTACATATGATTATGCGGTACATGATATAATGAATTGAATGAATAGTGAAAATTGGGGTTGCCAGATCTCTGTGATCTGGAAACCCCAATTTTCACCTACTCACACTGGGTACTTTTTATCCCGGAAAAGTACATAGAATCCAAACCAAACTTAATTTTGCGGTTCGATCCCTAGACTCAAAGTTATTATCAATTATTGCTTAAACGGTTAACGGTACGATGATGAAACTAAGCATGAGCGTTGTTAGTTACAATATGAAAAAAATAATTTTAACATTTTTGCAAATTCCACCTCCAAAGGTATAAAAAAGGAGGGTAAAGTTTGTATGGGACAATGTGATTCCTTGGACCGATCTACTTAAAATTTGGCATATAGCATTATTAACATAATTGATGGAAGACGTGTTTCGTATTTTATTGAATTTTATACTATAACGAGCTAAAAAGCACCCATTCCCAACCGACCACCTGAGTTATCCACCTGGTTGGTCAGTTAGGAATAAAAGTTCCTAACCACCCACCTTGTGCACCTGGTTGGTCAGTTAGGAATAAAAATTCCTAACCACCCACCTGTGACTGTATAAAATAAATAATGTCCATAATGTCTACTTTATCAATATACCCACATGTCTATATGGCAAAACAAATGAAGATCGACTAAACAAATGAAGATCTACAAAACAAATGAAGATCGACAAAACAAATGAAGATCGACAAAACAAATGAAGATCAGCAAAACAAATGAAGATCGACAAAACAAATGAAGATCAGCAAAACAAATGAAGATCGACAAAACAAATGAAGATCGACAAAACAAATGAAGATCAGCAAAACAAATGAAGATCGACAAAACAAATGAAGATCGACAAAACAAATGCAGATCGACAAAACAAATCAAGATCGACAAAACAAATGAAGATCAGCAAAACAAATGAAGATCGACAAAACAAATGAAGATCGACAAAACAAATGAAGATCAGCAAAACAAATGAAGATCGACAAAACAAATGAAGATCGACAAAACAAATGAAGATCGACAAAACAAATGAAGATCAGCAAAACAAATGAAGATCGACAAAACAAATGAAGATCGACAAAACAAATGAAGATCGACAAAACAAATGAAGATCGACAAAACAAATGAAGTTCGACAAAACAAATGCAGATCGACAAAACAAAAAAAAACAAAGATCAAAAAAAAATGACGGTCGGATATACAAATTTTGATCGAAAACACCATAGATTTAAATTTTTTTGCTAAAAAAACACATGCAGATCAATAAAACAAAAGTCTATAAGCTAGTTGAAAGGTCAAATTACTTGCAGCCATATTTTTTTTGCTTGCACCTAGTTTATTGAATGCTTATCGCATCTAAATTACAAAAAATGGGTCCAAGCAAATTTCAACCTTATGAGCATGCTATTATGCATGCTCATATTTATACTACATGCTCTATTTATTTTATTCGTGATCAGTGGTGTCTATAAACGCATAAAAGCACATTTTTCGATAAGTGTCATTAAGGTCAAGAATTGCTAGCACATATTTTTTTGAATGGTAATCGCATCTAGATTACAAAATATGCTGCAATAATTTTTGATCTTGTCAACAATTATTGCAGCATATTTAAAAAAAAAACTAATTGTCGTTGTATACACTTATTATAATACAGATGAAAAAAAAATTTGTCGTATTTATACACTTATTAAAATACAGATTGAAATAGTAGTTTTCGATACAAGTGTGGGATTTCTGTTATTACAACGAGTTACGACAGGTGTTGACCCGAGCCGAAGGCGAGGGTAGACAGTCGGAACGAGTTTAAATAACAGTCCCACACGTTGTATTGAACAACTATTTTTAATACAGTTGCGAAAAAATTAAGCAATGTTATAAAATAATAAAAACACAATAAACCTGAATATCCAAAATGGCGCCAAACGTAAAATAATATGATACCTTTTTTCTAAGCAGAGACTATGTGCACTTCATACAGCCAACTTTTTTTATATTTAGAAATTTAATTTGGCCGATACTTATATTAATTTATGCTTAAAGTTTAATTAAAATTACTTTTAATCTGATATTGAAACAAGTTAGTCAGAAGTAGTATCTTTTTTTCAGAAATATTTGCATGAATCACAGACATTATTTTGACATTTGGGAAAGAAAACGCACGAGTGCGGGAATGGTAAAGAAAAAGCACGAGTGTGTAATAGCCCACATCCCGAACACTATACGTCCCAATGATATATAAGATACGTTACCAACACTGAAAAATGGCAACAAAAAAGTCAGGCAATTGCCTTAATTTTCATACATGCTACCATAGACAATTTCATAGAAATTCTTTTTTTGGATGTATAAAATATTTGCTGTTTTTGAAAGCCGTGATGTTCGTGCATGACGTGTCTATATTATAATACGTCGTTGATACGTCCCTGTAATACGCTACTTTTTGAGCAACTGTATTAAAAAAGCTATTTTAGTTTTTCAAAAAAATGCCCCACGGTAATTTCTCCACTTATCAGGTCAATTTGACATCTATACATATAATAAAATGATAGAAAAGCCAAAACTGTACATTGGAAATATTAACAAAAAAATACTCGCTGGGTGTTCTACATGAGATACCGAAGCTGAAAATATAGTTAGAATTTTTTTTGTCTGTTTGTCTGTTTGCTTTGCTTTGTCCGGAAGGATCTCGAAAAGTACTGAACAGATTTGGTTCAAATTTTGCACAAATACTACTTAGGGGTGTGGTCTTAAAATAGGCTATATATTATCACGCCACATGTCCTACGGGCTAAGCAGAGAGCAATGAAATGTTTAAACCGTTGGATTGATATAACTAAAACGTAGCAGGAATATTAGTAGGAGATAGGTTTTACACTCAGACAACATATTATTACGCTAAATTTTTTAGGAGCTCGGCAGAGAACAATGAAAATCTGTTTGTATATTTTTGCAAAATACAGAAATTACTGAATAATTTTAATTAATCTTTTATTTGAATAGCAATCTAGGGGTAGGATCTTTAAATAGTCCATATATTATCACGCTACATATCCTAGGGACTAGGCAGAGGGCAATAAAATATGTAAGTATGTGGATTGATTAAACTAAAACGTTGCAGGAATATTAGTAAGAGATCGGTTTTACACACCGGTTACATATTAACACGCTAAATATCTTGGAAGCCCGATAGAGAAAAATTAAATTCTGTGTTTGCTACGATATCCAGACGACTGATATACATACTTATATATTTCTAAATCTATACATATAATAAAATGATAGAAAAGCCAAAACTGTACATTGGAAATATTAACAAAAAAATACTCGCTGGTTATTCTACATAAGATACCGAAGCTGAAAATATAGTTAGAATTTTTTTTGTCTGTTTGTCTGTTTGCTTTGCTTTGTCCGGAAGGATCTCGAAAAGTACTGAACAGATTTGGTTCAAATTTTGCACAAATATTACTTAGGGGTGTGGTCTTAAAATAGGCTATATATTATCACGCCACATATCCTAGGGGCTAAGCAGAGCGCAATGAAATGTTTAAACCGTTGGATTGATTTAACTAAAACGTAGCAGAAATGTTAGTAGGAGATAGGTTTTACACTCAGACAACATATTATTACGCTAAATTTTTTAGGAGCTCGGCAGAGAACAATGAAAATCTGTTTGTATATTTTTGCAAAATACAGAAATTACTGAATAATTTTAATTAATCTTTTATTTGAATAGCAATCTAGAGGTAGGATCTTTACAATTTACAATAGCCTTAATCATTAAGCTCTTTTATCACTAAGCCAACACGCCAGTTTAGATTTACCCTCACATTCAAAGGGATCCTTGAATTCTAGGTTTTGCGAAAGTTGGGATGTCTCTAATTCCTGAACTAGAAAATCTTTAACATGGAAACTTGTGTGAAACATTCCTTACAGTATTCCCTTTATAACACTAGAAAAAAATTGTGGAATCCGAAAACGCATTGAGAAGTAACAACTAAAAAACCGTTTTGTCTTTCATCCCTTCTCCCAAAGGAACCGCGCAAAATATCGAGATCAAAAGTATCCTAGAACCTTCCTCGGATTATAAGCTCTGATTGTACTAAGTTTCATTTAAATCCATTCAGTAACTTCGGCGTGATACTTATTCGGAATACAGACAGACAGACACACATGAAAAATGTAATTTCATTTTCGGCTTCAGTAGACTCTCGACCCTCAACAGTTTTACTATATGTATAGACTAGCTAACCCTCGCAACTTCGTTTACGTCACATAAGATCTATGAAAGGAGAGGTATTTCTTCATTAGACTCATCAAGCAGCGTGTGAAACTGCCCTGTTTGCTTAATCAAAAAAGAGCTTAAAGATTAAGTCTATTCTAAAGCAATTCAGTCCACGCCTTCGGCGCGGACTGAATTATTTTACAATAGCCTTAACCATTAAGCACCTCTTTTATGATTAAGCCAACACGCCACACAAACGTTGCGTATAATGAACATTCTTAAAACAACTTTACTGAAAAATGTTTAGCTTTGGCTACAGTGACATGGGTACATAAATTAAATCACCTTAAACATAATAAGTACATGCATACGGTCACGCCTTTATCCCCAAAGGGGTATCGAGGCATATTATATGTTTACCTTTTTTTAATTTGTCCCACGTAACGTAATAGGTGGTGAGCCGCATTGCCGTGTTGAAATGGACAGGCGTTAGTACTGCCTACTTATGAAAATTATTAAATCTATAAGGTCTTCAACTTGGTTTAACGACTGCCATTTACTGCCTACCGTTAGCGTTAGTGTTATCGTCTCAACTCTTCCGATTATGCGTAAAGTTTTCAGTCTGTGGCCCTAATCTAACAAACGTTTTGTATTCGCGCTTCACCATACTACTTACTGTTATAATTATTAAAGGGGCTAATTAATAAACACGTACGTCATACCGGCCTTGGACCCACTAAAACCATGAGGTCTCTTCCTATCCATCTTGCGCAGTCCTAGGGTATCCTTTACCTCTAAAGAAAGGCTTAAGAAGAAGGCTTACCCGGGGCTCCCAATCGTAGGCTGTTAGGTAGGATACGTGTGGTTTTTAGTCAGTGGGAGTCATAGTACATTCATGTGGGATTTTCCTCACGTTAAAAATAACCATCTAGCGCATATCTCCCCGGGGAAGTTGGAGGATGTCCTAAATTTGTTCCCACATTTTGGTTACGACTTATCCTAGAGGCTCAAATAGAATACAGTTCAAACTTTGCTTATAACATAATTTCCATGCGGACGAAGTCGCGGGTAACAGCTAGTTTTGAAATAATTTTTCGAGTCGATTCGGTAATTTTGGCAAAGACTTCTATATTAATTATATAGAAGTCTTTGAATTTTGGAGCCTATTCAACGCGTGTAAACAAACAATCAAACCTTTCTTCTTTAAAACAATAGTACAAGTATACAAATCTATTTAAACATAAGTTAAAAGTTTTCAGTTTAAGTTATTTTTCGATGCCTAAATCGGTTTCTTCTTTTCAATTTTTTTTGTTTGAAAGTTACGTATTCATAGTTTCTTTTCTTATGTAAAAAGTGTATAGTAAATATAAGTTGTATATAATATTTATATAAATTAAATAACATTTAAACATGCATGTATAACATTAGTTAGAACACAAAAGAAACTCAAAAGAATTCCTATCTACCAGTACACTAAGGTCCAAACTTTATTTAAACACTTGCAAAATGTTTTGAATAGGTTGGAGTAGTTTGGTCGCTAGTTTTCACCGCCAAAGAAAACTATCCGCCCCTACTTCCGACTTTGCGGTTACTTTATGCCACAAAATGAGTCATGCTGCGTTTGCTTTAGCTTCGTTTAGTTTTTAGTTTGAAGTACGTCAATGTAATTTTTTGTCAAAGGTTTTGCACAGATGTAAAATTAGAAGAAGTAACGACGTTAAGGAAATGACAGCTTAGGACACATGAACTTTATGTATAGAATACATGAGCTTTAGTAAATGATCATATCACAATCACAACATAATATTTTTGAAACGAAGTGTGTTAATTTGTATGCTGATACTGAACTTTCTTATCCATAAAAGTACCGTAAAAGTAGAAGGATAACTTTTTGTGTGTAACAGTACTAACCGGGCTCTTATTGAAACTCAACATTGTTATACCAAATTTGTGTTTATTTTTGTGTAAAATCAACTTTTACACAAAAATAAACAAAACTGGAATTAGTCTAAGGGTAGTTCGGCACAATATTACACCACGCAGCATTATATTTTATTACGCAAAATGTAATAAAACACAGAAACAACATCTGGTTTACAACTTCACGGTGCCGTATAAAACGAGTGGTGCGAGCAAACAATTAAAGCAAAAATAAAAATGTTGAAATCATGAGATTCGTAAACTTGATGTTGGGTCCTACGTTGATATAAGTCAAAGCTTTGTTAACCCGGACGCCTACAGTATGGGGTTCTTCAAAAGGGGACTTAGAAGGTTTTTAAAGAGTCGGCAGCGCGCTTGTGGCGCCTCTGGTGTTGCAAACGTCCATAGGCTGCGGTGACCACCGGTACATCTGGGGGGGCCGTATGCTTGTCTGCCACTCTAGTGGTATAAAAAAAAAAAAAAAAAACCCGTCCGAGCTAGATCTGAGGTTATACTTCCGAGGGCGTACTTGACACTCCAGACCGTATGCAAATGGAAGAACATCAGTGGTTTTAGTAGCGATGAGTCCGGCATAGCAGCAGAAATAAAACTGTCTGAGCTATAGAACTATAACATCTGGCGAAGTAGCGGTAATTTGTCTATACAAAAACAAAGTAGGTAACTACATTTTTGAAGTACTTACATTTCACCCCACGATTTTTACGACGGTTTTTACTAGCAACTGCCCACGCCTTTACCCACGTGGTATTCTATTCCCGTTCATGCATCCCTTGGGAACACATTTATTCCAGGTTTCTAAAAAGAAGCAATGTGTTATTCCAGACTAGAATTCATTCCTGTACCACATTGATTGCGAGATTGAGTGACGAACATCCAAACATTCAATCTATCCAAACATCTTTACAATTCCAGTTCCAGTCCACAGTACAACAGGTCCAGTCTATTAAGGCGTCTGCTCCGGCAAACCAGAAGACGCGGTTTCAAATCCTGCTTGAGACCAAAAAGGAGAAAGCCCACAGATCGTTTCTTTTTGAAAAACCTTAATAGAAAGTGTATGGCTACCTAAGTAGATTGACAAATCATTTAATATTATTTTAACAATCTTTTAATTCATTTGATCAATATATTTTGTGGCGTTTAAACTTTGATATAATTCGTAGTGTTATCGTTTTTACGCGTCGCGCAGACTGACCAAATGAATGGTACTGACGTGACGAAGATGGCCGCCAATTGCAAATATCAATGTGCGGGGTACTCAAATGCACTTATCAGTTTCAAATGGATTAGTTCATGAATCAATGTTGTTGATAATAGATTTAGTATCAAAAAATTCTAAATCTAACTGAACTAAAGGATTTTTAAATCTAAAAGGTCGACAACGTGCACAAGTGTTGGAAAGTGATATAATGCAGTGAAACGTTACTCTTTAATTTTTCGACAAACTCCAGATAACTCGATAATATTATTTTATGTTCTAAAGGTGAATTGGTGTGAAATGTTTGTATAAAATAATTGTATGGTTTCTTATGAAGTGATTATGATCTGGATTGATAATTTAAATGGTAAGTAATTATAGAACTATCGAGATCCAATTTGTTTATTTACTACGTTATCTGAATAAGTTTCAATGTGGTAAGTATATACATTTTCAGGGTTATTTATAAGTGTTTTGGAACAAATACTTCTATCTTTTTTGAATTAAATGTAAAGATTAGCATTTTTGGACAAATTGATTTGTTCGGATTGATGAACATTTGCTTCAAAACTAACCTCTAATTTGAGCAGCAAAACGAAGAATGAGAGAAAACCCTACAAAATAAGAGAATATTTTTTATTTCCTTTGAAAGTAGGATATCCATCCAATTTAATATCCGATTTTCGCTGTCATACTACATTATTTGTTATGAAACGGCGGTCCATTGAAAGGTGGTCAATCCCCTTTTTTCACATTAAATTTGTGATTGAGTCAGCGTACTATGTAATTGCTTTTCATAATTATCTCTTATCTTTACAATAATTTCATTTTTGTTAAAATAATAGTCTTGATTTTCCAACAAAACTGACACAAGATTAAGAGATCAACATACTTTGATAGATTGATAAAGTTGTCAATTTCACCCGACGAACTTGTTTTAATCCGTTTATACGAAGGTTTATAATACTAAACAAATGGGGATTACCTAAAGTTTAATTAAAAATTCCGGAATCTGTTACCATAGAAAAGGGTTTTTATTATACTCAGGTTAACATAAACTTTGAATCGTAATTGGAAAGGGTGATAATAATAAAATTTTACATGAAATGAAGGAATAAAAAATAAAAACCAATTGAGATAAGATCATAAACAAAGAAATAAAAATAGGTAAAAAAACTTTTTAAGTTAAACGGTTTTATGTTAAACATACATTGCAATGTTTAAGATAAATGTACTAAAAACCAAAAAATAATAAAATAGATACAGTCGTGGGAATTATAAACATATGCATAGACTAGACTAAAAACCGTGGGGCACGTCAATTGTCTACAATCGTTGATTAAAATGTTTATTTTGTAATGTTACACTATAATTAGGCAGTTGTTCAACCGATAACAATGGGCGTGTGATAAGTACGGCTAGAATGTGGAAACAAGCTAGCAAGCTCGATTATAAGCGAGTTTTCGCGGTTTCATAGTGGTGAGCGAGTAGTACTTTTATCATATGTTTTGTCGATTAAAGACAAACTACGAGCAGTGAAACGATTCCTCGCCAGCCAGCAGTGTGAATGTCCAACGATAAACTAGTTGAAACATTTCTTTTATTTACATGGAGTGTATAACTATTGGAATTTCCATGAGCAAGAAAATAGTGAGTAATTTCCTCACCGTCTGCGGGCCAACTGCCTAACGACGAATTAAACGATTCTTCTATCGCACATTAAGTCGATAATTTGTAGACAATTGACGTGCCCCACGGTTTTATTTTAGTCTAGTTTAGTACATTTATCTTAAACATTGCAATGTATGTTTAACATAAAACCGTTTAACTTAAAAAGTTTTTTTACCTATTTTTATTTTCTAGTTTTTAGTTTTTATTTCGCATTCTGTTTAATTCATTTAGTGCTTCATTATTGCAAGGTTTCTTGCCCGTTAGTTTATTGCAGTCCAACTTCTCTATACGTAGTCCCTGCAAAGATCTTACTCTACTAAGAGCCACGTAGGCTTGACCTTCTTCAAACAGTTTCGCACCTAAGTATACGACTGCGTGATCCACAGTGCTGCCCTGCATTTTATGTATTGTAGAAGCCCATGATAGTATTAAAGGCAACATTATTTTTTTATCCACCCTAATGCCATACAGTTCTCGGCGCGTTTTAACCTTTCACCTTAACTTGGGTGGTGTACCGCTAACGACGTATCATTTTTAGCCACCCTAACGAAACACAGTCCTCAACACGATACAAAATCTTGACTTGGGTGGTGGATTCAGGCTGGATTAATCAGATACCTAAATTACAGATTCAATTTCTAAATTTAAATCTTATTATTATACGCCATTTAGTGGCTGCGCCCATCTTAAATATTGAGGTTGTATGGTGCATTGTATTCTTCTTGTCAAGCCCTTTTATTTGATACCCATATTGGTGGGATTGTTAAAAAATTGTTATCAGGCATTTGGTAGCGGCAGCCATCTTAGATTACAATTTTGCATGGTAAATTGTATTCTACTTGTTGAGACCTTTCATTTGATACCCATGTTGATGGGATTGATAAAACCTAAGTTATCCGCCATTTTTTAGAGGCCGCCATCTTGGATTTCAATTTTTTATAGTAAATTGTATTCTGCTTGTTGAGACCTTTCATTTGATACCCATATTGATAAAACCTACGTTAGCCGCCATTTTGTAGCGGCCGCCATCTTGGATTTCAATTTTTTATAGTATATTGTATTCTGCTTGTTGAGCCCTTTCATTTGATACCCATATTGATGTGATTAATAATAAATAAATTATCCGCCATTTTGTAGCGGCGGCCATCTTGAATTTATAAAGATAATGAATAAACATAATTGTATTGTCATCAAAATCCAAAGCGTATACAAAATTTCAGATTAATCGGTTGACAGGAAAAGGGGGAAATTTGAATTACTAAATTTGACCCAAGAATAAATAATAAAACAAACGGGGTGAGCTAAATAAAACCGTTTAATAAAAAACGTGAGATTGAGATGATTTTGTATTTTTATTTCTGTACAACCTTATATTTCTCAATAAAATGTCAAGGAAGTTTGAAATTTATTGCAACTTCATTACATAGTATGAAACAAAGTCGCTTTTTCTGTCCCTATGTCCCTTTGTATGCTTAAATCTTTAAAACTACGCAACGGATTTTGATGCGGTTTTTTTTAATAGATAAAGTGATTCAAGAGGAAGGTTTATATGTATAATAACATCTATTAAATAGTGGAGTAATACTGTATACCCGTGCGAAGCCGGAGCGGGCCGCTAGTTATTTATTAAAACTGTTTGCTGTTTTAACTACATGGGGATACTGATTTTTTTATCTGGAAATAAATGATCACACGCCCAGGACTGCTGGCCTCTGTAACCGAGAGATATTCAAGAGCCTAAGAGTGGTGAGTTGGCTGCTTCCTGTTCTTAGGCCAACAATTACCTCTCAAAGTCAGCCATTCTCACATAATGAAGCAACAAACACATTTATTAAAAATTTTACAATTTGATAAAACACAGTAAAATAACATGAAACGAAAATTAGCAATACACAAATGAAAGTCATAACACAGGACTAAAAAAAAGCAAAATTTTTAGAGGCACATGTTAGTTGGACTACTTAGTTATGCAGCGAGTGCTTGCGTCCGGTAGCTTGTGTGGAAACATCAAGTTGTATACTTTGTGCATGTGTTGCACGTGTTTCCAAAGGCTTGCGCTAGTGTTGTAACAGCAACGAGGTATTTATATTCAAATCATGGGTGCAATGGAGCTCTATCGATTTTCGGTGGCTCTAGACAGTCACTCCTGTAAGAAAATATTAAGTCGAAATCAAACGCTATTCCAACCGTACGCTAGTACCGCTTACATCCAGCACTAGATGCTTTCCCAGCCTTATTTAGAAAAGATAAGGAAAACTGGAAACTAAAACCCATTACCGGAATCGAGGGTGTGAGGCGGGCTCCTCTCTCTCCTCTCCCCTCCTTTAGTTTCTTATCATTCTAGGATGGATTTCCACCATGTAACGCCTGACTCCACCTTTAAAATATATTTACTAAGAAATCAACACCCATTTTAGATCTGAGGATAATCTCCACTTCTTATATAAATGCGAAAGTAACTCTGTCTGTCTGTCTGTTATGCTTTCACGCCTAAATGGCTGGAGCGACTGAGAAGAAATTTAGTATACGAATAGATCGAGGCCCTGGAAAGGACATAGGCTACTTTTTAACCGACTGCACAAAAGGAGGCTTATGATTTTACGCGATAACGACTTCTACGCGCTCGAAGCCGCGGGGAACAGCTAGTTTTTAATATCACGTCTCGTCTGTTAATCTGCACGCAAGGCAGGCTTGAACCCCAAATAATTTAGATGACTATTTGTGAAGAGTTTTGTGCCGTTTCTAATAATTTTTTCACAACATAAAATAGTAAATTCTTGGACGTTACCTGGAAATGTTGTTATGTATAATTGGAAGTATCTCGGGTGACTTTTTACGTATGGAAATACTCATAGATGCGATGCCGGACTCCTAACGATTAAAACCCAGTCCCAGGTACGCTCTCCGAAGGACAATTCCTTCACCAACCCCACGATTGTGTAGGATTATGCATAAAAGCAAGCTTGACTTAAAATAATATAGAAAATACAAAGAGTAACTGCATACTATGCGTGACAGTGTAGTATTTCATTGGTACCCAACACAAGAACCTATCAAAGATACAAAAAATGCAAAAAATACGTATACTTGGCCTTATTTATCCGCACGATCCGTCACAGTTAGACAACTTGACAGGAAACAAGCAATTTACACATGTTACGTTCTTTACCAGAATTTTATTACGTCCGCAATATACACGAATATTATGTTTCGTTTCACTAAAGCCTTATCACAGAATCTGTTGAACTTCAACCACCATACACAATTTTTGGTCTGTTTTCTAAAAAAAAAACTTTTAAGACGGAAGTTGGTAAACAAAAAGGTAAGAATTAAGTTGTCACGGACGTTTTCACGGACGCAGCGTATCTCATTATTTTGTCTGGGGAAAAATCTCAGGAACCCAGATAAGGCCAAAGTAAAATGGAGTTGATACGGAAATATTTGAGGTGAAGTCAAGCGTGCTACATAAGCATACACATAACTGTTGAGAATCGAACCTATTCCCAACATCGCTCTGCCTACGCGCGTCTCACCGTGCCCTTACTGCGGCGGAGCGGAGCGGAGCGGGGGCACCGCATTCAATACATCATCGGCACGCATCAAGTGCACTACCGACAAGATTTACTTACGCACCGGTCCACCGCTCGACATACAGCACATCCTTCTTGTTCCTGCTTTCTAATTACATCAGCGAACCTATACAGTCCACAGTCATTTTATTTCTCGACCACCTGGGAACCCACCATTTTGGTCCTTCGTCGCCAAGAAGGAAGTTTGGAAGAAGAAAGCTGTATACGAGAGGACTTAGGACTGTCTTTTTTTTCAAAAGCACCGTCGACATAAGAGGTCATTTGAAAGGCGTAGTACATCTTCGAGAACAAAGGCGAAGAGAAGAAATATTTGTGGTTGGATAAGACGCGGTGAGTTCGTTCCGATTTATCCTTATCTAATTGCTCCCGCTAATTATCTCTTTTACCATCATATTTCCATTTCTTTTTGCCATACCTACTTAAATAGCTCATCGGGTCAGTCATAGTGATCATCATCCTTAATATTAGATTCCTAAATAATAGATAGGTACTTAATTTATATGTTTTTCATACATATAAATTATTCTTACTACCTACTTATTTATCCAAACACTTATTTTACTGAAATAATTTTCATCATAATCGCATATTTCAGCATTAATAAAGCCCTTTATTCATATCCTTATTGCACGTAATTATCTTATGCATAATTTCTTCTAGAAACGTTAGCTAATTTGTTCGCCTGCGCGCCGCTTAGCAAACCGGTTTGTTATCTGGTGGCACGACGCGCCCAGATCGAACGGCTAGCTATTCCTTTGTTAAATTACGTAGCTTTATACATTTCAATCAATCATACCTACATATTTCTAACGCAATTAACTATTGCTATTAAATTCAAAAAAAAAACTATTTTTTTAATTAAACCACAGTTTAGTGTCTTTCTTTTTCGCATTATGCCTGCTGATACTGTAAAATCCCTAACGAAGAAAAGATCTTCTTTAAAATCAAAGCTTACAGGCTTTAATAAATATCTTAGCATCGTGAAAACCTGTGCAAGCTTAAGTGATCTGCAGATAGTTGAACTAAAGTGCCGTCTTAGCCGAATTGAAAATTTAAACATTGAATTCGACGCGTTACAGGACGAAATTGATGCGCTTTGCGACGCCGGCAGTGAAAGTGGTGAGGCCGGCTCTGAACGGGAACGGGAGGTGTTTGAAAATGAATACTATACACTGGTGGCCACCGCGCGCTGCCTGCTTGCCAAGCGACCTGATCCTGTAGCGAGCTCCAATGTCGCGTCATTAGGTGAGGATTTCAAGGGCACTAATGTCAGATTACCCAAAATTGATTTACCCCATTTCAGTGGCAGCTATCAGCATTGGTTGGAATTTAGAGATGTCTTTACGTCAATTATTCACAACAATAATAATATCGACAACATCAATAAATTCCATTACCTGCGCGCTTCTCTTCATGGAAGTGCGGCCCTAATCATTAAACATATTAATTTTTCAAGCGAAAACTATCAAACTGCGTGGGATATGTTGCTTGAGCGGTACGATAACAATCGTCTGCTTGTTAACAACCACGTACAGGCCTTATTTAACATAGATCCTTTACAGAAAGAATCGTGTAAGTCTATTCGTTACTTAATTGATACTATTACTAAAAATATTAGGGCGCTTACTACTTTGAAACAGCCCACACAGTATTGGGATACTCTCATTATTTTTATGGCATCTTCAAAATTAAATAAAACCACATTACGTTATTGGGAAGAACATAGAAATAAATTAAGTGACAGCCCCACACTAGATATTTTTATTACCTTCTTGAGAAACCGGGCAGACTTGCTTGAAAGTCTAGAGGATCATCATAATTACAATAATTTTACTACTAATTCTTCACATAGCAAATCAAAACCTAATTTTCCCTTACATGAGACTAGCAAAGCTCATACTTCACAATGTCCATTATGTAAGCAGTCTCATGCCTTATTTCATTGTGAATCATTTAATTCTCTTTCAATAGAATCTCGCATAGAAAAGGCCAAACAGTTAAAGGTCTGCTTAAATTGTTTACGTCCAGGCCATACTAGTAACAAATGCAATTTGTCTCATTGTAAATACTGCAAGCATAAGCATAACACAAAATTACACCTTGATCGAATCGAAACATCGTCCTCTAGAACGAACACAGAAGGTCTTGTCCTTGCCAGCGGCACCATCGCAGATACTACTGCGCCACGTATATTCTTTTCCACAGCGATCGTGCGAGTGAGGGACGGCCGCGGCAAGGAACATACCGCGAGGGTACTGTTGGACAACGGGAGCGCGATCAACTTGATTACGGAAAGCTGCTGCGAAAAGCTTCGTCTCAATCGGCGCTCCGTGAATACGGCGGTATCAGGTTTTAATAATTACGTAACCACTAGCACACAGTCTTGCAATATTAGGATAAAATCAATTTGCCCTAATTATGAAACTGATTTAAATTGCATTGTTTTGCCTAAAATTACGCCATTAGTTCCATCATCATACATCGATGTCAGTAGTATTCGTTTTCCTAGCGGTGTCACTCTCGCAGACCCGTCTTATAATACTCCATCAAATATAGACATTCTCTTAAGCGCTGACATATTTTGGGACATTTTAGGCAGAGAAAGTATACAGCTAGGTAAACATATGCCTACTTTGCGTGAGTCTAAACTGGGTTGGTTAGTCACAAGACACATTTTAACCACACCTACTTCTCATAACACTTGTCTTTTTACTCATGGGGAATCAAACCCCGATCTTTCTTGCTTTTGGAAGCTTGACACACTTGAAACTCCGCCTTCTTTGACGGCTGACGAGAAAGAGTGCGAACAAAGCTTTGCAAACCATACATATCGTGACGACGAAGGTCGTTTTGTAGTTACAATGCCTTTAAAACACGATCCTAAAATTTTAGGAAATTCTTTTCAATTAGCAAAGGTTCGTTTTCTTTCTTTAGAGAGAAGATTCAAACGTGACCCTATATTTAAAGAAAAATATCTTACTTTTATGCGTGAATATGAATCTTTAGGACATATGACACAGAATAAAGAATTATTACCGGAAGATAATTCAACAGTCAGCTACTTTTTACCGCATCACGGTATAATTCGCGAGTCCAGTACTACGACAAAATTTCGTACCGTATTCGATGGCTCGGCGAAAACTACTACGGGATACTCGTTGAATAACTTGCAAATGGTAGGTCCCACTGTACAGGACGAGTTATATTGTATTTTATTGCGTTTCAGACAGCATAGATATGTAGTTTCTGGAGATATAGCTCGTATGTATAGATGTATTAATTTAAATCCAAGTCAACGATCCTTACAACAAATTATCTTTCGACATGATTCAAATCAGCCCTTAAAAACATACACTCTAAACACTTTGACATATGGCACTACTTCAGCTCCTTATCTAGCCACAAAGTGTTTGTCTAGTCTAGCGTCCACTGTTAGTGATAACGACATAAAAAAATCTATCACGAACGATTTTTACGTGGACGATTATTTAAGTGGCAGCTCTTCGATAAATGACACAATTAGAATATGTAAAGGTGTCATTTCTACTTTGTCATCAGCTAAATTTGAGTTAAGAAAATTTCAATCAAGTAATATTCAGATTTTAAACGCAGTCTCTAATGGTGAGTCACCCACCATTCATAACTTTTCAGATATTCAGGGAACATCGAAAACATTAGGATTAGTTTGGGAATCTAACCTAGACTTCTTGTCATATCAAATAAATATAGCTAGCAATGAAAAGATAACAAAAAGACACATTTTGTCCGTTATCAGTCAAATATTTGACCCACTAGGCTTAGTTGGACCTTGCGTAGTCGAGGCGAAAATTATCATGCAACAGTTATGGATAAAACAGTACTCGTGGGATCAAAAATTATCTGACACAATAATTAATCTTTGGGTCTCATTTGCCAATAAAATACATTTTCTTAATAATTTAAAAATACCTCGTTGGGTTTTATGTACCGATTGCAGTAGGATCGAAATTCATACGTTTACGGACGCTTCCGAAAGCGCATATGGTGCATGCTTATATGTTAGGTCTGTTGACAATAAAGGTCATATTAATGTACATTTATTAACATCAAAAAATAGAATAGCGCCGATACGACCAGTCACCATCCCGCGCCTGGAGCTTTGTGGAGCCTTACTAGGTGCAAGGCTGTGTGCTAAGGTTATGTCCGCGTTAACCCTAAACGTACATTCTTGTCACTTTTGGTGTGATTCGACCGTAGTCTTGGGTTGGCTATTGTCTAGTGTCAGCCAGTTCAAGCCTTTCGTTAGCAACCGCGTGAACGAAATACAGGAAATCACGTCGGGTCATACATGGAGTTACGTTCCCACGAAATTAAATCCTGCAGATTTAGTTTCACGAGGCTTATCAGCAGATCACTTAAATAATTCCACATTATGGTAGCACGGACCACCATTTTTAGAATTAAATCATGAATTCTGGCCAAAAAATCCCAATACAAATAAAATTGATAAAACAGAATGTATAGAAAAAATATGTTTATCTATAAATCAATCAAAAAATAATAATCAAAATTGTAACATAATATCTAACCTAATACACAAATATTCTAACCTAAATAAAGTACAAAGAATAGTTTCTTACATACTAAAATTTATACAAATAAAAACTAAAAAGGATACACTTACCGGTCGTTTTTCGACTTTAGAATTAAAAACGCACTGGATGTTATCATTCGTCACGCTCAATCTGAAATGTTTCCTGAGGAGTTTTCTTTTCTAAAGGCTGGGAAGCTTTTACCAAATAAAAATCGTTTATTGTCTTTGTCCCCTTTCCTAGATGAAAATAATATTATTCGTGTAGGCGGAAGGTTGGACAACTCACCTTATTCTTATGATGTTAAGCACCCCATATTACTTTGTAGCAAGCATCACTTAACCAAGCTTATTTTTCATATGTATCATAATAATTTAATACATGCAGGCCCTCAATTATTACTTGCAAACGTGCGTCAAACTTATTGGCCTCTTAATGGTAGAAATTTATCGAAATCCATAGTTAAAAGGTGCCTTAAATGTTTTAGGTTTAAGGCTCAATCTACTCAGCCCATCATGGGGCAACTTCCTTATAATAGAACTAATTTAGAATTTCCATTTTTACACTGCGGTGTCGACTACGCAGGACCAATACTGATAGCTGACCGCAAGGGTCGAGGCTGCAGGCTCTTGAAATCCTACCTGTGTATCTTCGTGTGTTTTTCGGTAAAGGCCATTCACTTGGAGCTTGTTACAGATCTCACAAAGGAAGCTTTCATTGCTGCGTTACATCGCTTCATTGCTCGTAGGGGCAAGCCACAAAGCATATCGTCCGACAACGGGACGAACTTTGTGGGTGCATGCAACGACTTGCACAGGTTTTTAGTCGAGTCTAATATACAATACGACATGGCACAGGAAGGTATTGATTTTAAATTTACACCATGCTATAGTCCCCATTTTAACGGGATGTCCGAAACGTCGGTACGTCTCACAAAGCATCATCTTAGGCGATTGCTGCAGGCTGTTCATTTCACCTATGAGGAGATGACCACTTGTCTGGCTCAAATTGAGTCTATTATAAACTCACGCCCCATTACTCCCTTATCTACTGATCCCCTCGATTTAACTGCACTCACACCTTCCCACTTCTTAATCGGACGGCCACTCACGTCAATTCCACATCCACAAGCGCTCGATAGGGATCTGACTAGCACCGAACGCTACAAGCGACTGGAATACATCAGGCTGCACTTCTGGGCCAGGTTTCATAAGGAGTACATAACGACCCTACAGCAGAAGTCTAAATGGCTGACGCCTACGAACCAGCGCTTGAGTCTTGACGACATAGTAATAGTCAAGGACAAATGTCTGCCTCCCTTGCAATGGATGCTTGGGAGAATTGTTAAGGTCTTCCCTGGCATTGACGGGGCCAACAGAGTCGTCGACATCCGTACCAGGAAGGGTACGATCCGAAGAGCCTTCAATAATATTTGCCCTCTTCCAGTACAGGACATCTAACGTCACCTGCGGGGGAATATGTTGAGAATCGAACCTATTCCCAACATCGCTCTGCCTACGCACGTCTCACCGTGCCCTTACTGCGGCGGAGCGGAGCGGAGCGGGGGCACCGCATTCAATACATCATCGGCACGCATCAAGTGCACTACCGACAAGATTTACTTACGCACCGGTCCACCGCTCGACATACAGCACATCCTTCTTGTTCCTGCTTTCTAATTACATCAGCGAACCTATACAGTCCACAGTCATTTTATTTCTCGACTTAAAATATAGCTGAATACGGAAAATTCTTTGACAGACCAAGTACTAACCTTTCTCGCAAAGAAACTTGCTCAACAAAGTAAGTACCTATGTATGAGGGTTTAGACTTAAAGCAAATGTTCGAAAATAAAATGTAAAAGGTTTTTAAGCGAAAATGGTTGCGAAAATAGTTTAAGACCTAAGCAAGATAAAATTAGATTTCAGTAAGACGTATGGGTAAAAAGTATGGGTCTCATTAAATGTCATAGATTTAGAATGTACAAGATAAACAGTGTCAGATAGAAAACAAAACCAAAAAAGGAATATCTATGTGTGAAAATGAATATATGAATATATATATATATATAAGAATATCTATATATGTTTTTTAATATCAAATTCACACACTGAACTCGACACCATCGTAGAAAATATTAAATTTTCCATTTTATTCGTAAGATCACTACAGAATATTGTAAAATATGAATGACATATTATCACCACGGGTGATAGGGTGATAAATTAAGAGTACACAAGTTGCTATCTCTTTTCCTTTCGCGCTATGTGTACTGGAAAATGAGGTCTCGCTCGCACGCTATGTGTATCTATTGAGAGTAGCGAAAAATTCTAAATCTATGTTAAATGTAGTGGAGTATGTGTGTATCTATTGAAACTTAAGCATTCTATTTTTATTACAACCATTTAAAGATACACATAACGATTTTTGATGTAAAATTGAATGGTTTTGTAAATACTGTATTGTAATTAATGACGAGTACCTACACAAGATTTGGATTCAACATCAAGTACAAAAAGAATCACTCCTTTACTCATTTATTGAGCCTACCTACATAATTTACGCATAATTAGAGATAGAACGTTATTACTCTGGATATTACATCCTGGAAGATTACCTACGGAAATGATGAATTGTATTTTTATCTCAACAGAGTTAACGGTAAGTCTCATCAGCCTAGTATTTTTCGACACTGTTATAATAATAGCTGGCAATTTTCTGACACTAAAAATGTTCTATCGTTTCCAAATCTATTAGAAACCTCTTAAAAGAACCCATTATTATACCTATGTCAGTCAATTGTTTCCGTAATTGCTTTACTGCCTTCTCTATCCCAAGTGAGTAGCGACCCCTACCCCCATTTTGAATTCCACTCACTTTACGTACAAAGCTTTGTTGCTTTCCATTAATGGAAAAAATGGTCTTCTCTCGTCTCCCATAAATTCATTTGCACTATTATTGTTTGCCATAATCATCCCCGATCATAATATTTACTTGCACTATTATCATTTATACTAATAACGTTTGCCTTAACAACTCAACAGCCATAACTTTTATTTGCCATAAAATGACTTTCTATAACAACATTTCTCATAATAATTAGTTTCCATAAGTAACGCATCTCATGATCGACTCTTGCCATAATCAAAATTTGATATAATTATGAAAATAATGCATAATATTGTAAGGTCGAAATTAATTATCGTTAACACCCCGACTCAGTGCAATCCGACTCGGATAGGTTAGGTTAGAAGACTAAGGCGGGAGCGAAGCGAAGCGGAGCTCTCGCCTTAGTCTTCGTGGTTTTTTTTTAAACCACCCAGAAGTAGCAGCCCCGCAAGGCTCCGTCGAGCTTAGTTAGCTAGAGACGCCATATGAGGTTTAGTTTTAGGTTTAATTGTTAATAAAAAATCTGTGTCGTATAAATTATCTTTATTTATATTATGGTGAATAAAAGTTATGGAAAATGGCATTATTGAAAACGAAAATTATGGCATATACATTTATGGATTTAAATTATTATGACACTTGATCGGTTATGACCTATGGAATTATTGAAAGTCATTTTATGTCATTTCACGATTATGGCAACTGAAGCGTTATATCTAATGAAATTATGGCAAATACCAGTATGGCATATGAAATTATGGCACTTTAAATTATGGCAAACATTAGTAAACCGGAAAAAAATCAATTTCTTTCGCAAGCCCTTTTTAACCAAATACGAGTTTCTAATTCCGGCTGGCGCGTCGCTAGTACGAGATTTTCCACGTCGTGATTGTAAAGTATGTGCGCTGTGACTACTGAAAGTGTTCTATTTTATCCTGCTTTCTTTCATGTAGCTATTGTATTGATACATGATCTAAATATTTTTTAAATTCGAACGAAATTATTACTTTTTGCAAACCAAATATTCAATTTTTGTTCTTCGTGTTTTTCAAATTAGCGTTCGGAAAGCTCAGATCAAAAGCCTCTACAGAAAGTCAGGAAAGTTTGCCTTGAAAGTACTGTTACTTTAAAACTGAAGTATCTGAATATGAATATTTTATACATCGAAATGGGTAATGCAAAGATGATGATAGGAATTGTTGTCAGTTAACTTGTCTGTCTTAGTCTTTGTTGTACTACTTTTTTAATGACTTGTGGATCTATAAACAATGCATCGTTTACTTCCAACACATCATGTTCCTTTTTACAATGAGTTTTGAAAGGTAATTGGAAACAAATTCCTTCTGCGTACGCTGATCTTATAGAATAAGCTTTCTTTCACGATTCCCATCATACTTTAAGGGTTTTAAAAAAGGAATGAGTATCTGAATATTAATATTTTATACATCGAAATAAGTAATGCAAAGATGATGATAGGAATTATTAAGGATCTATTGTTGTCAGTTAACACCCCGTCTTTGTTGTACCACTTTTTTAATGACTTGTGGATCAATAAATAATGCATCGTTCATTTCCAACACATCTTATAGAATAAGCTTTCTTTCACGATTGCCATCATACTTTTACGGTTTTAAAAAAGAAATGAGTGTAATCATAACTCTAATTTACAGAGTTAGCGATTTTCAGTAATTTTAAAATATCTTTCTCCGAGTAGTTTTAGAATATTAAAATTTGTTGAAATTCGCAACGAATCGAAAATGTTTCCTGCGCTAAGATATCCTTATCTTTTAACTAGAAAACAGAAGGAAGTTTTAAATATTTCCATTTTCCAAACGTACATAAAGTTGGACATGGATAGATAAAAGAACAAACACTATTGTTCAAAACACTGTTTGTGCAAAGCTTGAAATGTTGTTTTTGAAGAATTCATAATTCAGAAAACTTTTTACTTAAGAGGGTTAACACCCAAATACATGATTTCACGCGTTTGAAACGTTTGTTTCTGAAGAAACTACCAATGTTTAGTAAGTATGATTAATGTGTAAGAGTAATATATTTCCTTGTCTAAAAATTGTTCTAATCAAAATAAACGTGGCATAACTAGGTTTTTATTAAAACAGTGTTTACACACCTCGTTTGAAGAAATTCACGAAACAAGGCATCTTTGCCAATCGGGTGGTATAAAATTAATTGATGTACACAGAAATTAAAGCTGCTATAAGTATCTTCGTATTGTCTTCTTTAAATCCGCCTAAGAAAATTATACCGAAATATATTTCTTATCACCAAAACATGACAAATAAAGTTTCCAAAAAAACGTCGTACTTTGATGAACTTCATCACGATTTTTGGTACACTTCTAGTTTACAAAATGGTGATCTTTTTACATTTACAGACTGATCATGATATCACCAATTGAATACATCAATAATATTCTAGAAACCTCTTAAAACATATCTATAATAACGTAATAAAAAGAGTCCTCAAACTCGATGCACGGGCCGCGAGAAATTAGTACCGGCCGAGGCCTTCCAGGGGGAGGAGGTATCACTTTTTTTCCCGCGTTCCCAGTCAGGTATTATCGTAATCTTCGAATACTTTGAGGGTGCTCAACGCCACTTGATACTTTTTCAATTTTGTCCGCGCTGGGTGATAAACCCTCTTAAGCCTGAGAAAGAAACAAGTTAATCGATGTGGTGACGAACGTCCTGAATATTATGAAATATTTGTCAATATTAGATAAAACTAAGTACTTTTGTTCGTGTTGCTTTCTTTTACGACGGTATTATCAGTGGGTATTGCGATAAGAAGTAAACGAGGCTTCTCAGAGAAAACCGCTTTCATTTTTTATAACGCAATATGCTAGTTATAGCCTGGGACCCTACTCTAGATTATTTACTTTTGTTTTAAGAGAGACAAGCAGGATATTGCGAAATAAATTTGACTGTTTATTCTGTATATAGCGCTCACATCTCCGCTGACTCAGTTTTCTGTAAACGATCACTGTAATAAGCATCTTTAGCTGTGATGGTCTTTGGATGGTTGAATATTTTGAGATAATTGTTTTGAATGCGTTCCCTTGCTTTGGAAGCCACGTTAGGCCGTTGTTCCCGGTTGCCAGTAGCTCAACAATCATACTCGTTTAAAGCATATGAATTTAATTACTTATGACAAAGTATAAAGAGGATATAACATTTATTATTAAGTAATTATAATGAACTATTTGATGCTTGCAGTTTTGCCTGCTTAAAATTCGGTACCCCTAATTGCTTCCTGTGGGAACATTTACCGGGATAAAAAGGAGCCTATGTGTTATTTCTATAGCTATTTCTCCACCGTATATCACGTTAAGATACATATGAATTGAAATACTTATAATAAAGAATAAGGAGGATATAACATGCATTACCAAAATAAATATAATCAACAACCGGATGTCACGTGGTTTCACCCATGTAGTTCCCGTTGCCGTCGGAAAACGGGAATAAAATAAAGCCTTTGTCACCCCGGGATAGTGAAGTTTTCAAACAGTGAAAAATATTATCGAATCGGTTCAGTAATTTCGGAGCCTATTCGATGCAATCAAACAATCTTTGCTCTTTTTAACTTACTTCAAAAAAGGAGAAGGTTACTCAATTCGACCGTATATATATTTATGTATATTTTTTTTTATGTTTGTTCGCGCAGAACTCCGCCGTTTATGGACCGATTTGAAAAAAAATTTTTTCGTTCGAAAATAGACACTTTCAAGCTGGTCCCATTTTAAAGAAGTCAGGATCTGATGATGGCATCCTGGAGAAATCGAAGGGAACTTTTAAAAATTGTAGGGACATCTAGGACATTTGTAAATTTTATTATTAAGAGCCTTAAAGTAGTACAACTTAATGAAGGTCTGGAGTCGATCTGATGATGGAGACGAAAGACAGTAGAGAGAATTCCGTAACGATAGACCGCAGTTACCTTGTGTTTGGGCTTGATTAATTTGTACTGTCGAGAACTTTACACCTAGAAAGAAAGATTTTCAGTCTACACGTCACTAAAAATAGTGAAAAAAAAAATTTAACAAAAAAGAAACCGACTTCAAACAAAACTAAAAACTGAAAAATGAAATTTACTTAGCACAAAGTTAGTATAATTATTCTGATTGATCAGATATCATTAAATATAATACTGAAGTCCATAATATTTATTCAAGTTTTCAGATATATCCTTCTGTTAATATAATAAAGGAAGTCAGTAATCTATAATATCCTGATTCGTATCAATGTCAAAAACATATTTTGTATTTAGGTACTTCTTCTATACAAATGACGCCGTTTATATTTATTTGAGTTCCATTTCTTGGGAATTGATTACAATAACTGAAATTTATGTTCAATTTCCTTTCCATTACGAACAATAATCTATGAATGATTGGTAATAGAAACTCGACCGTATCTCATTTCAAACTAATAAGAAATTACCCTTGTTCGGTACTCAATCTATCAGTATAAATAACGTCTTTATTAATAACAGTGATAGAAGCTGTATGATTGAACTATAATTAGGATTCCGGCAGACAGAGAGCGGTCAGGCGTTCAAGTATTTCGCGTTTGCATTCTGCGTTCGAGCGCGCAGTTACTCACAAACCCCGCTATTGGTTTATCGACGCGCTCAGCACGCTTCCTAAGTGAATAATAATTATCTTTATAGTAAACATAATTAGCTCTCGTTCCCGTGGGAACACGGAGATTAAACATAGCCTTTGTAGCCCCGGGATAAAGTAGCATTTCAATAGTGTAAGATTTTTTAAATCAATTCAGTGGTTTTAAATCAATTAAATTACCTTTCTTCAATTTCTTTCAATTCAATTAAATAATTAAATTTTATAAATTAAATTCCACTCTTTACCTTACCAACTTCTCCATCTAAAGGTTGCCTGGTAGAGATCGCTTTTAGCGATAAGGCCGCCCATTGTATTGCAATCAGTATATAATATATGTCATCTTAAGTTATTGAACTGGCGTACAATAAAGTGTACAATAAATAAATAAATAAATAAATCTGTCCTCTTTATAATTTTATTGGTAGAGATACTAAAAACGCAAAACGGACTTCTCGGACGCTTGACCACGTTAACGCTCTCTGTCTGACAGAACCCTTATATCCATACAAATAATCATTTTGGTAACTTGTTATGTTCTGAAGTTTCATCTCCGATAATCCATGTACCTGTGTTATTATTGTTTATATAGACCTAATGGATTAAGTTCCATTGACTACCGTTTTTGTATCCTAATCATTTATTGCTAAGATTGTCTGGAAAAGATTATTATTATCTCAATTACTTAATAGAATAACGTCCTCGTAATGATTAAGCACAGGATCCTAGAAATATAGTTCACTTTTTGATTCTCCTTTTTCAGTTTGAGAGAAATCATAAGAAAGAATGTACGACAGAAGACGCGAGCAACGGCTAGCCTAGTTACATTACATTCTGTTGTAATTAATACAAAGTTATTAAATAAATATTATTATTTTTCAGGTTGTAACTCTCATTTTGTCCCACAAACATTTATTTACTCAGCTGCGTGCGTGGGTGTCAGAATTTATCCCTGTCTTTTTCAAAGCGGTCACAGTATTTCCCGGCTCAAAAGGGGTTTTGTGTAGGTACATTTTAATGTGTATTTTTCAACCGAGTTCAAACTAAAAACAAACATTTTCCATGCGTGGACAGAAATGTAGGAGTGAAAATGTCCCTTGTTTCATTTTATTTATTGTATCTAATATGAGACAAAGTGCCTGACCTGATAGGAATATCCCATAGGCTAGATAAATAGTATAGCTATACTATAAGTATGCAATGTTGTTTATACATAATGCGATCTGCGTTGCATTTGATCAGACCGGTGCCCACAGTACGCAATCTGTGTGCCATAGCTTTAAAATAAATTAATCCAAAATATTTATCACTATTCACAAGTATTTCATGTAACAGAGACAGAACAGTTCGTGTTGTAAAAAATAATAGATCACGGTGTGTCGTGGCTTTGCCTTCACATGGCCAACCAAATAAATAAATCTTCGTGGAATTGGCAGTGGTTGACAATTCGCCAAATGTGTTTGGCATCGAATGTTAGATAGGCCTGTCAATAACTGTGGTTTTAAGGCTGATTGGACCCGTGTGTTGCTAATGTTCAATCAGTTACGTAAAATGAAATTTATATACATGCATTTGGCTAGGTATCTATAATATGTAATTGGCAATATATATTATATACCTACATAAGATAATAGAATTTTAATGAAACCATTTATTCAAGTGTCAATAATAAATGGTACACATTTTAATAAATGGGTAAACGAGATTCATGATCAATGTAATTAATTCAGAGGTATATAAAGCTGGACTGGGATAGATGGAATGAACAATAGCTCATCAATTGAGTAACTGCACGTGTCACTCCAGCTTTTTCGGTTAATCCTTTTAAATTCTTATAGGCTTTTCTCTTTGGAACGCATTTACCTATTTTCTATTTCTGGTTCACAGTAAAATAAATCTCATCTAATTATATCTCTCGCCCTTTCTGATAATACGCTATCATTTTGAGCACTATCGAAAATGCCTTATTTTTTGTTGCTTAAATCAATGAAAAAGTAAAAACATAGACACATTATGTACTTGGTATATCTTTCTAATTTAATTTATAACATGAATATATTGATTTAATATCGGAGAAGAATACCGGCAAGAGCTGAACGTCAAATTATGACTTTGTATATTTAACTGCCAAATTGGTCTTGAGGTCGAAATGTGCGACTGCGGATCACGAGGTCGTGGGTTCGATTCCCACCGGAGAGCAAAATTTGCGTGACCCATAAATGTTTGTCTCAAGAGTTTGGGTGTTTCTATCCATACTAATATTATAAAGCTGAAGGGTTTGTTTGTTTGTTTGAACGCTAGGATCTCAGGAACTACTGGTTGGATTTCAAAAATTCTTTTACCGTTTGATAGTACATTTATCGAGGATGGCTATAGGCTATATCACATCACGCTAAGACGAATAGGAGCGGAGCAGCAATCAATAATGTTTTGAAAACGGGAAATATTTTTTACCGTCTGAGAGCTTACGAGGCGTACGCTGCGCAAATGGTTACCGTTACGTAAAAATTGTGTATTACAAAATTGTTTCTCCTAAAAAGTTCTAAACAAAAGTCCGCTACAGCATATGTCTATATTTTAAGGTTCGCTCACAATAACTTAATTTGTCAATCTATTAAGGTTCGCTCACAATATAATGAAACTGAAGAGTTTGTTTGTGCTAGGATCTCAGAAACTACAAGTTTCATTTCAAAAACTATTTAACAATTTAATAGTCCGTTTATTGAGACTGGCTAATGGCGATATAACATCACGCTTAGACGAATAGGAGCGGAGCAACCAGGAATAATGTTTCGAGAACGGGGATTATTTTTTTCTTTCGAGAGCTTCCATTGCGGACGCTGCATAAATAGTGTATTGCAAAGTTAAAGTAACGTAAAAATTGTGTATTGCAAAACTGTTCCTCTTAAAAAGTTATTAAAAAAAGTGCGTTACAGCAAATATGCGAATCTTTTAAGGTTCTCTTACAATAACCCTCTTATTGAGTTTTAAAGTTGTAGCATTTATTTTCTATAGATGCAGTATTTAGGATGTGAAAGCAGCCTTATCGAGTTATCTTTTTTTAATCGGTTGTCAGTGGTGACATTTCTGCTGTCAGAATGACAGGATGTCATAAGTTCGGTGACGAAGCGTTTCGCATTTAAAGGAACGGGTTTTGTTAAGATTTTTCGTGAAAGACAGGACTTTAGACCGAGACCTGCTTTGGGGTAGTTGGAGGTCCTTTGGCTTTTGCTCTGAGACTGTGCCGCGAATCAGTTTTTCGCTCAAGCGCGATTATTTGTTACCTCGCGTGGCCTAACGGGCTGTGATTGGGTTGCTGCATTGCATCTTGCTACATTTTACCCAGAAAACTGGTGAGTCACTTCTTCTTTTGCAAAGCGGGTCGATTGTCGTCTGTCGCGCAGCCAAGATCTTAATTTGTCGTTTCTCTCATGACAGGGTTTTTTACTACGGGGCTAGTTGCCGGATGAGATATTTGGTGCCGCACCTATAAGTTAGTGGGCTGCACGTGGTACGACAACGTGGAAGTGCGGACTACACGAGCTTCTCATGTGAGAGGTATCTGCCGTCATCACCTGGCAGTAACAACAGGCAGTCACTCTCACTCAGCTCACTCTGCAGGCCAGTAAATCCACTACTTATGTGTAGCCTAGTAGTATTAATACCTGAGCCCTGACTTTACTTCTGTGTACCTGTGATATTTGTGTCTATCAGTGAATAAGCTCTCTGTGTGTCTCTGTGTATCTCTGTGTACTTAGTAAATATATGTGTGTACACCCTATTGTCTGTTTTCGTGAGAGCCCTAGCCTACCCTTGCACACAGACTGGAAACTTAGAAATAAGGCGCCCTGGGATAGAGTTCTCTGCATAGCTACCTCGCGCTAGTTGGTGAGTAACACTGATCATCTTAGTGTTACAAAGTATGAGCGACGCGACGGGAGTAAACCAGGTTTGCAGTGGCCAAGTGCGAGCCGGACTCGCACACGATGAGTTCCATACCGAAAAACGGATGGGTGGAAGTAAAAGCGACGGGAAACATTATATAACTTTAACACCTCATTCCTTCTCACTCTCTTGTGACGCAAACGAAGATTAGCGGTTCAGCTCTAATGAATACAAGCGACGCGACGCGACGGGAATAGGTAAGCGCGACGGGGGTAAATGCAACGAGAATTATTATAATACTCGAAATATTAATACCATACCTCTCTCTTTCTCACTCTCATGTGACGCAAACGAAGTTGCGCGGGTCAGCTAGTGTATGATAAGTATGAATATAAAGGTATATAAGTATAAATATTCGTGGTCTGATACCCATAACACAAGCAGGTTATTCCCAGCTGTAACGTAACGGGAGTCAAGGGTGTCGGTGTGGACTTCCCAAGTCCCGTGTTACAATAGTTTGATTTGTAAAAGAAGATTACCTGGATAACAGCAGCCGGAGATACAGTGGACCTTTTAGGTTAAGGGCCGTGTTGTCTTGCTAGTAAACCCCTGTTGCAGTGAGTTCGTGAAAGAAAAACCAGTGTATATTATTTTCACCACGTTTAATGGTCTACAATACAAAAACCACAGGCCTTGTGGTATATCAAACGCACTACTTAGCCTATATATATATGGCAGGATGTACCAGTATTACTCCAGTTAGAATACTTATATCTACACACACTTTACTTACTTGCTATAAACTTATATCAGATCTATTGACCTGGCCGGCTCTTGCGCCGATGCGATGAAATTATTTCATTTGACACAATTAACTAAACATCACCTTGTGACGTGGCTAACAAAATATACTTTAATCTAGCGACCTAGAGATGGATCCATTCTGGTTAACATTATTATAATCTATGATTTAAAGGCTAAATAAATCTAGTTACATTCTCGGGTCGTTATGCAGCCTCCTGAAGGTGAACTACGTTGTTAAACTGTCGGTGGACTATCGCGTAGGCACCGCTAACCAACGAGATGCAGTAATCAACCTCGCGTATGGATGTATAAGAAGAATCCTGGTGGCCCTCCTTGGTGCCAAGTAGTGAAAAAGAAATGCACGTGGCGTAAAAAAGAGAATAAAAAATGCCGGTGCGAGAACCGGTTACCGCTACAAAGCCGGGCTCGTCAGCGGCGCGCAGTCCCGTCTGTGGATCACGCGTCCCACGCTGATGGGTTCACGGGGAAGAATTCCTCCGTGTTGGGATTCCGCCAAGGGACGGGCAGGTATTCCCAGCAATAATAGGTAGGTACTCCAAAGACCCGCTACAACAAAAGTTACGCGTCATTAGCAATCAGCACGCACTTCACAGACCGCGATTATTACAAGGTCTATCTAGCTTATAAATACCTTTTTGCGGGTCCTGTGATGGTACGAATTGCTCTTGAAGAGACACCTTACGGGTCTTCTCGCTCGAGAGAAAAAAATGCCGACTGCCTCCATCTTTGCTTTTCGTCTCTTCCCCTTCCCACCAAGCCAAACCCGCTTGGTCAGTTACATCTACGGTCCGTTTCATTTCACTCATCCCTCACGTTCCGTTCGTGACTTTTATTCCTCCACTTCTCATACGCCATACACGATTAGGGCTTTATCGCATTAACGCCATGTCATTAACTGAAGCTAAAACTATCCTGTACATTAACCATCCTATCCTCTTAAGCGAATATTTTATCCACTATTTGACATAATGTTCTACGTTACGCGGAACGTGAATTCTGGTGTGACCACTCCGAAATTGATCCGCTCGTAAACTATATATAAATTATCATTAGTTCCAAATCTGTTTACTAATTTAATATACCTATTATTTATTCTAATCTAGATTTATTGTACACTAAATAAAACTATTTTTTTTATGTTCTTTTTTTTTTTTTATTCCTAAACTATTTCGTTGACAAGGATCAGTCATTGTCACTGTCAAAATGACAATGTCAGATTCACGACGTCTAACCTATGTGTATGTGTAGTATTGTGACTGGATGTAAACACGGAATAAAACGACAGAAAGATATCGAGTTTAATATCTTTGTGTTAATGTGCTTAATGTATGAACTCCTCGTTATCACGAGACAAAAAGAGAGTATTATACTAGAACGTATGGATAATGTGTTGGTGAGTATTGCAGAGTGTTACAATACCCCCTTTCTCGGGAAAAGAGGTAAACCGACAGGTTTACCGAAAGAAACAGCCGGGGTAACCGGGAAAAAGTGGTTACTTAACCGACTCCAAAAAGGATTAAAAAAATACCGAGAAATAAAAGAATAAAACTTCAGAACGCTGCTAGCAATAGTTATTCTTCTGACTGCCCTTTAGAATGATCACAGCTGGATAGGTATTCCTTTCAAAACGCGTACTTCACTCTTCCATACCTCACACAGTATTTCATATTTATCTATGTACATTCATTCGTCATCCTTTCCATATTAATAATAATTATAATAATACATATAATAATATTTAAAGCTTATTTTCCACCTATCATTCAGTCATGCACTTATCCTTCCCTTTCTTATTTGCTCCTATCATTCCATAATTATTTACATGCTGTCATTCATCAGTCTTATATTCTGTAAGAGTTTTTCATACTTTGGCCAATCGTACTGTCGGTCAATCATTTGACTGTCAAGAAAAACAACTTTTTTGCTCATGCGTTGTTAAGTATCATATCATATAAACATTAACTGTAAGAATAAGAACACAACGTAAAAACACAAACGGCAAAGCAATTATTAATTGCATACATTAGTTTCGATAAATGCTTGCCTAGCCCTACGATCAAAAAAAAATCTTGGGTTCGGAGTAAATACCACTAGACAAGCAACAATATCGGACAGGGTGTGTAAATAATTTAATCTACACGCAAGATGTCCTTTACATGAAATTTACCAACAGATCCTGACGATAACTCGCGTAGCTCATACACTACATCTGACAACCTCCTTTCAACCGTGCACTTCACAAATTTCGGCGCCAGCTTGGCGGAGAAATACTTCGCTGCGTTAGATTGTACGAAGTTCCTTCGCCAGACCACATCGCCTATTTTCGCTGTGAAGGGTCGTCGTCTTAGGTTATAATGTTGTGAATTTTTCTGGTACGCCTGAGTTAATGCATCTACTACCTTGTCAAAAATTTTTCCCAATTCCAACAACGATGATGCCGCTGCGCTTCTATCGCCTATGGTCAGATCATCAGCTGATGTTGGTAAATCCCTAAGAATTGAATGGAATTGACCGTCAGTGACTATTTCACGACCGGTGGCTAAGAAGTACGGTGTGTATCCCGTTGCTAGGTTCACCGTGCTATTCAGTGATAGCTGAATTTGCTGAAGGTATTTGGACCAATTACGTTGATCTTGTTCAACTAGTATGGATAAACAGACTTCAGCGGTTTTGTTATACCGTTCGACTGTATTCGCTTGCGGTGCATAATGCGCCGTATAGAAAATTCGAGGGATAGAATATCCATCGCAAAATGATTTAAACGATTTGCTTTTAAATATGGTAGCGTTGTCACAAATAAGAATCGCGGGGGTTCCCCATTTCAAGATCAATTCCTTTTCCAAAAATGAAGTGACCGTTTGAGTGGTTGCAGTACGGAGGGGGTGAAGCCATACAAATTTTGAGAAAACGTCTACAACTGACAGAATGTATATATGACCCGAATATGCTTTAGGTAATGGGCCTATAATATCTATTGACAACGTGTGCATCGGAACGTCCACCTCCTTTTGATTTGTCATGAGTCCGTGAGGTGGTGAATTTGAGTGTTTATATGCTTTACACTTGTCACACCGTGTGACAAATTCCTTAACATTTTCAAACATATTTGGCCAATAATAATGTTCCCTAATTTTCAAATACGTTTTTTGAACTCCTGGGTGTACACTACAGAAGGAGTCATGGTTTTCCTTGATGCATTCATCGACCAGCTCTTTAGGAATTACTAACCTCCAATTGTTTTTTGAAGTACAAGAGCCACCTTTGCAAAATCTAAACAAATTGTTGCCTAGGATCTGAAAATTTTTGAAACGAGTAGGCATAGTTTTACAGCCGTTATACATCTTCTTATACCACTCATCAGAAGTTGAAGAAAGTTCTTGATTGAAAGTAATAGCATCGACCGAAATTCGGGATAGTGCATCTGGTACGACATTAAGCTTACCTGCCTTATGGCAAATGTCAAAATTAAAAGTGGATATCTGCATTGCCCATCTGGCCAACCTGCCTGAGGGGTTATTTAAAGACTTAAGCCACTTTAAACTCATATGGTCAGTGATGACCGTGAACTTAGTACCTTCTATGTAAGCACGAAAATGATTTATGGAATCCACTACCGCGAGCAGTTCACGCTCTGTTGTACTGTAATTTCTCTCAGGTTTTGCCAGTAAACGTGAAAAGAAAGCCACAGGACGCTCGATTCCATCTATGTCCTGCGTCAAAACACTACCAATGCCTACGGATGATGCGTCGCAATGAAGCACGAAAGGTTTCGAAAATTCTGGCGACGCCAAAACTGGAGCTGTTATTAAAGCATTTTTAAGGGTATTGAAAGAATCCTCAGCTGCTTCGGACCATTGGATGCCGTCACTGCCTTTCTTCTTACCTACCAACGCTGTCATAGGTGCTATGATGGTGGAAAAATCCTTAACAAACCTACGATAGTATGAACATAGACCTATAAATCCTCGTAGCTGCTTGGCAGTTTTAGGCTGTGGGAAATTCTGAATGCTGCTCAGCTTCTCTGGGTCAGTGCGCAAACCTTGTGTATTGATGATGTATCCCAAGTATCTAAGCTCTCCTTTGCAAAATTCGCACTTTTTTAAGTTGATAGTGAGACCAGCGTCACTAAGCGACTTCTTTACAGCAGCAAGTATCTCCATATGTTCAGAAAATGACTCTGTGGCAATCAGAAGATCGTCCAGATAACAAAAAACTTTTCCGTCAAATTTGTGCAGAAATAGCGAATCAACTAGCCTTTGCATTTCAGCTCCCGCATTGGATAATCCGAATGGCATTCTTTTAAAATGAAAAAGACCTCTATTAGGGACTACGAAAGCTGTTTTCTCACAAGAAGTACCTTTGCCGTCTATTCCATCCTGACTTGACAAACTGACCTGCCAAAAACTCGATGATAAATCAATTGAACTAAGATAATGTGCTCCTCGCAGATTGTCCAAAATCGAATTTATATAAGGAAGTGGGTACGAGTCTTTAACCGTGACATCATTGAGCTTACGCGCGTCGAGGCAGAATCTCCATGATCCATCTTTCTTTGGGATCATGACAACCGGGTTGGACCATGGTGACCTCGACGGTTCGATGACATCGAGCCTCAACATCTCGTCCACCTCCCTATTCAATGCTGTCAACTTAGCAGGCGATAAAGGGTAATATCTTTGTTTAATAGGCTCTCCCTGTGTAATAATTTTATGTGTAACGATATGCGTTTTCCCTAAACCTTTTTTTTCTGATGAAATTGACTCAAAGTCATTCATTACTTTTTGTAGATGTTTGGCTTGTTGAGATGTTAGATCATCTCTGGGTATTAAAGCTTTCACCTCACACAACGCACTGCAAGCACTATAACTTGTGGAGTTGCCTCTCCTCACGACATCTCCAAACTTAAAAATGTCCACTAGACCAAATGCATCAGCGAAATCCATACCGCACAAGATTTCGTGATGTATGTCAGGGCAAACTAGAAAATTAAAGTGGGCAGTTATCCCATTACAAGTTATTGGCAAAGACATTATGCCAATGACTTTAATTTGTGATAAATCCGCTAAAAATACTGCTGGCACGACTGAAGCATCCCTAGCATGTAATGTCCATCCAAGTCTTTGAAAATATCGATGCTTATTCGCACCTAAAACTGATAAATGTGCCCCAGGATCGAGCAATGCTTCGAAATTACGGTCCTTTACTGTGAATTTAACAAACAACCGATTATCCCCTACGAATGACGATATTTCAGGCGAAGAGACTGTTTGTGTGTGTAACGACTTGCTCGGGGGCCCCATCAGTTTTTTTTATTAAGTGTCTGTGTAGTAGACTGCGAGCGCAAGCCTGTGTTACATTGGGTGCAGTTCCTAATCGTCACCCTCTTAGCACCGCACTTGAAACATATTATGCCTGGTATTGACCTACACACCTTATAACTATGGCCGACTTTTTTACATTTAAGGCAAGTAATAGGTGAGCCGCGCCTGTCAGGTAATTTGCCGACGCTGACTGCATTGAGTTCGCGCTTGCCAACCGGTTTAGATTGACATAAAACACCAGAATAAGCCTCATAATTCTTGGACACGTTGACCAATTGGTCAAAGGTAGTAATATCATTGATGGCTAATAGTTGGGCGTATGTAGGTAGCAAATTGTGTTTTATAATTTCAAGTAGGTTGTCGCTTGCAATAGGATATGTTAGTCTATTGTTTAAATCCTGGATATCTAAAATAAAGAATGATACAGACTGACCTAGCTTCTGCTTTTTTTCACGAATTTGTCTCTCTATGTTGTAGTTGTAATCCTTTGATTGAAAGAATTTTCGAAATTCAACGCAAATATCAAACCAAGAGTTAATTTTATGTTGGATTGTTCTATGAAACTTGAGTGCGGTGTCAGATAACAGTTCTGAAAAACCTCTTACTAATGTTGTATCGTCAATCTGTCGTGCGATACGTGTTTCATTAACCCTAAGGAGGAAGTCGTCAATATCTGACTCTCCGTTATACTTGAGTTTAAGGGAAGCTAAATTCAATGATTTGTAGTACACATGCGCACTGGGGGGCGGTGCAACTACTTGTGTTATACCATTACCTTGGTTCATGTTGTCAAAAATTTCGCTAGTTTTAATGGGGAATGTCTTATGTGCGTGTGCTATCGGTTCTTGTGCCACGTATGTCTCTTGTGTGTTGCTGTGAGAGGCAGCATAATGGGTGGTCGTATTAGAGACTATGGATGTCGTAAACGTTTCGGGAGCCAAAGATGAAGTCCGGTTCACGTTGACTCGGGGACGTGTATTTACGGTATCCATAGGTATGTGTACCTCTAAAGGTCGTGTATACGGGCTAGAAGTTACCTGCATAACGTTCCGACTATGCACCGGTGAAGCAAATTCACTTGCATCAGTATCTGGAGTTTTTGACATTTTTTATAAATAAGTTCTTAATATCTAGTTTGTATTTAGCCTAAAATGCTCTAGTCGTAGTAGTAGTAATGGTATAATCACTGTAGCAATGCCACAGACACAACAAAGTTATGTTTCAAAAGTATGTTCGTAAAAATTACTATGAAAAAATTCAATTTTGTTAATAAAAACAAAACCTGCAACTATTTAGTCCTGATCCTTGTGTATTTAAGCTCTAAAGGGTGTACAAGATCAGATAAAACTATAAAAACAACCAATATGTTGATATTTAAAAAGTTGATTTTTGTCGGGAGAACGATAAGACAAAAAAACTCAAATTTGCTCACAAAATCGAAAATTGACACAAGACTTTATCTGGTCCTAGTGTTTATCAATGCAGAATGGTGCACCGAATCAGATAGAAGTTTAAAAATCACCAATATGTTGATACTTAAAAAGTTGATTTTTGCCGGGATGAGAACGACAACTCATAAAACACAAATCTGTTCACAAAAACAAAATTTGCACATATTTTGGTTTGGTTTCTTACTGTCATTAACTCTAAGCAGTGTAAGCAATTATATTAAACACTTAAACCATCCAGATGTCAATATTTAAAAAATGTTGTTAGTTCTGGATGAAACTTTTGTTAAAGAAAAAAAACTTAAATTTGCATAAATAAGTCAAAATTTACACATTTTGTGGTCTGGTCTTCACGGATATGAATTCTTAATAGGGTGAGTGACCAGATTCAATATCTATAAACCATCAATATGTCAATATTTAAAATTTTGACATATTCCTGAGGGAACGGTGAAGTATGAACTATTAATTTTCTTAAAGTAAAGCTACTGCTTTCAAGCCTAGATACAACAATAAAAATTGTATCCCTCAAAAGATAAACACAAAGGAAATTCCCCCCCGAAGCTCAATTGCAACAATGGTTACCAACTAATTTCAATTGAATTCAGGCGCTGTACATGCAGCACTTTAATAGGTAATCACAATAAAATAAAGTTCGGGCGCCATGTAACGTAACGGGAGTCAAGGGTGTCGGTGTGGACTTCCCAAGTCCCGTGTTACAATAGTTTGATTTGTAAAAGAAGATTACCTGGATAACAGCAGCCGGAGATACAGTGGACCTTTTAGGTTAAGGGCCGTGTTGTCTTGCTAGTAAACCCCTGTTGCAGTGAGTTCGTGAAAGAAAAACCAGTGTATATTATTTTCACCACGTTTAATGGTCTACAATACAAAAACCACAGGCCTTGTGGTATATCAAACGCACTACTTAGCCTATATATATATGGCAGGATGTACCAGTATTACTCCAGTTAGAATACTTATATCTACACACACTTTACTTACTTGCTATAAACTTATATCAGATCTATTGACCTGGCCGGCTCTTGCGCCGATGCGATGAAATTATTTCATTTGACACAATTAACTAAACATCACCTTGTGACGTGGCTAACAAAATATACTTTAATCTAGCGACCTAGAGATGGATCCATTCTGGTTAACATTATTATAATCTATGATTTAAAGGCTAAATAAATCTAGTTACATTCTCGGGTCGTTATGCAGCCTCCTGAAGGTGAACTACGTTGTTAAACTGTCGGTGGACTATCGCGTAGGCACCGCTAACCAACGAGATGCAGTAATCAACCTCGCGTATGGATGTATAAGAAGAATCCTGGTGGCCCTCCTTGGTGCCAAGTAGTGAAAAAGAAATGCACGTGGCGTAAAAAAGAGAATAAAAAATGCCGGTGCGAGAACCGGTTACCGCTACAAAGCCGGGCTCGTCAGCGGCGCGCAGTCCCGTCTGTGGATCACGCGTCCCACGCTGATGGGTTCACGGGGAAGAATTCCTCCGTGTTGGGATTCCGCCAAGGGACGGGCAGGTATTCCCAGCAATAATAGGTAGGTACTCCAAAGACCCGCTACAACAAAAGTTACGCGTCATTAGCAATCAGCACGCACTTCACAGACCGCGATTATTACAAGGTCTATCTAGCTTATAAATACCTTTTTGCGGGTCCTGTGATGGTACGAATTGCTCTTGAAGAGACACCTTACGGGTCTTCTCGCTCGAGAGAAAAAAATGCCGACTGCCTCCATCTTTGCTTTTCGTCTCTTCCCCTTCCCACCAAGCCAAACCCGCTTGGTCAGTTACATCTACGGTCCGTTTCATTTCACTCATCCCTCACGTTCCGTTCGTGACTTTTATTCCTCCACTTCTCATACGCCATACACGATTAGGGCTTTATCGCATTAACGCCATGTCATTAACTGAAGCTAAAACTATCCTGTACATTAACCATCCTATCCTCTTAAGCGAATATTTTATCCACTATTTGACATAATGTTCTACGTTACGCGGAACGTGAATTCTGGTGTGACCACTCCGAAATTGATCCGCTCGTAAACTATATATAAATTATCATTAGTTCCAAATCTGTTTACTAATTTAATATACCTATTATTTATTCTAATCTAGATTTATTGTACACTAAATAAAACTATTTTTTTTATGTTCTTTTTTTTTTTTTATTCCTAAACTATTTCGTTGACAAGGATCAGTCATTGTCACTGTCAAAATGACAATGTCAGATTCACGACGTCTAACCTATGTGTATGTGTAGTATTGTGACTGGATGTAAACACGGAATAAAACGACAGAAAGATATCGAGTTTAATATCTTTGTGTTAATGTGCTTAATGTATGAACTCCTCGTTATCACGAGACAAAAAGAGAGTATTATACTAGAACGTATGGATAATGTGTTGGTGAGTATTGCAGAGTGTTACACAGCTTACTTTGGGATCAGATAGCGTTGTGTGACATGTCCGTGAATATTTATTTATTATTATTATTTATTATATAGGATATTCCGACAGATATAATTTGCAGCTGTCCTCATCGCAAGACTGTGAGGAAAAGCGCACCCAGAGTGACAGTGATTGTTTCTTCAAATAAACTAGTTTTGAAAACCTTCATAAACCGGTCGCAAAACCTTTTATAAATTCATAGAATAAAGATTTTACACACAGTACTCTAACGTGAAGTCCAACAACCATACTCACAAACTCTTACACTTATAATATTGATAGGATAGTAAAACGTAAAATTAAACTTGGTGACCAATCTATTTTCGTTAACGCCTCGAATCACAATTTGATTACTGATCTCCGTTCACTATCAGACGATCTCACGTACGGGTTGGATCCACAATTATAGGGCTGGTATTCTACGGGTACAGTCCTTTGTTGCTGTCATTTAGTTAACGTAACATTAGTTTTGTTCTATAGTTTGGAATATAGCAAGCTTCCACATACGATAACGTTTAAAAGAGCCTATATTAGATGACAAGATTATGCCGCATCAAAATATGCTTTTGTTAAATTGTATATTAATTTTACGTAATGTATGAAATAATCATTAAATCAGCCCCAAATTTTGAGAGGAATGCATTTTATGACTTCAATTCTTATCGACGCGAAAGAAGAAAAATATGCCAATTAACTTTAACTTACATAGTTTTTTTCGATTTTGAATAATGAGTTTTAACTTATTACAACTAAATTAAGCCATTAATTACTAGATTTCCTAGCTTAAAGGACGCGTGTTTTTATGGTCAAGATCGTTAGCCCCATCAACGACCTTAATGGATAAATATATGATTAAAGATTATTATATAATGCTTTCAGTGTAAATGAATGACCATGATCTAATGCCATTTTCCTGACTATAGGTCTACTTACCCTGATTCATAAAACATCATTCTACTTTAACCTTTCCGCGTCGATACAAATTTAGTTTCAATCATTCAAATCGATCAAATCATGGCACTCCACTGCTGGACCTAGGACTCTCTCAATTTACGTCACAATACATGGTCCTGCGCTTTGGATTATAGTGCAGCGCCATTTAAAAGACATGTATAAATGGACACACACAGGTCAAAAGCACTCGAAGCCAGCGGGCTTGCATAAAACGTTTAATGAATGTAGAGGAAGCTAGTGAAGTATGTAAGGACAGAAGCAAATGGCATTATGCAGATTCATGCACATGAGTATAATGTGTGATGTATGTACGTATAACTGGAATTAATACACTAGCACTTAAACATAGATTGCAGATTAAAGATAGAAGAAGAGCGACCACGGGCGCTGCAACGTGCTCGAAACGTCGGTGAATGTAAGTAAATAGTATTTCGCGTGAAGTCCCGAATTCTATAAGTATGAGATTAAAGATCTTCAAAATAGAAACTTAAAAAAGAAATCTTAGTAACAAATTGAAACTGCCTTTGAGAGAGATATTTTTTTTATCTTTGACTAGCTCATTGTTGTATCAAAACATTTTCAGACAAGTGTCGTACATAATAAGGTTCTGAATAATGGGATTCTTATAATAAGTGTAACAAAAAAGCCTTGTAATTTCATCAAGTCAATTTTATAAACTAAATCTAAAACAATTTAGCCTTAAATATAAGCAGTTACATGTTATGATTAGAAATGTAAACATAATTGAGTTTGATCTCAATAAAAAATCAATGGTCTCTGTGAAGTGTCCGATGTCATTACAACTTGCAATCACTGCAGTTTCTGTTTTAGAAGTTAGCAGAAACTATTGTATTTTTCTTTTGATGCGTAAGGTGTAGAACCGTGTATTGTGGCCTAAACTGGGAGAAGCCTGTGTCTAGCAGTGGACTGCTTTAAGCTCATTTGGTTGATTGATTGAGAAACTTTTTTGCAATCTAGACTGCTTTTTTTCTAGCGATTTTATTCAAATTAGAAGAATAATTTTTATTAATGCCTACATTGTATCATAAAATTTTAACCCTTTCTTCGTCATCTTAAATTACTTGGAAATACAGTACTTAAAGTTAACTTTTTTTTTTTTTTTTTACTACTTAGGTGGCAGACAAGCTTACGGCCCACCGGAAGGTTGGTAACCGTAGCCTATAGACGTTTGCAACACCAGAGGCGCTACACACGCGCAGCCGACCCGGGCGCAGGTTGTGACGACCCACAGTTGAAATTTTTCAAGCCGCCCGTAGGGCCTTCAACTTGGCTTAACGACTGCCATTTTACTGGCAACCGGGACCAACGGCTTAACGTGCCTTCCGAAGCACGGAAACGCTCGTAAATAATTGTCACAAAGTGGTCCACGTGGTGGTCACCCATCCATGTCTGGCCATAGTAAATGTTGCTTACTGCAGTGATCGTTTACAGAACACTGGGTCCGCGGGAAAACTACTAACTTATTCCTACATCCTACATTATACGTCTAGTTTGTCATAGCAACGGTTACAATAAGGAATCTATCTAAAATTGGCCTTAACAGGATATACATAATGTGCAGGATTAAGGTTATTTTACAGTCAATGCCTGTCCATTTCAACACAGAAGTGGGCTCACGACAACTTATAAGTGGGACAATAACTAAACAAAAATATACCTGTGCTTATTCCTTCGGGGATAAAGTCGTGACTATTATATATTTATGTATGTATGATTAATCGAAAACTGAATTAGGTTTAGAATGACGTAGCGATCATTGACTTTTTTCAAAATAAATATAGGTATATATGTATTGTCTGCATACATTATTATATCGAGCGGTTAGCTTTATTACACGATCGCTGCGTTGCTTATGTAATAAATCCCGAAGGATTGGGTTTCACATTTGCTATTCATGGGAAGTTGGACACATGGTTTACAATAATAATATTTATCCAAAGGCTTTAACATGTGCACAAAACTTTACATAAGTGATACAGATTATTTGGTCTCATTCTAGGAGCTTTTAAGTTTGTAACATTGATATATCTTTTTATGAGAAATTTTATTTTATAAATAGAAAATTGTTATAAAATGAATAATAATTAGCTAAGCTCACATGAAAAGTTTTGACAAAACTGTGTCTAAAATAAAATTTGTAAACAGATAAAATAGAAGAATAATAGTTTTAAGTAGAGGGCACTGCCCTGAACCTATAAATATAAACTAAGTTTCCAACTAATTTATATCAGGATTATAAACTCAGACGTTTCGTAATCTGAGCCTTGGAAACAATACCTTTAAATCCCCGGTTAAGTAGTTTGTGCTGTATGTTAATAGATCCGCCAGACATACTTGTTTTTTAACTAAACTCACAAATAGAATGAGTGTCTCCTGTATAAAATAGCCAAAACTTTAAAATGTGTGTGTATTTATTGTTATAGGTAATTATATTCATGTACAGGTACATGTGGCATTTCTCAACTGAGTTTAATTTCATTGAGGTATGTGCACTGTTGCTATCTACGAGTATGTTCAAAATGCGAAGATAAAACCGCTGGAATTGATTTAAAGTTTGTTAAAAATATAGACTGACTTGCTTCAGCTTTTTACACAACTGTAGGACGAGTATTAGGCAAAAAGAAAGATGTTGGGTTTATCGATCTATGAGTGTTTGCTCTTTTCTATCACTTCAGAATAAATTCAAAGGTACCCCTTATTGTTATGTTACTAAATAGTTTTGATAGAACCATGCATTTTTTTTTAAATTAACCACCTACATCAACAAATTTGATGAGAAGGTCTAAACTATATTTTTCGATGAACTTTCGATTTAAAAAGAAATACAAAATCGTGCGTAGATAATTGGTTTTCAACACAAATACACTATATAAGTTACTCACGAAACTTTATGTGCTAGTCGTGCGCCGAATACGAGACACGCGTTCGTCGTCTGATACCCCAAAGTAAGCATTATCTCCACCTCTGAATAATAAAAGCATGGGTCCACAGATACCGTGTACTACAACCAGTAGTAATTGCATAACATGTCAGTATGGGTATCGAGATTCCTTTACGCTGGATGATTTACGACCTTCGCTATCGTTTATCGTTTCCTTAGTAGTTTTTTTTTTATTAGGCTTCTGTTTGGTCTGGTTATCAGCAAGTGCGAATGTCGCTTATTCCTCGGTTCAAAATCGATACAGATTCCATGTTTGGAATGTGGTTAGCTGCAAAACAGGATGCAGCATCAATATTTTGCGGCCAAACTCAGACAGTTACTGTTACGAAAAAACAACTTAGATGCAATTTCAAAAACGAGTGTGTCCGATACTGCGAACGAAAGTACCTAACAGCCACGAACATGATGTCATGATGAGACAATAACTTGCATTTTTCTTTTGTTGAATGAAGCTTTTTTGTTTGGCATCCAGTGATCTTGGCTCTTATAATACTAACAGCAGCATATAGGCACTTCCTAGTTTCAAGTAATAGATTACAGTGACTTAAGGGATAAATGGGGATAGTTATAATCTTGAAAAATCCCCAATGCTAATTAAATAAGGAAGAAAGACCTCCTGAAACTACATAAAAATAAGTAACATCTGTTACGCGTGGGTATTACAAATGGGATATAAAAGAAATATAATAACTCGAGCTTTTATTAGAAGCTATAATTTAACATGTGCACAAAAATATAAGATTTAGCACCGCGCGGGTTGATATAATTCATAAACATCTGTCGAGGCAATAAAGCTTTAACGATGGTACACTTTCCATATGCCTTTCTAAACGACATAATTTATATACGATTTAGAATAATAAAATATTTTTTAAACTGGTCTTGAAGGCTTTCCATATTGAAAACGACCTTATCCATACACATTAACGCGTGTCGCAGGTGTCCTTCAGACAAAGAAAGGTAGTCTTTTACATAACTTATTTTAGTTATAATTAATGAGAACTCGAACTTCTTAAAAATCGAAGAAAATCATATTATATCTCCACCTCAAGGATCCCTCAAGCCATGTAGGAGTAATAGTAGTGCGAACAAACGTAAGCACGCAAGTACCACCACACAAATTTATAGCATTCCACAGAAATGCAGTTATGTATGTCCATTTCTTGACCTAAAGGTATATACCTTTTATGGCGTGAAACGTACAACGACTTTAACAATATTTAAGCCAACTACTAACTTATTGAAGCCACTTGTATACCCGCTTAGATTGATAACACTCTATAAAACTGTAAAACATTCTCCTAAACAGAGCCAAATAACAAGTCCAATGCACTGACTTCATTTAAAAGTGCCCGTAATAAACAGTTGCATGAACTAAACAACTTTCACATTTATTTAAGCTAGATTAACATCTCAATTTCCTTGGAGAATTTGCAAGTCAATGTACAGTTAAAATGTAATTTTCTTAATAGAAAGCACAAGTTTTACATCACGAATTCATGAATATTATTAACTAGTTATATTTCTACAGTGTCGGTGTTCCTAAATTTGATTATGGCTTTGTAATTTTTTTTAAGATAAAGTTGTTATTTGTACGAAAATAGCTACCACTTTTTCCGAGGAAGGACAGGTAGAGGTATAATAAATAATACTAAGTAGGGTAAACCACCCAATCGTTGGCACTCCTCCAATTATTGGCACTTTAGGTAATTTTGCCCATTTCTAACAGAAAAAGAATGCTATTTTACTTTTTAATGCATACCTACAACTACATAATGGGCAACACCGAACTGAAATAAACTAGGTTTCCCTTATTTTTCGAAATATACTCTTAACTAAAGTGCCAATAATTCATTCTAAAAGTGCCAATAATTGGGTGGTTTACCCTATATGCCCACATTTCACTAATATATTTTAGTTCCTTTTGTTGGTTAGAATGTGGCCCTTGTAGCGTTTTTATTATTGTAAAACTTAATCAAAACATAGATGTTCTTCATCTTTCATCACACATAGTATAATAACTCGTCACGTCACGTTTTATCCTCAAAGATGTGGATACTCTAACTTTAGATTTAGGCAAGAACGACGTTCTGCAAAAGGGTGCATGCTGGGACTGGATGCGAAAGGCGAAGAAGCGTGTGTTGTGGCGTAAATTGGGAGAGGCCTTCATCCAGGAGTGGACTGCCATAGGTTGATTTGATTGATTGAGGCAAGCTTGCAGTCATTTCAGTACTCTTAGACTAAGTGAATAATGGGCAAATATCTGAAGCTTATGGTTAATGTATAGCTACTATATATAATAATGTTAGAATAAATAGAATATAAATAAAAGAAGAGAACAGATAACAATATTTAATCTGTTTTGAAGTGGATACGTCTGTTGTGTAAACACATTTATCTAATGCATTGACAAACATTTATCTTCATTCATACTACAGATAAACATTAGGGCACTTTACATGGAGATTATTTGTCCAGTTGTTGCCGTTTCAGATAGAAATAGATGTCACATAATTACGCTTAAGTACCTAACGAAATCTACACAGCTTGTTAGACTTTATAAAGTTTAATGAGGCATAAGTAAATTAGAGCTATCTTACTACATACATAGATAATATATAGTCACGCCTTTATCCCCGAAGTAGTAGTACGCCCACATTTGGATGCTGATAAGCAATAATGTGTCAACCCACAAAAAGTCAAATTCAAAGGTTTTGAAATATTTTGATAAAGCATCAAGTATTTTACAATCTGCAAAAGTGTTTCAGGTTCCATAAAACATACAAGTACGAAAAAATTGATTTATATCATAAAACAAATGGGAAATCACATATACCACATTCGTCAATAATGCTTTAAGTTCCTTAACATCATCGAAATTCAAAGTAGTGACATGTATCGTCACGAAAAATATGTTATGAGACTTGACACTGTGTTGCTAAAATGTCATTCAGGGATTCTGCGCTGCGCCAAACAACGAGCTCATAATAAATAATTAAGTTCTTAAGTTATATACCCATTATTAGTATTAAAACACAATAAACCCATGTATTAGTGAGTTGTAAGCAATCCACGTTGGAGTCATCAAGATATGTCAGTAATTTTTGTTATTGAAAGATTGTCATGAGTGATTATTTTATATGTGAAAATATTGCCGGTTTAAATAATATAACGAATGAATTAAATAATTGTGTAGGCATATGTCAACTTTTAAGGTCTCTTTCATGCTATAATGATATGATTTGGACCAATTTGATTGACTCATTGTAACTTTTGTCACTTAACTGATTATTGCTAAACACAACGCAATACCGTATATGTCGTACTATGCAGCATAACACATTGTTGCTAAAAAATTAAAGCTCTCTTAACAGTGCATAAGGTACAGTTTATGGTGCTTGACATATCCGAATATTGACAAACTTTTTATGAGAAATAGTTTTATGTTAAGTACCTTGATATTGTATTGAAAAATCCTTTTTATTCGTAGATCTGATACTATACTCCCACTAAAAAAAATTATATCTATGTTGTTGTGGAGAGATGTCACCGCCAATATAAAGTAGATTGTTTTTCCGGATGTTTAAATTCACTAAGCGGAATTTCCAACGGGAGCTTCAACCACTTGACGTTCATAAGTCGAGTGAACCAGACGGTATACCCGTGATGGTACTCAAACAGTGTGGTCCGGAGTTGTGTCCGGGACTTACACGTCTTTTCACGCTTTCATATTCCATGAAAGTAGTCCCGGCATCGTGGAAGATCGTGCACGTGCTTCCTGTGCCCAAGAAAGGTGACAGGACCGATCCGGATAATTACAGGCCTGCTACTAGGCTTGTAATTATCCGGATCAGTCCTGTCACCCTTCTTGGGCACAGGATGCACGTGCACGATCTTCCACGATACGGGGACTACATCACCTCCTGTGAGATGTGTATTAATAACATGCTCCCACTTTTATTTAAGGTGATGGAGCATGTAATCAGCATGAAGCATGGAGAATAAATTCTGATGTAAGTTGAAGAACACGACCAGCTAACGATTTTCGTCACGGTCGCTCAACTGGCGATTTTCATGTGTACCTCTCACACAGCTTGGCGACGGCTATCGAGAATAAGGGTGAGGTTCTAGTTGTGAGCGTCGACATCTCTAAGGCCTTCAACCGGGTCTGGCACCATGGCTTTCTTACGAAATTGTCCTACAATGAACTGCCCCAAGGGTTTCGCGGATGGGTGTCCAGTATCTTCGCCGATAAAAGTACCAAGACTGTCGTCGACAGGTTTTTGCTGCTTATTAATGATATATAGTGGGGTGTAGTGGGGCCCTACCAACACCTCCGGGCCCAAGTCAACCTCACGTGCAAGCTCGTGCACCTGCTGAACAACGGACGAGGCTCTGACGTCGGCGGTCCATTTCAACACGGCGATGGGCTCACCACCTGTTACGTGGGACCGAATTGTACACGGTGTAATGTGGGCCGGTATAGGCCTCTGCCTACCCCTTCGGGGATAAAGGCGTGAGTATATGTTATAACACTAAGATGATCAGTGTTACTCACCAACTAGCGCGAGGTAGCTATGCAGAGAACTCTTTCCCAGGGCGCCTTACTACAGAGATTCCAGTGTGCATGCAAGGGTAGGCCAGGGCTCTGACGAAAACAGTCAGGTAGGGTGTACACACATATATTTATATAACACAGAGATACACAGAGACACACAGAGAGCTTATTCACTGATAGACACAAATATCACAGGTACACAGAAGTATAGTCAGTGCTTAGGTACTTATGCTACTAAGCTACACATAAGTAGTGGATTTACTGGCCTGCAGAGTGAGCTGAGTGAGAGTGACTGCCTGTTGTTACTGCCAGGTGATGACGGCAGATACCTCTCACATGAGAAGCTCGTGTAGTCCTCACTTCCACGTTGTCGTACCACGTGCAGCCCACTAACTTATAGGTGCGGCACCAAATATCTCATCCGGCAACTAGCCCCGTAGTAAAAAACCCAGTTTTCTGGGTAAAATGTAGCAAGATGCAATGCAGCAACCCAATCACAGCCCGTTAGGCCACGCGAGGTAACAAATAATCGCGCTTGAGCGAAAAACTGATTCGCGGCACAGTCTCAGAGCAAAAGCCAAATGACCTCCAACTACCCCAAAGCAGGTCTCGGTCAAAAGTCCTGTCTTTCACGAAAAATCTTAACTAAACCCGTTCCTTTAAATGCGAAACGCTTCGTCACCGAACTTATGACATCCTGTCATTCTGACAGCAGAAATGTCACCACTGACAACCGATTAAAAAAAGATAACTCGATAAGGCTGCTTTCACATCCTAAATACTGCATCTATAGAAAATAAATGCTACAACCACCCCCCCTTTAATAGTATTTCCTGCGGATATGACACGCTGGAAATACACAATAAAGAAAACAGAAAAGTACTGACTAATAAACAAAGACAACCAGCTAGGTCCTTCAAACACCAGCTGACTACGACCATTACAATACCAAAGAAAGATCCTCCTATGTACCTAACTAGACACTGACTCGTGTACCGGTTAGGCTAAGTAACTAGAGTCTAATGCCCTTCATAGAAAACGAATGCTCCCTTTACTCACTGCCGATACCCTAACACTACCCAAGCTCTCAGGATAATGTAGAGTACTAAGAAGCGAATGAGAGAAAAACGCTCGGTGCGGTGCATAGAAGAAACTACAACGTGACAATTTAAAGTCACGTACACATATAGAAATACAAACAAAAGATTAAAATAGTCTTACATAATGATCACATAGCACTGGTTTAATAAACTAGAGAAACAGTGCTATGTAGTTACGTTAGGTATTGGAGACTGCTCCTCCTGATACTTCAGGATGTCCTTGATATGGTACTCCCCAAGATCCTTACCGTCCAGATCTGACAGCCTATATACTAAAGGGGATCGTTTAGCAGTCACCACACATTTAAGGAACTTAGGAGCTAGCTTAGAAGTAAAATTCTTGGCCTTGTTGGACAGGTAGAACGTGCGTTTGTAAACTATCTGTCCCACTTTCAGCTCTACATGCCTTTTTCTGAGGTTGTAATACTTTTCATTACGCTGGTGGGCAACGTTCAAATGTTTCCTCACCTGGTCGTAAATGCGTTGTATTTCTCTCAGCTTGACACCGAAGGCCGATGGATCGTCTACAGAGACTGAAGTAGGATGGCACGCGATATCTGTCTGCCTGTATAACACTCCATCCCCAATAAATTCCCTACCATGTACCAAGAAGTAAGGGGTGAAACGAGTTGCTTCGTTAACTGCAGTGTTTAAAGCACACTGTATCTCAACCAAGAACTGATCCCAAGACTTGTGTTGCGACTTCACATAGCATGAGATCGCTTGAACAACATTACGAATAGCTCGTTCCGCCTGATTAGTTTGGGCATGATACCTAGGGTTATAATATATATTAGGTACATTGTATTTAGCCAACAGATCCTTAAATGGCTTACTCACAAACTGAGGGCCATTATCCATGTAAATAGTCTTGCAGACTCCGTGCACGAGAAACACACTCTTCTCTATGAACCTCGCGACTACAGCGCCTGTGACAACCCGAACAGGGCACAACATGACGTATTTGCTAAAGTAGTCGGAGACCACGATCAGGTGTACGTTTCTATTGCTCGAAGTGGGAAAGGGACCAAGCAGATCGACAGAGATAGCTTCGAATGGCTTCGAAACCCGCTTCGGGCTACCCATTAGGCCGGGACGAGACGTATTTACGGGTTTGTACTGCTTGCATGTTTCGCAATTCCCAACATATTCTTTGACGTCCTCGTACATCTTGGGCCAGTAATAATTTAGGGCTAACCTTTTATGCGTCTTCCAAACGCCACCATGGGCACTAAGTGTGTCATCGTGGTACTTAGAGAGCAGGGGCAAGCGATCCTCCTGAGGTACCACCAGCTTCCAGTCAAAGTCTGAAGTCAAAGAATACTTATTTTTAGTTAACCTATATAGAAGGTTGTCACGAATGTCATAATTTGGTGACTTCCTAGGGTTCTTCCGAACACTATTCATGGTGTGGTCATACCACGGGTCTTTAGTGGGTACTGCATCGAGGGAATCAATTTTGATACGAGACAGAGCATCAGGTACAACGTGGTCTTTACCTTTTCGATGCTCTATGTCAAAATCGAATTGACTGAGCCTCATGCTCCAACGTGCTAGACGACCCGTGGGATTTTTTAGCTTATGGAACCACAGAAGAGATGAATGATCCGTGACGACCGTACATTTTTGGCCTTCGACGTACTGTCGAAATTGTTCCAAAGCGAAAATCACGGCCAGAAGTTCTCGCTCAGTTGTGCTGTAGTTCACCTCGTTCTTGTTGAGAGAACGGCTACAGTATGCGATAGGGTGCTCAACACCATCGTGAGTTTGTGTCAGTACAGCAGCAACTGAGTAAGCCGACGCGTCACTAAGAATGCGGAAGGGCATCTCAAAGTTAGGCACCTTTAATATAGGGGCAGAAACCAAGGCTGACTTTAGCAGGTTAAAGGACTGTTCAGCCTCAGGGGTCCATTCGAACTTAAGGTTCGTAGAAGTGAGTTTGCACAGAGGTTTACTAATCTTCGAGAAGTTGTTAACAAAGCGACGATACCAGCCGGCCATTCCCAGAAATCTCTTAACCTCCTTAGGGTTAGAAGGGGTGGGATAGTTGAGGATAACCTCAACTTTACCCGGGTCTGTCCGTAAGCCATGTTTGTCCACATAATACCCCAGGTATTTGAGTTCACTCCGACAAAAGTGGGATTTTTTCATATTAATAGTTAGGCCAGCATCCTTGAGTTGCTGATAGACTCTATGTAAGAGCTCTACATGCTCCTCAAAGGTGCTGGACACACAGACTATGTCATCCTGAAACGCAAATACCTTGTTGTCGAACTCGGGACCAAACAGACGGTCCATGAGGCGTTGCATCGTGGCACTGGCACCGACAAGACCGAAGCACATGGAATTGTAATGGAACAATCCTCTCCGGGGAACCGTAAAAGCAGTCTTCTCAGCAGACTGGAGTGAGTCGAATGGAATCTGCCAGTAGGCCGCACTCAGATCTACAGAGGTTAAATACTTAGCATTATTAAGATGGTCTAAGATTTGATTGATATAGGGTAAGGGGTAGGCGTCACTCTTAGACACAGAGTTCAGCTTGCGAGAGTCCAAGCACAATCTGAGGTCGCCGTTCGCCTTCTCCACCATGACCACTGGAGAGTTCCAGGCGGACTGAGACGGGGACACTACTCCCATCTCCAGCATTCGGTCCAGCTCGGCTTCCAGGGCCTTCTGCTTAAGGGGAGAGAGCGGATAATAACGCTGCTTGATCGGCTTGCTGTCACCAGTGTCAATGACATGGTGCACAAGTGAGGTCCGACCTAAACCCACCTTATCAGTGTTCAACGAGTCGAACTTTTCAATGACCTCGTTGATTACACACCTTTGTTTAGTTGTCAGGTTGTCGTAATCCTTGAGGCCACCGTTAAGGGACACAGACTCTATAGGATTAATATCACTAAAGCTATCAAGACTAATATTTTGTAAAATTAACTTATCACTTAACTTAAATTGTTGCCAGAAATCCACTCCAAATATCATGGAGGTGGTTATACCTGGGACAACATAGAACTTGACAACTCGGATAACCGAATTGTACTCAATTGGCAAAGAGATACAACCCAGACATTGCAAGTGAGTGCTGTCTGCAGTTGTAATACGAAAAGTAGGATTGATACTCACAAGATCAAAACCCAGTTCCAAGAAGATGCGGTGCGCTCCCTTACCTAGTATAGAGCAGGAGGCACCGGAATCTAGAAGGCCCAAGACATTTAAATTTAAAACCTTAACAACTAGATACGGTCTAATGTCACTATCCCGTTTAGGAAACAGGACCTTATCAGAAATAGACTCAGATACAGAGTGATGCACAGAGTTCCTAATAAGGCCCTGGCCTACGCGTTTTTTGACTTGCTAGTACAGTGTGAGCAGTCTGGGGTCTTGACTCCTTTGAGACCACACCGGAAACACACCAGCTCCCTTGACTGTGTGCAGCTGTATGCAGTGTGACCGCCCCCGCCGCAACGAAAGCATTTGCGATCGTGGGGGGTAACCGGTGTCTCCACTGCAGACACCTGCTTAGCGGGCTTTTGTACACCTTTGTTCTTAAGCTGGTGTAAGTCAGATGTAATCTCAAACTTGTCAAGAGCAGGCTCATGGAAAGCGTCTGCCCTAGTACGCGCAAGCTCCAAGCGCTTACCCAAACGTCTCAAGTCATCTACAGAGTTGACATCATGCAAGGCCAGTTCCTTCATGTAGTCAGGTCTAATGTTGTGCATGAGAATGTCCAGCTGTTCCTCACTGGGCATCTTACATGACAACCTTGAGAACATGGCTTGCATTGTACATATATAGTTAACCAAGGACTCAGAGCGGGCTTGTGTACGCTGTCTTATCTCGTTCCTGAGGCGGTAATCATAATCAGGAATATCGAAGGTATCTCTAAGCTCACTAATAAGATCCTCATATGAGATGAAGTTAGCTTTGTTTGTACGGAACCAAGACAAAGCCGGTCCATCCAACAGGTCGGAGAAAGCCATAAGGAGTCTAGGCTTAGTAACCTCCCGAGCACATCTAAGTTCCTCTAATCTCTCTAAAAACACACGTACACAAGTAGAACCATCATATTTTAAGTTAAATGAACATAAGTTAAGGGGACGTTCTTTATACACTATGTTACATGTAGAACTATTCCTACTTGAACTAGCTCGCACCGAGCGGTCCTCTCTCACTACTGGTGAAGTATATTCCCCCTGGTCACGACCCGAAGGATCATCACCATCATCATCCGAACCTTCGGATTCAGAATCACTACTGGGTTCAGCCCTAGCGATGATCTTCACTAGCCTACCACGAATATCCACCAGGTCGGGGCAATCCAGACCACAACGAGCTAACCTACTCAATAAGTAGTTGGCCCTGAGGGACACCCTAAGACGACTACCCTTATTAATGAAGATGTCACCTGACTGAATAGCCTCCTCCAGCTCGGACACCTTCGGGAGGCAGATCGAGAGCTCAGCCGATGCATCAGCGGGTACCGGAGCACTCGCTTTGATGCTACCTCGACGGACGAGTCGGTGTGCCGCTCTTAGCTCACTCCGAAGGCCAGACACTGTCGTTTCCGGTTCCACTGAAATACCCATGTGGGACAGCTCGTTAGCAAGTTCATCCTTTCTTAAATAATTAATATATTTTTTCATCTGTGCCATTATGTAAAAATTTACTTACAACAATTATAAAGATAAAATGGCACAGATAAGGATCAATTACAAAGTAAAAATGTAAATTGAGTTACAACAAAGTGTACTAAGTTAGGTAATTATGTTTCAAATTGACTTTTAGAATTTAACAAAGATTAAGGGTATACTAAGAGAGAAAAGTTTCTAAATTTTCTGATAACACAGTTCAGGTTAATAATTAAAATTACAAGGTATGTACACACCTTATAAAAAAAGTTTTAAGTTACACAGAGAAATTCACAAAGTTTACACAGTGAGAAGTTTACCAAGTTTACCCTACAAGGTAAAGCTATAGAATAATATACAATAATACACTAATGATAAATACATGTGTGCACCATAAAAAAAAAGGAACATAAAACACAATAAGAAAAAAAAAGTGGGTATGCCAAATAAAATCAAAAAGTTTTTCCAAAATCACAGCTATTTTAAATTTTTGAATTTAGAATTTAGTGTCTTTTCCAGCCAAAGATGTAGGTAGCTGAAAGAAGACGAAAGGGATAATTTTGTGCTTAGCTGTTAGCACCACCAATTAACGTCCTGGAGCGTCTCGGACGATTCACCAGGATGGTTTCGCCAGAGGTAACCACCTATGCACACACACTAGACTGAGGCTACCGCAGAGTAGACCCAGAGATTTGCCACTACGTTGGGAGCCAATTTATAACACTAAGATGATCAGTGTTACTCACCAACTAGCGCGAGGTAGCTATGCAGAGAACTCTTTCCCAGGGCGCCTTACTACAGAGATTCCAGTGTGCATGCAAGGGTAGGCCAGGGCTCTGACGAAAACAGTCAGGTAGGGTGTACACACATATATTTATATAACACAGAGATACACAGAGACACACAGAGAGCTTATTCACTGATAGACACAAATATCACAGGTACACAGAAGTATAGTCAGTGCTTAGGTACTTATGCTACTAAGCTACACATAAGTAGTGGATTTACTGGCCTGCAGAGTGAGCTGAGTGAGAGTGACTGCCTGTTGTTACTGCCAGGTGATGACGGCAGATACCTCTCACATGAGAAGCTCGTGTAGTCCGCACTTCCACGTTGTCGTACCACGTGCAGCCCACTAACTTATAGGTGCGGCACCAAATATCTCATCCGGCAACTAGCCCCGTAGTAAAAAACCCAGTTTTCTGGGTAAAATGTAGCAAGATGCAATGCAGCAACCCAATCACAGCCCGTTAGGCCACGCGAGGTAACAAATAATCGCGCTTGAGCGAAAAACTGATTCGCGGCACAGTCTCAGAGCAAAAGCCAAATGACCTCCAACTACCCCAAAGCAGGTCTCGGTCAAAAGTCCTGTCTTTCACGAAAAATCTTAACTAAACCCGTTCCTTTAAATGCGAAACGCTTCGTCACCGAACTTATGACATCCTGTCATTCTGACAGCAGAAATGTCACCACTGACAACCGATTAAAAAAAGATAACTCGATAAGGCTGCTTTCACATCCTAAATACTGCATCTATAGAAAATAAATGCTACAATGTATGTATGTATGTATTAATGATATTCTGTCTTGTGACAGCATTTATTTCTATGCAAATAACAGTACGGTTAATACTTATTATACGGGTCGTTCCGATATTCCTCGCTGCGCAGTGGTCATGAACAACTTGCGTTTAAAATTCCGGTTACTCACTCACTACTCACTACGTCAATACCTCATAGGAATAGCCGCAATTTCAGACACAAACACCTACCAAGGCTCAAGTTTGTGTATTCACTGTTAAGAAAACCCCATTTACTGTGGCGCTGTAATTTCTTGGCACATCTCTTTCCACCTCCAATAGTATAAGGATCCTTGGTGTTGACATCTCCAGTGATATTCAGTTCCGCAGTCATTTGGAGGACAATTCATGGGGTGGTCACTAGGACGCAGCGGTACTTCAGTGTGGCACAATCACTGCTTCTCCGTAAGTCGCAAGTGCGGCCGCACATGGAGTAGTGCTGTCTTTGGTCTGGGGCACCTGAATATCAGTTTCGTCCATTCGACTCGGTGCAAAGGCGAGACATGGGTGTTGTCAACGATTCTATAGGTACTTACTAGCAGAGCCCTTTCACGATAGGAGAGACAATACCTTCTTGTGCGTATTCTACAGTCTGTACAACGGTTAGTGCACTGGGGAATTATTTAATATCATGTAGCTTCTATCATCGCACCGCTCACCACGGACAGGGTGTTCATCCTCACACTTTGCGTCCGGAGCGTTCGATCACGGTTAGGTCCGATAGGGGCTTTGTTCCACTTACGTGGAATGATCTTCCTGAGTCGATTTTCCGAAACGCCTACAGTATGGAGTTCTTCAAAAGGGGTCTTAGAAGGTTCTTGCAGGGTCGGCAGCGCGAGTGTCGCGCCTCTGTTGGGTTATATATTAAAATACCAGAAATCAAAATGCCTTTACTTAAAATGCATTAGACCAAAATACCCGAATTCGAAATACCTTAACATTCAAAATACCTTATTTCAGTACACCTTACCGTAAAATATCTAAATTTAAAATACAAATAATTATTATATCAGAATTCAAAATACAAATTTTCAAATAGCCTTAATTTAAAATACCGAAAATAGAATACAATGTGTCACTGTCACTGTCATAACTGCGTGGAATGTAACACATATTTATATATTGTCTTTTCTATAATAATTTCAGTCACCAAAATTTAAGGAACAATTATACAACCTTGTGCTTGGAATATAAAAAAAAACCATAACCTACCCAGTTTATCGCTAACTTATTTACACCCCCCCCCCCTCCACCTAAGTGAAGACGCAGTTGTAGCCGTAGGTCTGTTGGTCCTTGGGTATCCTTCTGAGGGCTTACCCGGGGCTCCCAACTGTAGGCTGTTATGTAGGATACTTGTGGTTTTTAGTCGGTAGGAGTCCGTATAGTATCCACGTAGGATTTACCTCATGTTAAAACACTTTGATTCAGAGTTACAAAAGTACTACAGTGGGCTAACGAAAAATCAAAAAAAAAATAACCACGAAGGCTAAGGCGGGAGCTCCGCTTCGCTTCGCTCCCGCCTTAGTCTTCTAACCTAACCTATCCGAGTCGGGATACTCTGAGTCGGGGTGTTAACCATTCACAGATATAAAGCATCCATGTAGGATTTAAATCATGTTAAAAAAAAGGTATTTTGTGTTTGAACATTTTAGGATAAGGTATTTGATAAATTTATTTTTTGGGTTTCGGTTATTCGACCGTAAGGCATTTTAAATTATTTATATTATAAATATTTGCCTTTTGAATATTGATATTTTGATTTCGGGTATTTTGGGCTCGGGCATTTTAAGTAAAGGCATTATGATTTCTGGTATTGTGACGGTATACCCTCTGTTGACCACTTTCCATCAGGTGGTCACTTTCCATCTTGTGGCCAACAAGGTTACGAGAGTAACCTTGTTGGCCGCAAGTGCGGATATTAAATACTGTTATTTCCGTCCATCGACGAAAGAAAACTGCTGCTTCTAAACGACGATCTAAATACATAATATTTTTAAATATAATAATTAAGTTGCAAAAACATGATTCTGAGGACAAGAAAAATATATTTCTCGTAAGAAGAAGAAAACTGGATACTGAATTCTGTTTATTGTTACACTAGATTGATGAATTGGTTATAAAGTTTAGGTTTCTTATATTTTTCATCTTATTAAAGTTTAAATTCGAGTTCACTTAATACTTTTTGATAAACTTACTAAGTGATAACACGTGTTTATCAATATTCCTTTATGTTCCATAACATGCATTTATTGTCATTCGATCCTGGTACCGGCATTTAGCAAAACAGTGTTATGTTCCTTAATTTGATGTTTTGATTATTACAGCGTGTTCCATACTTTGCAATATGCATTAATTCCCTTTTTTCGGAAGAATATACTAGCCTGCTGTCTTTTTATAATCGCAATCTATTTCTAATCCATTTTTCTTTTAAATAAACAGAGAAATGAATAATGGATACATATTTCTCTTAACAAACTATTTAAGAATTGGTTTAACTTCTTAAGACGCCATTTTCTCAAAACAAGGTTAATGAGGGTAACACATTATTATTTATCAGCATCCATTTCACCTTATAGTTTTAGGTCCCACGTAAAAGATGGTGAGCCTGTTGTCGTGTTGAAATAGCAGGCTCAGGTCGTGACGACCCGCAGTTGAAATTTTTCAAGCCGCCCATAAGGCTTCTAACTTGACTTAACGACTATCATTTTACTGACAATCGGGTTTCATTACGAGTTTTTTTTCTCTACGCAATGGATCGTTTCGCAAAAGTATTACCTTAGTCGCCTCTTACGACATCCTTGGGCTGAATTGGGGTGGTTACATTTTGTACTCTTTCCCGTGTGGCAACGGGAAAGAGTACAAAATCTCTTACTACAAAGTCAAAAAAATACATAGTCAATAATTTTGAATGGAATAAATTCATAGGCAAGGCACGTACCGACAGCTATTTACACCCGTTCGTCCGACTCAGTTTGCTACGTGTATTTTTTATTTGCATTTATTCATTGCATCGATTGTGCAGTCTTTGTTTAAGCAATCATCGAATATGTATCGGTACAGAATAATCAAAGAATGTAAATCTGAAGGTTCAAGATAAACTTTGCAATGAAACAGACGTACATTAGAAACTACACTTTTTAAACTTGATGGATATTTTTATCGAAGAGAGCAGCTAATAATGCTTTAACCTTTAAACAATCATCAGATTTTGCTATTCTATTATTTAACTTTGGTACTTACGCATCTTATTACCAACATTTTGTTTACTTTTCGGTATAAGTTAATGTGCCCAATTACTGGTTGAAAGCGATACCATAAGTAATCAAACTTAGTTGAAGTTTAGTAACATAACCCTGTGTAATGTTATTATGTACTTGTCATTTTCAAAGTCGAAACTTCAGAAAGTTTACTCCGTTTCTATTAGTACGTAAAAAGTATTGTACAAATTATTATTCTGAATTTACAAACTTCTGATAACTAATGTTACAAGTTTGCAAAGAATAGATAGTCAACTGAAATAAAATTGAATTCACAGGTTAAATAATTTTGCAATAAAAATTGTTACTCGAGCTCCTAAACTGTACATTGCCAGTAACCCGATGTACATTTGAACAATTTTATATCTTCCGCGTAGGAAAATGTTGTTGTTCAAAGTTATAGCATTTGAAAAGTTTCATACATGTTTTTATTCCAAAACGCCATAAAGGAAGTTATGATCGAGATACCAACATACTTGCGACTACTTATTTGTGTTTTGTGCACTTGCGTGATCCTTTAGTGACTAGACTAGAACCATTGAATTTACCCATTAGAGACTTTAACCGATAACAAAGTAACTGCCGCAATGTAGTGAACTGTAATGTAATTCAGAGTGATCACCCATCCAAAAGTTAATTTTACCTAGATGGCTTACCGTCACTGATCATTTTTCATTGTTACTCGATATTTGCATGGCTGAAAGTAATATCGTGGATAAGGGGTGGATACCCACAAAATCCTAACAGTAAAGTATAGATCAAGCTACTGGATTTTAATCTAAACCTGAACAAATAAACAAACAAACAAACAGACAGACACGAAGAAAAATAATCATAGATTTGGACTCAGAAACGCTAAATTAGACGACTACGGTTATTTTTTGAAATTTAACTTTAATGTACCGTCACAGATCTATTTTTACGATTGTATAATAGTAGAGAAGATAGAATAATCTCATAAAAATAATAAACCGGTCAAGTGCCAGTCTCAGAGGGTTCCTTACCAAAAAAAAAACGGCATAAAATCATGTTTGTTGTATGGGAGCCCCGTTGATCCCTCTTTTTACTGATTTTAGTATTTGTTGAAATACATCATCTGTGAAAATTTCAGCTCTCTAGTTATCACGGTTCCTGAGATACAGCCTTATGACGGACAGACCGACAAACGGACAACAAAGTCTTGTGAATAGGGTCCTGTTTTTACCCTTTGGGTGCAGAACCCTAAAAAAAGTAATGGAAAGGAATAAAAATCTAACGACACGATTTTGCTTACAAAAGTCCTACTTTAGGAATTCAGAGATTTATATTCTACACTGCCATGCGTGAAATTAAGCACACGTGACTTCTTTCATTTCGGCTTTACCCTTTGACATGAAAACCGTAAGATTATCACACGGTCTAGTACCTATTTCAACGAAGTCATTATGTAATGATTTATGGCTGTGTGGTCACTTGGGTTTGTATAATATATTGAATTACTAAAAGAATTCTGCATTAAAATAAATAGTCACAGGCAACTAGTGGGAGACCTGTCAGCATCGATTAAATGGTGTTTCGGGCTCGCTCCCTCTTTTCTAGGAGGAATTTTGTGCTCTAACTAGAGCCTAGGGAGGGGAATTCATCCATCAGTCAATCAAATCAGCCAATGGCAGTTCACTGCTGGACGTACGCCTCTCCCAAATTACGCCACAATACACGGTCCTGTGCCTTCCGCATCCAGTCATCATGCTCTGTAATTCAATAAATCACATCAGTATCCATCAATTTTGTAAAACATTTAATATTTGAATTAGATATTTAATCTATTATGACAGACCTTAACTTTGATTCAAATAAGATAAACGATGATATTGACATTGTGTACTTCGTTTTTGGCGTATAGTTTAGATAATTGTTTTGTAAATGTATTGTAAGCTGTGAAGCACCTATAAATAAATAAATAAATGATTTATGTTGACCACAAAACATTATTAGCATTGCACGTATATTAATTCGCAAACAATAGCCCACGATCTATGTCTCTTCAATAGCTTATGACCCGAAAAGCAAATCTGGGTCGTCTCTTGGTACCGACGGAATTCCGTTATAATGCGACGGGAATGTTAATGGGTCGACACATTTATGTCATGCTAACAACTGCGTGGAAAGAAATAGTTACAAGTAAATATACCTCTATGCTATGTAAATTCCTGAAATTTCAGCATTTAATTAAGGTGTAGTGATGTATTACTCAGGGTGTTGTCACAGCGCGATGGTGATGTGAATGAAATTATAATTTACGAGCTGCAGCGCGTAAGTTATAATTTCATTCAATCAATCAAATCAAGTCGATTCAATTCATCTTTATGGTAAGTTATATATTTTTTGTTACAGAGGTTATTTAAGGTTATAACCGGGGCTCGCGGTCGTAGTCAGTCTAAGAGGTGCGTGATAAGCAGCCGGTCACCACTCTACTCTCTCAGGTGACAGCCGGTAGGGATCTATCACTTCTAGACTCCCAAATTCGTTCAATTCCAAACAAACCCGGAACCACAGCACCCTACGCGTTTGGGTGCTTTCTATGTATTTAGAAAGATATAAGTATGTCTATCAGTCGTTTAGATCCCATATCACAAGCTTATGCTTAGTTTGGACTAGATGTTGTTGTGTGAGAATTTCCAAAAATCGTTGCTCTAGAACCTTTTCAACTGGCCAGGTTACAATACCTAACTTAAGATTGGTTTCAACAACTTCTGCAGTTTGTCTACATAATGAACAAACTTAGCCACTGAAAGGGTTGAAACAGAAAAAATACTCGTTTACTTACGTACAAAATTTGTAATTCATTGCCTAAGCAGAGTTTGCTTCAGAAATGTGTACATATTGGAAAAAGTTTTGTGACGGTTATAAAACATATGACAGTTCTGACACGGGTAATGAAAAGCAGTATTTCAGTGGATTGTGAAAAATATAGGTACCTATTTAACTTTGCACTAACATTTCTTCTGTTTAGGTATGGCATTTGCTAGTACTTTTTAATATATTAGTTTAAGCATCCGATTTTGTAACGATTATTTTTAAATTTCATATTTAGCAGCCTGAGATCGTGAAACTCAAGTTTCTTACTTAGTTCTTTATTATTTAGAATACTTACATTTACAATCAATAAAGATACATCAGAAAGCAATTTTGAATACAGATAACTACGGAGAAAAAATCAAAGAGTTTTGTAACTATAAAACATTTTTTTACTATTAAATGTGCAACAGTTACACTACTTAAAACTTAAACTACTTTATATAATATTTTCTTTAAATGAAGAAAATATTATTAGATGAACCCTAAATTTTGTCTTTTGTATAGAACTTATTTTCGTCAATAGATCTAAACTTTGCTAACAAAATAGAACTAGTGATCCCGAAACAGATCGGGTGTAAAACAGCCCTGGGCTGTTTTGAAACTTTAAGTAATGTTAGCTCGCTGTGTTCAAGTGGGTGTTCTTAAAATGATTGTAATAAAATCCTCCTTGAAAATGTAAGCCATAAAATATTCTAATAAAAAGATCGCGAGGTCTTTTTTTCCGTAAAATATATTATTGTTTGATCTTCAAAACAAGATTACTTGAAAAATGAAGTGATTACACATCACACCCTAGACCATTTCAAAGAAAGGGTCTAAACCATATAGCGAGATAAGTTTTTAAAGGAAATACAAAGCGTGACACTCTTTGTCATATTGTGTTAAGGCTTTTGAGGGGCAGATAAAAAGGAAATGTTGGTCTAATCCATTTTAATGCGATAAAACTTTGACCTTAGATTAACATAAAGGATAACGGGCAAGGGACGGGAAATACTTTATCTACGAAGGCGGGCAACAAAGGCTGCAAAGGTTTCCCTTTTTTGTGGTCACGCTTGAAATGAAAGTTGTTGAAAAAGATTTCCAACATGTTCTTGTTTTATGATTATTTTGTGCGCACAATCTTTTAAAAGATTTTATTTAAATGTTCTTCATTTGAAAAGGCGACGGCCATTTAAAGTGGACTTGTGTGTGTGTGTATGTAATAAAGTTCTTAGTTTGAATCTAAGGAACCAGCATACCTATTTTGTCAACACAATTCATTTTCCTACTTTTGCCTATTTCATTTCATATCAATACTTTATAGTTCACACAAATAAACAATTCTTTACAGGTAGCATTGATTTATTGTAAAAAGCATTCGATTGTGAGCACCACCTGGATGTCGGTCACATTTCGTGATTTGCTCGACACGTATGAATATTGCTTTGAATTATTACCGTCCATACATCCTCGTCAAATAAACGTGCCCAATTTTATGACGAGTGGAATTTCATAAAACGTTCAGGAAAAAAGTATGATCGGCATTTTTATTCGGATTTATTGAATAGCTCGTATCTGTGTTGGGTACACTTCTTTTGAAGTCCACATTTACTTACGTATCATGATTAGCGTTGATCAGGTAAAATATAAATCTGAATCTAGATGATCTTTATTAATGCATGATTAAGCTTTATTAATGCTTTAGAAAGTGTATCGTAGAGAAAATAAATGATGACCAACAATAAAATTCAATAGCTAATTTTTACCTGCAAGTCAACGGAAGCTAAAACTGTTTAATTCAATAATGAAATATGACAGTGTAGTCACATTTAAAAAAAAAAGCGTACAATAAGATAGTAGACATCTTGTGTCGGTACATCTGATAAACTTAAAAAATAAATTCGGTATTACCTTCTAGGTTTTATTATGTTTGAATATTGTATAGTGCCAACATTTATCCGAGATTTGCTGGAACAACTTATTCTTATTGATTCACGGGACAGGGAGACTTTTATTATAATCGATAAATATTCCAAGAACTCAAGAATGCTATCATTAATGTCTTACTATTGGAATACTCGAGATTTGTTGAAATTTTCATAATGTCTGACTTTGAGACTAATAATGATTTTTTAAGAAAATTATAAATTTGAGCACCTGTGTATCTGGTGATTTTTGACGATTATGGTCCATCGACATGAGCTTAATTATGCCATAGATATAGAACAGTGATGTCACAAGTTTGAATTATTTTAACGATTTCGTTTAATTTTTTTGTTTGGAAATCCCTCGACCCTCATGTTTGCTATAACCCACTAAAACGATTTCTTTCCATGCAGTACATAGGATGTGGTACCCATAGGAAAATTTTCTGTCAATTTGAAGATTCGATCAGATTCGATTAGTCGTATTGTACAGCTGACTGAAAACTGTTAGGCGGGGCATTTGTATCACACTTAACAAAACCGGTCGTATAATTATTCGCCTCGCCACACAACACCATAGTTTGTACAAATGTATGAAAGTCATCTAGGCTTTTTTTTAATGCTACGATCCGCAGTGTCCCATCCTAAAGTGCTTTTCCTTTTATGCGTTAACAGAACATTACGCCGTCTCAGAAACTGCTCCACTGCATTACTTATTAGCCTAGTTCTGTTGAGTACACAATACCATATTGCGTATGAGTTAGTTAGCTAGTTAAGTCCCTACTTATTTATATTTTGCTTTTTATCATAGATATATACTTTCTCAACAAAGTTTTCACATAAATTCACTTGCACATTGATTGCACAATGACTCAGTGATTTCAACTTTTAGTTGAAATCACTGAGTCTTTGTTTACTTTGTTAAAACCATGTAATTGATTTCAACTGAATAATATAAGCAAAGACCCTCACGAACTGAGGCTGATATCAAAATTTTCGGACTACCCCATTAAAGCAAACAATGCATAACTTTGTTAACAGTTTTCAATAATTTAGAGTTTATGTACACAACGGATACTCGTTAAGTCAAGACGAATAATTTACTTCATTCCTCATGAAAATATTTGGTTAATAATCTGTCACTAGTCTTACTTGTGTGTGTGACATCATATTCAAAGCAAAGCATATTAATCTGAATATTTCATGTTCGCTAAAAGGCTTAGTGACAGGAAAAGGCAAATAACTTTTTTTTACTAGGAGAGATCCGCTTACAGACTATCCACGCTGACATGGCGTGGAACAGTGTGCGGTTCGCCCAGCACCGAAAATTTCTGGGTGAAAATTTTAGCGCTCTAGCTGTATCCCTAGCTATCACAGCCCCATGACGAACAGACAGTCAGAGGGACAGTGAAGTCTCATAAGTAGGGTCCCGTTTTTTACCATTTGGGTACGAAACCCTAACTAGGTACGTAAATACAAAAGATCTGATGGGTTGTTGAAAGCTAAATTCAACGACGCTAGTACACGATTAGTAACATTTCCATTAACTAACTAGATGTTGTCCACAGCCACGCCTGCGTAGAATTTCGCTAGTGTTCCCGCATCCCATCTTACTTTCTCGGGGATGAAAAGTAACATACGTGATTTTCCAATCAATAATCTATCCCAGTGCCAAATTATAGTTAGAAATTACGTACAAAAATTTATAAATCCACGCTTACAAACTTTCGCGTTGATATTGTTAGTAGAGATAACAGGAAGGCAGATTTGAGAAGTAATTCAGACATGCTACGGACGTCCGGATTTCAAGAATAAGCATCAACTACCGTGTGGTTTTATTTTAGTACATTTAAGTTTAGTATAGTTGAGTTTGACAAAGGTATACGTCTCACCGTTGGCTTCAATGTAAGAGGTGCCAGTAGGAAAACATAACTTTATGGTAAAATTTTCTAATAAATAGAAGTATATTTAATAATATTTAGGATAAAATTTTATTAATTGACTTATTGATTAACCGTAATCCATCGTCGTTTGAAGTTGGATACCTCGTTATTACATAATAATAAATCAGAGCGTAAAGTGGATCAAAGCGAAAGGAAAAAGTTCCATGTTTCAAAATTGCTGGTTGAATACTCCCTACTAAATATTTATTAAAACGGCTTGAAAATTGCAGGTAGCAAAATTTTATTCGAGAAAATGACGAAGACTTTGTTGTAGAAATAGTAAATGCCACGTCATGAATATTGTATGAGAATTGATGCCAGGAAAGACGTAGTAAAAAAATTTAATAGTGTAGTGCTTACAATTTGAATTTTTTTTTCCTTGTTTTTTTACCTAACTAAACAACGTTATAAACTTAGATGTGTCTTTATTCGGATCGTTTGTTTATATTGATGTCTATCATTTCACAACTCGTTGAATTTGGAATGTCTACCTTTACCTAATATTATTATATTGTAGCGTCGTACTTTAGAGATTAAAATCCAGCAAAGTGCCAGACCCGCGCACAGAAAAATCTTGCCCTTTGCCCTTTGGATACGGAACCCTAAAAATGGTTGTTATAAAAATAATAAAACAAGCGTCCTTTAAAGTATAAATGAAAATAAGTCTACTAAGTATAAACATAGATAATACCCACCCCAAAGTGCTTTAAAAAGACAAGCCACTTTCATAAATCTCTGCGGTGGTTAACGCCTCGTCCGCATTTCTAGAAACAGGGCGCGAATGGCTTAGAATGACAACGGAAGAGACCGAAGTTTTAAAGTACTCTTCAGTAAAATGTACTTTTGCTCCGAATTTACTGTTTAATTGTTTAGTATGTGAAATGGAGTTAAAATTTTATGCAGACGGTGCAAGGTAATAAAGATCGTAACATATCATTTAGGCCTATGGTTTAATTATGAGAAGCTATATTATATTTTAGACTCTTATTATTGTTGGCACTTGATAGAACTTTTTGTAATACCTACATTATGAAAAACTTGGTTGTACTACCACAGCCTTTATATTAATATAAAAACAACTTGACCAGTTTCAACTTGAAGAATTTATTAAAGGAATGTTTATTATCAATATTTTTTGGATATCATTTGATAATGCCGTAAAGCGAAACCGGTCAGGTTGTTTTAAGTAAATTTTCAAGTTACGGAATGGTGCAACTGAAGTTTTCATAATGAAGATCGTAACATATTATCTTCAGTAAAAAATAAATAAGTTTCCTCAACCCAGTTTATGTTCCTTAATAAATTAACCCTCTCTTCAAGAATTTTCGTCTTTAATAGTTCGCTACTGAAACTACAAAATATTAATATTTTTAAACACAAAATAGGAAGCCCGCCCGCCTTATGGATAGACGATCTGGAAAAGGTCACATGCAGGGACCGGATGAAGACGGGCCTTCATCCGGCGTAAATTGAGAGTTGCCTACGTCCAACAGTAAACTGCCCAAGACTGATTTGTTTAATCAATTGAAGTCCTATAAATAAATTTGAGCGGTGTAAGACGATTTTTTTTGTTTTTTTTATATCTCTCTTGAAAGGCTTTTCATGTTATTCCAATATTGAGCTCATTACTGTTGAAGCCGTACTCGAAGGTTTTATTGAGTCGAATTCAAAATGCATAAACTACAACTTCGGTACAAAATAAACGTTGTGATTTGTTAATTAATGACTTACTTACTTAGGGTAAACTTTAAAATGACACAGACATTAAAATCAGTGTAACCTTACGTATATATAAAAAAAAATCAAATTATAAATTTAGTGTGCAACTCAGTCATACATTTTACTCGGAATTTAATACCTAACTTACGCTATAAGCATTTATGAGGATTTATTGATTTGAAGCCATCCATCAAGATTGTAGCAACGGCAATCCTTAAATGAATTATGCATGATGTTAGACTCGCTTGCGCTTCTTCTCTAATAGAGGTTAGTGCGACAAGATAGAGCTAAGGCTCAGTATAGAGATGTGAATATTGCGAAAGTCAATAAAGCATAGTTACCCGGATATAAGGTTTAATTATGGCCACCAACGCATTCTATACGAAGCACAATTGCACATTGTGTCTTTGTGTTGTACAAAAATAACTTAATTTTGAACCATAACCATAGGTAGAAGAACATACAGCCCTTCCTGATGTATGATGGACAGTGGTCACCGAAACCTATGGACGTTTACAACACAAGAGCTGCTCACTTGCGTTGTCAACCTTCTAAGAAATAACTTAAGTTAACTTTGGTAAAACTTTAATCAATTGAATTCAATTGCTACGTCAATAGTTTAACCATAGAATTAGAATTCGGTACTTATACGTACATACATTACCCTTTCACCCCTCATTGCTAGGAAGCGCTGATATTATTTGCCGGTAGTATTTTGAACCACGTGAGGCTATTGCAGTGTTGAAACAGATATGCGAAGGTTGTTGAAGTAGGTATTTGGAATGTGTGTACGAATTTATTTGATTTTAATAGTTGAACTATACAAATTTCTTTAAAAGGCCAAAATACAAAGCTTTCAAAGTTAGCAATGCGAGGTTTACGTAGGTAGTGTTACAAACGTACATGGCTACTTTCGATAAGACCATTTGTGTTCCAGCAAATAGTTACCGACATCGCACTCTGATACTTCAGGAGATAAGCTTTTTCTTTTTAAGCTATTGCATAGCTTCTATCGCGGGCCTTGAGCGTGGAGACCGAATCCAGAAATTCCGTCACGAAAAAAGCCTAACACCACACTTTTTTGTTTACGTCAATTATGCACTCTGCAGTCGTTATATATGAAGTCAAATAATCCAAAAAGCGACGCTTGTACCCAGAATGAATCTTGCAGCTTCTGCGTACCGATCCGCGTCTTAACCACTTGACCAAAGTTGAATTAAGAATACTGGTCAAATTTAGAGTTCTTAATGTGAAATGACAATTTCGATGCTCCGATTGAAATGCGTCATAGATAAGAATATTGACAGCACTTTGCAAATCACCCACTAACTTTTAATTAACAATTTTTCACAACGGACACGTTAATGTTTATGTAAAATAACGACACGAATCTATGAGGTTCCGTTTTTTGCCATTCGGCTACGGAACCCTAAAAATGCTATGCAATAGCTTTACCGCGGCAGTCCCCGAGTGCAACAGGTCTTTTTTTTGATTTACGTGTTAAAATCCTACATGGATGCTATGCCGGACTCCTACCGACTAAACCTACATGATGGCCTACAACTGTCTACGGCCAGGAGTCCCGGGTAAGCCCTCGGAAGGATGTCCCAGGTCAGGAGATAAGCTGTCTTGAAAACGATTGCCTGAAACTAGAAAAAGTAACTATTTCGTCTGTGATAGAACTACTACATATGAGTTTCCTTCCAATGGTAGTTTGCAGTTGTAGATAAAAGCCTCATAATGTGTCTTAACAAACAATAAGTTCTACCAAGTTATTCTAAAAACATTATTTGAACCTGCTGTTTGTAGAACTTTGATTTATGGTTTACCTGCAGTCCAGTATCTGCTTTAAAATAAAAATATTCGTCAGTTGGAGCAACACTATTTATTTGCCTACAATCATGTTGTAATCCGTTCAGTAACTTTGGAGATAAGTGTGATGTAGGCAGGTAGTAGTAATTTGATATCGATTTTGTGCTTTATTAAATTTATAACGCCCACACAATTTATTTTTTAAGTTTATCAGATGTACCGACACAAGATGTCTACTCTCTTATTGTACGCTTTTTTTTTTAAATGTGACTACACTGTCATATTTCATTATTGAATTAAACAGTTTTAGCTTCCGTTGACTTGCAGGTAAAAATTAGCTATTGAATTTTATTGTTGGTCATCATTTATTTTCTCTACGATACACTTTCTAAAGCATTAATAAAGCTTAATCATGCATTAATAAAGATCATCTAGATTCAGATTAATATTTTACCTGATCAACGCTAATCATGATACGTAAGTAAATGTGGACTTCAAAAGAAGTGTACCCAACACAGATACGAGCTATTCAATAAATCCGAATAAAAATGCCGATCATACTTTTTTCCTGAACGTTATATGAAATTCCACTCTTCATAAAATTGGGCACGTTTATTTGACGAGGATGTATGGACGGTAATAATTCAAAGCAAAATTCATACGTGTCGAGCAAATCACGAAATGTGACCGACATCCAGGTGGTGCTCACAATCGAATGCTTTTTACAATAAATCAATGCTACCTGTAAAGAATTGTTTATTTGTGTGAACTATAAAGTATTGATATGAAATGAAATAGGCAAAAGTAGGAAAATGAATTGTGTTGACAAAATAGGTATGCTGGTTCCTTAGATTCAAACTAAGAACTTTATTACATACACACACACACACAAGTCCACTTTAAATGGCCGTTGCCTTTTCAAATGAAGAACATTTAAATAAAATCTTTTAAAAGATTGTGCGCACAAAATAATCATAAAACAAGAACATGTTGGAAATCTTTTTCAACAACTTTCATTTCAAGCGTGACCACAAAAAAGGGAAACCTTTGCAGCCTTTGTTGCCCGCCTTCGTAGATAAAGTATTTCCCGTCCCTTGCCCGTTATCCTTTATGTTAATCTAAGGTCAAAGTTTTATCGCATTTAAATGGATTAGACCAACATTTCCTTTTTATCTGCCCCTCAAAAGCCTTAACACAATATGACAAAGAGTGTCACGCTTTGTATTTCCTTTAAAAACTTATCTCGCTATATGGTTTAGACCCTTTCTTTGAAATGGTCAAACGTGTGATGTGTAATCACTTCATTTTTCAAGTAATCTTGTTTTGAAGATCAAACAATAATATATTTTACGGAAAAAAAAGACCTCGCGATCTTTTTATTAGAATATTTTATGGCTTACATTTTCAAGGAGGATTTTATTACAATCATTTTAAGAACACCCACTTGAACACAGCGAGCTAACATTACTTAAAGTTTCAAAACAGCCCAGGGCTGTTTTACACCCGATCTGTTTCGGGATCACTAGTTCTATTTTGTTAGCAAAGTTTAGGTCTATTGACGACAATAAGTTCTATACAAAAGACAAAATTTAGGGTTCATCTAATAATATTTTCTTCATTTAAAGAAAATATTATATAAAGTAGTTTAAGTTTTAAGTAGTGTAACTGTTGCACATTTAATAGTAAAAAAATGTTTTATAGTTACAAAACTCTTTGATATTTTCTCCGTAGTTATCTGTATTCAAAATTGCTTTCTGATGTATCTTTATTGATTGTAAATGTAAGTATTCTAAATAATAAAGAACTAAGTAAGAAACTTGAGTTTCACGATCTCAGGCTGCTAAATATGAAATTTAAAAATAATCGTTACAAAATCGGATGCTTAAACTAATATATTAAAAAGTACTAGCAAATGCCATACCTAAACAGAAGAAATGTTAGTGCAAAGTTAAATAGGTACCTATATTTTTCACAATCCACTGAAATACTGCTTTTCATTACCCGTGTCAGAACTGTCATATGTTTTATAACCGTCACAAAACTTTTTCCAATATGTACACATTTCTGAAGCAAACTCTGCTTAGGCAATGAATTACAAATTTTGTACGTAAGTAAACGAGTATTTTTTCTGTTTCAACCCTTTCAGTGGCTAAGTTTGTTCATTATGTAGACAAACTGCAGAAGTTGTTGAAACCAATCTTAAGTTAGGTATTGTAACCTGGCCAGTTGAAAAGGTTCTAGAGCAACGATTTTTGGAAATTCTCACACAACAACATCTAGTCCAAACTAAGCATAAGCTTGTGATATGGGATCTAAACGACTGATAGACATACTTATATCTTTCTAAATACATAGAAAGCACCCAAACGCGTAGGGTGCTGTGGTTCCGGGTTTGTTTGGAATTGAACGAATTTGGGAGTCTAGAAGTGATAGATCCCTACCGGCTGTCACCTGAGAGAGTAGAGTGGTGACCGGCTGCTTATCACGCACCTCTTAGACTGACTACGACCGCGAGCCCCGGTTATGACCTTAAATAACCTCTGTAACAAAAAAATATATAACTTACCATAAAGATGAATTGAATCGACTTGATTTGATTGATTGAATGAAATTATAACTTACGCGCTGCAGCTCGTAAATTATAATTTCATTCACATCACCATCGCGCTGTGACAACACCCTGAGTAATACATCACTACACCTTAATTAAATGCTGAAATTTCAGGAATTTACATAGCATAGAGGTATATTTACTTGTAACTATTTCTTTCCACGCAGTTGTTAGCATGACATAAATGTGTCGACCCATTAACATTCCCGTCGCATTATAACGGAATTCCGTCGGTACCAAGAGACGACCCAGATTTGCTTTTCGGGTCATAAGCTATTGAAGAGACATAGATCGTGGGCTATTGTTTGCGAATGAATATACGTGCAATGCTAATAATGTTTTGTGGTCAACATAAATCATTTATTTATTTATTTATAGGTGCTTCACAGCTTACAATACATTTACAAAACAATTATCTAAACTATACGCCAAAAACGAAGTACACAATGTCAATATCATCGTTTATCTTATTTGAATGAAAGTTAAGGTCTGTCATAATAGATTAAATATCTAATTCAAATATTAAATGTTTTACAAAATTGATGGATACTGATGTCAGCATAGCCTTTATTGAATTACAGAGCATGATGACTGGATGCGGAAGGCACAGGACCGTGTATTGTGGCGTAATTTGGGAGAGGCCTACGTCCAGCAGTGAACTGCCATAGGCTGATTTGATTGACTGATGGATGAATTCCCCTCCCTAGGCTCTAGTTACAGCACAAAATTCCTCCTAAAAAACAGGGAGCGAGCCCGAAACACCATTTAATCGATGCTGACAGGTCTCCCACTAGTTGCCTGTGACTATTTATTTTAATGCAGAATTCTTTTAGTAATTCAATATATTATACAAACCCAAGTGACCACACAGCCATAAATCATCACATAATGACTTCGTTGAAATAGGTACTAGACCGTGTGATAATCTTACGGTTTTCATGTCAAAGGGTAAAGCCGAAATGAAAGAAGTCACGTGTGCTTAATTTCACGCATGGCAGTGTGGAATATAAATCTCTGAATTCCTAAAGTAGGACTTTTGTAAGCAAAATCATGTCGTTAGATTTTTATAACTTTCGATTACCTTTTTTAGTGTTCTGCACCCAAAGGGTAAAAACAGGACCCTTTTCACGAGACTTTGTTGTCCGTTTACGCCACCGAGGCAGTCATGATTCAGTCAGAGCTTTACTGAACAATTTCAGACCTCTTCCACATCTTATTCAATACTAGTCGACAGTTGCAATGGCAGGCCTTTGGAAAGCTGCGGGTCATCCTTTCATCTAAAGACGTTTGTGACGACTGATGGTAGCAGAAGACCAAATATCGTGGGACCAAACGCTGTGGCGATCTTTGGTGACGGCGCTGTGAATGAACAGAGTTTTTACACAAATTCCTAAAAAAATTAAAAACATGACATAAAATAGTATACCCATAAACAACATGCCAATTTGCTACTACTAATTTCTAGTACACAGACTACGTGCATACAATAATTTTAGTTAAAATAGTTTAACTAAAACGGTACACAAAGCACATCGCGTTGTTTGTGTTCACCACAAATCAAATACAGCGCTTAAAATAGTGCTCTTACACGAAGCACGCAGCTGGAGTGGAGGAGGGAACTCCTTCCTTCAATTTGCCTAAGCATAAATTAAGGAATTTGCTTGTTCAGCTCTCGTATAACTATACTATACTATCTTCACGCCAAATCCCTTGCGGGGTAGGCAGAAAGAACCGAGCGCCACACGGCACGGTCCATACACACCTCACTCGCCTCTTCAACTTTCATTTTTCTTTTCATGCATGCACGTCGGTTCCTACGGCTCTTGACACCACCCTCCACTAACACATGATTAATTTGGTCGTGATAGGTGTGTCGTGGCCTTCCCCGACTCCTACGTCCATCCACTTTCGCGTTGTATATCTGTTTTGTCATTCTTTCATCTCCCATTCGTTCCACATGCCCGAACCATCGTAGCATGCCCTTCCTTACTTTAACACCGACACTCTCTTTCAGACCAACTCTCTTTCTTACATCTTCATTCCGAACGCGATCTGCGAGCGTTACTCCGCAGATTTTGCGTAGCGCGCGCATCTCGACCGCGTTTATTCTACTTTCATGCGTTTCCTGCCATACCCAACTCTCGCTTCCATACGTTAGCGTAGGTATCAGCACCGCATTGTGTACTGCGAGCTGGGCCTTTTTACTTAAGGCCTTGGTACCTAAAAGTTTGCCTAACGCTCCATTCACACTATTTCCCGCAGTTACCCTCTTTTCTACATCAGCGGTGTACCGTCCATCCCTGCTAAATGCACATCCAAGATATACAAACTCATCCACCTGTTCCAGCACTACATCATTTACAGTTATCCTGGCATTCGTTCTGTCCTCTTCTCTTTCGAATACCATCACTTTCGTTTTAGTCGCGTTCAAATGTAAGCCTCTCATTAGACAATCATCTTTCATCGTTGTGACTAGTGACTGTAGTTCTGATGGCGATTCGGCTATGAGCACGGCATCATCTGCATACAGCAAACAGTTCACAAGTAAGTCACCCATTCGCAATCCAACATTCATCGATCTTACTCTCTTAAGACAATCGTCCAGGTACAGGACAAACAGCAGAGCCGACAGCACGCAGCCCTGTCTGACGCCAATGTTGACGTCAAACCAGGGAGACAGGCTGCCGCCCACCCGCACACATGCCGTACATCCCACATATGTAGACTGCACAGCACGAAGCAGCGTACCATCAATCCCGTATCCTGGCAATATATCCCAGAGGTCCTTCCGTACAACTCTGTCAAATGCTTTCTCCATGTCCACAAAACCGCAGAAAACCTTCCGGCCTACAGCCAGCTGCTTCTCTACAATGTTGCGGAGCGAGAAAACTTGGTCCATACATCCCCTTCCATTTCGGAAACCACCCTGCGCCTCCCACAGTAATCCGTCAGATTCCACCCTCATTCTCCTTTCAATAATTTTGCCATACACTTTAGCTGCTATACTGATCAAACTGATGGCCCTATAGTTGGCGCACTCCATACGTGAGCCCTTGCCTTTATACAAGGGCACGACGATAGCACGCCTCCAGTCCATTGGGACCCTTCCAGTCTTCCAGCATAGATTGCTCAATGACCAGAAGGCGTCCCGGACGCAAGGACCACCTAATTTGATCATTTCAGCAGATATCCTATCAATTCCCGCAGACTTTCCATTTTTCAAGCTTCGTATCGACCATTCAATCTCTTCCAAAGTAATATCTCCGCTTGATGCTTGCACCGCAAGATCAGTCATCGCCTCCCTCGCAGTGCCCGCATCCGGGAAATATTCATACATTTCTCCAAAGTACTCATTCCACCGCTCTAACACCTCTAAGGGGTCCGCAAGAATGTCCCCAGCTTTACTCTTTATCTTATCCATTCTGGAAACTGACGAACAGCTCCGAGACTTCTTGACCTCCCTCCAAAAGAGTTTGGTATTCGTCTCGAAGTTCCTCGTCAACTTCTCTTCCGCAATCATATTTATTCTTTCACGCTTCTCTTTCACTAAAGCTTTGGCTTCATTCTTGCAGAGGCGGTAAATTTCTTTCTTCGTTTCTTTCATACTGTCATTCAGTTGCAAAGATGAGACATAATCCAACCACGCTTTCTTCTTTCTTGCTACGCAGGATTGAACTTCTGCATCCCACCAGGCATCACCTTTCGAATGTTCATGTCTCTTTGCACTCCCACATGCTTCTTTTGCACTATCCACTATACTTTCTTTCATAATATTCCAGCATTCATCCACATCTAAGTCGGAAAGGCTCGCGTTTGCAAGCCTTTCGCTGACTAAGCCAACATACATACTCCTTACGCTTTCATCTTCCAGTTTTTCACTCTTTATCCTTTCATAGTCTCCGAAAGGGACACGCACTCGCCAGTGCCTCCACTTCTTGAAAAGACCAACAAACCGGCTTACCACCAGGTAGTGATCAGTTTCAAGAGTGGGGCCTCTGTAGGCTCTTGTATCCCTTATAGCCTGTCGAAGACGATTGTCTATCAAAATCAGATCAATCACACTTTTTTCTTCCTTCCGTCTCCATGTATACGTGTGGATATCTTTGTGACGGAATAAACTGTTCGCCACAAGGAGGTCTCGTTCCAAGCATACGTCTAAGATTGACTTACCAGCATCATTCGCTCTCTTATCTCCATACGGACCAAGGACAGCATCGAAGCCATCTCGCTTGGTCCCCACCCATCCATTCAAATCACCACACATGATCAACTTTTCATTCCCGTCAGCCAAATCGAGGACGTCCCTAACGGATTCCCAGAACTCCGCGAGCACTTGGGGATTAGCCGAGCTGACGGGAGCATAGGCTGCGACCAAAAAAACTCTCGTGATCCCCAGTTTTATACGTACCCACAGGAGTCTTGGGCCTACCAATCCATAATCTTTCACTCCAGAGGCCAAACGGGAGGAGAGCAAGACACCCACTCCCTTACTGGCATGTTCCTCTTGGTTCACTCCGGACCACAAAGCAATTATTCCGCCAGGAAGATCGTCGATGCCGCTCCCCTTCCGCTTAGTCTCTGTGACACACAATACATCCAGGCATCGCTCTTTCATTACATCCATCAATTCATTCATCTTACCTTCCATACCACCACGCACATTCCACGTGCCTATCCGGCACTCGGCTCCTCGCATCCCGCCAGAGTTGGCGCTGCGTGAAGGGTGGCGGCCCCCTTCGCCGCGTGCGCATGCAGTCGTACCGACGGGGGCATACCGGTACGCGTCGCCTTGGGGGGACGCCCTAGCCCTGTCGGCACTCATCGGTAGTGTTTTGTTTCGCGTTTTCGCTTTCGCCGCTACTTACGGGGAGGGCCCGAGCACAGGTAACGCTCTTCGTGAAGGCACACTACTTCCCCCCCTCTCGTATAACGTGTATGTAAATACAGCATTAGTTAAAGCAAAGGTTACTTGCGTAAGTTTTCACAATACTATGACACACGTATGCGATCTTAATAGTCTCCAATTTGAAGTATTTCAAAAGGATGTTATAATTTTCGTACCCAGAGAAACGGAACCTTATGACTAAGTCTTCGCTGTCTGACAGTACGTCTGTCTTTCACCAGACAGTATCTCATAAACTGTGATAGCCAGACGGTTAAAATTTTCACGGAAGATAAATGTTTTTGTTACAACTAAGTACTAAAAGCAGAAAAAAATTGTAAGTTAAGGAGGCTCCGATAGCACTTGGAAAGTATTTTATAGTTAGCACTTAAAGATGACATACACTTGCCTTATAATAAAGTAACTATAAAGTCGATGAGAGAGTGCAATAGTCTTCCTCGAGTAGACTCCCCAGATAAATTCTTTTTCATGTTCATCGTATTATAAAAGCCATCCACGAGTCCCAAGATTCAAAATTGCGTTGCACAAAAGATTTTCCACGCTAGTGAATTGGGGTTAAGATTCTATTTACAGTTTAAGGTTGGCGTCTCTGCACCACAAGCGTTCATTTGAGATCAGATATGCGAGTAACGGATTTAGAAAAAAGGCAACGCATTTTAAATGATACTAGCCACGATCTGAAAGTATTAATTAATAGTCCTTCCAAGATCCAGTTGTTCAGAGCAGCTTCGACAAAAATTATGATAGGCACTCATTATAGCAATAAGAAAAAAACCCTGCCATTTTTTAAATCTATCAAATAACTTTCATACAACGATTGCTGCTAGACACCTTACATTACCTCTCGATAACAAAGAATGTGATTTTTACCTAACATTACATCCATTGGTAATGTGTGAAAAGATCTCAGAATCTCGCATGTCTTTCGACAAAAAGCTGATCTTAAAGATATACTCAATATATTCTTGTTTGATAAACCGTTCAATAGCTGGTGCTATAAATAATAGAAGAATGAAACTAAGAATATGATGGTCCTTTGTAGTATTTGTATTTATTTATGTAAGTACACCCTGAGACGCACCATGTCCCTGGCATGTGGAGGGCGGGGATAGGCTTTCCACTGAACCATTGCCACGTATAGAGAGAAAACTATTTATACTGTGCCATCGCGGTAACCTTGCCGTAACCGTGTCGCAGTGTAGACTAGAGGCACTGCGATGCTAGACAAGGATGCTAACTTCAAAGCGAACTCAAAACCACTTAAATTCTTCTCCCATCTAGTCAACAAAAGAAAGCTTAATAAGCTTTCTTTCACATAATAATATTATGTATATGAAATGAACAAAAAAACAAACAATTTTACCATCTGGACGTTATAATATCACCGACAAAAAAAAAAATTCCAAGTCCGGGTTACAAATGTAATATCCAAGCTTATGGAATAATTTCAGTATCCATCAAAAAGTGACGTGTATTAGAATGTTCCAGCTGTTTCTTACTCCCGGTATTCAAAAGCTGCGTTATTGTAACGGTTTTTTCTTGGAGAGCGGACCGTAAAACGTTTCACATGTCGGGTACAGTCCCTGTGACCGCGTGCGGTGGGCGTGAGGCTAAATTGATGGGTCTCTCCATCGGCAATGTAATGGTCCTTCACAACGAACGACCTCTGGTCAGTAAGTGAAATTCACGTTTGATTAACTTTTCTCAAGAGCAGTGTTTTAGTGAAAGTGCCTGTTTGTAGAGCACAATTACTACTTTTATGCACGACGGAGGAAAATAGGGATTCAGAGATAGGTTTTTTAAAAGTTAGAAAAGTTTCTTCCATGATAATTATGTAGGTACACCGACATTTTTCATTTTATTGTAAAAATACTTATAAACTATTGTTGTAGTTGTACAGTACAGGCATAGTTTCGGAAGGTCTTTATTATGAGTGCTACCTTACTAGGCTCACCACTTATTATATGAAACAAAATATAACTATTATGTGGGTATAGCGTACGTCTGCCTACTTCTTTGAGAAAAAATGGCGTAAATACGTGTGAGTTCTCTATAAAAATATACTGTTTGCATGAAAATAATTTGCCAAAATAGTAAAATTGACATACATTGTAATTAACTGGGAACCAATTCTTTTGTTTTGGTGAGTTGAAAAATAGGCAAAAGTTACCTGGTTAGTTCTGGTTTTCATATAAATTAGATGATCAATATATTCTCATAGAAATAAAGGACTTGTAACTTCATTGTCTATATGACTTCTTCGAAGTATAATGTGACATAAGAAAGAATCTTAAATCAAACCTGCGTTTACTAGACAATTCATTCGAACACCATACTTTATTGTCTACTCATACAACGCAAAAAAAAGGTTCATCTCGAAATGCAAAATAATAAGCAGGAAATTTCCAAAGAAAAAGATTCGAAACTATATTTTCAGTGACACAGCGTGAAATAAATAAAAATATTTTGTGCTCAAGAAATATATAAATAAGCTTCAACATAAATTTTAGAAGCGTATGAATTTGGACAAGCGTAATTATTTTTACCGAAAAGTCTTTTATTTGGTTCGTACTTAAAGCAGTTTTCATGTTTTTTAATGTCGTAAAGTGTATTTACGTGTTCGAACACTTTAATTGTTAGCTATGAATTAAAAGTCCCTCGTCGACTTTTCAATTTATTTCTGACAGATCTCTTAAGGAAAGCAAATAATGGAAGTATTTGGAGGGGATAAAGGTTGGAAGGAGAGCAGTGACGGAAATTATATCGAGCTCGAAACGATTGCGTTAGTACACCATTTGTTACTGTTTGAAATTTGAATTGAGGACATTTAATATATAAACTAGGTACTTTGATTTTTCGTTAATTCAAAATACTTGCATACAATTTAAAGTACTTACTTACACTTATTTACGATTTAGACACGTTCTTTGGTCTGAGCTATATACTGATTCGTAGAAAGTTAACATGTATAATTTACAAGAATATTAAATTTCGTAATAAAATCTTATTTGAACTATGAATTGAATTCTATAAAACTAATCAGCCGCCAAAAGAAATTTATTTTATACTTACTTTTAAACTTCTTCTTCTAAACTAATTTTTAAATATGCATAGACCAAAATTATAGTTAAAATAACAATCTGATGTATTTTAATTTCTACTAAAAATGTTTGTCGCCTATCGTTGGAATTATACGGTATGAATGTACTCAGTTTTCGGCTAACACATTGACTGTATATATTTCCTTGAAAAAATTATTATAAATTATATTCCATGCCATGGCACTCACCATACTTACGGCATATCTTCATTATAAAAATCATGCTACAGATCTTTTAAAACGTGGAAGAGGAACAAACAAATACATTTTGCCATTGATATTATTGAGGATGGTTACATATTTAGATCTTATTTATAAATCACTTTTTACAGCATTAAACCTTCGCTAATGTTTCGTTGTACTTAATTAGGAATTATCTGTAAAGGCAATTATTTATTTTGGGTGTACAGAAGTGCTAGCAGTCTGTTTACAAAATTGGGATCTAATCTACGATCGCCTATATATTATTATGAAAATCTCGTTTGAATATCCATAAACCTGAAAACATTACATTGAGTTTATCTCTAGGCTTTATATTGGAGATATATTACCCAGCTTCGTATCCAATAATGTATTTCGCTTTTATGTATTTCCATCATAAATTTGAATAATTTTGTGTACTACCAATTGCTAACAATCTATGAAATATAGTAAATCGTATTATAAGGGCTGGCTATACTCTGTAGGTTATAAGGTTTTCATAGGCCTTCACGCTTTATTCACAATCCGAAGTGGAATCTGTGGTTTGCTTTCAGGTTGTCTCATACATATTTGCCTGTCTTCAGCTACCTATTTTGAAATACGAGGTTCCACTGCCGTCTACAGTCAGGAGCCTCAGGTAAGTTCTTGGAAGTTTGGTTCAGTCATTTAGGGGGTTTGGGTACTATCCCGCCTCTTTTGGGTGTTGTTTTTGAAGACTTTTCCTGCACATTTAGTTTTTGAGATGTCATTCCTTACAATCATTGTACGAGCGTTTCCCTATTATAACTCCAGCGGGCTAGGTGTAAAAAGCATTCGCAATGTAGAATTACACGACCAACACCACAATCGTTTTAAGAAAATGCTTCCTCTGAAAAAAAAAAATCTCTTGTGAAAAAAAGCAACCCTTCCCTTTCTCTCCCTTTCTGTAAGGAGCTTGACGAAACGCATTACTCGTACTAAACATTTGGTACGACGAGAGTGATTATGAGATAGACAGTCAATCGACTTTATTGTCAAAATTTGTGAGTATATCTGATTAATTACACAGATTACCAAACAGTTACCTTAAAATCGCTTTCGTGAACTACTTGTACGTCCTACGACAGACGTACCTATTTTAGGTTATTGCAAGTCAGTCATCTATAGGTACTTACTAATAAAATTATAAAAAGGAGATATTTGATTGATTGTTTGCATTGAATAGGCCGATACATTTTTTTCACTGTAGGGAGCTTCCCAACAGTGAAAGAATTTTTCTTATCAGTCAATTTCAAACACTATCCCCCGATGACATAGACTAATATTTTATTTACGTATTCCCACGGAAATGTGATCTATCCGCTGCGTGTTGTCTACTAGTAATTTATTTTCTGTTTCTGTTTTATTTTCCTTCCATGCTTAAGAAGTTTTCTTCAAAATGTTTGCATTGCTTTGCTACTGAAACACTGTTTACTGACACAAAAAAAAAAAAGTAATGTAACCACCGAAACCCGTTTTAGTATAGAAGGCGAGGGGAGGACGACAAAGGACTGTTCTATATAATTAATACTCAAGATTTTCATATTATATTGTACTGTAATTCAATAGCAAGGATAAGAGCTCAATTTATTTAATATCGGCTAGGCATATCTGGAGTATTCTTTACAGAATTCAACATCGATGCCGCTATTGTTCGGTTTGGATCGGACTTGAACCCGTGGCCTTTGCCCAACAAGGGCCATGCAAGTTGAGCAGAACTGTGTATTTTAACAGTGAACAAGAGATAGCGGTCAGATTTTATGAGTACATTATTCCGATATCCACTTTAAGGTTCGGTGCTCTGAAAGTAGCATAAAATTTGTTATAATGCTTCCAGACGTAATAAAAAAAGTTGTTTCAATGTGTTAAATGATTTTATTAAGTTTGTAAAATGATTTCGCTTTTGCTGGTGTCTGTTCGCTTAGGTCTTCATACTATTCTAAGGGTTTTAATACTATTTCAACCAATAGACGGTGTTATTTGTAGTAGATTCAATTTAATACTATATATTGCATCATGATATGATACGTATGGTGTTATAAAGGGTTCAAAGCAAATAAAGGTTTAAATATAAATAGAAACATATAGACATTTTTAGATTATAGTACAGAACAGTCGAGATGTACCGTAAACGAAGTTGCGCCGGTCAACAAGTAGGATACACATTATAACGTTATAGAAAGCAAATTCAATCTGCGGATAGTGGTGAACTTGCTTACCGTAGGACTTGCTATGTGCTTGCCTTTTTTTTTTTTTTTTTTTTTTTTTTTTCTCGCAGGTAAAAAATGTCCTCTGGCACTACCCAGACGCGGGGACGTCCAGGCGAGTGTGGGGCTCGCACCCACTAAAAACTTCCTGCGGTGTGCCAAATTCTGCGCCTTGGTGGGAGGGCCGGGTACGGCAAGCCATTACTTCTCATCCCTCCCGGCGCGTGCCCGCTGTGGGTCGCAGGCACCCTACTTGCTTAGTAATGTAATAGTACTCTCTCTTTTTGGGCGACATCAGGCACACTGGACGCCGCTCCTTCGCAGATGGCTATAATACCGCGGGTGAAGGGTCCCCGTCCCATACACCCGCAGCCAACATCAGGGTGACATGAGGTGGAGATACGCACGCCTTCGCCTATAACACAATGATGTTACTCACCAACTAGCGCGAGGTAGCTATGCAGAGAACTCTTTCCCAGGGCGCCTTGTTACAGAGTTTCTAGTGGGTGCGCAAGGGAGGCCAGGGCTCTGACGAAAACAGCCAATAGGGTGTACACACATATATTTACTAAGTACACAGAGATACACAGAGACACACAGAGAGCTTATTCACTGATAGACACAAATATCACAGGTACACAGAAGTATAGTCAGGGCTTAGGTACAATACTACTCAATAGACCACTGCCGCGTGAGCAGGTAACACGGGTAAGCAGCTAACTACACTTATAATTGGGTGACAATTACTGGCCTTGAGTCAAGTTGAGAGCAGCACAGCACGAGAATGCCACGTGGAGGCGGCTGGTTCCTCTCAAAACACCTCGCTCATGTAGTCCACGTGTCATTGGGTGTGGTTTTGCTAACCGTGGACGGGCCGCTTTTCCCCGTAGTAAAAAACCCTGTTATGACAAGTAAACGACAAATGAAATAACTGACATCGCGACCGACGAAATTCGAACCGCTTAGCAAACAAGAAATGACACTTACCGGTATCCCGGGTGTAGGTTGACACAGAGTCTAACTCCTTCCGAGGAGAATAAGTAAACTCAGACTAATCCCTTAACAGGTCCTCAGGTTGCAACTTACAACCTCCAAAGAAAAATTGAGGCGTGCCACTCAGAGTAATATCAATTTCCCTCGTCCTTAGCCGATCGTAAAAAGAGACTTGGAACTTTGTATCAGGGCTTTATCCCCTCTCTCACGTGGAATCGTCTCGAATTTCCTCTAAAACCTCTTTCATTGAATGCAAAAACGATTCGTCACTGATCCTTATGACATCCTGTCATTCTGACAGCAGAAATGTCACCACTGACAACTGATTAAAAAAAGATAACTCGATAAGGCTGCTTTCACATCCTGAATACTGCATCTATAGAAAATAAATGCTACAACCACCCCCCCTTTAATAGTATTTCCTGCGGATATGACACGCTGGAAATACACAATAAAGAAAACAGAAAAGTACTGACTAATAAACAAAGACAACCAGCTAGGTCCTTCAAACACCAGCTGACTACGACCATTACAATACCAAAGAAAGATCCTCCTATGTACCTAACTAGACACTGACTCGTGTACCGGTTAGGCTAAGTAACTAGAGTCTAATGCCCTTCATAGAAAACGAATGCTCCCTTTACTCACTGCCGATACCCTAACACTACCCAAGCTCTCAGGATATTGTAGAGTACTGAGAAGCGAATGAGAGAAAAACGCTCGGTGCGGTGCATAGAAGAAACTACAACGTGACAATTTAAAGTCACGTACACATATAGAAATACAAACAAAAGATTAAAATAGTCTTACATAATGATCACATAGCACTGGTTTAATAAACTAGAGAAACAGTGCTATGTAGTTACGTTAGGTATTGGAGACTGCTCCTCCTGATACTTCAGGATGTCCTTGATATGGTACTCCCCAAGATCCTTACCGTCCAGATCTGACAGCCTATATTTTATTTTATTTTATTTTATTTGGAAAACAAACAGTTTTTAATCTAATTATAAAACTACTTACATTACTATACACCATTAACATGTTTTCACATTTAGATAACAAGTACTTGATGATTTTATATAAAAGTAAAAACAAAAACACACTTATGGAAAAAAGTAGAAACCCAGGCCTATTGAACAACTAGAGAACCACATTCAAACCAGCACAAAGATAGCTGATCTACGCAAAAATGAGTTGCTTCTATAATTGGTAAGACTGCGAGGTATATGGAGAAGAACAGGTATTCTTACTGATCTGCTAGGGACCTTCAAATGTATCTGTGAGAGGAGATATGGTGAATCCACATTGGATTGAGCTATTTTTAGTAGCAAACCTACATCCGCGAGTCTTCGTCTCATATGAAGGGGCAGTAAATGGTGTCTCCTACAGCTTGTCTCATAACCATTATCAAGTTGGTTGCACCTATATCGTAAAAATTTTGTGAATTTACGCTGAATGGATTCCAATCTCTCGATATGTACATCGTAATGCGGGTTCCAAATCTGCGAGCAGTACTCCAGGATGCTACGAACATAAGAGCAATAAAGAATTTTGAGCACTTTAATATTAAAAAATTGAGAACAAGATCTGAAAACGAATCCAAGCATCCCGTAAGCCCTTGTGGTAACAATGTCGATATGTTTTTCATACGTGAGCTTTGCATCGTGTGTTACCCCCAAGTCACGGACTTCCTGAACTCGCTTAAGCATGATACCTTTAAGGGTGTAAATGAGGTCGAGTGGGTTTGGCTTACGTGTAAAGCTAATAACGCAACACTTGTTGGCGTTGATATCCAATTTGTTCAACTGACAATATTCCTCAAATCTAGAGAGGTCCTGCTGCAAAAGATGATAATCGTCCACAGTTTTAATCTGCTTAAAGATTTTCATGTCATCTGCGTACATCAGAAATTCTGAATGTATAAAGCAGGATGCAATGTCATTTACAAACAGATTAAACAATAAAGGACCCAACAAGGATCCCTGGGGAACGCCAGAGGGTACTGTGTGCCAATTTGAAATGGAACCATTAAGTGCAACTGCCTGAGACCTATTTTCGATGTAAGAAATGAACCACCGGTACAAGTTACCATGAACTCCAGCTTGTAAAAGTTTTTGAAAAAGCATCTTGTGATTAATACGATCAAAGGCTTTACTGTAATCCGTGTATATGGTATCTACTTGCCCCCCTCCCACCATTTTAGAGGTTATAAAATCGACGAACGTAAGAAGGTTGGTAGTAGTAGATTTGTATTTTACAAATCCGTGTTGTTCGGGGATAATTGAGCTCGAGAGTGCACTGTATACCTGATCATAGACCAGCCGCTCTAGAATTTTTGCAAAAATACACAGCTTAGAAATGGGTCTATAATTGGATACATCGCCCTTGTTACCGCTTTTGTGAATAGGAGTGATGAATGCAGATTTCCAAATACTGGGCACAATGCCCTCCCTAATTGATCGTTGGTATAAGATGGTGAGGGGTACAGTCAATTGTTCAGCGCAGTGGACTATGAACCTAGGCACAATGTTATCGGGCCCCGGTCCCTTAGTAAGGTCCACAGATTTAAGCAACTTAAGAACAGCTTCTGGGCTAATTTCTATGTTACTTATGCCATGAGCACAGTCTGAGTTATCCTGGTTACTTAAAATTAAGGTTTGCGGAAGTGGTGAAGGGGGGAGAAAGTTTGACTGGAAATAAGTCGCAAACAAATTGCATGTTTCTAAGTTGGAAGTGACTGACGTACCATTATACGACATGGACGAGGGATAAATGTTGCCGCCCTTTTTATTAGACTTAATAAAAGTCCAAAATAATTTGGGGTTATTTATGATCGACTGTTCAGCATTTTTGATATAAGAGCGGTAGCAATCGTCCTCCACTCTCTTTGCTCTCTCCCGAAGCAAGCTGAAGGTGGCATAAGCTTCGGCATTACCATACGTTTTGTATTTTTTAAAATACTTATATTTTTCTTTAAGAATTTTTTTCAAGGAAGAATTATACCAGGGAGGAAAGTTAGAGGAGTAATGCAGTTTATGGGGTATACATTTATCTCGCAGGTTATAAAGATGTGCATAGAAACATTCTGTGGTAGCCTCTAAAGTACCCAAAGTCAAACTATCCTTCCACTTGATAACATCTAAAGTAGCTTTAATATTTTCATAATCGCCACGCTCGTAAAAATACTTCATTCTAGGATCACCTTTCAAGTATTTAACATCAGCTAAGTTCAGTTCTAAACTCAATGCTTTATGGTGCACATTTTCCGGTACCAAAGGACAGTCACAAACATTAACGGATAGGTCAGTATTACACAGTATTAAATCTAAATATCTATTATTTCTGTTAGGAATAGAATTAAATTGCTTCAAATTACATTCGGAAATGGCATCGAAAAAGTAAACCTGTGAAACACCGGATATACCCGAGGGCTCAAGACCATCAACACCATTTGACCAAGTGACGTTTGTAAGGCTGAAATCGCCTGTTATTATAAATATATCGTCGGGACAAGAGTTTAAAATGGTTGAAAGTTGATCCGTGAAATTACTAAGCTGACTATTAAATGAGTTACCACAATTTTCAGAGCATAGATATAAAGTACACAGATGCAATTTACGTGAAGGACACCCCCTAGGAGTATAAGTAACCGTGACCCAAATGTCCTCTGCTGAAGACCTCCACTCAGGCCTGTTTATGGTAGCAAGCTCACGTCTAACTGCTATAAGTGTACCGCCACCAAATTTTTCGTGCGTATGTGAGTAGTTCCTATCGCGACGGCACACTAAATATCTATCATCGAAAAGTTCTTCGTCAGCAATACTATCAAGCAACCAAGTCTCCGTCAGCTAGATCACATCGAACGTATTCAGGAGTAAATTGCGCTTAAATAATTGCGTTTTAGTTCGCAGTCCCTGAGCATTTTGGTAGTACATATTAAGGAGGACCATTTTTAAAGATAATGAAATAATACCTAGTTAAAAAGCAGGTTATATTTAATAAATGCCACAGTAATACGCTACACAGAATGTGCCCACAACACGATGCATACAACGTAATTTTATTTATGATTGATAATCTGATTTTGCCGAAATAACCCCAACGATAAGGAGACACCAACACGATCAGTCCACAGTAAAATATTACATTACTGAAGCGTTTACAACCAACGCTAGTCTTCATAAACATTTTTGAAATAAAAACTACGTTCAAACGTATTTCTAAGGTACCGTAAAAAAGTAAATAGATCATTAATAGAATCCTGAGAAAACTGATTATACTTGAAGGGTCATAAATACTCGATTTTGGGGTATATGGACATAAGTCGGGTTGAACAATTAAGTTTAACAAAACGTCAAAGTAAAAATATAAAATCAAATTTTGACATCTGCAAGCGATAATACAATACAATACAAATACTCTTTATTGCACACCAGGAAATACATCAAACAAATTATTAATAAAGTTGTTGGTATAACAATTGGCGGCCTTATCGCACAAGGCAATCTTTTAGAGGCAACCTTTGGATGGAAACCGGAGGGTGGGAAATATTTAGGGCAGTTTGGGGTGCAGTATAAATAAAGTAGGTATATATCTAAATTAAAATAATTGTGTACATACATACATACACATGTACATACATACATACACACACATATAAATACACAGATACGTATGTTAACTACAAGGTATAAATTATAATAATACATATTCATACATAATAAATACAAAAATATACATTAAAACATACTTGTGATAATAGAGGAGATGTACTAATAAGTTATATGCAGTCATTGACACGTAGGTAGTAGCTCTTAACTAATGTTTTGAATGTGTGCAGCGACTTTGCATGTCGAATTGTCACTGGTAGCGCATTCCACAAGCGAACGGCCTGTACAGTGAACGAGTTGTTCACAAAATTAGTGGAGTGACCTGGCATCTTCAATCTCAAATTCCTCGATGAACGCAGGTTTGTAGAGTGGGAGACATTTAAAAAATTAAAGCGTCTCTTAAGGTATGGCGGAGTGACAGGGTTGAAAAGAATACTATATAATATAAATAGAATATGAGCATTCCGGCGAAGGCGGATAGGTAACCACTTGAGTTTTCTACGATATTCGGAGATATGATCATATTTGCGTAGTCCAAATATAAATCTAATACAGAAATTGTGGAGTCTCTCAAGTTTATTTAGTTGGTCTTGAGTGAGATCTAAATAGCTGGCATCGGCATAATCAAGGATAGGAAAAAGAAGTGATTGTATAAGCGCAATCTTAGTTGAAATTGGTAGAAAATTTCTCAGTCTGCGCAAGGACCCTGAAGCAGCAAATATTTTGCGTCTCAGCTCCTGCAATTGAGGACCCCAAGACAGGCATGAATCCATAAGTATGCCCAGATTTTTGACAGAGTTACTGTACGCTATGTCAGTGCCGTTACATATAAGTTTTGGATTCACTGTCCAATCGATTCTGGAGATCTTCCAAGGGCTCCCAACTATTATTGCCTGAGTCTTGGTTGGATTCATTTTTAATCCATGCGATTCACTCCATCTGCAAATAGTGTCCAAGTCTGCATTGATATTGTCAATGGCTACGCTCAAATTATCCAACGAAGCTTGAGAATAAATTTGGAGGTCATCTGCGTAAAGGTGATAGGAAGAAGATAAGTCCTTAGTGATGGAGTTTATAAACACTGAGAAAAGTAAAGGAGACAGAACGCCGCCCTGTGGCACTCCAGCAGACGTATTACACCAAGAGGAAAAGACATCCTCGATACTAATACGCTGCCGGCGACCAAACAGGTAACTTCGAAACCAATCAATCACCGTCGGAGATATGTTAAGTGAGCTCAAAGTACCAAGCAGGATGTCGAAGTCTACCGTATTAAAGGCATTGCTGAAGTCTAGCAGGGCTAAAACTGTCAGCTTGCCGTTCTCCATACCTGCTCTTATGTCCTCAGTAATGTGAAGTAAGGTTGTAGTGGTACTGTGTCCAGGACGAAACCCGGACTGATAGGGGTTAAACAGTTGATTTTGAGAAAGGAAATTTGTGAGCTGAGTGTGAACAAGTCGTTCTAGAACCTTAGACAGAAATGGTAGGATAGAGATAGGGCGATAGTCAGAAAACGTAGAAGGGTTGGATTTTTTGGCAATGGGAATTATAAGTGCATCTTTCCAAGCTGTCGGAAAGACACCGTGAGTTATTGAGAAGTTTAGGATGTGGCAGATAATGGGAAGGATTTCATCAATTACAGGAATTATCATTTTTCGGCTTAGGCAGTCGGTACCTACGGCATTAGAGGTAATTGACAATATGCTCTTCTTAACATCACAAGCAGTGAACTGACTAAAGAAGAAAGGAGCGCGATCGGGAGTGGTTATGGTTGAAAGATGATGAAGCGTATTTGTTTTGGTTTCCATATTCATAGTGGAGGTGGCAGTAAAAAACTGATTGAGTGAATTTAGGTTATGACCTTTAGAAGCAGACTCTTGACGTGATTTACCAACTCCCAAAGATCTTAGAAATTTCCAGACTTTAGCTGGATCTCCGTCCTGAACAGAGCTGTGGATATGTTGGCGTTGTGCATTCCTACACACCTTATTGCAGTGGTTCCTGATGAGGACATATTTTTCCCAATTTAACTCCGTTGGCCGTCTCTTATACTTGGACTTCGCTGTTGCTTTTTGTGAAATAAGTGATTTAATTTCAGCGGTTAACCAAGGTGATGGCTCATGCTTAACTTTGATTCTACGAACCGGCGCGTGTACATCGTAGAGAGAAATTAAATTCGATGTTAATAAATTAATTTTATCGTCAATGCACACAGAAGAGAATAACGGTATCCAGTCAATTTCGTCAGCATCCCTGCGCAAATCTTCGAGATTCATTCCACCAAAATTGCGGTGTAGAAGGAATTTAGGTTTGGGCTTAGGAGTTCGAAGGCGATAGGATAGAAATATCAGGTCATGGAAAGAGAACTCACCAGCCGATCGCTGACCGTGCTTAACGACTCTATCGAGAGAAGAAACAAGAATCAAATCGAGCAAGCTAGGAGGATGATTCGGACAATGATGTGTGGCATGGGAAGGAAGAATTGAGAGGTTACAAGATTGTACAATGGACTTAAAAATAGAGGAGCGAGAGTCATTTTTGAGTAGACAGGTGTTGAAGTCACCCAAGATTATAGTATGAGAGTAATTAGGGATGAAGGTTTCTAGTAGTATTTCAAAGGAGGTGAAAAAGTTGATGTTGGAAGACGGACCATAAAAGACTCCTAGGAGTATCTTAGTGTGCAGAAGTTCAACCTCAAGGAATAGATGCTCACCGGCAAGTCGTGGAGGTGGCTGAGGAGACGAATCAAGAACAGTGTAAGAAAGGTGATTACGTAGGTAAATCGCCACCCCACCATAACCGTCCGGCCCGCGATCATGTCGAATGAGGTTGAAGCCCGGGAGAGAATATGCCGTTGAAGGCAAATAAGGATTCAACCATGTCTCAGAGATGAGTATGGCATGTAAATGTGAGCAGTGAAATGATGCCAGCATAGCGGTGATATGAGCCGGAACACTTTGGGCATTAATGTGCACTACGTTGAAATTTTCAGGAACATCGGAAAATTGAGATGAGATAAAATCAGCCAGTGGGGGCTCGTCTTGAGAACTACAAGCAAAAGAACAATTTCCACTACTACCCGTGTCGGTACTACAGTTTAACATAGGTATAATTAAATATATAACAATATAATATTAATAACTATAAATAAATAACAATAAATGTATAAAAATAACTTATAAAATAACAATGCTAATATTAATTGCTCCAATTTTCATCTGCCGGTTTTACATTATGCACAAATAAACATTTAGAACATGAAAAACAATGAAATAAAAACAGATAACACCAGTAAGAAAGAAAAAGAAATCAAAGCTTGCACAATCCAGCATTCAGTGCATTTCCATATTCATTGTCATTTCTATCCATAGCAAATAAAATACCAGGAGCAACCTGGTAGTCATGCCATCAGTATGTAAATAAAAAAATAAAATAAAAAAAAGTTGATTATGATTGGCAGCATAATGCCACAACCCACGTTTGTTCAGTAAACATACCAAGGAAGGAAAAAAAAAAAAAAACAAATCAAGTCATTTGACAATGACAGCCATGACAGCAGCTTAGGCTAGACTGAGTGTTAAATTGATAAATTCTCTCTCATCTCTCTGGTTACAACTAAATCTATAGATAGCTACAACTTAAACTTTCCAGTCACATTATAGTTATATCTTAACAAACAAAAATAAAAAAAAAAAGACAATGAAACGACAACAAAGGCGTAAAGTTAAAGTTAAAATAAACATACAAATCGTAGTTATGGCACGAGGGCGTAAACCGAAGACAAATTGAGTAGAAGATAAACATAAATACATAACTACATAACATCAATGCCACATGAATGTACCTGGACTGTGCAGCCTGGAGATCTACCTCTACTTCACTTTTGAGGTTACAGTGCGTTTAAGCTTCGTAGCGGCAGCCTTAGACGTGGTGGCCGTTGCCTTTGCTGGCACGTCACAGATGTTCACGAGCTCAACAAGCGAGTCCACACGTCGCCGCACGTTATCCGCAGCAAGCACGTAGACGGAACCATCTTTAGTCCAGCTTTTTGTGACTCCCATCTTCTCACGGGCTGCCATGAACAAATCATGCCTGGTTTTTGTGAGAAATTCAGACAGCGTGATTCCAGAGCCCCTCAGCTTGGTTTTGGAGAACCATATTGTATCCCTCAATGTTGTGTCCTGGAGCTTAAAAAGCAGAGGCCTAGGCTTCTTATTCGTAGTGGGACGTCCCAGCCGTTGGCAGCGCCTTATATGACTGGCACTAAAATCAGGGATATTGAAGCGCTGCTTGATAATGCTGACTAGAGTATTGGTGGGATTCTCACCATCCACCTCACAAACGCCATGCAGCAGCAGAATCTTTCGGCGTCTCTGCATCTCAGTAGAATCTGCAGCTTTCACTAGCGCCTCCAACTGCTGCTGAAGCAGTTTCAGTGTTTGTGTAACAAATAGTCTGAAGGCAGAGAATTCTGCAGCTAGGGTGGTAACACTCACCGATTTATTGGGAGTCAGCTGCTCCTGCCGCTTCTCAAACTCCTCCATCCTTTCGTTGAGACTATCTCTCAGACTGTAAATAGTGCTCTGCATAGCATCCATAGTGAAGTGTAATTTACTGTGTTTATGTTAAGGAATTTTTATTAGAAAATTATTTTATCCGGCAGAATAACCACTCAACAGTATTTATGTTGCATGTAAGTAACTAATCTGTAATTATTACTATTTAAAAAATAGATTTTTGTAGAGAGTAAATAAAACTAGACTTTTTCCCTTGACTACCCGATTTTTTTTTTGTGATAATGATAATAAGCCGAATGCAGCTAGCGTTCAAAGTAATTAATTGCATGCATTGCGTACTCACTCGATCAAACCGGTCGGACGCAGGCACTCGGTGAACCGGTGAACAAAAGAACGGTAAACAACCATATATACTAAAGGGGATCGTTTAGCAGTCACCACACATTTAAGGAACTTAGGGGCTAGCTTAGAAGTAAAATTCTTGGCCTTGTTGGACAGGTAGAACGTGCGTTTGTAAACTATCTGTCCCACTTTCAGCTCTACATGCCTTTTTCTGAGGTTGTAATACTTTTCATTACGCTGGTGGGCAACGTTCAAATGTTTCCTCACCTGGTCGTAAATGCGTTGTATTTCTCTCAGCTTGACACCGAAGGCTGATGGATCGTCTACAGAGACTGAAGTAGGATGGCACGCTATATCTGTCTGCCTGTATAACACTCCATCCCCAATAAATTCCCTACCATGTACCAAAAAGTAAGGGGTGAAACGAGTTGCTTCGTTAACTGCAGTGTTTAAAGCACACTGTATCTCAACCAAGAACTGATCCCAAGACTTGTGTTGTGACTTCACATAGCATGAGATCGCTTGAACCACATTGCGAATAGCTCGTTCCGCCTGATTAGTTTGGGCATGATACCTAGGGTTATAATATATATTAGGTACATTGTATTTAGCCAACAGATCCTTAAATGGCTTACTCACAAACTGAGGGCCATTATCCATGTAAATAGTCTTGCAGACTCCGTGCACGAGAAACACACTCTTCTCTATGAACCTCGCGACTACAGCGCCTGTGGCAACCCGAACAGGGCACAACATGACGTATTTGCTAAAGTAGTCGGAGACCACGATCAGGTGTACGTTTCTATTGCTCGAAGTGGGAAAGGGACCAAGCAGATCGACAGAGATAGCTTCGAATGGCTTCGAAACCCGCTTCGGGCTACCCATTAGGCCGGGACGAGACGTATTTACGGGTTTGTACTGCTTGCATGTTTCGCAATTCCCAACATATTCTTTGACGTCCTCGTACATCTTGGGCCAGTAATAATTTAGGGCTAACCTTTTATGCGTCTTCCAAACGCCACCATGGGCACTAAGTGTGTCATCGTGGTACTTAGAGAGCAGGGGCAAGCGATCCTCCTGAGGTACCACCAGCTTCCAGTCAAAGTCTGAAGTCAAAGAATATTTATTTTTAGTTAACCTATATAGAAGGTTGTCACGAATGTCATAATTTGGTGACTTCCTAGGGTTCTTCCGAACACTATTCATGGTGTGGTCATACCACGGGTCTTTAGTGGGTACTGCATCGAGGGAATCAATTTTGATACGAGACAGAGCATCAGGTACAACGTGGTCTTTACCTTTTCGATGCTCTATGTCAAAGTCGAATTGACTGAGCCTCATGCTCCAACGTGCTAGACGACCCGTGGGATTTTTTAGCTTATGGAACCACAGAAGAGATGAATGATCCGTGACGACCGTACATTTTTGGCCTTCGACGTACTGTCGAAATTGTTCCAAAGCGAAAATCACGGCCAGAAGTTCTCGCTCAGTTGTGCTGTAGTTCACCTCGTTCTTGTTGAGAGAACGGCTACAATAGGCGATAGGGTGCTCAACACCATCGTGAGTTTGTGTCAGTACAGCAGCAACTGAGTAAGCTGACGCGTCACTAAGAATGCGGAAGGGCAGCTCAAAGTTAGGCATTTTTAATATAGGGGCAGAGACCAAGGCTGACTTTAGCAGTTTAAAGGCCTGTTCAGCCTCAGGGGTCCATTCAAACTTAAAGTTTTTAGATGTCAGTTTGCACAGAGGTTTACTAATCTTAGAGAAGTTGTTAACAAAGCGACGATACCAGCCGGCCATTCCCAGAAATCTCTTAACCTCCTTAGGGTTAGAAGGGGTGGGATAGTTGAGGATAACCTCAACTTTACCCGGGTCTGTCCGTAGGCCATGTTTGTCCACATAATACCCCAGGTATTTGAGTTCACTCCGACAAAAGTGGGATTTTACATGTTAATTGTTAGGCCAGCATCCTTGAGTTGCTGATAGACTCTATGTAAGAGCTCTACATGCTCCTCAAAGGTGCTGGACACACAGACTATGTCATCCTGAAACGCAAATACCTTGTTGTCGAACTCGGGACCAAACAGACGGTCCATGAGGCGTTGCATCGTGGCACTGGCCCCGACAAGACCGAAGCACATGGAATTGTAATGGAACAATCCTCTCCGGGGAACCGTAAAAGCAGTCTTCTCAGCAGACTGGAGTGAGTCGAATGGAATCTGCCAGTAGGCCGCACTCAGATCTACAGAGGTTAAATACTTAGCATTATTAAGATGGTCCAAGATTTGATTGATATAGGGTAAGGGGTAGGCGTCACTCTTAGACACAGAGTTCAGCTTGCGAGAGTCCAAGCACAATCTGAGGTCGCCGTTTGCCTTCTCCACCATGACCACTGGAGAGTTCCAGGCGGACTGAGACGGGGACACTACTCCCATCTCCAGCATTCGGTCCAGCTCGGCTTCCAGGGCCTTCTGCTTAAGGGGAGAGAGCGGATAATAACGCTGCTTGATCGGCTTGCTGTCACCAGTGTCAATGACATGGTGCACAAGTGAGGTCCGACCTAAACCCACCTTATCAGTGTTCAACGAGTCGAATTTTTCAATGACCTCGTTGATTACACACCTTAGTTTAGTTGTCAAGTTGTCGTAATCCTCGAGGCCACCGTTAAGGGACACAGACTCTATAGGATTATTATCACTAAAACTATCAAGGCTAATATTTTGTAAAATTAATTTATCACTTAACTTAAATTGTTGCCAGAAATCCACACCAAATATCATGGAGGTGGTTATTCCTGGGACAACATAGAACTTGACAACTCGGATAACCGAATTGTACTCAATTGGCAAAGAGATACAACCCAGACATTGCAAGTGAGTGCTGTCTGCAGTTGTTATACGAAAAGTAGGATTGATACTCACAAGATCAAAACCCAGTTCCAAGAAGATGTGGTGCGCTCCCTTACCTAGTATAGAGCAGGAGGCACCGGAATCTAGAAGGCCTAAGACATTTAAATTTAAAACCTTAACAACTAGATACGGTCTAATGTCACTATCCCGTTTAGGAAACAGGACCTTATCAGAAATAGACTCAGATACAGAGTAATGCACAGAGTTCCTAATAAGGCCCTGGCCTACGCGTTTTTTGACTTGCTAGTACAGTGTGAGCAGTCTGGGGTCTTGACTCCTTTGAGACCACACCGGAAACACACCAGCTCCCTTGACTGTGTGCAGCTGTATGCAGTGTGACCGCCCCCGCCGCAACGAAAGCATTTGCGATCGTGGGGGGTAACCGGCGTCTCCACTGCAGACACCTGCTTAGCGGGCTTTTGTACACCTTTGTTCTTAAGCTGGTGTAAGTCAGATGAAATCTCAAACTTGTCAAAAGCAGGCTCATGGAAAGCGTCTGCCCTAGTACGCGCAAGCTCCAAGCGCTTACCCAAACGTCTCAAGTCATCTACAGAGTTGACATCATGCAAGGCCAGTTCCTTCATGTAGTCAGGTCTAATGTTGTGCATGAGAATGTCCAGCTGTTCCATCTTACATGACAACCTTGAAAACATGGCTTGCATTGTACATATATAGTTAACCAAGGACTCAGAGCGGGCTTGTGTACGCTGTCTTATCTCATTCCTGAGGCGGTAATCATAATCAGGAATATCAAAGGTATCTCTAAGCTCACTAATAAGATCCTCATATGAGATGAAGTTAGCTTTGTTTGTACGGAACCAAGACAAAGCCGGTCCATCCAACAGGTCGGAGAAAGCCATAAGGAGTCTAGGCTTAGTAACCTCCCGAGCACATCTAAGTTCCTCTAATCTCTCTAAAAATACACGTACACAAGTAGAACCATCATATTTTAAGTTAAATGAACACAAGTTAAGGGGACGTTCTTTACACACTATGTTACATGTAGAACTATTCCTACTTGAACTAGCTCGCACCGAGCGGTCCTCTCTCACTACTGGTGAAGTATATTCCACCTGGTCACGACCCGAAGGATCATCACCATCATCATCCGAACCTTCGGATTCAGAATCACTACTGGGTTCAGCCCTAGCGATGATCTTCACTAGCCTACCACGAATATCCACCAGGTCGGGGCAATCCAGACCACAACGAGCTAACCTACTCAATAAGTAGTTGGCTCTGATAGACACCCTAAGACGACTACCCTTATTAATGAAGATGTCACCTGACTGAATAGCCTCCTCCAGCTCGGAGACTTTTGGAAGGCAGATCGAGAGCTCAGCCGATGCATCAGCGGGTACCGGAGCACTCGCTTTGATGCTACCTCGACGGACGAGTCGGTGTGCCGTTCTTAGCTCACTCCGAAGGCCAGACACTGTTGTTTCCGGTTCCACTGAAATTCCCATGTGGGACAGCTCGTTAGCAAGTTCATCCTTTCTTAAATAATTAATATATTTTTTCATCTGTGCCATTATGTAAAAATTTACTTACAACAATTATAAAGATAAAATGGCACAGATAGGGATCAATTACAAAGTAAAAATGTAAATTGAGTTACAACAAAGTGTACTAAGTTAGGTAATTATGTTTCAAATTGACTTTTAGAATTTAACAAAGATTAAGGGTATACTAAGAGAGAAAAGTTTCTAAATTTTCTGATAACACTGTTCAGGTTAACATTCAAAATTACAAGGTATCAAGATACCTTCAAAAAAAAATTATAATTACACATAGTGAAATTCACTAAGTTAACACAGAGGTGAAGCTATAGAATAATATATGTAATATATTAATCTATGCTAATATAATATTACAATAAATACATGTGTGTGCACCACAAAAAAAGAAAAAAAGAAACGCATAAAAGAAAAAACACAATAAGAAAAAGAAGTGGGTATGCCAAATAAAATCAAAAAGTTTTTCCAAAATCACAGCTATTTTAAATTTTTGAATTTAGAATTTAGTGTCTTTTCCAGCCAAAGATGTAGGTAGCTGGAAGAAGACGAAAGGGATAATTTTGTGCTTAGCTGTTAGCACCACCAATTAACGTCCTGGAGCGTCTCGGACGAGACACCAGGATGGTTTCGCCAGAGGTAACCACCTATGCACACACACTAGACTGAGGCTACCGCAGAGTAGACCCAGAGATTTGCCACTACGTTGGGAGCCAAGTTATAACACAATGATGTTACTCACCAACTAGCGCGAGGTAGCTATGCAGAGAACTCTTTCCCAGGGCGCCTTGTTACAGAGTTTCTAGTGGGTGCGCAAGGGAGGCCAGGGCTCTGACGAAAACAGCCAATAGGGTGTACACACATATATTTACTAAGTACACAGAGATACACAGAGACACACAGAGAGCTTATTCACTGATAGACACAAATATCACAGGTACACAGAAGTATAGTCAGGGCTTAGGTACAATACTACTCAATAGACCACTGCCGCGTGAGCAGGTAACACGGGTAAGCAGCTAACTACACTTATAATTGGGTGACAATTACTGGCCTTGAGTCAAGTTGAGAGCAGCACAGCACGAGAATGCCACGTGGAGGCGGCTGGTTCCTCTCAAAACACCTCGCTCATGTAGTCCACGTGTCATTGGGTGTGGTTTTGCTAACCGTGGACGGGCCGCTTTTCCCCGTAGTAAAAAACCCTGTTATGACAAGTAAACGACAAATGAAATAACTGACATCGCGACCGACGAAATTCGAACCGCTTAGCAAACAAGAAATGACACTTACCGGTATCCCGGGTGTAGGTTGACACAGAGTCTAACTCCTTCCGAGGAGAATAAGTAAACTCAGACTAATTCCTTAACAGGTCCTCAGGTTGCAACTTACAACCTCCAAAGAAAAATTGAGGCGTGCCACTCAGAGTAATATCAATTTCCCTCGTCCTTAGCCGATCGTAAAAAGAGACTTGGAACTTTGTATCAGGGCTTTATCCCCTCTCTCACGTGGAATCGTCTCGAATTTCCTCTAAAACCTCTTTCATTGAATGCAAAAACGATTCGTCACTGATCCTTATGACATCCTGTCATTCTGACAGCAGAAATGTCACCACTGACAACCGATTAAAAAAAGATAACTCGATAAGGCTGCTTTCACATCCTGAATACTGCATCTATAGAAAATAAATGCTACACGCCGACCGGCGCGACGGCAGCGGATAGGATCAGCAAGGGAATCTCCCTCCCTTACCCTCTCCGCCGCCTCCTTCTGCGAGATTACGTCCTCGCTGAAGTTCGCAACCGCACAAAATTTACTCTCGCAGGCAACCATGGCCTGTATGACAGCCGCCAGCGAGAGGTCCTCGCCAATGACTGCAACGAGAGCCCGGCGCTGAGAATTCCACGCCGGACATTCCGCAAGCGTGTGCTGCGCTGAGTCCTCGCTGCAGTCGCAGTGATGACAGGATGGGGTCCTTTCCCTCCTAGCAACCGTAAACAGATACTTTCCGAAACAACCATGCCCGGAAAGTATCTGTGTCAGTCGGAAAGTAAGGACCCCATGCTGCCTCTCCGCCCATTCAACAACAACCGGCTGGAGCGCCTCCACGGCGGCAAAGCCAGCACGCGGAGCCTCCAGCCTGGATGACCAATTTTGTAATATTTCCAAATGGGCGGCCTCACGCCACCTGCGGACCATTGAGTCAGGCGGCCGACTGAAGCCACCCGCCCGAAACTCAGTAGTACGCCTGTACACTTCGGCGAGCACTTCCGCCTCCAGATCCCATGGGGGAGTTCCGGCCAACGCGCATGCAACCTCTGTGGATATAGTGCGGTATCCGCGTATGACCCTGACCGCCATTACCCTCTGAGGACGCCAAAGTCGGGCCCTATTTCGGGCGGTCTAGGCTGGCGCCCACACTGGCGCACCATACAATGCCATTGACCGGACAATCCCCGTCTACAAGTGACGCTGGGTCCCCCTAGGTTAGGTAGAAGCCAACTGAGGGCGGATGCAACGTTAACAAGCTTTGGACCCAGCCGTTTGAAGTGCTCGTCGAAGAGCCACCGTCCATCCAATACCAGGCCCAGATATTTGATCTGGGACTGGACCGGCACAAGGACCGAGCGAACCTCAATTGATGCGTCACGAGGTGGCCCACGTCGGGGCCCATGGAACAGAAGGGCCTCCGTCTTTTCCACGGCCACCCGCAGGCCTAGCGCCTCGATACGCTCAACCACTTGGGAGACTCCACTAGTGGCCAAGTACGCTGTCTCCTCGAAGCTTCTCCCACGGGCCGTGACTAATGTGTCATCGGCGTAACTATGTGCTTGCCTTCCACAAGTACCTAGGTACATAGTTGAGATATTAAGATGGCAATAGTTTTAAGCAATACTAAAATAAGGCAAATCAATCTTTTAGAAATTTCCTTTTAACATGACACGCGCATCAAAGCATTCGGCTGAAGAAAATTTGCTGGTGACTTTGTTTCATTTTTTGCCATTTCTAAGACATAGAGAGATGATTTAAGAGACAGATGGCATTTCATTAATAAATTTCTATCCTCACATTCACGTAGTATGATCAGAAATCGTCCCCCAGTGATTTTGTCGCATTCTCTCATAATTTAAAGAAAGAAGGTAAGTCCCCATTTAGTTAGGGCTTAGTAAAACGATCAACATATTATTATCTAAAGATCTTTCCACCTGTTTTGTTCCGTTCACATATAATTTATGTTAAAATTTAATGAACCTTGTTAATTTGTTTCGCTCAATTTTGTATTTCAAACTTTTGGAGCGCGATCGGTTTCTCCTTTACCGGGTATTTGCTCGTTACGATATACTAAGCTTTGTTGTCATCTTTGTTTGTTTGACTACCTCCCAATGAATATGAATTATTTCCAGTTCAAAGGATTTATGGTAGCAATGTTTGATACTCATTTCTTCTTTTATTACTTCTACCGAATATGAAAGTTTGTAAGGTTGGGTATTTTATGAAAGACGATCATTTTTGAAGTGCTCTTAGACCCTCTAGCTCAGTGTTCACAGAACGATCACTGAATTTAGCATCTTAGACATTTTTATAAGCTTTTCCATGTATCGTAGAATATGCTACGATGTTAGTCCTGGTTGCCAGTAACTTGGTGTTGAATACTTGCAACTGCAGCGCAGTCGGCAGCGGGAGCGTGTCATTTCTAGTATAGAGCAAACATCCATAGAGTATCATAACCACTATTAGCTTACCCGTAATAGCTTAAAAATACACTCATTTGCAAAAAAAACGGGCGGTTTTGATTTTCATTCATCTTTAAAAAGATACAAAACAAAAAAGGTTTCAATCGTTTGTACACGTTACTGGCCGGTTTTAAAAATGCCGTGGTATTTAAAAAAGTACGTTCTAAATTCAAATTTTCATTTGATGCTCATTTTTACAGAAAACCCCACTTTATCCTACATTTTCGGCGCGAAGTTCCAGGAGTTAACCTTTAACTAGTGACATGGTTTTTTTATAACATAACTGGTGACGAGCGGCCTGACAGGCCGCTGCCATAATTGGTATATAATACATTATATTAAAATATGGTAGGTTATCCTAATGTTTATTTTGTTTTAAATTAAATATTAAAGTAAAAATTAAAACAACGTCATGTAGTCTAAATATAATTTTAATTAGAAACTGGGTAGTTACAAAGCTTTGGATCTCTGTAATTGAAAAACTAGAATCGAGATCAACGATTGCTTATAAAATAGTAAAAATCAACATAAATTATAAAATATTTGGTTTTTAACGAAGTTCAAACACTAATCAACTTAAAAAAAAATTCAACTCTTATCACAAGTTTAGTGTCATGTCTCAAAAATGACAACTGTCACTCTTTAGTATTTTTATTGACAGTTAGGGCATAATTGCTTCGCACACTGCAAACACACATGTTTATCGCATGATATACATTCGTCACTGTCACTCTCTGCAAGCTGATTTTCCTGGTGTTTTATATCATATTTACAGGTTCTTCGTCTTCAAAAGCATTTTCTTCCGTCTCCGAGTTGTGGTCGCTATGCTCCGGGACATAATTTTTGGAAACGTCTTCAGCTTCCGATCCACTTGAGTTTTCTTGTGCTGAACCAGTCTACAATTCGAGTAGGCACTACATTTTTGTTAACAACCTCTCTACGCTTTTTTCTAGGAAGTCCAGAGTCATTCATAGTAAGAAATATCTAAAAAAAAAACGCAGTACAACACTACAGTGTAATTCCAAAAAAGTTACGTAAGTGGTGACATAAGGTCTGAGAGGCCGCCCGAGAATTTTCAATCGATCTAACTTACCGATTTGGGCCAGGCCGACGCAACTATCCCCCTCTAGGGCACTGCCTACACTAAACTCGAAGCTACTCAGGCGCTCAAACATGGGAAATGCAGGGAAGGGGGTGATATGATGTTTCGCTTACGCCGCTCGGCCTGTGAGACCGCACGTCACCAGTTAAAGGTTAAGATCGACTTTCACAACTTTTATTCAATTTTTATCGATTAATTTCATATCCTTGACTGTCAAAGCTTTATTTATTGCTGTTTGGCTGTATCAAAAATGGTTGATAAAGTGGTAAAAGCTACCAAAATTATGGAGCTGCTTGAGAGGGTTGCAGCCAATGTTTCTTGGCCAGGAGGCTAAATGTTAGTCGCTCGACGGTCCAAAGGACCTGGCAGCGATATCAGGAGACTGGTTCCGTCGAGAGAAGGCCTGGTTCTGGAAGAAAACCATGTACCCAACCACGGGATGATCGTTTTCTAGTAAGTCGCGCATTGAGAAATCGCAAATCTTCGTATGTGGATCTTAAGAACAACTTCCAAGAAGTAAGAAATGTGCATATTAGTCTATGGACGGTCAAGAGAAGGTTTCTCGCTGCCAATATACGCAGTCACCGCCCGGCCAGCGGCCCCAAATTACTCCGTGAGCACAGAGTTCACAGGCTTAGGTTCGCTAGAAATTGTGAATCATGGACTAAAGAAGATTGGAATAGGGTTTTGTTCTCTGATGAAGCCAGGATATCTCTGTTCGGTGAAGATCGACGTCGGCGAGTGCTAAGAAGACAAGGAGAACGCTTTGCAGAGGCATGTTTCGAAGAAATCACACCTTATGGTGGGGGCTCTGTTATGTTTTGGGTAGGAATAAATTCAATGGAACGTACAGAGTTAGTCTTCATTGAAAACGGCTCACTGACTGGGCTTCGATACATAACAGAAGTTCTAATTCCTCATGCACAACCCGCATTGACCGCTCTTGGTTAAGACTCAATTTTTATGGACGACAATGCTCGCGCCCACCGATCCCGCGATGTTAATGCGTATGTGCAAGAGGTCGGCATTCGTCGTTTGGATTGGCCAGCTCGAAGTCCCGACCTCAATCCCATAGATCATGTCTAGGACGTTCTAAAACGGCGTGTGAGATCAGTACACCCGGCTCCGCAGACCATCAGAGAGCGGAAGAATGTGATTACTGCGGAGTGGGAACGTATTCCGCAAGCAAGTATCCGGGATATACTCGCGAGCATGCCCAGACGAATTCAAGCTGTGATTTTAGCTAGAGGGGGTCACACTCGATACTTAACATTTATCTGCTTTTACTTCATTAAAGAAAAACAAACAAAAAAAACCTTTTTATTTTTACTTCATGAGCATATGCACTACTAGCGAACATACATTACTAGCGAGGTTTAGCATTATTTCCCATAAATTGTAACAAAATTTTATGAAATACTGATGAAAACGATTATTTTCTTATTAATTTACCAAATTGTGAGGATAAAACTACCTATAATTATCAAACAAAGCAATATTAACATTTGAAATGGTTCATTGCTTAGGTGCCCGTTTTTTTTGCAAATGAGTGTAGGTATAATGCATTAGATAGAATCTAATCAAATTTCTACTGTAAATACCTGACAGAGAATAAAGCGACTGTCGCGGCGGCGCATTGGGTAGTGTAACCACCAGTCGGTTACACTACTGTGGTCGGATCGGTCAAATATTTGTCAAATTCACAAAATAATGTTTCTTTGAGAGTATGGGTATTTTCTATGTAAAATTATGTTTTTAGAGATATTTAAGTTTATCTATCAGTCTTCTAGATCTTATAGCATAAGCTGATGTTAGCTTAATTTGATATAGACGATGTTGTGTTAGAATGTCCACAGAATTATTATTTATTTATTATATTAAAAAAAGAAAGCAAATGTATTTCAATTATTTTATGATTCTAAATTACCCCACTTCATTATAAATTAAGCTTGATGTGTGCATAAAATAATATTAACACACGTATAGTTGCACTATTGTGTAATCTAAGAAGCTCAATAATTTAAGAGCAAGAAATGTAATTGGAGTATGCGGTCACAGTCAAAGAGGTTATGTACCTAATAAACTTAGTTGTAAGAGCTTTGGGGGGACTACTTTTATGAAAAAGTATTAGGTATACTTGTGTAAATGTAATGTAATTGAATATCACAAAAGGACATTAGTTTGTCATAGTCTATAAGAATCATAATTCTAAACATAAAGTAGGCACCAGCTTTTTTTTAACGTGAGGGAAAATTCATCATGGATGCTATGCCGGACTCCTACCGATTAAAAAACCTCACGTTACGTCCAACAGCCGGGTAAGCCCTTGGAAGGATGTCCCAGGACTCCCAGCAGACCTACGGCTATCACTGCGACCTAGCCTAGGGGGTAATTCGGGTGCTAACCCGCTTCTTTGAGGGGTTTTGGGTATGATCCCGCTTCCAAGAGGGGGCGTGCGTGAAACTCCCATGTCACGCTGCCGTCATAGGCCGGCTTCTGTAAGAACGGTGAGCAGCCCTCGCACAGTCCGGTTCCTATTATGGTGCTTCGAGTTCCAAGTCCCGATCCAAAATAGCAATAGAAACTATTTCTTTAAACAGTTCTAGCCAGTTAAAGTTATTGCAAAAATTCTTATTTTCCACGCAACTATCTTTGTTTTTTCTTCCATGAGAACCTTTTCCTGACTAAATCTAACAAACCAAAAAGAAATAGCTAAATTGGTCCAGGCGTTGTTGAGTTATGCGCTTTCCAACACATTTTGCGATTCATTTTTATATTATAGAAAATACTCTAACTTAAAGCGTTCGCAATCAGTGGCGAAAGAATAGCAAGTTAATATCTACTACTACCCAACACACGAACCTATCATAGATAAATAAATGCAAAAATACGTAAACTTTGCCTTATTTATCCACATGATCCGTCACAGTAGAACAGTTTGACAGGAAACAAGCAATTTACACATGTTACGTTCCTTACCAGAATTTTATTACATCGGCGATATACATGAATATTATGTTTCGTTTCACTAAAACCATATCGCAAGATTATGTTGAATTTCAAACACCGTACACAAATTTTCCAGTTTCTGGTCTGAATTCTAAAAAGCTTTACAAGACAATACAAAATAGTAAACAAAAAGGTAAGAATTAAGTTGTCACGGACATTTTCACGGACGCAGTGTATCTCATTATTTTGTCTGGGGAAAAATCTCTAGAACCCAGATAAGGCCGAACTAAAATAAAGTTGATATGGAAATATTTGAAATGAAGCTCACGTAACGCCCAACAGCCTATGGCTGGGAGAGTAAGCCCTCGGAAGGATGACCCAGGACTCCCAACAGACCTAAGGTCGCCACTGCGGCCTCGCCTAGGGGGTGGTTCGGGTGCAGCTGCTATCCCGTGAGAGTTTAGACTTAAAGCAAATGTTCGAAAATAAAATGCAAAACGTTTTTAAGCGAAAATGGTTGAGAAAATAGTTTAAGACCCAAGCAAGATAAAATTAGATTTCAGTAAGACGTATGGGTAAAAAGTATGGATCTGATAGATGCTGTGCAGTGTTTGTGTATGTATTTAAACTTAGAAATTTTAATATTATTACAACAATTTAAAGAAAGATATAAACATAACGATTTTTGATATGAAATCGAATAGTTTTGTTAATCCTGTACTGTAATTTATGACGAGTTCCTACATAGTTTTGGGATCAATATATTAGCTAAGTAAAAATAGAATGGCTTATTGAACCTGCATAATTAGAGTTAGAACGTAATTGAATGAACTGATTATTATATCCTGGAAGATTATCTACGGAAATGATGTATTTTTATCTCAACAGAGCTAACGGTTAGTCTCAACAGCTTACTATTTTTCAATACAATTATAATAATAGTTGGCAATTTTCTGATCGTAAAAATATTCTGTCATTTCTAGATCTATTAGAAACCTCTTAAAAGAACCCATTATACCTATGTCAGTCAATTGTTTCAGTAATTGTTTCACTGCCTTCTCTATCCCCAGTGAGTAGCGACCCCTGCCCCTATTTGAATTCCACTCACTAAACGTACAAAGCTTTGGTTGCTTTCCATTAATAGAAAAAAATCAATTTCTTTCGCAAGCCCCTTTTAACCAAATACGAGTTTCTAATTCCGGCTGGTGCGTCGCTAGTACGAGATATTCCACATCGTAATTGTAAAGTATGTGCGCTGTGATGACTAAAAGTACTTTATCCTGCTTTCTTTCATGCAGCTATTGTATTGATACACGATCTAAATATTTTTGAAATCCGAACGAAATTTTTACTTTTTGCAAACAAAATATTCAATTTTTGTTGTATGTGTTTTTCAAATTAGCGTCCGAAAAGCTCAGAGCAAAAATCTCTACGAAAAGTCGGGAAAGTTTGCCATGAAAGTACTGTTACTTTTAGACTGAAATATCTGAATATGAATATTTTATACATCGAAATGGGTAATGCAAAGATGATGATGGGAATAATTAAGGATCTATTGCCCCTTGTAAGTTAACACCCCGTCTTTGTTTTACCACTTTTTTTAATGACTAAACATTGCATCGTTCACTTCCAATTACATCATGAACCTTTTTGCAATGAGTTTTGGAAGGTAATTTTGAAACAAATTCCCTCTGCGTACGCTCACCTTGTAGAATAAGCTTTCTTCTACGATTCCCATCAAACTTTACGGTTTTAAAAAAGAAATGATTGTAAGATCTCTAATGTACAGAGTTAGCGATTTTTAGTAATTTTCAAAATATCTTTCTCCGAGTAGTTTTAGAATAATAAAAGTTGTTGAAATTCGCATCGAATCGAAAATGTTTCCTTCGCTAAGATATCCTTATCTTTTAACTAGAAAACAGAAGAAAGTCTTAAATTTTTCCATCTCCCAAACGTACATAAAGTTGGACATGGATAGATAAAAGAACAGACTCTATTGTTCAAAACACTGTTTGGGCAAAGCTTGAAATGTTATTACTGAAGAATTCATAAGTCAGAAAACTTTTTACTTAAGCCTGAGAAAGAAAAAAGTTAATCGATGTGGTGACGGGCGGCCTGAATATTATGAATTATTTCTTCGTCAATATTTGATAAAACTAAGTACTTTTGTTCGTGTTGCTTCCTTTTACGACGGTATTATCAGTGGGTATTGCGATAAGAAGTAAACAAGGATTCTCAGAGAAAACCGCTTTCATTTTTTATAACGCAATATGCTAGTTATAGCCTGGGACCCTACTCTAGATTATTTACTTTTGTTTTAAGAGAGACAAGCAGGATATTGCGAAATAAATTTGACTATTTATTTTGTATTTAGCGCTCACATATCCGCTGACTCAATTTTCTGTAAACGATCACTGTAATAAGCATCTCTAGCTGTAATGGTCTTTGGATGCGTAAATATTTTAAGATATTTGATTTGAATGCGTTCCCTTGCTTTGGAAGCCACATTAAGCGGTTGTTCCCGGTAGCCGGTTGCTCCACATATATCATACTCGTTTAAAGCTTAATAATAATTATGAATTCAATTACTTACGACAAAGAATAAAGAGGATATAACATTCTTTATTCAGTTATTATAATAAACTAGATGATGCTTGCAGTTTCGCCCGCGTGAAATTCGGTATCCGTGCCCGCTTCCCGTGGGAACATTTCCCGGAAAGAAAAAACCCTATGGGTTATTCTAAACTATAAGCTATCTCTCCACCAAATTTCAGTCCAATCCGTTCAGCCGCTAGAGAGTAATTAAGTCACAATCATCCAAACATCTTCTTGAACTTCCACATTTATTAGTAGGATTAGTAGGAAGGACTACCGAATGTTACGTGGTTTCACCCATGTAGTTCCCGTTCCTGTGGAAATACCAGAATATAATATAGCCTTTGTCTCGCGCGGATAGTGTAGCTTTCTAACACAGTGAAAGAATTTATCAAATCGGTTAAGTAGTTTAGGAGCCTATCACTTTCGTAAGCATCTATAGATATATGATAATAATATGATATAATCTATGACAGTCTTCAGATGGGTGACATTTTTGAGATTTTATGTGTACAGCATGCGTTTCCTTGCTTTTGAAGTCACGTTAAGATACATGAATTGAAATAGGCATGTACTTATAACAAAGAATAAGGAGGATATAACAATGCGTTACTCAATAAATCAACCACTGGATGTAGTTCCCGTTTCCCTTGTCCCCCCGGGATAGTGAAGCTATTCAACAGTGAAAGAATTTATCAAATCGGTTCAGTGTTGTTTCAAAGCCAATTCGATGCAAACAAACAAAATAGCAATCAAATCTATTCGTATTTAAATATTAGAATAGATAAGCTGACTTTTCACAAGTGAAAAACTAAATTAAACAACGAAGTTGCGCAATGACTAATATTTTTTTTATTACGACAACATTTCAGAGCATTCTAATCAGTAAAGTATAGGATAGGATCATAATGTTATTTTAATTACACCGCTTCATAAACATTATTTTAGAGGAAATAATAATAATAATAATAATAAGCTTTATTTCCCTTACACATATAAATAGATCCTATTTAGATTCTTTTTTTTTTTTTTTTTTTACAGTGTGCTTAAGAAATTTGTTAGTTTTGTTAGTTTTGTACTTATACTAAGTTAGTAGTGTTAGGTGTAAGGGCCGCCTATCTATTTTAGAGGAAAATGTAATAAAATTAAATTTTAACAGGCCTGTAGTTGGAGATAATATTACTTAACGATAATAGTTACATAAAGTGGTCTGTCAAAGAAGATTATTTTAACTATTATGTAAAATTACTAGCTGACCCGCGCAACTTTGTTTGCGTCTCATAAGAGAGACCGAGAGAAAGAGAGCTATTATTCTGATATCATGTTTCCCGTCATTTACCCCCGTTGCGTTGCGTTTACTCCCGTCGCATCGCTAGTATTCATTATTTTAGAAATAATTAACGTTACATACTGTGATCTAAAACATCCCAAAACCAAAGGTGAGGCCATAGTGGTAGCCGTAGGTGTGTTGGAAGTTCTGGGTTGACTACCGAGGGCTTAGCCGGGGCACCCAACCGTAGGCTGTTAAGCAGGATACGTGTGGTTTTTAGTCTTTAAGAGTCCGGCATAGCATAGTTGTAGGAATTTCCACACTTTAAAAAAATGTAACAGACTGTGAGCGGAGGTTAAAAGATAAATAAATAGGTATTTTGTTTTAGAACTTTTTAAGAGGAACAATTTTGTAATAAATTATTTTTATGTAACTTCAACCATTGCAGAGGCGCAACGGATACTCTTATAACGATTAAATGTTTTCCGTTTTTGAAACATTTCTCACTGCTGCACCGCTCCTATTAATCTTAGCATTATGTTATGTAGCCTTAAGCCATTCTCAATAAATGTACCTACTTACTATCGAACAGTTAAAGAGTTTTTGAAACCCTAATAGTAGTTCAGTAAGGCTTGCCTTGGTATGATGTGATCATGGTCCCTTTGCAGCACGTGTCCAATCCAGCTACACGACGTTTGATTTGTTGGTGGATAGGGGTCTCACTGCAGCGTTCCAATAGGCTTACGTTGGTGTTTTTCTCGGGCCCGTATATACCGAGGATCCGTTGGAGGCAGCGGTTAACGAAGACTTGTAGCTGGTAGCTGGTGCAAAATGTCTTTAGTGACCTTCCATGTCTCGCATCCGTATGGCAGTTAGCAGTACATTTTTAACGTTAACATTGTTTTGAGTTTCACTCTTCGAGTCCATTTTCGCAACTGCCTGCGGGGCGCAGTTGTGTGAAGGTTGTTCTAGCCTTGGCGAGTCTCGAAATGATTTAGGGTACTCTTCTATCCCATCAGTTTCTGACACGAGACTCCCGAGGTAAGTGAATTAGTGCCTCCACCACATCTCCGGCGTCTGTCGATTTTATTTTCAGTCCAGCCATTCGCTGCCTCATCCTGCACGTTGTCCTGCAGAAATGGATGACGGCATGTGTGTGCCTCAGCAGGCACAGGTCATCGGCGTCATTTAAATCCTCCAGGTTATCAGGATAGTCCCCATTCTATGCCGCGCCGCTTGTTCTTTGCGGTATTCAGCATTATACCATATATTTTGTATGGATGGTTGTTAATTATCCTGTTATCTTCATAACGATTCTCTATGGTAGGTACAGTATGTATTTTCAAAAGAGTTTGTGAAGTTGATGTTTAATTTCCTTTTCAGAATATTGATGACATTTGATTGATCTCATTTTATACACGTTACGTCTACTGTGCGTCTACTACATTGATACATGTAATAAAATTCTAACACGCCGGTGTTTGTATGTAAATTGTTTGAGGAAAATTCTATACTGAGGAATAGTTTTAATCATTAAGCTCTATTTTAATTCAGCGAACAGGGCAGATTCACACGCTACTTGATGAGTATGATCAATAAATACCTCTAATTTCATAGACCTTATGTGACGTAAACAAAGTTGCGAGGGTTAGCAAGTTAAAAGATAAAACAATAGGTTTCTTCTTACCTAAATAAAAACTATTTTTCAAATTTTACGGTAATAATAGACATTCTTTGAAATGTGCATTTATGTTATTGTTGTGACTTTTATGACACGTTTAAAGTACCTACATAGGTATGGGATAGATGGCGTTCGCGGCTACGTCAGCGTGAAATTTTACTTCCCGCTTCCCATGGGAACCGGGATAAAAGTAGCCTATGTGTTATTCCAGACTATAATGTATCTCTGTACCAAATTTCATCCCGATCCGTTCAGCGTTCCGTTTGAAGCGCTCGTGGCCCCGCGGACTCAGTGTTCTGTAAACGATCACTGCAGTAAGCAACTTTCACAATGGCCGGTCCATGGATGGGTGACCATCCATGTGATCACTTTGTGACATTTATTTGAGCGTTTCCGTGCGTCCCGGTTGCCAGTAAAATGGCAGTCGTTAAGCTAAGTTGAAGGCTTTATTTCAACAGCAGGCAGTCACAACCTGCGCCTGTCCATTTAAACACGGCAATACGGCTCACTACCTATTACGTGGGACAAATTATACAAAAAGGTGAAATGTGGGCGTATAATATGCCTCTGCCTATCCCTTCGGGGATAAAGGCCTGACCAGATGAGACAATTTATCATACATAACGTACTCGTGTATAACTGACTTTAACACACAAATCCACATTAATAAATTGCATAGAGACTATGTCCTATTTAAATTACAAAATTCTAAATCATCAATACATATACTAAAATTGTAACAGGTCGCTGTCTGTACATTGAAGATTTATAGGAAAAAAGTTTATAGGGGTCTTTATGGACGCAATATAACCCAAAACAAGGGTTTTAAGAATTTTTGTCTGTTTGTCTGTACTTTTGTGCTAATCTCAGCAACCGCTCAACCGATTGCAATGCGGTTTACTTTGTTGAGTTGCGGTTTACTCTACTTAATTTTTTTTAGTGTTTGTTTCATGTCAATCGGTTCATAAATAAAAAAAAAGACGTGTGGTACTCGGGGACTGCCGCGGTAAAGCTATTACATAGCATTTTTTATCAACTATTTCTATATAAGAATATTTTAAGGCCTATGTTCTACAAAGTAAAGTACCAAGTACCTACTTGACTGTGGACATTTGGGCTTTTAGCCTTTTGGACTTTTGAACTTTTAGACTTATAGACTTTGGACTTTTGGAATTTTGGACTTTTGGACTTTTGAACTTTTGGACTTTTGGACTTTTGGACTTTTGGACTTTTGGACTTTTGGACTTTTGGACTTTTGGACTTTTGGACTTTTGGACTTTTGGACTTTTGAACTTTTGGACTTTTGGACTTTTGGACTTTTATAATTTGGACTTTTGGACTTATGGACTTAAGTCCAAAAGTCCAAAGTATAAAAGTTCAATAGTTCAAAAGTACTTCTTTTGGACTTTTGTACTTTCGGACTTTTGGACTTTTGGACTTTTGGACTTTTGGACTTTTGGACTTTTGGACTTTTGGACTTTTGGGACTTTTGGGACTTTTGGGACCTTTGGGACCTTTGGGACCTTTGGGATTTTTGGGACTTTTGGTCTTTTGTGACTTTTGGACTTTTGGAACTTTTGGGACTATTGGGACTTTTGGGACTTTTGGGACTTTTGGGACTATTGGGACTTTTGGGACTTTTGGGACTTTTGGGACTTTTGGACTTGTTAACAAAAAGCAGGATCAAAAGTTCAAAAGTCCAAAGTCCAAAGCCCAAAAGTACAAAAGTCCAAAAGTCCAAAAGTCCAAAAGGCCAAAAGTCCAAAAGTCCAAAGTACAAAATCCAAAGTCCAAAGTCCAAAGTCCAAAAGTCCAAAAAACCGAAGTCCAAAAGTCCAAAAGCCCAAAAGCCCAATAGTACAAAAGTCCAAAGTTCAAAAGTCCAAAGTTCAAAAGCCCAAAGTTCAAAAGCCCAAAAGGCCAAAATTCCAAAAGTCCCAAAGGCCAAAAGCCCAAAAGGCCAAAAGTCCGCTCCACCTAACCTCACCCCACCCCACCTCACACCAATTCACCTCACCACACCCCACTTCACCTCACCCCACCCTACACACCTCAGCCCACCCCACCTCACCCTACTTCATATACATAGGTACACGTTATGCAAACGCTAATTTAATTCAGAGGTATATAAAGCTGGACTGGGATAGATGGAATGAACAATAGCTCATCAATTGAGTAACTGCACGTGTCACTCCAGCTATTTCGGTTAATACTTTTAAATTCTTATAGGTCTTTTCTCTTTGGAACGCATTTACCTATTTTCTATTTCTGGTTCACAGTACAATAAATCTCATCTAATTATATCTCTCGCCCTTTCTGATACTGCGCTATCATTTTGAGCACTATCAAAAATGCCTTATTTTTTGTTGCTTAAATCAATGAAAAAGTAAAAACATAGACACATTATGTACTTGGTATATCTTTCTAATTTAATTTATAACATGAATATATTGATTCAATATCGGAGAAGAATACCGGCAAGAGCTGAACGTCAAATTATGACTTTGTATATTTAACTGCCAAATTGGTCTTGAGGTCGAAATGTGCGACTGCGGATCACGAGGTCGTGGGTTCGATTGCCATTGGAGAGCAAAATTTGCGTGACAAAAGACTGTGAGGAAAAGCGCACCCAGAGTGACAGTGATTGTTTCTTCAAATACGCTAGTTTCGAAAACCTTCAAAAACCGGTCACAAGACCTTTTAGAAATACATGGAATGAAGATTTTATACTCAATACTCTAACGTGAAGTCAAACAACCATACTCACAAACTATTACATTTATAATATTGATAGGATAGTAAAACGTAGAATTAAACTTGGTGACCAATCTATCTTCGTTAACGCCTCGAACTGATCTCCGTTCACTATCAGACAATCTCACGTACGGGTTGGATCCACAATTATAGGGCTGGTATTCTACGGGTACGGTCCTTTGTAGCTGTCATTTAGTTTACGTAACATCAGTTTTGTTCTATAGTTTGGAATATAGCTAGCTTCCACTCCACATAAGATAACGTTGGACTCGCCCATGAAGGGTTCTGTAGCAGCAAGTAACATAATATAAACGTTCTTGTAGTTCGTTGTAACTTTCATTGATGTTATAACACGTTCGCAGTGGTAGTGATTTTTCTAGGCGAAAATTGCGGTTTATGACGTATTAAAAAAAACTACCTACTCGATCTCGTTCAAACCAATTTTCGTTGGTAGATTTTATAGCAATGTACATCATATATATATATATATATATATATATATATATATATATATATATATATATATATATATATATATATATATATATATATATATATATATATATATATTTATTTATTATTCTCTTAGTTTAGAAGTTAGAGGGGGCGGGGGACACATATTCTTACATTTTCGAAATGTCTTTTGCGCAATCTATTCACTTTAGAAAAAAATGATGTAAGAAACCTCAATAGCATTTTTGAAGACCTTACGTAAATATTCACGGACATCACACGTTTACAGAATACATCTACTTACCAAGTTTCAACAGCATAGGCCTTATAGTATCGGAAAAAATGTGGCTGTGACATACGGACGGACAGAGAGACATGACGAATCTATAAGGGTTCCGTTTTTGCCATTTGGCTACGGAAACCTAAATAACCGGCCAAGTGCGAGTCGGACTCCCGCACGGAGGGTTCCATACCATAAAACAACAAAAAGTCGTACCTATTTGTTGCATGGGAGCCCCCCTTTTTTCTTTTTATTTAACGAGATGGAAAATCCTTAATGGATGATATTAAGACTCCTACCTACTAAAAAACCCCACGTAACGGCCTACAGCCTACGGTTGGGAGCCCCGGGTAAGCTCTCGAAAGGATGTCCCAGTAAAGGTCCATTTTGTTTTAATTATTATTTTTTTATGAAAATACACTGCTCGATATTCTGTGAGTATTTCAAGCGTCTACTGGTTGCCCTCATTACCTATTAACACAGAGCAACGCGCGCCTTAGTCAGTTCGCGTTGCTCTATAGTGTTATACAACGCGCGTCTTTAGACAGTTCGCTTTGCTCTACTATAGTGTAATACAACGCGCGTCTTTAGACAGTTCGCGTTGCTCTATAGTGTTATACAACGCGCGTCTTTAGACAGTTCGCGTTGCTCTATAGTGTTAACTATCCTTGTATAGATCCTCTACGGTAGGTACAGTATATATTTCAAAAAGAGTTTGTGAACTCTATGTTTAATTTCTTTTTCAGAATATTGATGACATTTGAATGATGACATTATAAACACGATATCTACGTCTACAACATAAATTGTGTGTTTGTACGTAAATTGTTTATACCGGAGAAAAATCTAAAATATGGACTATTTGTTTACTATTTCCTATGAAATAGCTATCTTTGAAATATTACACCTACTTAAAGTGATCTGCTAAAAGTGTTGTTCACTTTTTATAGAAAATATATTTACGATGAAAGACGAAAAATAAGTTAGTATGTGACCCGTATAATGTTCAATCATGGCGACACGAAATTAATTTCATTGAGCAACATTTGATTGTGCTATACCTCCTAAAGTATTCATTTAATTTTCATGGTGTTAAGGGAATGAATGATCTTGATGAAATGTTCAAATTAACTAACGTATTTAAATTGAGAAGGATACCTTATTACCGAATATATAAGACAAAATCGCTAAAAAAACACGTTTGTTGTATGGAAGCCCCCCTTAAATATTATTATGTTTTTGTTTTTAGTATTTGTTGTTATAGCGGCAACAAAAACACATAATCTGTGAAAATTTCAACTCTCTAGCTATCACCGTTCATGAGATACAGCCCCCTGACGGACAGACAGACAGACAGACAGACGGACAGCGAAGTCTCATGAATAGGGTCCCGTTCTTTGGTACGGGGGTACCCTTTGGGTACGGAACCCTAAAAAGAGCCTACATTTATTAGATTTTCAGGTGACAAGATTATGCCGTATCAAAATATGCCCCAAACTTTAAGATGAATGCATTTATATAAAATGTCAGCCCCAAACTTTGAGATGAATGCATTTTATGATTTCAATTCTTATCGACGTGAAAGAAAAAAATATGCCAATTATGAAGAAAACAAACACCATTAACTTAGTTTTCTTCGATTTTGAATAATGAATTTTAACTTATTACAACTAAAATATGCTATTTAATACTGTAACTTAAAAGACGCGTGTTTTGTATGGTCAAGATCGTTAGCCCCATCAACGGTCTTAATGGATAAATATCATATTAAAGATTATTATATAATGCCTTCAGTGTAAATGAATGACCATGACTTAATGCCATTTTCCTCACTATAGGTCTACTTACCCAGATTCATAAAACATCATTCTACTTTAACCTTTCCGCGTTGATACAAATTTAGTATCAATCATTCAAATCGATCAAATCATGGCACTCCACTGCTGGACCTAGGACTCTCTCAATTTACGCCACAATACATGGTCCTGCGCTTTGGATTATAGTGCAGCGCCATTTAAAAGACACTTATAGCTGGACACACACAGGTCAAAAGCACTCGAAGCCAGCGGGCTTGCATAAAAGGTTTAATGAATGTAGAGGAAGCTAGTGAAGTATGTAAGGACAGAAGCAAATGGCGGTATGCAGATTCATGCACATGAGTATATGTGTGATGTATGTACGTATAACTGGAATTAATACACTAGCACTTAAACATAGAGTGCAGATTAAAGATCTTCAAAATAGAAACTTAAAAAAGATATCTTAGTAACAAATTGAAACTGCCGTTGAGAGAGATATTTTTTTTATCTTTGACTTGCTCATTGTATCAAAACATTTTCAGACAAGTGTCGTACATAATAAAGTTATGAATAATGGGATTCTTATAATAAGCGTAACAAAGAAAGCCTTGTAAAAATTTCATCAAGTAAAGTTCATAAACTAAATCTAAAACAATTTATATTTATTTATTTACATAAAAAAATAGCCTTAAATATAAGCAGTTACATGTTATGATTAGAAATGTAAACAGAATTGAGCTTTATCTCAATAAAAAAATCAATGGTCTTTGTGAAGTGTCCGATGTCATTACAACTTGCAATCACTGCAGTTTCTATTTTAGAAGTTAGCGAGAAACTATTGTTTTTTTCTTTTGATGCGAAAGGTGCAGAACCGTGTATTGTGGCGTAAACTGGGAGAAGCCTGTGTCTAGCAGTGGACTGCTTTAAGCTCATTTGGTTGATTGATTGAGAAACTTTTTTACAATCTAGATTGCTTTTTTTCTAGCGAGTTCATTCAAATTAAATTATATTTTTTATTATGCTTACATATATTCATAATATTTTAACCCTCTTTTCGTCATCTTAAATGACTTGGAAATGCAGTACCTAAAGTTAACTTATTTCGACGGCGACGTCTAGTTTGTCATAGCAACGGTTACAATAAGGAATCTATCTAAAATTATCCTTGACATGATAAACACATAATGTGCAGGATTAAGGTTATTTTACAGTCAATGCCTGTCCATTTCAACACAGAAGTGGGCTCACGACACCTTATACGTGGGAGGAAAACAAATCATGAAATGCGGGCGTAAAATATACCTGTGCTTATTCCTTCAGGGATAAAGTCGTGACTTTTATATATTTATGATTCATCGAAAACTGAATTAGGTTTTAGAATGACGGAGCGATCATTGTCTGTTTAATATAAATATAGGTATGTATGTATTGTATGTATCCATTATTTTATAGGGCGGTCAGCTTTATTACTATGATCGCAACGTTGCTAATGTAATACATAGCCTTGAGGAATCACTGTAGCAGGGTGTGTAGGAAAGCACAACGCCAACATATTCATAAATCGGTCCAGAACGGGGACCCAGCAAAGGTATGGAAGTTTCTAAAAACTATAGGGGTTGGAAAACCTAAACAACAAGACATTCCTAAAAACCTTGACATTGATTCACTAAATCAACATTTCTGCTCGTCGCCGTGTTATGATCAATCTAGCAAGGCAAATACTTTACAATATCTTTCATCACTTCCAACTCCTTCTTTCCCACCGTTTCGTTTTGATCAACTATCTGCTTGTGATGTTAAGAGGTGCATAGTATCGCTTAGTTCGAACGCGGTAGGTACTGACTGCTTAAGTCGTAACATGGTCGTGCCTATTCTGGATGAAATTCTTCCTATTTTGTGCCACGTCTTTAACCACTCTATATCTAGCAGTGTATTTCCGACGACGTGGAAAGAGGCACAAATTGTCCCCATTCCCAAAAAACCTAACCCTACATCCTTTGCCGAGTATCGTCCCATTTCCATATTGCCTTTCCTTTCAAAAGTTCTAGAACGGCTTGTTCATATCCAATTAAATACATTCCTAAACAAAAACCTCCTTCTTAACCCTTACCAATCAGGCTTTCGTCCAGGATATAGCACGGCTAGTGCGTTGATCAGTATTACTGATGATATTAGGCTGGGCATGGAAAATGGAAATATCACTGTACTATCCTTACTTGATTTCAGCAACGCTTTTATTACAGTGGATTTCCAAATACTGCTCGGTATGCTGCGCTCGATTAACATATCTCCAACAGTTATTGATTGGTTTCACAGTTACCTGTTTGGACGGCGGCAGCGTTTACGCATTGAAGAATCATTTTCTTCTTGGTGCGACACGACTGCGGGCGTGCCACAGGGTGGCGTTCTATCTCCATTACTATTCTCCATCTTTATAAATTCCATCTCTAAATCTTTATTATCATCCTACCACCTTTATGCAGATGATCTACAGATTTATATGCAGGCTCCAGTCGATGAAATTACCGAAGCAATATCTATAATTAACTCGGATTTAAGGCGGATATGTAAGTGGAGCAGGCAATACGGACTAAGCGTGAACCCCTCCAAAACCCAAGTAGCCGTTATCGGCAGTCCAATAATGGTGTCACGTATAGACCGTACTCAATTGCCTGACATCATGTTCAACGGTGTTGCAATACCTATTAGTGCAACTGTTAAAAATCTGGGAATCTTGGTTGATGATAAGTTGTCCTGGTCTCCCCAACTACAGGAAGTCAGCCGGAAACTGTTTGCATCCGCGGGATCCTTGCGTAGACTAAGTAATTTCTTACCAACCACCACTAAAATTGCGCTTGCTCAATCTCTCCTTCTTCCTATTCTAGATTACGCCGATGTCAGTTATCTCGATATCACAGAGGAGCAACTCGATAAACTCGATCGCCTTCAAAACTTCTGTATAAGATTTATATTTGGATTACGCAAATATGATCATGTAACCGAATATCGCAAACAGCTTGAGTGGCTCCCAATTCGCCTTCGACGGAATGCTCATATCCTCTCTATGCTTTACAGTATTCTGTTCAATCCACGTTCCCCAACTTATCTCAAAGAACGATTCATGTTCCTTAATGACACACATTCAAGATCCTTGAGGTCGTCGGAAAATTTGACACTGGCTATGCCTATTCACTCTACTGGATTTTACGATAAATCATTCGCCATACAGGCTGTGCGGGTGTGGAATGCGCTGCCTGAAACGATTAGAAAGGCCCAGTCTTTGGCTATCTTTAAGCGTTAGGTGAAGGAACACTATTTGACCCGGTAGGACGTTCCTTAGCATAATAATTGTTTTCATGTATGTGTATGTATATATATATATATGTATGTGTGTATATGTATGTATATAAATATATATTTATTATGTATGTACGTATATTGGTATGTACCTGTATATGTATTGTATTTATGCCTAGATGTATATATGTAATACGTACGTCTATATTCATTTACATGCCAACAGTCATGTATGTATTGTTTTGTAGCTTCATATTTCTACACCTAACTACCCATTTGTCTTCAATATCTTTTTCTGTCCATCCCAAGGTTGCCTGTAAGAAATTGCTTTTTAGCGATAAGGCCGCCCTTTGTACAATATCTTACGATTATTTGTTTTTTTCTGTAAACTATAACTTGGTGTACAAATAAAGTTATATTCTATTCTATTCTATTCTATTCTAATGTAATCAATCCCGAAGGATTGGGTTTTACATTTGCTATTTATGGGAAATCGAACACATGGTTTACAATAAGGGCATTCCCATATTCAAAGGGGTTTCGTTACCATGTCCACAAAACTTTACTTAAGTGACACAGATTATTGTGTCTCCTGTAAGGAGCTTTTAAGTTTATAACATTTTAATATTATCTTTTTATAAGAAACTAGAGGACGTCACGCGGTTTCACCCGCGTAGTTCCCGTTCCGTTATACAATATTTTTTCTTCCATAAGAACCTTCTCCTGACAGTACCTTACACAACAAAAAAAGAGTTAGTGAAATCGGTCCACCTGTTCTGAAGTTATGCGCTTACCAACACATTTTGCGATTCATTTTTATTTATAAGACTAGCTGATGCCCGCGGCTCCGCCCGCGTGGAATGTTATTCCCGGTTCCCGGTCACTTAGGGGTATGAAAAATAGATGTTGGCCGATTCTCAGACCTACTCAATATGCTAACAAAATTTCATGAGAATCGGTCAAGCCGTTTCGGAGGAGTACGGAAACGAAAACTGTGACACGAGAATTTTATATACCTACTAGCAGACCCGCGCAATTTCGTTTGCGCCACATAAGAGAGAGTATTACCTGTTCCCGTCGCATTTACTCCCGTCGCGTTGCGTTTACTCCCGTAGCGTCTCGTCGTTAATTTTAAATATACGTTATGTATGTTCCTAACTATGAATATTTACGCAGCACACGCAACGAAGCTCTCAAAAGGAATAACTTTCCCTCGTTTTTGAAACATTTACTATTACTGCTCCGCTCCTATTCGTTGTAGCGTGATACTATATAGCCTATGATACTCCACAATGACGTAGCTTTCTATTGCCGAAAGAATTTTTATAATCGGTTCAGTAGATCCCGAGATTACCCCTTACAATTTAACAAACACACAAACTGTACTTCTTTATAATATTAGTATAGATAAGATTTATTTGCTAATAGCACACAACAGAGAGTTATTTAAAAGATATGATTTAGTTTGGTCACATGAAAAGTTTTGTCACAAAAATGATTCTAAAATAAAATGGAAAAACAGATAATAGCTTTTCTTTATAACACTAGAGTGGCAGACAAGCATACGGCCCCACCAGATGTACTACAACCAGTAGTAATTGCATAACATGTCAGTATGGATTCCGTATCGAGATTCCTTTACGCTGGATGATTTACGACCTTTGCTATCGTTTCCTTAGATATTTATTTATTAGGTACCATCATAAGCTTCTGTTTGGTCTGGTTATCAGCAAGTGCGAATGTCGCTTATTCCTCGGTTCAAAATCGATACAGATTCCATGTTTTTTTGTAAAGCTTGTAGCATTTGTTTTCTGTAGGTGCAGCAATATCTGGTTGTGGGTTTGACAATGATCATTGAGCGTGTGAGGGCGCCCTAATGAATTCATAGTTTTTGTCTCTGGCAACTTTAGTTGTCTTTGTTAGGGAAGTGACGCAGAGTCTATGGTGATTTGTTGGACCTGATACAAGGAGATTACGCTTGCAAACAGGTTTTTAGATAGGATTCTAGACTATTCCACGTTAGAGAGGGTATATAAAGCCCTGCTTTGAAGTTCCAAGTTTCTTTACCATCTTCTCAGCACCTGTAAAGTCTTAGACATAACTTTGAGCTCTTTAAGAACTTTGAGGTTATTTTAATCCAGTGAAGAATTTCACTCAGGCACTGTACAAACCTAAGGATTTGCTGAGGAATATAGGCTAGGTTCTACCTTCCTCAGAAAGAATAAGTTTCTGTTCTAACTTATACCCAGGAAACTTGTAAGTTTTACTTTATTGTTTGCAAAGCGGTTCGAGCTTCGTCTGTCGCGCTGTCAGTAACTTAATGCGTCGTTTTCTTTCACGAACAGGGTTTTTTAGTTGGGCTTGAGTGACCAGTCGTGGATGTTCGGTGCCACACCCACAAGTACGTGGACTGCAGGTGGTACGAAGGCGTGGTAGAGTGGACTGCACAAGCTTTGTATTTGAGAGGAACCTGCCATTATCACCTGGCAGTAACAACATCCGGAGTCGCTCTCAGCGCACACCGCAGGCGAGTACCCCGTCTGTGATATGTCTGTCTATTAGTGAATAACTTCTCTCTGTCTCTGTAGTGTACTGTATACTTTGGCTGTTTTCGTCAGAGCCCTAGCCTACCCTTGCACACACACTAGAAACTCTGAAATAAGGCACCCTGGGAAAGAGTTCTCTGCATAGCTTCCTCGCACTAGTTGGTGAGTAACATACTGAGCAATAAAGTGGTAACAAGCTACAAATATTAATAATAATAAATTTTATTTTCTCTTTCACAAAGGTTTGGAAATGTAGTTAGCTGCAAAACAGGATGCAGCATTAATATTTTGCGGCCAAACTCAGACAGTTACTGTTACGAAAAAACAACTTAGATGCAACTTCAAAAACGAGTGTTTCCGATACTGCGAACGAAAGTAACAGCCACGAACATGATATCATGATGAGACAATAACTTGCATTTTTCTTTTGTTGAATGAAGCTTTTTTGTTTGGCATCCAGTGATCTTGGCTCTTATAATACTAACAGCAGCATTTAAGGGCTCTGCACCAATTTTCAGGAGTGAAAATTACTATTGTAGTGTGTAAATGCGGTGTCGTACATAGCCACTTCCTAATTTCAAGTGATTTAAGGGATAAATGGGGATAGTTATAATCTTGAAAGAGGAATTTGTAAGTAAATTGATCGAAAAATTTTGTAAATTTAGAGGAAATATGTGAGATTGAAGAATTATGGAAGCCGATTAAGGAAGGTCTCGTAAAAGTTGCAGTGGAAGTATGTGGGATAAGCAAAAGGAGACAAGGATGTCAGGTAAAGAGTATGTGTGCTGAAGTTTTAAAAGTTTTGTCTGATAAGAAGCAAGCATGGTTGAACTGGTTGGCTACAATGTCCAACCAAAGAATGCAGAAGGCAACGGATGAGGATGTAAAAATGGCAAAGGATAAGTATAAAAGGTATAAGCGTGTTGTGAAAGAAGTCATAAAAAGTAAGAAAGAGAATGATGAGGATGAATTTCATAACAGGTTATCTGATGACTTCCAACAAAACATAAAATTCTTTTGGAAGTCTATAAGAAAAATGAGGACTGAAAAGACAACCTCACAATTTAAGCAAATCAGAAACCGTAATGGCAGTCTTGTGATAGGAGAGGAATGTGTGTTAAAAACGTGGAAGGAATATTTTGAAAGTTTATTTGAAAAAGAGGATATGCAAAGGGAGACTCATGTTTCGGAAATGAATGAACTTGAGAATGAAAGCCACTTAAGTATGGAAGAAATTGTGGAAGCGTTGAATAGTATGAAATTAGGAAAGGCTGCTGGGATTGATAGAATTTCTGTCGAGATGCTGAAAGCGGTTCGCGGCGTGGTAGCTTGCCAGCTGTACCGCCTTTTTAATATTTGCTGGCGAAATGGCAGAGTACCAGAAGAATGGTGCAAATCTGTCATAGTGCCGCTGTACTAAGGTAAAGGGTCACAGCAAGAGTGCAAAAACTACCGCGGCATAAGCTTGCTCAGTGTCGTAGGCAAATTGTATGTGAAAGTTTTGATTAAAAGAGTGATGAATGAAACTGAAGGAAAAATGTGGGATGTACAAGCAGGATTTATGAAAGGAAGAGGATGCACGGATCAGGTCTTTTCATTAAGATGCCTAGTTGAAAAGTTTTTGGCAAAACGTCAAAAAGTCTATTGCATCTTCGTGGACTTGGAAAAGGCCTATGACAGAGTGGTGAGGAATGAACTGTGGTCAACACTGTCCATATATGGAGTGAACAGCAACTTAATACGAGGCTTGAAATCTCTATACGAGGGCTCCAGTGCTTGTGTTAGGATCAATGGAGCTTGCACAGACTTTTTTCCCATCGAAAAAGGTGTGATACAAGGCTGTGTAGCGTCACCATGGCTGTTCAACCTATACATGGACAGTTGCTAGAAAGAACTACAAGAGTGCGCGTATGGATTAAAAATGAATGAGCTAACCGTCAAATGCCTCCTATAAGCTGATGATCAGGTAATACTGGCATCATCGGCGGAGGAGTTGCAGTTGACGGTTAATATAATGAACGATGCGCTTAAAAGTAGAAGAATGAATGTTAATGTAAGTAAGACAAAAGTAATGGCTTTTGAAAGAGAGAAATGTATGACTGATTGCTCGATATTGATCGAAGGAAAGAGCGTGGAACAGGTGAAAGAATTTTTATATTTGGGTTAAAAATTTGCAAGAGATGGAAAGTGTGACAATGATATTGAAAGAAGAGTTTTGGCAGGAAATCAAGTGAATGGAGCCATTCACACCTTTATGAGCAGTCAGAACGTGTCTAAAAAGGCAAGGATGGCTGTACATAGAGGAGTGCTTGTCCCTACACTTACGCATGGTAGTGAAAGTTGGGTGTGGCAGGAGAAGCATAAAAGTAAAATTAATGCAGTGGAAATGAGAAGTTTACGAAGTATAGCTGGAGTGACATTGAGGGATAAAGTAAAGAATAGTGTGGTAAGGGAACATTGCGGTATGACAGTAGATGTAGTGACTAAGATAGAGAAAGGGATGCTCAGATGGTTTGGACATGTGGAGAGAATGGATGGAAATAGGCTGACGAAACAGATTTATGAAGCGAGAGTGAATGAGCAAACTGGTAGGGGTACTCATGTCGATCAAATCAATAATCTTCTGAGAAAAGGCCAGGTCAAGAGTACCCTTAACCGAAGAGCATGTATGAAGACACTTATGAAAGTTGAAGAAGCGAAAGTTGTTTGCCAGAATCGTAGCAAGTGGAAAGTCATAGTCTCTGCCTACCCCGTTGGGAGACAGGCTTGATGTTATGTATGTATGTATGTAGTTATAATCTTGAAAAATCCCCAATGCTAATTAAATAAGGAAGAAAATTGACTTCCTGAAACTACATTAAAGTAAGTAACATCTGTTACGCATGGGTATTACAAATGGGATATAAAAGAAATATAATAACTCGAGCTTTTATTAGAAGCTATAATTTAACATGTGCACAAAAATATAAGCTTTAGCACCGCGCGGGTTGACATAATTCATAAACATCTGTGGAGGCAATAAAGCTTTAACGATGGTACACTTTCCATATGCCTTTCTAAACGACATAATTTATATACGATTTAGAACAATAAAAAGATTTTTATAAACTGGCCTTGAAGGCTTTCCATATTGAAAACGACCTTATCCATACATATTAACGCGTGTCGCAGGTGTCCTTCAGACAAAGAAAGGTAGTCTTTTACGTAACTTATTTTAGTTATAATTAATGAAAACTCCAACTTCTAAAAAAATCGAAGAAAATCATATGATATCTCCACTTCAAGGATCCCCCAAGCCATTTAGGAGTAATAGTAGTGCGAACAAACGTAAGTACGCAAATACCACCACGCAAATTTTTAGCATTCCACAGAAGTGCAGTTATGTATGTCCATTTCTTGACCATTATACAGGATGAATTTTTCAAAAGGGATTAGATATCCAAATCCGAAACTATAAGGAATAGCGAAAAATGCTCAAAGGAGTCACGAGCCCGATTTTGATAAAACTTAAAACCTCATCATTAAATTTTTGAAAAACCAATAATTCTAGCTGGGAATCGAACCCATTTATTTTGAAAAAAAAAACCACACCCTTTATTATTACATAATACGATAGTGTTGCTATTAAGGAACTTATTCTGGGAAGTAATGGCATACGGCAATCTAAAGTAAAGTAATCATTTTTAACAAAATACAATTTATTTTTCTTACGTTGACTGTTATATTGTTCAAAATATAGACCATTGTTTTCAATACATAGCTGGATTCGAGATCTTAAGGATCGAACTGCATTCAATATTATTGATTCCGTTTAGAATATTCTCCAAAGAATCATTCTGAGCATAATTTAAAACACGGAATAGTTACGATCTATTCTGGGATTTCGACCGAAACAAATTATGATACAAAATTTGCCTCTTCATGCCTAAAATGACTGCCTCTGTGGCGCAGTCGGTAGTGATACCGCCTGCGGCGCTGGAGGTCGTGGGTTCGATTCCCACCGGTGACAAATATTTGTGTGACCCATAAATGTTTGTCTCAAGAGTCTGGATGTTTCTATGTATAATATGTATGTATTTAAAAGTATATAAGTATTATATGCGTGGTCTGATACCCCTAACACAAGCAGGTTATTCCTAGCTTACTTTGGGATCAGATAGCGTTGTGTGAGATGTCCCTGAATATTTATTATTTATTTATTTATATTTAGGTACCTGAAATTTGAATTTTATTAAGATTCCAAACTTTCCTTAAATTTGCCGTATATCATTACTTCGCAGAATTTAATCCTTATCAGCGACACTGTCGTATGGTGTAATAATAATGGGCGTTATTTTTTTTTAAATCAATGGGTTCGATTCCCAGCTAGGATTATTGGTTTTTCAAAAATATAATGATGAGGTTTTAAGTTTTATTAAAATCGGGCTCCTGACTCCTTTGAGCATTTTTAGCTATTCCTTATAGATTCGGATTTGGCCACCCAAGCCCTTTTCCAAAATTTACCCTGTATACCTTTTATGGCGTGAAACGTACAACTACTTTAACAATATTTAAGCTAACTACTAACTTATTGAGGCCACTTGTATACCCGCTTAGTGTTGAGGCCTTGCATCTGTGTGCTATCGCGCCACACACGCACACAGCGATGGAGTGACCGAGTGAGCGAATCGACTCGCGACGTCGATCTCGGACCACGCGCCGGCGAGCCCCGCGCGGCATTCCCGCCCGATCATTCTTCTTCTTCCGGCAGCGCTACCGAACGCATGTGCGCGTTTATATTACAGAGCGCCATATTGTTTAATTGTTAAAGTTTATATTACAAAGTGAATTATTGTCAATACAGCCAAGTGTTCACCAAAACAAGTATTTTCTATTCCCAACCAACTCCAATATAACAGAACACGCCCTCAAGACGCCGGATCTCCTCCATTTGGTCCAAACGAGCCAGACATTATTACATCAGCATTCAGCAGTGAGAACAAAGGAAACGCGAGGCGACACGTGTTCTGTTCTGGTTGGGTCATTTTATACAATCTTGGCATCGGCGTCCGTCGCACCATAGCATCAGCGGGTCGCAGATTAACCAGACAAAATTCAATCAAGCATAGTATTATTACCGGAAGAAGACAGCATGGCGCCATAGCCTCATTACAATTCATACATATACAAGCGACGACCACAACCATTTTCAAAGGGCATACAGTGAGGACCTGAGAAAGCATTGAGCATTGTGAGTTCGTTCCAATTCATTATTCTACAAATTATTTTCAGTGTCAGTTAGTTCCCAATTCAATTCTTACGTTAAATAGGTTTTTAGGCATCTAACTGACAACCTAGGTGACATTAAAATACCTAGACATTCAATAAAAAGTTATACAGTTTACAACGAAAAGTGCTTTCGTTCGTATTCATACATTTATATTCGTAAGTTGTTTAACAATATAATAAATAACTTATAATTATTATTCGCACCATTGCGAAAGTTATTCAGTGCATTTATTCATTTCAATACATGTAGGTATACATTTTACAAACGAAAAGTGACTTCGTTCGTATTCATACATTCATATTCATAGGTTGTTTATCAATATAAACAACTTAGCCTACTTATAATTATTATTCGCACCATTGCGAAACATTATTCAGTGCATTTATTCATTTCTATCCATTTTCAATAAGTACATATTGTATCTCAATTTTGAAAAAGTTTGTGAGAACATAAATACGTGTGCATATTTCGATATTGCTTTGCATATCGATCATTATTTTTTATTTCAGGTCTAGAGATCGAAAACCAGCGGTTTGTGTGTGAACTGTGTGTAATATTGTTTTTTGGTGCATTCCAGTGAGTGAAACGTTTTGATTCGATCACGCAAGCGCTGCGTGACTGAAGTCAAGTCAAACCCGCGCGGTACCTACTGCGCGCGTTTCCAGCTGTCAACAAGAGCTGCTGTGCCCGTGCATGCATAGCTCACTGTCTGCTGCCTGAAACTTGCTCGCTTTGGTTTTAATTCACACGCACTGCATTCGAACCTCTTGCACCGCTTCTTCTAACCAAATTTAAGTATTTTTTCAATTTTGTTTCTCACAGAACTTTTTGTTTGATAACTTGTCTGTTTCAAGTAATATTATTTCCTTTGCAGCCTTATCAAAGCTACATAGGCATTCATTTCTTTGCAACACTAACCCACTTTCTTGCATTAATTTTTTGCATTTAATTTAATCAAAATGGATCTCAAAGATCTAAATAAAAGGCGTGGAACTTGCAAAGCTAAATTAACTCTTTTTAAGAAATTCTTAGACTCCATTCATGAATGTGAAAAGTTAAGTTCCATTCAATTAAGTGAACTTCAACTCCGCTCAAATAAAATAGAAGAGCTTTACCCTGTCTATGACGGCATTCAATCTGACATAGAAACTTCATGTGAAATTCCAGGGGAACAAATGACGGAGCGCGAGAGCTTCGAGTCCCTGTACTACCAGTGCGTCGCGACTGCTAAGGAGATGTTGGCGAGCGCCCAGCAGCACCGCGACTCATGTGTCAGCGCGCACGGCTTCACAGGTTCTAGTACTGTGCCGCATAAGGTTGGACTTAAACTTCCTACTATTCATCTACCTGCCTTCTCGGGCCAGAATCATGATTGGCTAGAATTTCGTGACACATTCACAACACTCATACACAACGATAGGAATCTCCCAAAGATTAGCAAATTCCACTACTTACGTGCAACCTTAAAGGGTGATGCAGCTTTAGTCATTCGTGCTATAGAATTCAGTGAGGAAAATTATGATATCGCTTGGGATCTACTTTGTGATCGTTACAACAACAAGCGTATTCTTGTCAATAACCACATTCAAGCCATTTTTAATATTGAAACTCTGACAAAAGAGTCTTCAAAATCTTTACGTAATCTTATTGATACAGTAAATAAAAACCTTAGATCTTTACAAACACTACAGTTACCCACTGAGCACTGGGATGCTCTCATTGTGCACATAGTCTCAAATAAATTAGATTCAGTCACACATCGTGATTGGGAAGTTCACCGTAACACATTGAATGACTTGCCTACTCTAGAGAATTTAAATACTTTTTTAAAGAAACAAGCTGATCTCTTAGAGACTATAGAGGAAGCTAACACAAAAGGCAGTAATAATTATAGCAATTTCTCTCGACCCAAATCATTAATAGTAACATCTTTAGACAAATCATTTACTTGCCCAGTATGTAAAAATAATCATGCTGTTTATCGCTGTCCTAAATTTAAATCATTTTCAATAGAAAGTAGACTTTCTCAAGTAAAGTCTCTTAAATTATGCTTAAACTGTTTACGTCAGGGCCATGGTGTAAACACCTGCAAGTTAGGACCATGTCGCACCTGCAACAGACAAATGAATAGTTTAATACACAGTCACAACACACCTGGTGCATCTACCACTGCACCTAACAATAATGTAGTACTCTGTACTGCACCTGCGTCGCCGCTGCCGCCGTCGGGTGTGCCTCCGCCACTGTCGATGCCCGTGACGACGCAGTCTGAGACACCAGTTCTCAATCATATTAACAACTAGCTGACCCTCGCAACTTCGTTTACGTCACATAAGGTGTACGAATGCAGGGGTACTTCTTCATGAGACTCATCAAGCAGCGTGTGAAACGGCCCTGTTTGCTTAATCATAAAAGAGCTTAAAGATTAAGTCGATTCTAAAACAATTCAGTCCACGCCTTCGGCGCGGACTGAATTATTTTACAATAGCCTTAATCATTAAGCTCTTTTATGATTAAGCCAACACGCCCGTTTAGACTCACTTTCAAAAGAACCGTTGAATTCTAGATTTACCGAAAGTTGAGATGCCCCTAATTTCTGAACTACATAACCCTCAATATTGAAAATTGTATGGAATAATGCTTAAAGTACTCCCTTTCAGACACCAAACAAATATTTGAAATCGAACCACGCAGTGAGAAATTATAGCTAAAACCCTATTTTGTCTTTCATCCCCTCTCCTGAAGGAACCGCGCAAAATATCGGGATCAAAAGTATCTAAGAACCTTCCTCGGACTATAAGCTTAGATCGTACAAAGTATCATTCAAATCGGTTCAGTAGTTTCGGCGTGATACTTAGTCGGGATACAGACAGACAGACAGACAGACAGACAGACAGACAGACAGACATGAAAATTTTAAATTACATTTTCGGCTTCAGTATCGATTAGAGAACGCCCTACACTTAAAATTTTCAAAATATCTTCCATGTACAGACTCCCGACCCTCTACAGTTTTATTATAAGTATAGATGACAACATAGCATTGTCATCAATTCATGAAAGCTGTGTGCTGTCATATTAACAATGACAACATAGCATTGTCATCAATTCATGAAAGCTGTGTGCTGTTGTCTACAGCTTTAATTCAAGTTCAAGACCACACAGGTCAAATTAGCACAGTGCGTGCCTTATTAGATAATGGAAGCACAGCAAGCTTCATCACAGAAAGTTTGTATGCCAGACTCAATCTCCCAACTATTTCGACCTCGTCATTAGTTGAAGGGTTGAATTCACAACATTCAAGTCTATCCAGACAATGTAATGTCATGATATCATCACACATTAACTCGTATAGAGAAGAAATCAATTGTTTTATTATCCCACGTATAACACAATTACTACCAACTACACAAATTGATCTCACTTCACTAAATTTGCCTCAGGGTATTACTTTAGCTGATCCCACATTTCACTGTCCGTCTCAAGTAGACATGCTTCTTGGGGCTGACATCTTTTGGAGCGTGCTATGCTCAAACAAAATCTCTTTAGGTAAAAACAAGCCAACATTATGTAAAACCAAATTTGGATGATTAATCTCTGGTCTTGTTCAAATACATAAGAAAATAAATACAGTCCACTGCAATCATAGCATTCTATCACATGATCAAATCATTGATAAACAATTAAATCAGTTTTTTGAGCTCGAATCTGTACCCACATACACTCACATGGCCAAAGAGGAACAGGCGTGTGAGACTCATTTTGCAAAGAATGTTAGCCGTGATCTAAATGGTCGCTTTCATGTAGCAATACCATTAAAGGACTCTCCTGATAAATTAGGGGATTCCTACCAACGAGCTATATCAATTTTTTTATCATTAGAACGCAGGTTCATTAAAGATCCTAGTTTTAAAAAATTATATTGTGATTTCATTAAATAATACATTACATTGGTTCATATGACAGAGAATACTTGCCATACAGACAACATTAATTCTTACTTCATGCCACATCATGGAGTTTTGCGTGAATCAAGCTTAACCACTAAATTGCGTGTAGTTTTCAACGCATCTATGCAAACCACTTCAGGCTTGTCGTTCAACGACATACAAATGGTCGGGCCTACTGTGCAGGACGACCTAATAAGTATTTTAATTCGATTACGTCAGCATAAGTATGTTGCAACCGCAGACGTCGAAAAAATGTACCGCATGGTCTACGTAAAGGAAGACCAGCGTCAGTTACAGCAAATCTTATGGCGATTTGAACCTCATGAGGAACTCAAACAGTACACTCTAAACACAATTACTTATGGGACCGCTTCGGCCCCCTACCTCGCTACGAAATGTTTACAACAATTAGGATCAGATTGTGACGATAAATCTATATCTGAAATTATACAGCACGACTTCTATGTGGACGACCTAATCACAGGTGCCTCAACAGAAGCAGAACTCGTGCACATATGTAAGAGTGTAATAAAACAATTAGAAACAGCACATTTTCACCTCAGGAAATGGCATTCTAATCACCCAAACATAATTAATGAAATAGTGCGTGAAGAGAGTAGCGATGACTTGCTTAATCTTAGTAATTATGAATATTCTAAAACTTTAGGCTTATTGTGGGCTTGTAAAGAGGATAATTTGTTATTTTCAGTCAATATTAAGAATAACCCACATGCAACCAAACGTCATATCCTTTCAATCATGTCCACTGTCTTCGATCCACTTGGTTTAATTAATCCTTGCCTCCTAATGGCAAAAATAATCTTGCAACGGCTGTGGTCTTCCAAAATTGGATGGGATGACCCAGTTCCTACTGACATACAAAATACTTGGGATAAATTCATCACTTCTTTACACAACATTAATAATATTCGTATTCCAAGATTTGCATTACACAATAACACCATTACAGCAGAAGTACATGTCTTTAGTGACGCTTCTACATTAGGTTATTCTGCATGTGTTTACATAAAGTCAGTATCCAATAACAACAGCTCAGCTGTTCATTTATTAACGGCGAAAAGCCGTGTCGCACCCATTAAACCCACGACTATCCCACGGCTGGAGTTGTGTGGTGCCCTGCTCGCGGCAAGATTAGCTGAAAAGGTAAAATGCTCATTACGTTTAGAAATTAAAAACTATACTTACTGGTGCGATTCCACCATCGTTTTAGGGTGGTTAAAGTCATCCAAATCTCATTTGCTAAAGCCATTTGTGTTTAACAGAATTCAAGAAATTCTTCAAACCACAGAATCATCAATGTGGCGTTATGTACCCACACAATTAAACCCAGCCGACATAGGCTCACGCGGGTTAGATGCCAAGCAGTTACAAACTTGCTGTTTGTGGTGGTCCGGTCCACCATTCCTTTTGTCTGACAAGTCACAATGGCCTGTACAGCCTTCCAATTATAAAGAATCTGAATTACCAGAATTCAAAATACAATGTCATCTAACTTTAAATCATAATGATCATTTCACCTACCTTTCAGATTTTATGAAACGTTTTTCGAAATTTAGTAAGTTACAGAGAATAATAGCTTACGCTCAAAGATTTATACACAATTACTTTAATCCAAATAATAAGTACATTGGTCATTTAAAAATACATGAGTTAAATTCTGCATTACATTCATTATGTAGATTTGCTCAAAAGGAGAGTTTCCCAGAGGAACTAAAATTACTAAAAAACAAAATGCAATTGCCCACAAAAAACAAACTAATTAATTTAAATCCATTCTATGATACTGACCACAAACTGTTACGTGTAGGTGGTCGACTCTCAAATTCATTTTATGAATATGATGTTAAGCATCCAGTTTTGCTCCATTCATCTCATCATTTATCAATTATATTGTGTCAACATTATCATACATTATTCATGCATGCTGGACCTCAACTGCTACTAGCCACATTAAGACAAAGGTTTTGGTTAATAGGTGGCAGAAATTTAGCGAGAAAAATTGTTCACAAGTGTATACAATGTTGTCGGTTTTCAGGCAAAACTAAACAACCTATCATGGGCAATCTTCCCACACAAAGATTGCATTTAGATTTCCCATTTTATAACACAGCTGTCGATTATGCTGGACCAATCATGATTCTGAATCGAAAGGGTAGAGGCAGTAGATTGATAAAAGCATATTTATGCATATTTGTTTGTCTGGCAGTAAAAGCAGTACACATAGAACTTGTGACCGATTTAAGTAGTGACACATTTCTAGCAGCGTTAAATAGATTTGTTGCGCGTAGGGGAAAGCCCGCCAACATCTTCTCAGACAATGGTTCGAACTTTGTAGGTGCAAACAAAGATTTACAAAAATTCTTAAAACATAATTTTAATGATATTGTGTGTAAGGCAGCAGACATGACGATTAATTTTAAATTCGCGCCGCCTTACTCTCCTCATTTTAACGGCTTGGCTGAAAGTTCTGTCAGGTCAGTGAAACATCATCTTAAGCGAGTAGTTTCTACAACTAATTTAACCTATGAAGAATTGCACACAGTTCTCACACAGATCGAGGCCATTTTGAATTCTAGGCCTCTAACTCCGTTGTCTTCAGATCCTTCGGATCTTATTGCACTCACGCCTGCACATTTTTTAATTGGACGAACATTAACATCGCTACCGTCACCTCAGACGAAAGATAATGTCGCCCTGCATACTCTCTCTCGTTATATGAGACTGCAACACATCAAAAGTCATTTCTGGCAGAGATTCTACAAGGAATACATCACGGAACTACAACAAAGACAGAAATGGCACAAACAAGGTGACCAACTCAAGCAAGGAGAGTTGGTACTGGTCAAGGATGACCGTCTTCTTCCTAATCAATGGTTGCTGGGGCGCGTGACAAGCATCTACCCTGGCTCTGATGGCATTGCCCGTGTCGCTGACGTCAAGACAACTTCGGGGACCTATCGACGGGCTTTCAATAGACTGTGTCCATTGCCAGTCATGGACCAGAACTTCGTTCCTGGGGCGGCAATATGTTGACGCCTTGCATCTGTGTGCTATCGCGCCACACACGCACACAGCGATGGAGTGACTGAGTGAGCGAATCGACTCGCGACGTCGATCTCGGCCCACGCGCCGGCGAGCCCCGCGCGGCATTCCCGCCCGATCATTCTTCTTCTTCCGGCAGCGCTACCGAACGCATGTGCGCGTTTATATTACAGAGCGCCATATTGTTTAATTGTTAAAGTTTATATTACAAAGTGAATTATTGTCAATACAGCCAAGTGTTCACCAAAACAAGTATTTTCTATTCCCAACCAACTCCAATATAACAGAACACGCCCTCAAGACGCCGGATCTCCTCCACTTAGATTGATAACACTCTATAAAAACTTTAAAACATCCTCCTAAATAGAGCAAAATAACAAGTCCAATGCACTGACTTCAGTTAAAAGTGCCCGTAATAAACAGTTGCATGAACTAAACAACTTTCACACTTATTTAAGCTAGATTAACATCTCTATTTCCTTGGAACATTTGCAAGTCAATGTACAGTTAAAATGTAATTTTCTTAATAGAAAACACAAGTTTTACATCGCGAATTCATGAATATTATTAACTAGTTATATTTCACGGTGTCAGTGTTCCTAAATTTCATTATGGCTTTGTATTTTTTTTTTAATTAATGAAGTTGTTATTTGTACGAAGATAGCTACCACTTCTTCCGAGGAAGGACAGGTAAAGGTATAATAAATGATACTATATGCCCACATTTCACTAGTACATTTTAGTCCCTTTCGTTGGTGTGCATGTGCCCGTTGTAGCGTTTTTATTATTGTAAAACTTAATCAAAACATAGATGTTCTTCATCTTTCATCACACATTGTATAATAACTCGTCACGTCACGTTTTATTCTCAAAGATGTGGAAACTCTAACTTTAGATTTAGGCAAGACCGACGTTTTGCAAAAGGTCGCAGGCTGGGACTGGATGCGAAAGGCGAAGAAGCGTGTGTTGTGGCGTAAATTGGGAGAGGCCTTCATCCAGGAGTGGACTGCCATAGGCTGATTTGATTGATTGATTGATAGAGGCAAGATTGCAGTCATTTCAGTACTCTTAGACTAAGTGAATAATGGGCAAATATCTGAAGCTTATGGTTAATGTATAGCTACTATACATAATAATGTTAAAATAAATATAATAAAAATAAAAGAAGAGAACAGAAAACAATATTTAATCTGTTTTGAAGTGGATACGTCTGTTGTGTAAACACATTTATCTAATGCATTGACAAACATTTATCTTGATTCAAACTACAGATAAACATAAAGGCACTTGTTGCCATTTTAGATAGAGGTAAATGTCACATATTTACGCTTAAAGTACCTAATGAAATCTACACAGCTTTTTGACTTTAAAAAGTTTAAAGAAACAGAAGTAAATAGTGTTACTTACAAACATAATGTCACGCCTTTATCCCCATTATAAGGAATAGGTAGAGCAATAGTATACGCCTACATTTCAGCTTATAGTTTTATGTCCCACGTAATAGGTGGTGAGCATATTGCCGTGTTGAAATGGGCAAGCTCAGATTGTGACGAACCGCAGTTGAAATATTTTAAGCCGCTTGGCTTAACGAATATCATTTAACTGACAACCGGCTTTCATTTCAAGTTTTCCTTCTCTACGCAATGGATCGTTTCGCGAAAGTATTCCCTTAGCCGCCTCTTACGACACCCTCGGGATGAATTGGGGTGGTTACATTTTGTACTTTTTCCCGTTGCCACACGAGATCTCTTACTACAAAGTCTAAAAAATACACAGTCAATAATTTTGAATGTAATAAATTTATAGGCAAGGCACGCACCGACAGCTATTTACACCCGTTCGCCCGACTCAGTTTGCTACGTGTATTTTTATTTTCATTTTATTCATTGCATCGATTGTGCAGTCTTTGTTTAAGCAATCATCGAATATGTATCGGTACAGAGTAATCAAAGAATGTAAATCTGAAGGTTCAAAATAAACTTTGCAATGAAACAAACGTACATTTAAAAACCTCACTTTTTATACTTGATGGATATTTTTATCGGCGAGAGCAGCTAATAATGCTTCAACCATTAAATAATCATCAGATTTTGCTATTCTATTATTTAACTTTGGTACTTACGCATTTTACTACCAACATTTTTTTTACTTTTCCGTATAAGTTAATGTGCCCAATTACTGTGTAGAAAGTGATAGCATAAGTAATCAAACTTAGTTGAAATTTAGTAACATTTAACCCTGTGTAATTTTATTATACAGGGTGGAATTTAAAGACGGTAGTTGGAGGTAAAGTACCCTTAATATTGATAATGGCAAGTTGCTGAAAGGAAACATTCCTTTATTTTCAAAAGTAAGTAAAACTGCATTTAAAGATTTTTGAAAATTTACCTGCTTGAGCCGGGAATCGAACCTAGGAGATGTGGAAAAAAAACAGCCTGTATTTTATGATACCAACCGAAAGAGTCTTTAATAAGAAACAATTTCTTTTAAACAACATAGTAGGTATCTTAAATTAAAGGAAGACCTAGTAAAATATGTTTTTACTTGCCATTATCAATATTAAGGGTACTTTACCACCAACTACCGTCTTTAAATTCCACCCTGTATACTTGTCATTTTCAAAGTCGAAACTTCGGAAAGTTTACTCCGTTTTTTATTAGTAACCAAAACATGTTGTACAAATTATTAATTTGGATTTACAAACTTCTGATAACTAATGTTACAAGTTTGCAAAGATTAGATAGTCAACTAGAATAAAATTGTATTCGTAGCTAAAATAATTTTGCAATAAAAGTTGTTACTCGAGCTCCTAAACTGAATATTGCCAGTAACCCGATGTACATTTGAACAATTTTATATCTTTCGCGTAGGAGAATGTTGTTGTTCAAAGTTATAGCATTTGAAAAGTTCCATACATATTTTTATTCCAACACGCCATAAAGGAAGTTATGATCGAGATACCAACATACTTGCGAGTACTTGTTTGTGTTTTGTGCACTTCTGTGATCTTTTAGTGACTAGACTAAAATTATTAAATTTACCTATTAGAGACTGTAACCGATTACAAAGTTACTGCTGCAATGTAGTGTTACATACAGAATTATTGGCATATATATAATTTTCATAAGATATTAGCATTATTTACAAGTACCACACGCCATAGAGCAACGCGAGCTGTCGAGGCTCGTGTTGCTCTGTGATCGATCACGTGCATATTATTCATTCTATAATACGTCCGTGAAAAATGACAATTTCAAACGTGAAAATAGTGTTCAAGGACCTTTATTTATATGTCGGCCATCCGAATGGAACGTCAGGCATTGTGAGAACATTAAGGTCGGTAAAACTTTATTTGTGATTTTCGGTTGAGAAGTATTAAATAAATTTTGTAAAAATATTGTGATTCGTTTGATTTATCTTCCTTATGCGATGTCCGTAACAGTAGTGAACTGTAATGTAATTCAGAGTGAACACCCATCCAAAAACTAATTTCGCCTATATGGCTTACCGTCACTGATCATTGTCGTGGTCTAACTAGAGCCTAGAGAGGGGAAATCATCAATCAGTCGATCAAATCAGCCAATGGCAGTCCACTGCTGGACGTACGCCTCTCCCAAATTATGCCACAATACACGGTCCTGTGCCTTCTGCATCCAGTCATCATGCTCTGTAATTCAATAAAGGCTATGATGACATCAGTATCCATCAATTTCGTAAAAGATTTAATATTTGAATTAGATATTTAATCTATTATGACAGACCTTTACTTTGATTCAAATAACATAAACGATGATTTATGTTGACCACAAAACATTATTAGCATTGCACGGATATTAATCTGCAAACAATTTCCCACGATCTATGTCTCTTCAATAGCTTATGATCCGAAAAGCAAATCTGGGTCGTCTCTTGGTACAGACGGAATTCCGTTACAATGCGATGGGAATGTTAATGGGTCGACACATTTATGTGCATTTATGCCATGCCAACAACTGCGTCGAAACAAACAGTTACAAGTAAATATAGCTCTATGCTCTGTAAATTCCTGAAAGTTTAGTTTTTGATTACGGTGTAGTGATGTATTACTCAGGGTGTTGTTACAGCGCGATGATGGTCATACCCGGGGCTCTCAGTCGTAGTCAGTATAAGAGGTGCGTAATAAGCAGCCAGCCACCACTCTACTTTCTCAGGTGACAACAGGTAGGGGTCTACCATTTCTAGACTCCCAAATTTGTTCAATCCCGGTCGAACCCGGGACCTCAGCGCAATACGAGTTTAGGCGTTTTCTATGTATTAAGAAAGATATAAGAATGTCTATCAGTCGTCAAGATCCCATATCACAATCTTATAGCTTAGTTTGGACTAGATGTTGTTGTGTGAGAATTTCCAAAAATCGTTGCTGTAGAACCTTTTCAACTGGCCAGGTTACAAAACCTAACTTAAGATTGGTTTCAGCTCGTCTACTGCCTTAATGGACAAACTTAGCCACTGAAAGGGTTGAAACAGAAAACAAACTCGTTTACTTACGTACAAAATTTGTAATTCATTGCCAAGGCAGAGTTTGCTTCAGAAAGGTGTACATATTGGAAAAAGTTTTGTGACGGTTATAAAACATATATTATGACAGTCCTGACACGGGTAATGAGAAGCAGTATTTCAGTGGATTGTGAAAAATATAGGTACCCATTTCACTTTGTAGGAACATTTCTTCTGTTCAGGTATGGCATTTGCTAGTACGATTTAATATATTAGTTTAAGCATCCGATTTTGTAACGATTTTTTTTTTAATTTCATATTTAGCAGCCTGAGATCGTAAAACTCAAGTTTCTGACTTAGTTCTTTATTATTTAGAATACTTACATTTACAATCAATAAAGATACATCAGAAAGCAATTTTGAATACAGATACCTACGGAGAAAAAAAATCGAAGAGTTTTGTAACTATAAAACATTTTTTTTTCCCTATTAAATGTGCAACAGTAATACACTACTTAAAACTTAAACTACTTTAAATAAAAATAAACTTCTTTAAATGAAGAAAATATTATTAGGTGAACCCTGGATTTTGTCTTTTGTATAGAACTTATTTTCGACAATAGATCCAATCTTTGCTAACAAAATAAACTAGTGATCCCGAAATAGCTCGGGTGTATAACAGCCCTGGGCTGTTTCGAAACTTCGAGAAATGTTAGCTCGCTGTGTTCAAGTGGGTGTTCTTAAAATTATTGTAATAAAATCCTCCTTAAAAATGTAAGCCATAAAATATTCTAATAAAAAAGATCGCGAGGTCTTTTTGTTCCGTAAAATATATTATTGTTTGATCTTCAAAACAAGATTACTTGAAAAATGAAGTGATTACACATCACACCCTTGACCATTTCAAAGAAAGGGTCTAAACCATATAGCGAGATAAGTTTTTAAAGGAAATACAAAGCGTGACACTCTTTGTCATATTGTGTTAAGGCTTTTGAAGGGCAGATAAAAAGGAAATGTTGGTCTAATCCATTTAAATGCGATAAAACTTTGACCTTAGATTAACATAAAGGATAACGGGCAAGGGACGGGAAATACTTTATCTACGAGGGCGGGGAACAAAGGCTGCAAAGGTTTCCCTTTTTTGTGGTCACGCTTGAAATTATAGTTGTTGAAAAAGATTTCCAACATGTTCTTGTTTAATGATTATTATGTGCGCACAATCTTTTAAAAGATTTTATTTAAATTTCTGCATTTGAAAAGGTAACGGCCATATATCGTGGACTTGTGTGTGTGTGAATGTAATAAAGTTTTTAGTTTGAATCTAAGGAACTAGCAGACCTATTTTGTCAACACAATTCAATTTCCTACTTTTGCCTATTTCATTTCAATTCATTTCATATCAATACTTTATAGTTCACACGAATAAACTATTCTTTACAGGTAGCATTGATTTATTGTAAAAAGCATTCGATTGTGATCACCACCTGGATGTCGGTCACATTTCATGATTTGTTCGACACGTATGAATATTGCTTTGAATTATTACCGTCTATACATCCACGTCCAATAAACGTGCCCAATTTTATGACGAGTGGAATTTCATAACGTTCAGGAAGAAAAAGTATGATCGGCATTTTTATTCGGATTTATTGAATAGCTCGTATCTGTGTTGGGTTCACTTCTTTTGAAGTCCACATTTGCTTACGTATCATGATTAGTGTTGATGATGTAAATTATAAATCTGAATCTAGATGACCTTTATCAATGCATGATTAAGGGCTAGCTTTAGAAAGTGTATCGTAGAGAAAATAAACGATGACCAATAATAAAATTCAATAGCTGATTTTCACCTGCAAGTCAACGGAAGCTAAAACTGTTTGATTCAATAATGAAATATGACAGTGTAGTCACAATTTAAAAAAAGAGTGTATAATAAGAGAGTAGCCATCTTGTGTCAGTACAACTGATAAACTCAAAAAAATAAATTGTGTAAGCGTTATAAAAACTTTAAAAAAGCACAAAATCGATGTTTTTAAAATTACTACTACCTGCTTATATAGTAAGACTTATCTCCAAAGATACTGAACGGATTACAACATGATTTTAGGTAAATAAATAGTGTGGCTTCAGCTGATGAATATTTTTATTTTATAGCAGATACCAGGCTGGAGGTACGTCATAAATCAAAGTTGTACAAACAACAGGTTCAAATAATGTTTTTCTAACAACTTGGTAGAACTTATTGTTTGTTAAGACACATCATGAGGCTCTTATCTACAACTGCAAACTACCATTGCAGGAAACTTATATGTAGTAGCTCTATCACAGTCAGACGAAATAGTTACTTATTCTAGTTTCAGGCATTTATCTCCTGAAGTATCAGACTGCGATGTCGGCCACTATTTGTTGTAACACAAATGGTCTTATCGAAAATACCAATGTTCGTCTGTAACACTACCTACGTAAACCTCGCGTTGCTGAATTTGGAAGCTCAGTGTTTAAACTTCACCTTATGCTATAAGTTCCTAGTGACAGTGTTTTCCAACAAAAATATTTTAATATAAACAAGATAACTGTGTAAAAAGTAAGATGCTAACAAACCTCAACTAATTCGAAAAAGGAAATTAAAAATATATATTGGAGCCGTCTAATTATCAAAGGATACAAAAAGAAGTGTTAAAAACTATATACAGTGAAAAAATAATGTTAATTTGTTAATGTACGGCACTCAAAGTATTTGAAAACACCGTTGAGAAAAAAAGTTTAAATAGCAGTTTTTAGTATAAAGGAACTAGTGACATCTAGTTTTAGTTGGACACATCTCGCTATCATTGACACTACTGACCAAAATTCCTGCACTAGGAACTATATCACTATTTACGCTTATGACGTAACGTATAGCTTGGGACGAACACACATCTGACGGGGCTAACGAGGTCGGCGGTTCAAATACCGGTATCACTGAAAAGTTCTTTTTGTGTGCTCATTCATTCCAATTAGTACAAAAATGGAAGATAACAATATCACTCACAGAAAACAAAGAAAACTTAGTTTGAATGAAAGTGAATCGGAGTTTGAAGTGGACGACACGTCATATCAAAGTTTACCCACTTCGGAAAGTACTAATGGTCCAAGATCCCAGAGCCCCCAGACGTCACTCATTTTCTGATGGACAAAATATGTACGAGTGATTAGTGGTGGGGTGTACTATGATCATATGACTAGTTGCTACCTTGGCCAGACGGCCAATTTTCTGGTACCAATTAATCAAGGTACATAAAAACACTGCTCATGTCACTTAAATTCTGATAGCTGATTTTAATTTATATTTTACACAATATCGTTAAAAATCAGTATTCATTACTCCCAGACACATGCGGTCGGCGGTTTCACCTTACAGACGCTTCAAAGCTCTGAAAAAAAATTATTAAGGTCACTTATTTTCTGATGCTTGATTTTTATATATGTTATTCAGACAACTGTTTTAAAACATTTTGCAAACGGACAGACCGATCCAAGGGGCCAAACATTCCCCAGACCCAATTTTAATGTCGCTGAGAGTATGGGCGCGGGCATTATCCGTGCGTATTATGCGTATATGTAGCATGTCTAATCGAAGTCGGAATTAATATTTAAATGTAAATAAAAATGCATAAAGTACCTATTAGTAATTAACGCCTGTCATTTTAAAATTTACTTTTTCGTAATTGTTTTATTTAATAGAGAATTAAGTTTTCATTTCATTTCATTTATTTATTTTGCAGAATATGGGTACAATAGATGTTTTACATAATATAATTATTGAGTTACACCATACTTAACTTTACAGCATGCAAAAATTACACAAACAATAAACATAACATTGATAAATATTATAGCAACCTACGAGTATGTTCAATGTGAAACAAAACTATTTAGTAGTCAATAAGATTACATTTTTCAATTCCAATCAGAAATAAGTGATGTCAAATACAATTTACAATAACAAATAAAATTAAACATTAAGTATTAAAATTTTTACAATTCATTTTCAATTATATCTGACAAATATTCATCCACAGAATAGTATGACTTTGACAATAGGAGCTTCTTAACACTTGACTTAAACTTATCGATATTGGATATGGTTAAAATTGACATTGGCAGTTTATTATAAATTCGTGGTAATATACAAAATACACTTTTGTTCAAAAATTTTGTTTTATTTGGTGGTAGCCGTATCTTTAAGTTATGTCGTTTACTATTCAATTTGTCAAATATGTTAATATTCTTTTTGGCAAATAGCACCACTTCGAGAACATAAATGCATGGAAGAGTGAGCAACTCAAATTGAGCAAAATAAGGTCTACAGCTGTCGGTTTGTTTTAACTTGAAGACAGCCCTTAAACATTTCTTTTGTGCAATGAACACTGCCATATTGTCTGAGGAATTGCCCCAGAACATAATTCCGTATCTTAGTAGGGACACGACGTGTCCATGATAGGCTGTTAACACGGTGGCTGTACTGGAAGTTTTTGTTAGCATAAAGAGTGCGTACGAAAATCGATGAAGTTTACTACAAAGCAATTCCGTATGTGATGACCAACACAGGCTAGAGTCCAAAGTCATTCCCAAAAATTTTGTGATGTCGGTATGTTCTATCTTCTTGTCATCATACTTAATTGTCATGTCATTTAATCTATTAGTTCTATTTCTAAATGTCATAATGTTTGTTTTTGCTAAATTAATTGTCAATTTGTTCAATGTCAACCAGTTAATTATGTCAGATATAGTTTTATTTATGTCAAATTCCATCTGCACGCTATTTTTGCCAGTAAATATGACGGTACTATCGTCGGCGAATAAAATCGATTTATGATGTGTCACTTTCGGCAAGTCATTTACGTAAATTATAAATAAAAGTGGTCCCAATACACTTCCTTGTGGGATGCCCAATCTAACAAGATTAAATTCAGATGAGTGATTTACAACTCTTTTCAATGATGGACAAAGTCTCGCTATTTGTGTTGATTGCAATCTATTTTTTAGATATGATTTAATTAAATCTAAGGCATTGCCTCGTACTCCATACGCATATAATTTATTTTTATTTTTTTTAAAGGTATTTATTTGAAAATCATGTAAATAATCAAAGATTAACTTTGAGAAAAGTGCTCGTCCCACCGCAATAAATATAGAATTGTGCCTTACAAACTGTTTCATGAATTTGTTAACCCCCGACGGAAACCCGGACGGGGTGTTATAAGTTTGACGTGTGTGTGGGTGTGTGTGTGTGTGTGTAAGTCTGTCTGTGGCATCGTAGCTCCTAAACGGGTGAACCGATATTGATTCTGTTTCTTTTGTTTGAAAGATGGGTTAGGGGAGAGTGTTCTTAGCTATGTTTTATAAAAATCGGTTAAGCCATTTCAAAGATATGAGAGGTGAAAGTGGGGATGAAAAATTAAATTTGTTCAAATATACCCGTGTTGGGTATCAAATGAAAGGTCATAACTTATACATCACGATACCGCAAGTTTTATGAAAATCGGTTTAGCCATTCGAAAGATATGAAGAGTGGAATGTATTTCTAATTCTGTAACCACACTCCGCGCAATTCGCATTAGTTCTGAATAATTGTTGATAGACTATACGTATGTTGATATTAAAAAAACCCCTATAAAAAGCATGAAATAAAAATTAAATTAAAAATTTAAAAAACCCCCGACTCACAAAAAAAGAACAATAAAAAAACCTGTAAAAAGTAAAAAAATAACTATTACATTATGACCTATCTACCCTAAGTATTGAACCTTTATTATTATTATAGACAGCTATATTATTTACGTACCTACTCATATTGTTAACTAACAGTTTGTCTCGTCGGGGACCGCTCACCTAATCATAACCTAATCGTGCGTCTGTCTCTATTTAGGTATAGAGCGGTCCCCCCGACGAGACCAACTGTTAGTTAAAAATATGAATACGTAAATAATATAGCTACCTATAATAATAATAAAGGTTCAATACTTAGGGTAGATAGGTCATAATGTAATAGTTATTTTTTTACTTTTTACAGGTTTTTTTATTGTTCTTTTTTTGTGAGTCGGGGGTTTTTTAAATTTTTAATTTAATTTTTTTTTAATCGAATTTATTTTAATTTTTTAAAGTAAATATCAAGAGGTTCACAAAGTATTAATAATTTAATTAAATAACAGCAACCTTTTCAAATAATTATTTATTGGTAACAAACCTTAAAAAACTACAAAAAATAGGACAAATATTTTTTCTAATCTTCATTGTCATCGTCGTTGAAGTCAGGTAATTCATCATCGAGTCAATCTTGATATCGAATATCTAAATCGTCATCTTGTTCATCAGTGTTTTCCTCGGGCTAAGGTTCGTTGCCAATAAATAATTATTTGAAAAGGTTGCTGTTATTTTATTAAATTATTAATACTTTGTAAACCTCTTGATATTTACTTTAAAAAATTAAAATTAATTCGATTAAAAAAAATCATAAAACAGTTTGTAAGGCACAATTCTATAAATTACTAGCTGACCCGCGCAACTTCGTTTGCGTCAAATGAGAGTGACAAAGAGAGTGGTATAGTATTAATATTTTAAGTAGGTAATATAATCCCGTCCCTTTTCACTCGTCGCGTATCTTAGATATATTTAATAGAGGGTTGTAGGTTTTAATAATGTGTGTAAAAAGTGATATAATTTTTCCTGTCGCGTCGCTTATATTCATTTAGAGTTGACCCGCAAAACTTTGTTGAAGTGATATAATGTTTCCCGTCACATTTATTTTTGTCCGTTTTTTGGTACGGAACTCATCGTGTGCGAGTCCGACTCGCACTTGGCCGGTATTATCTTTCAGTTGATTGGCTACTGCTGCAGAAAACGTTTACTTCCGACGCGTAGTCGAGTTGCGTCGCTCATATTTTAAAAATTATTGTAAAGGTTATTGTAAGTGAACCTTAAAAGATGGGCATTTGCTGTTCAGGACTTATTTTTGTAAATTTTTAAGAGGAAACATTTTGTAGTACTCAATTTTTACGTAACTTTAACCATTTACGCAACGTACGCAATGAAACCTCACAAAAGAAATACATTTTTCCCGTTCTTAAATCATTATTCATGGCTGCTCTGCTCCTATTTGTCTTAGCGTGATGTTATATAGCCATTAGCCATCCTCAATAAATGGACTAAAAAACTGTGAAATTATTTTTGTAATGCAACCAGTAGTTTCTGAGAACCTAGCACAAACAAACTCTTCAGTTTGATAATATTGTAAGCTCACCTTAAAAGAAAGACAAATAATTTTATTGTGAGCAAACCTTTAAAGATAGACATAATTATGCTGTCGCGGACTTTTTTATAGAACTTTTTAAGAGAAACAATTTTGTAATATACAATTTTTACGTAACTTTAATCATTTAGGCAGCGTACGCCTCGGAAGCTCTCAGACGGTAAAAATATTCCCCGTTTTCTAAACATTCTTGATTGCTGCTCCGCTCCTATTCGTCTTAACGTGATGTTATATAGCCTATAGCCATCCTCGATAAATGAACTATCAAACTGTAAAAGCATTTTTGAAATCCCACAAGTAGTTTCTGAGATCCTAGCGTTTAAACAAACAAACAAAATCTTCAGCATTATAATATTAGTATGGATATAGTATATATTGTATATAGTATAATATATAGTATATAGTATGGATTGCGGTCAGACGAGCACTTTTTCTCAAAGTTAATCTTTGATATTTACGTGATTTTCAAATTATTACCTTTAAAACTTAACCCTCTGTATCATAGTGTAGACTGTAGGCTACATACCGTTTGGTTGCCTACAAAATTCATATTTTTGACATTTTAATATAATTACGCACTGTAGCTGTTGGTTTACACTCTCACCTAACGAGTTGGTACTGAATAAAATACCTAGGTGGCATAACTTTTCGCAAATTGATATTTATTATTCGGCGGTCGAGACATTTGAAAAGTAGCAGTCGTCTCCGATTTAAAAGTGTGATAAATATAATATGCTGCTTGTGTTTTAAGATTTTTATTGAAAACTTAGACAGGTAAGTGTCGTAATTATACTGTACAATATTGTTTTTGACTATTTTTTATGTTGAAATTAGATTTTTTGGGGAAATCTTGTTTGTAGCCCGTAGGCTACATTAGGCAAAAGTGTCATATTTTGGTTGGTGTTCATTGTATTCTTACTGTGTTTCAGAATGTCTCGTAGAAGTTTCTTGGCAACAATGACATAAATCTTGGGCTGCATAATGATTCTGATAGTGAAGGAGGTCTATATTTTAATGGTGATAGCCTTGCCATACTTGTTTTTGGTCCTGACTTAGAAAATTTCGAAGATGAGGATCCAGAGATAGATATTGATGTAGAATCGATAATAAAACCCTATAATGTAATGATGAAGGTTCTTTTCCTAGTTGAAAAGCTGCATTGCTACACGACAGTACTGCAGAACCCTGCCAAGCCAAGAGAACTCGACAAGATGCTGCAGGAAAGCCTGCTTAGCTGAATTTAGGCTGGAAAGCAAAAACAATTAGAATTGACTGCCAGAACAGCTTATGCATGCTCATAGTTACGAGAAATAAGAGCCTGATCGAGAGATCTACTTGAGTTAGACACACCCATACAAGATTTTTTCTGTTTCTTCTCTCAAGAACTTATCACGTAAATGATTGAGTAGATAAAGTTTTATCCAGTTCTAAAGATCCTACAGGACTTTCCGGTTACATAAGTCTGTCGTAGGGCAATAATTTCATTGCTGAGGTATACCTAAAATCTGGCCAACATTCACTAGAGTTACCGCTAGAGCCCCATACTTGGAAACCTTCTTCCAAACGAAACAATGATGTCGAACAAATTTGGAAAAATCCATTAAATTTTGCGCTTCACCAACAATAATAATAACACAGGTCTGCAATGGTTTTCCTCTTTGAAATCTGAGTAACATTTTCTATAGTTCCTGATGTGCTGATTACGAGAAAAATAATAAAAAAAATCCATCACGTCAGGATTTTTTGATATTGAATATTTAAGATCTAGCTCCAAAATGTCTGAGCGTCTACCTTTAGAAATTTATAAAACGTCATTAAAATACTTCAGCTTAATTTTTATTGCATTTAATTCGTGTAAGGGGACATAGAAATTAATGCAAATCAGTAATTTGATGATTACTACATAAAAAGTAAAAGTAATCCGCATTAACCATGTTGAAAACGGGTAATTTTGACTTAATTTAGTAATAAAATAATAAAAAATATTACCTAGTAGTAATATTATCTAATTGTTGTAAATATAATTAAAAAAGGGTGTAATAAAGATAATCCAAAAGGCTTTTTTTTATTAAGTACCCGCACTTATTTAGAAAATTAACAGTTGAAGTGCGCATCTTGCAACATGAACTTTAAAATGTCATCGCGAAGATGTTTAAATTCTCCAAATTGTTCTGGTAATATTTGCGGGAATTTTATGGTGATAAAACAACGAAACAGCATTACTGACTTTGTGAAAAATATTTACAAAAGTTATTATGGAGACGTTTTAATTAACCAAAGACAAAACTTGGACACCTCATAAACTTTGTACGACTTGTTTATTAGAACTTCGTCAGTGGTCAAAAGGACAGAAAAATAGCTTCAAAATCGTTTCGCCTATGCTACGAAGAGAGGCTAACAACCATGATAAAGATTGCTACTGTTGTTGTTGTGACATAACTGGATACAATTTTAATAATAAAAGGGACATAAACGAGCACTAAACTCCATTTCCTAAATTCGCACATTGATTACTTCCCAGAAAATCTAGGAGCCATTGGCGAAGAACAAGGCGAAAGATTTTACCTAGATTTGAAAGAGCTTGAAGTCTGGTATCAAGGAACATGGAATACTAGCATGATGGCGGGCTATTGTTGGTTATTGAACCGCGACGATCCAAACTGGAATTTTAACCAAAAATCGCACAACCGAAGGTTCCAGGAAAAAAGGACCAGGTTCAACAAATAAAATTTACATGTAATTTAGACTACTAACAAGTTGTTATTATATTTTAGTCGTTTTGAAAGTTAAAAGTAATGTGCTTTTTTAAATTTTTTTTTTATGAGAAAACTTGAGTCTTTTTTGCTATTTTCTTTCTGTACCTTTTTTGAAAAATCTGGAGGTGATGCAGAAAAACTAAGTATATATTCGTAATCAGCGCACCAAAATACCCTAGAATCTGCTATCAAATTCCAGAGAGGAAGTTATGACCCTCATTTTGCAGGCCTGTGTAATCTTTCAAGAGAAAATCCGGACCATGATATGTCCAGTAGCGGACTTCTTGAATATAGCGTACAGTCGAGTCGTATGAGAAGTGGACATTTGTGTGTATGAGCAAATATGATCCACAAAAGCGACATGGCTAATTGACGGTAGTCCTCAAGTTGGCGGCCCTATGATGTGCCTCTTCTCACTCCACTTGTAGAACTCGGGGCTGTAAGAGAAGGGATGCGCCAGTAGGTCCATTCAGGACCCTTTATGAATTTCATAAAAAACTTAGTTTGTCTAGACAGAGGACGCTGGAAAACGAGTTTCAAGCTAAAAAGCAAAAATGACCTGCTCAGCATGTACTACCAAAAGCGACGAGAAGAGACGAATTAGTCACTGACCGCAGTTTTTAAACAATGTATAAAATGAGACATCCGGGGTGGCGTTATATTACATCAAAACTAGAAAATGCCATATATATTTTCATCTTTCCTAATACACAGTATGCTCATAAATTATGGCCACTTGCCGCAGTGTTGCCTAAAGGCAACACTCCCTATTCTTGTAGTTTTTTCCCAAAAGATTGTAAAAATTAAAAAATCCAGAAATACGTGTATTTTATTTTTTTTATGTCAATTTGAATACAAAAAATCAATTAAATCCCATTTCTTGAGTGATAGAGGGTTAAGTCTTTATTAAATAAAACAAATACAAAAATGTAAATTTTAAAATGACAGGCGTTAATTACTAATAGGTACTTATGCATTTTTATTTACATTTCAATATTAATTCCGACTTCGATTAGACATGCTACATATACGCATAATACGCACGGATAATGCCCGCGCCCATACTCTCAGCGACATTAAAATTGGGTCTGGGGAATATTTGGCCCCTTGGATCGGTCTGTCCGTTTGCAAAACGTTTTAAAACAGTTGTCTGAATAACATATATAAAAATCAAGCATCAGAAAATAAGTGACCTTAATAATTTTTTTTCAGAGCTTTGAAGCGTCTGTAAGGAGAAACCGCCGACCGCATATGTCTGGGAGTAATGAATACTGATTTTTAACGATATTGTGTAAAATATATGTTAAAATCAGCTATCAGAATTTAAGTGACATGAGCAGTGTTTTTATGTACATTGATTAATTGGTACCAGAAAATTGGCCGTCTGGCCAAGGTAGCAACTAGTCATATGATCATAGTACACCCCACCACTAATCACTCGTACATATTTTGTCCATCAGAAAATGAGTGACGTCTGGGGGCTCTGGGATCTTCCTCTATAAGGATGACTTAATTAATGCAGAAATAAATAAACTCAGGTTGGATCTACATTCAGCCAATACAGAAATAAATAATCTGTCTAAAGAAAATCAATCGTTAAGAAATAAAGTAAAGTACTATGAAAACACGATAAAAAGCTACAAATCGTTGGGCATGGATACGACTGATTCTCCACAGAAGTCAAAGATATTCTATTCTCCTCAATATCAAGGACGGGTTAGAAACGCAAATAAAAACAAGCTATGCGAAACCACTTCCACTACCCCAGGTAAAAGAAATAAGGAACAGCTTAAATCTCTTGATTTTGTGTCGGATTGTCGTTTCCAAACACAAACAGATAATAGTCACTCAGTTGCAGAGATTGAGAGGCAGACAGAGAAGCCCGATATACAGTATAATAATGTTAATAAACCGCTACAGGAGATGTCCGTACAACAGCATAGAATTGCAATATTCGCGGATCAATCTGGTTGCAAGATGCGAGAAAAATTACAAAAACTTATTGGAGACTCGTTTAAAGTTACAGCTTTTATCAAACCACATGCGACTCTGTATCAAATACTAAGCTCATGTGAAGCAATGTGTAAGAATTTTACGAAATCGGACTTTATTTTAATAATGGCAGGATCATGCGATGCTAACCCTCTTAGTATTTCGAGTTCTTTGTATTCTACCTTGCAACTTTTAAACAACACAAATGTTCTTGTTGGCAAAATATACTATAATAGACACCTCAATGTATTTAATGTGAATCGCGTATTGAGATTTATTTGTAGTAATTGTATAAACTCAAGTTTTGTATCACTGGATAACGACTTCTATGCTAAAAAAAGTCGTTACCTTAACCAACATGAAGCTTGTAAATTAATCTATAGGGAAATACTGCGAGTACAGTATAAAATTAAGTATGCCAATTACATAGAAAATATTTCCCTTATACAACCGGAAAAGAAGTCAACTAGAAGTACTGCTACTCAAACTTTAGACGGTGAGTTTTTTCGTAAATAATAATGCTAGAGAAGGTCTTGTCGGTAGGGATGTAAGTGTACCTGAGATAAATAACATAAATATTTTTCACCAAAATTTGTGTGGAATAAGCAATAAGAAACATGAATTTGAGATTTACCTTGATACTTTTAACTATTGTTTTGATTATTTGTGTATAACGGAGCATTTTCTGAATTCCGTGTCAGCTCCAATCTTTAAATTTTCAGAATATAATCTGATTTCTTATAATGCAAGGGTAAAGAAAAAAAGAGGTGGCAGTTTAATCCTTGCCCATAAAAATAGGTCAAGCGAAAATATTGATTCAATTGAAAAATTATATAAAATAGATTATTTTGAAGTTTGTGGTGTTAAAGATTTAGACACGGGTTTGAATATTATTTGTTGTTATAGAACCTCATATGACAGTAACTTCGATAGTTTTATTTCGTGTTTAGAAAAGTTATTAGACCATTTTATGGATAAAAAATGTTTAATCTGTGGAGATTTTAATATTGACGTTTGTATTGACAGTAATCAAAAAAATATATTTATAAACTTATTGACTTGTTACAATTTTAAATATTTAATTAATAGTATAACTTTCATTCGAAATGAGATTCGCTCAGGGTTAGACAATATATTAACCAATATTGGTGAAGATAGCATAGAAGGGTGTTATGTAGACCACAATGGGTTAGGGGATGGTCATGGAGGATTGCTCTGTAACGTTGTTTTAGATAAAATTAGTAGCCACTCCACAAATTCTGAAAATACATTATTTATCAGAAAAAGAACAATTACTAAGAAATGTAACGCAGTGTTTAGGACACACATTACAAAAAAAATACTTGTCAACATGGGTATAAATAATTTTTTGAACACTTTTAGAAAAATATTTCGTAACTGCTTCAAGAAAAAGACACTGAAAATTAATTCAAAGAAAAACAATACAATTAAATGGATTACCAAAGGCGTTAGAATATCTAGTAAAATGCAAAGAGTCTTATGTACAGGTATCCCTAGGAATGTTACCTTAGCTAATTATAAAAGACAGTACATAAGAATTTATAGGAAAGTTGTAATACAAGCAAAAAAGTTAGCTATTTCTAAACATCTACATAAAGCCAAAAATATCCCAAAAGAAACATGGAGACTTGTAAATCAATATACAAAGAAGGTACAAAATAGGCACATAAAACCAATTTTACTTAAAATCGAAAATAAAGTCATTACAGATCCAGCTGAAATAGCCAATAAGTTCGCCGAGCACTTCGTGTATAAGGCAACCACAGAGGGTAACCAAAAAAGCCTGGCTTTGTCTTTATTGCAAGAGTCCATAACACAAATAGACCAGCTTTTAACCTTTGAATTAACAACACCTCATGAAATTAGAAAATTGGTTTGCAAAATGAAAAATAAAACTTCTTGCGGTTTCGATGACATACCAATTTCAGTACTAAAGGATAATATAGATATATTAGCTCATCCGCTTTCAGCCTTCTTTAATAATTGCATAGAGGAGTGCATTTTCCCCGATCAATTGAAATTGGCAAAAATTATTCCAATACATAAAAAGGGATCAAAAACTGAATTAAAAAATTACCGACCTATTTTCAAACTCTACTTTCGAACACTTTCAAAACTCTTTGAAAAAGTGATTAAGTCTCAAATCATGAGACATTTCAATAGGAATAGAATTATAAACTTAAGGCAGTTTGGCTATCAAAAAGGTGTTGGTACTTCAGATGCAATAAACACATTGGTAAATGACGTGGTCAGTAAATTAAATGAAAAGTTAAGAGTGGTGGGGATATTTGTGGATCTCTCCTCTGCTTTTGACACAATTGACTACGAGCTACTACTTGCCAAATTGGAATATTATGGAGTTAGGGGTAACGCACAAAAACTGTTAGCTTCTTACTTGAGAAATAGGCGCATGTGTGTTGAAATAAAAAATGTTGACGAAAATAAACACGAAGCGGTATATAATTCTAAAATCCAAAATATAAAACGTGGTGTGCCTCAAGGGTCGATATTAGGACCTATTTTATATATAATATTTACAAATGATTTAATTGACTATATAAATAACTACCAGCCTGACGCGAAACTAGTTGTATTTGCAGATGATATAAATATAAGTAGGGGAAAACCAATTGGACAACTTAAAAATTAAGGCAAATAATTATATGGACAGGTTATATAAATGGTTTATAGCAAATAATTTAATATTGAATTCCAGCAAAACAAACATTATATTATTTAAAACTACTGCTAAAAATAATGAACAAATAAATTTGGAATTGAATGGCAATAAAATTGAACCCGTGAAAAATGCAAAATTTTTAGGCGTAAACATAGACTCGCAATTAAATTGGAAACAAGAGCTTGATGCCATAGATGCTTCAATATCATCAGCGTGTTTCGCACTCAGGAGTCTTAGAGATGAATTAAATATCAACAACTCAAAACTGTTTACTACGCGCTTGTTGAATCCAGAATCAGGTACAGCGTTATGCACTGGGGAAATAGCTATAATTATAATATAGAAAGAGCGTTTATTTTGCAAAAGCGTGCTATTAGAACTATCGTTAAAATTCCACAATATGAATCGTGCAGAGAGCACTTTATAAAATTAAATATATTAACGGTGCCTAGCCTGTACATAATGGTTATATTAAGCGACTTCGCAAAACATTTAAATAAATATGAGTCACAAACTGAGCGCCAAGAAAGAGAAAATACGCGAAGAATGGCTGTTAAAAATACCATAATTCCTAAATTGGAAATAGTAAAGCATTGTTCGAAATATCAGGCAGTAGTAATGTTTAACAAGTTACCTAACCACCTAAAAATATTAGTGCACAAGAGAAATACTTTTATTGGAATCGTGCTTGTATTCTGTGTCGGATTTCATGACAATCAAATAAACTTCTAATTGACTTCTACACTGGTATTATTGACATTGAACTATTTGAAATAAGTTGTAGGTAAATATTATTTTATTATGTGACATTATAAATTCCTAGCTGACCGTGGTTGTAATTTTTGTTCTTTTGTTTGTTTGTGACATTGACATTATGAATTCTGTTATTATTATTTTTTTTTGTTTTGCATGTAAATTCTATCAATGTTAATATGATGTGTTGATATTTTGTTGAAATTATTCTGATGAATTTTTTAGCATAAGTATAGTTTAAATGAATCATCATATATTACCTATATCAGACACAATTTATATTGTTCATGATTAAATAAATAAATAAATAAATCTGTATTTTGGCGTTTTAAAGAAATTAATTCAGCTATCAAAATCAAATAAATTCGTACACACATTCCATATACCTACTTCAGCAACCTACTCCTATCTGTTTCAACACTGCAATAGGCTCACATGGGTCAAAATACTACCGGCAAATATCAGCGCTACCTAGCAATGAGGGGTGAAAGGAAATGTATGTATGTATAAGTAAGTACCAAATTCTAATTCTATAGTTAAACTATTGACGTAGCAATTGAATTCAAATGATTAAAGTTTTACCGAAGTTAACTTAATTTATTTCTTACAAGGTCGGCAACGCAAGTGAGGGGCTCTTGTGTTACAAACGTCCATAGGCTTCGGTCACCACTGTCCATCATACATCAGGAAGGGCCGTATGTTCTTCTGCCTATAGTTATGTGTATAAATTTAGTTATTTTTTTACTACACAATGTGCAATTGAGCATCTTACGGAATGCGTTAGTTGCCAAAGTTTAACCTTATAATCGGGTAACTATGTTTTATTGACTTTCGCAATATTAACATCTCTATACTGAGCCTTAACTCTATCTTGTTGCACTAACCTCTATTAGAGAAGAGGAGCAAGCGAGTCTTACATCATGCATAATTCATTTAAGGATTGCCGTTGCTACAATCTTGATGGATGGCTTCAAATCAATAAATCCTCATAAATGCTTATAGCGTAAGTTTAATGTTTGACTGAGTTGCACACTAAATTTATAATTTGTTTTTTTTATATAAAAAAAAAACAAATTATAAATTTTTAAACAAATTATAAAATTATAAATTACGTATATACGTAACGTTACACTGATTTTAATGTCTGTATCATTTTAAGGTTTACCCAAAGTAAGTAAGTCATTAATTGACAATCACAACGTTTATTTTGTACCGAAGTTGTAGTACATGCATTTTGAATTCGACTCAATAAAACCTTCGAGTACGGCTTCAACAGTAATGAGGTCAATATTGGAATAACATGAAAAGCCTTTCAAAAGAGATATAAAAACCAAAAAAAATCGTCTTACACCGCTTAAATTCATTTATAGGAATTCAATCGATAAAACAAATCAGTCTTGGGCAGTTTACTGTTGGACGTAGGCCACTCTCAATTTACGTCACACCACACACTTTTCCAGATCGTCTATCCATAAGGCGGGCGGGCTTTCTTTTTTGTGATTAAAAATATTAATATTTTGTAGTTTCAGTAGCGAACTATTAAAGACGAAAATTCTTGAAGAGAGGATTAATTTATTAAGGAACATAAACTTGGTTGAGGATACTTATTTATTTTTCCCTGAAGATATTATGTTACGATCTTCATTATGAAAACTTCACTTGCACTATTCCGTAACTTGAAAATTTACTTAAAACAACCTGACCGGTTTCGCTTTACGGCATTATCAAATGATCTCCAAAAATATTGATAATAAACATTCCTTTAATAATATTTTAATATAAAGTGAAAAAAGACAACTTGGCCCACACGGGATTTGAACCCACAACCTTTGCCTAAACCGGGGCAATGCTCTGCCATTTGAGCTAATGGGACCGTAATGAATCAAGTTGAAATTCTCCACCTTATTGTAACCGCCATTTAAGAGTATGGCACAGAGCCATCAATCGAGCTACTTAGCAACCCTGATATCAATGAACGATATTGCAATCATGATTTGATGTCTCCGACTCAATCTATAGATTTTAATATTTAAAGCAATTAGTATGCTGACTTTTTCATAATATTTAGTTGTCTTTTTTCTCTTTATATTAAAATATTATGAAAAAGTTGTGGGTTCAAATCCCGTTTGGGCCAAGTTGTCTTTTTTCACTTTATATTAAAATACTAGCTGACCCTCGCAACTTCGTTTACGTCACATAAGGTGTACGAAAGGAGGGGTACTTCTTCATGAGACTCATCAAGCAGCGTGTGTGTCCACGCCATCGGCGCGGACTGAATTATTTTACAATAGCCTTAATCATTAAGCTCTTTTATGATTAAGCCAACACGCCCGTTTAGATTTACACTCACATTCAAAAGAACCCTTGAATTCTAGGTTTACCGAAAGTTGAGATGCCTCTAATTTCTTTTTTTTTTTTTTTTATATTTAGCTCGCCAAATTGACGTCGCCACCAGCCTGGGGCCTTACTCTGCAAATTAATTTCAATCTCAATTTAAGCGTAATCCAATTCCAATGTTAATTTTAATGTCGCCTAATTTGGTACTCTTGAAACAAAATTGTATCGGAATCGCTATTGCCGCGCGATTGATATGTCATCGTTCTAATCCACTTGAAGTTAGCTACGTCACCGGCCGCATAAGTGTTGCTCAACATACTACAATAAACTGGTAAAAAACTGTAAAATGATCAATCAATTCAAATACAAGGCTAATAAATAAATATAACAAAAATAATTGATCTGTAGATTACTTGTAATCTTTTTAATTCAATTTAATGGAAACAAATGGTCGAAATCATAAAATTAACTACGGTATTGGCTGTATGTAGCATTATCGTTGCCTATTAAGAAGTGTTATTCAATATGTCTAAGATGAAGGGTCAAACTTTTTTGTGTGTCAGTGACTGTGTCAAACGATTTAAAATTCAAAAACACTGAAGTGGTGTCGGTTTTGATTAGTTATATTTTATTCAATATCATATTATTAGTTATATTATATTGGTAAGCAAGGACCTAAGAATAATATTGGTAAGTAATAATTTACTCAATTAGACTTGTTATTTTAGCAGGTAATACTTACGGTGTTTTACATAGCATTAAACCTATAAAGAACAACTACGCCTCAGAGGCGCCCATGTCGGGATGAAAACGCTCCCTCTTTCTAATAAGCGTTCGTATCTAGCTGTCCTTTTTGGTGTGCCCTGCCGTCGGTGCACAACATCGTGAGTCAGGCCTTTTTTGCGATAACTTCCAGTACCCAGTGAGCCTCTATCTACAGGCATTATTAAGTTTGCAACGCGGGCACCGTCACTGTCTAGCCCTTTGAAATCCGCACCACTGTTATTTTATGTTCAATGTTTAGTTACAATAGGAAGAATCCATAAAAAAAAAACAAATAATAAAACCAATTTTAATTGAAATTTATGTCTTATTACATTGCAGTACCTGCATCATACACCCCGCTTGCAAGTGACATGCCCAGACCTCATGGACCTAAAATATAGAACGGTTCGCCAATATAGAAGCGCGACGGGTCGAAGCAGAGTTGAGTTCAGTGCATGCACTGAACAAGCTAGCGGAAGCAGTCCTGGCTGTTAGTGAGGCTTTATGGAAGATAGCCAGAAAAATGCATTAAGTCCTTACGTTCCTAATTGTCAAGCTTTTTTCTTCTTTTTAATAAAGGTTTTATAATGTTATAATAATTATGTGTTTCTTATTTTCTCATAACGTGCTCTTTGTACATTATAGTTTACCCTATGTCCTTTACCGAGGTCCAAGGTCTTTGGTAACTTCCAGTGGCGTAAAATGACAGAGCCACTAGAATCTACAAATTTGTTGATAATATTAAGTTATCGTTACCACATTTACCACAATAAATAATTGATTGAATAACTTGTAACAACATAGGTATATCCCGTTCGCTTCCGTTCGTTGGTTTGCCGCTGGCGTAAAGAGAGGCTGGTGTAGAGGCGTTGTATGGGAGGCGACCGGCAAACTTAGAGCGAACGGGTAGTAGGTACCTTTATACTATGATGATATTATATCACTTCTTCTCTTATGAGTTGGCATAAAGGGCTTTATGTTTTTATAAACTTTTGCAACTCGATAATTGGCATTCAATTCTTTATCTCCCATACAAAAAGACTTATCCATATATCGCATCATTCTTCCCTCGTTTCGTCTTAGTTTTAACTGGTCGCCACCCCAATACATTCCAAGGGTGTCATAAAAGGCGACTAAGGAAACACGTTCGTAAAAAGATCCATTCCGTATACTATGCCTCTGCCTACCCCATCGGGGATAGGGGCATGATTATATGTATGTAATTATGTTAAAAATTGTACATTAGTACTAAACGCCACCATATTAACCACTATAATTGTTATTACTACCACTCAAAACGTAAAACAATATCTACGAAGTAGCACTTTTATTATTGAGAAAATCCTAATCAACAAACAATAATAAACACAATTCTACGGCAACAGACAGATGTCAAATGTACTCAAGAGTAGCGAAACGGGGGGCGATTGAGCAATTCCAATCCCATTTAGTTCCCAATACGGCCACGCAATTCTATAATAATATTGCGCTAGTATTGAATTCAAGAGTACGAAACATCAAAATTCCAATGTCGATCGATCGGAATTAAAGTCAAGAGTAAGGCCCCTGATGGTAAGAAAGCAGTGGCGCATCTAGCGATTAGGGGCCACTTCTTAGAGTGGTCCTCAAGTTGGCGGCCCTGTGATGTGCCTCTTCACGCTCCTCTTGAAGAACCCGGGATTGTAAGATGAGGGAAAGACGTGTGCAGGCAGGTCGTTCCATGTTTTTATAGTTCGACAGAGGAACGATCTTTTGAAACGCTCGGTTCTGGCGAAGATTCTCTCCACTGTGTATGAGTGGCATCTCTGCCCGGCACGCGTTGTTCGGGATCGGAAAGGAGATGGTGGGATCAGGTTGAAGAGATCTTCAGAACATTCGCCGTGATACATTCGATAGAAGGCAGCCAAGGACGCTATGGTTCTTCGCTGCGACAAAGGTTCGAGGCCTCCCGTCACCTCAGGACAACCAATTATTCGGATAGCACGTCTCTGCATAGCGTCAAGCGCGTCTAACAAGTACCTCGCGGAGTTATCCCAAAGGTGAGAACAATACTCGACGCAGGGACGAATCTGCGTCTTGTACAGTAAACATCTCTGATGTGGCGTGAAATACCGTCTCACCTTATTCAGGATTCCCAGTTTCCGCGAGGCCAGACCAATACAGCTCTCTATGTAGTTTTTGTGATTGAGCTCACGCCGGACGTCTATACCGAGGATCTCCAGGTTGTCCTTTAGTGGAATTGTAATGCTCTGAAGAGAGGGCAGGGGTAGGAATGGGGACTTCTTAGCTGTAAACGCACACGCCTGTGTTTTTCTGGCATTGAACTTGACCAGGTTGTCTGAACCCCATTGGGCAATGCGGCCCAGGTCCAGATCGAGATCCGCCACGAGTTGTCGTCTCAAAATTTTTTCTTAATTAATTAATTTCTGAACTACATAACCCTGAATATTGAAAATTGTGTGTAATAATGCTTAAAGACACTAAAGTAATATTTGAAATCGGACCACGCAGTGAGAAATCAAAGCTAAAAACTATTTTGCCTTTCATCCCCTCTCCTGAAGGAACCGCGCAAAATATCGGGATTAAAAGTATCCTAGTTTTTCCTCGGATCATAAGCTCAGATTGTGCCAAGTATCATTCAATTCTATTGTGTAGTTTCGGCGTGATACTTATTCGGGATACAGACAGACAGACAGACAGACAGAAAGACAGACAGACATGAAAATTTTAAATTACATTCTCGGCTTCAGTATCGATAATAGAACGCCCTACGATTAAAATTTTCAAAATATCTTCCATGTACAGACTCTCGACCCTCAACAGTTTTATTATAAGTATATAATATAGATTATGAAAAAGTCAGCATACTGCATTAAATATTAAAATTCCTTTAATAAATTCATTAAGTTTAAACTGGTCAAGTTGTTTTTATCTATGCTAATATTATAAAGAAGTAAAGTTTGTGTGTTTGTTAAATTGTAAGGGGTAATCTCGGGATCTACAGAACCGATTTAAAAAATTCTTTCACCAATAGAAAGCTACGTTATTGTGGAGTGTCATAGGCTATATAACATCACGCTACAACGAATAGAAGCGGAGCAGTAATAATAAATGTTTCAAAAACGGGGGAAAAGTTATTCCTTTTGAGAGCTTCGTTGCGTGTGCTGCGTAAATATTTATAGTTATGGAAAAAATATGTACTTACTACAAAATTGTTTCTCTTCAAAAAGTACTAATTAAATGGCGCGATAGCATGTGTCTATCTTTGGGTTGGTGCACAATAACTATTTTAATGGCAATAAATTTTTTTCTACAACAATGCCACGAGATACCTCTTTCATAAACGAAATGGTTCTTAAAAATAATGCGACGGGAATACACGCGACGATAAACCTTTCTCTCTCTCTCACGTAGTAGGTATTGAATATTAACGACGAGACGCTACGGGAGTAAACGCAACGCGACGGGAGTAAATGCGACGGGAACAGGTAATACTCTCTCTTATGTGGCGCAAACGAAGTTGCGCGGGTCAGCTAGTATTAATATAAAGGCTGTGGTAGTACAACCAAGTTTTTCATAATGTAGGTATTACAAGAAGTTCTATCAAGTGCCAACAATAATAAGAGTATAAAATATATAGCTTTTCTAAATTAAACCATAGGCCTAAATGATATGTTACGATCTTTATTACCTTGCACCGTCTGCATAAAATTTTAACTCCATTTCACATACTAAACAATTAAACAGTAAATTCGGAGCAAAAGTACATTTTACTGAAGAGTACTTTAAAACTTCGGTCCCTTCCGTTGTCATTCTAAGCCATTCGCGCCCTGTTTCTAGAAATGCGGACGAGGCGTTAACCACCGCAGAGATTTATGAAAGTGGCTTGTCTTTTTAAAGCACTTTGGGGAGGTATTATCTATGTTTATACTTAGTAGACTTATTTTCATTTGTACTTTAAAGGACGCTTGTTTTATTATTTTTATAACAACCATTGTCTGTGAGATGTCATGAGGCTATATCTCAGGAATCGTGTTTACCAGAGAGTTGAAATTTTCAGACACATGATAATATAACATTATATTGCCCCTATAACAACAAATGCTAAAATCGGAAAATATTATACACTCATTTGCAAAAAAAACGGGCACCTAAGCAATGAACCATTTCAAATGTTAATATTGCTTTGTTTGATAATTTTATTATAGGTAGTTTTATCCTCACAATTTGGTAAATTAATAAGAAAATAATCGTTTTCATCAGTATTTCATAAAATTTTGTTACAATTTATGGGAAATAATGCTAAACCTCGCTAGTAGTGTATGTTCGCTAGTAGTGCATATGCTCATAAAAAAAGGTTTTTGTTTGTTTTTCTTTAATAAAGTTTGCTTTGCTTTAATAAAGCAGATAAATGTTTAGTATCGAGTGTGACCCCCTCTAGCTAAAATCACAGCTTGAATTCGTCTGGGCATGCTAGCGAGTATATCCCGGATACTTGCTTGCGGAATACGTTCCCACTTCGCAGTAATCACATTCTTCAGCTCTCTGATGGTCTGCGGAGCCGGGTGTACTGATCTCACACGCCGTTTTAGAACGTCCCAGATATGTTATATGGGATTGAGGTCGGGATTTCGAGCTGGCCAATCCAAACGACGAATGCCGACCTTTTGCACATACGCATTAACATCGCGGGATCGGTGGGCGCGAGCATTGTCGTCCATAAAAATCGAGTCTTGGCCAAGAGCGGCCAATGCGGGTTGTGCATGAGGAATTAGAACTTCCGTTATGTATCGATGCCCAGTCAGTGAGCCGTTTTCAATGAAGACTAACTCTGTACGTTCCATTGAATTTATTCCTGCCCAAAACATAACAGAGCCCCCACCATAAGGTGTGATTTCTTCGAAACATGCATCTGCAAAGCGCTCTCCTTGTCTTCTTAGCACTCGCCGACGTCGATCTTCACCGAACAGAGATATCCTGGCTTTATCAGAGAACAAAACCCTATTCCAATCTTCTTGAGTCCATGATTCACAATTTCTAGCGAACCTAAGCCTGTGAACTCTGTGCTCACGGAGTAATTTGGGGCCGCGGGCCGGGCGGTAACTGCGTATATTGGCAGCGAGAAGCCTCCTCCTGACCGTCCATAGATTAATATGCACATTTCTTACTTCTTGGAGGTTGTTCTTAAGATTTGCGATTTCTCAATGCGCGACTCAAAAGAAAACGATCATCCCGTGGTTGGGTACATGGTTTTCTTCCAGAACCAGGCCTTCTCTCGACGGAACCAGTCTCCAGATATCGCTGCCAGGTCCTTTGGACCGTCGAGCGACTAACATTTAGCCTCCTAGCCACGAAACATTGGCTGCAACCCTCTTCAAGCAGCGCGATAATTTTGGTAGCTTTTACCACTTTATCTACCATTTTTGATACAGCCAAACAGCAATAAATAAGGCTTTGACAGTCAAGGATATGAAATTAATCGATAAAAATTGAATAAAAGTTGTGAAAGTCGATGTTAACTTCTGGAACTTCGCGCCAAAAATATAGGATAAAAAGGGGTTTTCTGTAAAAATGAGCATCAAATGAAAATTTGAATTTAGAACGTACTTTTTTAAATACCACGGCATTTTCAAAACCGGCCAGTAACGTGTACAAACGATTGAAACCTTTTTGGTATTGTATCTTTTTAAAGATGAATAAAAATCAAAACCGCCCGTTTTTTTTGCAAATGAGTGTATTTAAGAGGGCTCCTATTACAACAAATTTGATTTTTTGCCGTTATTTGGGAAATATTTTTCTGTGCGCGGGTATAACTGGCACTTTGCCGGATTTTTATCTCTAAAGTATAATATAACACAATATAATAATATTAGGTAAAGTCAGACATTCCAAATTAAACAAGTTGTGCGATGATAGACATCGATATAAACAAACGATCTGAATGAAAACACATCTAAGTTTATAATGTTATTTGGTTAGGTAAAAGTACATGGAATACAATTTTTAAATTGTAAGCACTACACTATTATTATTTTTTTATTACGTCTTTCCTGGCATCAATTCTCATACAATATTCATGACGTGGCATTTACTATTTCTACAACAAAGTCTTCGTCATTTTCTCGAATAAAATGTTGCTACCTGCAATTTTCAAGCCGTTTTAATACATACTAGCTGACCCGCGCAACTTCGTTTGCGCCACACAAGAGAGAGTATTACCTCTTCCCGTCGCGTTGCGTTTACTCTCGTAGCGTCTCGTCGTTAATATTCAATACTACGTAAGAGAGAGAGCGAGAGAGAGAGAGAGAGAGAGAGAGAGAGAGAGATAGAGAGCGAGAGAGAGAGAGCGAGAGAGAGAGAGAGAGAGAAAGGTTTTTCGTCGCGTGTATTCCCGTCGCATTATTTTTAAGAACAATTTCGTTTATGAAAGAGGTATTCCGTGGCATTATTGTAGAAAAAAATTGATTGCCATTAAAATGGTTACTGTGCACCAACCCAAAGATAGAACACACGCAACGAAGCTTTCAAAAGGAATAATTTTTCCCCCGTTTTTGAATCATTTACTATTACTGCTCCGCTCTTATTCGTTGTAGCCTGATGTTATATAGCCTATGACACCCCACAATAACGTAACTTTCTATTGGTGAAAGAATTTTTAAAATCGGTTCAGTACATCCCGAGATTACCCCTTACAATTTAACAAACACACAAACTTTACTTCTTTATAATATTTAATACATATTTAGTAGGGAGTATTCAACCAGCAATTTTGTAACATGGAACTGTTTCCTTCCGCTTTGATCCACTTTACGCTCTGATTTATTATTATGTAATAACGAAGTATCATACTTCAAACAACGATGGATTACGATTAATCAATAACTTAATTTAAAATTGTATCCTAAATATACTTCTATTTTTCAGAAAATCGTACTATAAAGTTATGTTTTCATATTGGCACCTCTGACATTACTGAAGCGTATATTTACCTTTAGGTGAGACGTATACGAGTACATTTGTCAAACTCATCTATACTAAACTCAAATGTACTAAAATAAAACCACACTGTGTTGGATGCTTATTCTTGAAATCCGGACCTCCGTAGCATGTCTGAATTTCTTCTCAAATCTGCCTTCCTGCTATCTCTACTAACAATATTAACGCGAAAGTTTGTAAGCTATATGTAAGTGGATATATGAAATTTGGCACTGGGATAGATTATTGATTGAAAAAAAAAAACAAGTAGGTTACTTTTTATTTCCGAGAAAGTAAGATAGGATGCGGGAACAGTAGCGAAAGTCTCCGCAGGCGTGGCTGTGGACACCGTCTAGTTAGTTAATGGAAAATAATGTTACTAATCGTGTACTAGCGTCGTTGAATTTAGCTTTCAACAACCCATCAATTCCTTTTTATTTACGTACCTAGTTAGGGTTTCGTACCCAAATGGTAAAAAACAGGACCCTATTTATGAGACTTCACTGTCCATCTATCTGTCTGACTGTCAGTTCGTCTGTAGCATTTATTTTCTATAGATGCAGTATTTAGGATGTGAAAGCAGCCTTATCGAGTTATCTTTTTTTAATCGGTTGTCAGTGGTGACATTTCTGCTGTCAGAATGACAGGATGTCATAAGTTCGGTGACGAAGCGTTTCGCATTTAAAGGAACGGGTTTTGTTAAGATTTTTCGTGAAAGACGGGACTTTTGACCGAGACCTGCTTTGGGGTAGTTGGAGGTCCTTTGGCTTTTGCTCTGAGACTGTGCCGCGAATCAGTTTTTCGCTCAAGCGCGATTATTTGTTACCTCGCGTGGCCTAACGGGCTGTGATTGGGTTGCTGCATTGCATCTTGCTACATTTTACCCAGAAAACTGGTGAGTCACTTCTTCTTTTGCAAAGCGGGTCGATTGTCGTCTGTCGCGCAGCCAAGATCTTAATTTGTCGTTTCTTTCATGACAGGGTTTTTTACTACGGGGCTAGTTGCCGGATAAGATATTTGGTGCCGCACCTATAAGTTAGTGGGCTGCACGTGGTACGACAACGTGGAAGTGCGGACTACACGAGCTTCTCATGTGAGAGGTATCTGCCGTCATCACCTGGCAGTAACAACAGGCAGTCACTCTCACTCAGCTCACTCTGCAGGCCAGTAAATCCACTACTTATGTGTAGCTTAGTAGCATAAGTACCTAAGCACTGACTATACTTCTGTGTACCTGTGATATTTGTGTCTATCAGTGAATAAGCTCTCTGTGTGTCTCTGTGTATCTCTGTGTTATATAAATATATGTGTGTACACCCTACCTGACTGTTTTCGTCAGAGCCCTGGCCTACCCTTGCACGCACACTGGAATCTCTGTAGTAAGGCGCCCTGGGAAAGAGTTCTCTGCATAGCTACCTCGCGCTAGTTGGTGAGTAACACTGATCATCACTGTGTTATACGTCATGGGGCTGTATCTCTAGCTGTGATTTTCACACTGATTCACGCTATGTCAGCGTGGATAGTCACATATTAGACAGACATAGTCACTCCTTGTAAAAATAAAATTGCCTTTTCCTGTCACTAAACCTTTCAGCGGACCTGAAATATTCAAATTATAATGCTTTGCTTTGAATATGATTACACACGACTAAGTGACAGATTATTAAACAAATATTGTCTTAGATAAAGTCATGAGGAATGAATTAAATTATTCGTCTTGACTTAACGAATATCCGTTGCGTACATAAACTAAATTATTGGAAACTGTTAACAAAGTTATGCATTGTTTGTTTTAATAGGGTTTGTCCGAAAATTTTGGTATCAGCCTCAGTTCGTGAGGGAATTTGCTTATATTATTCAGTTAAAATCAATTACATGGTTTTAACAAAGTATACAGCGACTCAGTGATTTCAACTTTTACTAGGTGCAAGTGCATTTATGTGAAAATTTTGTTGAGAAAGTATAATGATCTATGATAAAATGCAAAATATAAATAATAAAAAATAACTAGTCATACGCAATACGGTATTAATGTCAGAACTAGGCTAATAATGGGATAGTTTCTAAGACGGTGTAATATTCTGTAAACGCATATTAGAAGAAGCACTTTAGGATGGGTCGCCGCGGGTCGTAGCATCTGAAAAAAAAAATCCTAGATGACTTCTACACATTTGTACAAACTATGGCGCAGTGTAGCCAGGCGAATAATTGTACGATGGGTTTCGTTGAGTGTGATGCAAAATGCCCCGCCTTACGGTTTTCTGTCAGCTGTACTATACAACTGATCGAATCGTATAAAGACGATTAGAATATTTTCAAACACTCGATGTAATTCATGGAACGAAATCGTTTCAATATTCAAACTTGTGACGTCACTGTTCAAATCTATGGCATAATGAACCTCTTGTCCACGAATTCAGAAAGATCTTTAATCTGCATGAATCACACAGATACACAGCTGCTCAAACCTATTATTATCCTAATATTTGTCTCGAAGTCAAACATTCTGAAAATTAATACAAATCTCGAGTATTCCATTAATACGACCAGTAGAAAGCATTCTTAAGCGCGTGTAATATTCATCGAACATAATAAAACCCTGTCCTATGAATCAATAAGGATAAGCTGTTCCAGCAAATCTCAGATAAATGTAGGCACTATTACAATATTCAAATATTATAAAATCTTGTAATACAGAATTGAATGATACGAGTATCCATCTGATCAAAGAGGTTAAGAAATTTGCGGCTTAGTGCGAATATACCTTACTACTTACTATAACATAAGTACTTCTTTAGGTAAAAATACTTGCTGACTAACAGTAGACGCCTTGCCTTGAGTGCCTTCTAGTGATTGACAATTGTTTCCAAGAATATTGAAGTTTTCCCGGGTTCCTACATAGGTACATTCTACTTTTTTTTCATGCAAGGGCAGGGAAAGGAACTATTATAATTATAGGTCAACATTTAAGATTATTACAGTTTAGTCCCACGTTATAGACACCGAGCACAATACGAAAGAAAGCAAACTTACATTCATGTAGATTGGTACATAAACGAATCCTCTCATGAAAAGATGTAGTACAATAACAGACACAGGAACAGGTGGGATACTTAATTATAATTTTTTAAATGTGACAGTGTTACTGCAAAGCCAATCCAAAGTAGAAAGTAATATTACTACGAGAGTGTCGCCAATTTCAATCAAAACCTCTTTTAAAAGCCATTACTCAACCAAGCTTTTAAACTGTGCAAATGACATGATTTATATCGTGGACTCTGATTTTTACTCTTTTTTGACGTCCACTTGAAAATGTTGCACGTATTCCATTTGTCCGTGAAAGCGGGGAAAATGAAAGAGTCACTGAAGTATAAATGGATTTACTTTGGATGATTTTTCCGTGATGTGAAATATTTACAGTAATACAAATTTGTAAGCGCTGTAAGCAGACTTTAGGTCACTATTATTGGTTTTCAATCAGTTATGTATTTCAAAAAAAATTAATTCAATTAAGGCTATTTTTTTAAAAAAGTTAAAATACAAGTTGTACCTTTTCAATGCTTACCTCAAAAAGTTAAGTGAGTACCTACTACTCGTTTAACTTATAATATGCGAATGTAATTATAATATCTATACCCTAACTTTTCATCAATTTTACTTTGCACTACGCAATAGGAGCAATGGATAGGGGTAAACCTAATTATATAGGTATGAATTATTTGACCCCAAGTCAAGTATGCTTTATGCGACGTCAAACTCTTACCCTGGTGTAATTTATACTTAAAAATAGAATAAAGGTTAGAAAAAGATTGTTCATATCTCGACTTCGTTGCGTTTTTGCATTTTTACTTCGACTGACTCCAATATTACCGTCATTTTCGAGGTTTTGTGGTAAGAAATACCCTCTTAATGAAATATCTCAGCTAAAGTACAATGGTCTCCTCATCTTACAGTTCTGAAGATAATAATGAATGTAATGGTTCCTTCAACAGTGAACCAGCGAGGATTATTACTTTCTCTTAAGCACCGACTTTATTACTAAGATATAATTACACTTCGATAATCGCTTCTTTCTCTCAACTTTTCATTGTTATCAGATTGTGAATTTGATTTCTGTACGTTTTAACTGGATGTGAAAAATCTTTTATTGTTTTAATACTATCTCTATGATTAAATGAGTTTTATATAGTCTCTTTAATAAAAAAATAACTATAAACAACCGACTTCTAACATAAAACTGAAATCTAAAGTATATTTATTCGACATTATTAAATACTAGCTGACACTCGCAAATTGGTTTATTTCACATAATGTGTATGAAAAGAGTGGCATTTCTTCATCAGACTCATAGGAGCAAATGAAACTGCTCTGTTTGCTTAATCATAAAAGAGCTTAATGATTAAGGATATTGTAAAATAGACTTGTGTTCAGTATAAAAATTTACAAGAAGGCAGTAGGCAGTATAAAAACTACAACAAAATTCAACAACCCAACTTTATGTGTCTTTCGCGTTTATGATATACCATTACATACGATTTGCCCTTATTGGCCCAGATTCAATTTCCGACCGCCATCAAAATAAAATATTTATGTACAAAATATAGGAACAAGTACTGGGTGAAGGGAAATACGATGTTATTTACAGCCCTTCGTAATTAGCAAAAAAATATTTAACATGCGAGATTGTTACATATTTGTTGGGTTACACATTTTATGGTAATACTACTTTTGAATATTGACATTTAAATTGTTTATTATAACAACAGTCAAAAATTTAATAATTTAGAATACATTAATTTAATAATTTAGGGAATGTAATTAATTATTTTTAACCGACTTCAAAAAAAGGAGGAGGTTCTCAATTCGTCTGTATGTATTTTTTTTTATGTATGTTAAGCGATATTTCCGTCAATTATAGACGGATTTCGAAATTATTTTTTTTGTTGAATAGGGTTTACTTCTGAGGTGGTCCCATTTTCACCAGGTCAGGATCTGATGATGGTATCTAGGAGAAAACGAGGGCAACCACCGAAAATTGTAGGGACATCTAGTGCACTTGTTAACTTTTTAATTAAGTGCTTTAATGTTCTACACTTTAATGAAGGTCTGGAGTCGACTTGATGATAGAGTCGAAAGACAGTCGAGGGCATTCCTTAACAATTTACAGCAGTTACCTTGTGTTTGGGCTTGATTGATTTGTATTGATGAGAACTTTGCACCTAGATTGATAGATCCGCCTTCAAAAAAAAAGGAAGTTCTCAATGTTTTATGTATGTTCACCGATATTTCCGTCAATTATAAACGGATTTAAATTGTTTTCTTTCTTGAATAGGGTTTACTTCTGAGGTGGTCCTATTTTAATCAGATCAGGATCTGATGATGGGATCCAGGAGAAATCGAGGGCAACCACCGAAAATTGTAGGGACAACCAGTGCATTTGTTAACTTTTTAATTCAGTGCTTTTATGTACCTACTACAATTTAATGAATATCTGGAGTCGATCTGATTATGGAACCGAAATACAGTCGAGGGAAATCCTTAACGATTTACAGCACACTTTAATGAAGGTCTACACTTTAATGAAGGTCTGGAGTCGACCTGATGATAGAGTCGAAAGACAGTCGAGGGCATTCCTTAAAAATTTACAGCAGTTACCTAGTTTTTGGGCTTGATTGATTTGTATTGATGAAAACTTTTACCTAGATAGATATATTTTTCGGCTCACCCGTCACTTAAAATAATGAAAAAAAAATTTTCTATAAAAAATAAAACCGACTTCCAACAAATCTTGAAAATAAAAATTTACTTAGCACAAAGTAAAATGTATTTTGATTTATCAGATTTTATTCAATATAGTATTGAAGTTGGTGCCATGAATAATACCTACATAAACCTAAGGGTTTACTTGGCGCCGACTTCAATATGATATTGAATACAATCAGATAAATCAAAATACATTTTACTTTGTGCTAAGTAAATTTTTATTTTCAAGATTTGTTGGAAGTCGGTTTTATTTTTTATTGATTTTTTTTTGTAAATTACCATTTGTTTGACACAGCTTCTTCCGGCCGGCAAATGTTGCCGACATAGTAAAACAGTAAGTAGCTAAAGAAAATCACAAAATAAATGTAGAGCTTGTTTTCTGCTTTTCAGTTGTATGTTTACTTGGCAGTCGGGTTTTTTGTATTCTAAATAATAAAAGTTTATTTAAAACTTTTTAGTTGTGTTAGTAGTGGAGTTATTAATTTTCATGTAGTGAAGGGACATCACCAAAATTCAACTTTAATTATTGTATTTTGGTCATATTTCCGGTGCTGCTCAACCGACTGCAGTCAAACAAATATAAGAATTTAAGTCTGACCAAGGCATTATAAACACATAATACCGCATCAAAATCGGTTCAGTAGTTTTGCGTTCATCGCAGTCAAATAATTATAACGCCAAAAGTCCGCCATTTTGATTTTCTGTGAATTTTATTATACCTGGCGTCACTCACACAATAACGACAAATCAAATGACACCTTGTATTTTAAAATCCGTCAAGCCATTTAGGCTGTAGGACGTGACAAAGAATGGGATATACATCCATACATACATAGTCTTCGAGAATATTGCCCTCCTGCCTTAGGCAGTTCGGATAAAAAGACTAAAAAATCTAAAAGGTAGTTAAGAATAGCATTTTGAACTTCAAGTTTTTCAGCGTGTCTAATTAAGGTACCTCGTGCTTATAAGAGTTATAGGTACAGTTTCCTGGGAACATTCTTCCGAGGGCTTACCCGGGGTCCCAACCGTAGGTAGGGAACATGTGATTTTAGTCGGTACGAGTCCCGGCATAGCATCCATGACGGATTTTCCACATGTAGAAAAAAGAGTACCACAGTTAATATTTTAAAGAGATTGAAAGTCTGCTATATGAGTACAAACTACTTGGCTATTTTTCTGTAGTTGCGAACGTTTATAGTATTACCAGCTTTTATTTTTTTTAACGTGAAGAAAAACCTACAGGGGTGCTATTGCACACATTCATAATTGCGTGATGTGTAGTTCAGTAGAAATTCTGTTTCATTGAGCAAGAACAACACATTTTACCTGACTCTTACAAAATGTGGTAATAAAGTTTCTCTTTACTTTTATGCACAATATTTTTCAGCTTAACCGTTTGATCAAGTTGCACCGTTAAAGCGCTTAAAAATAAGTAATGAAATTATGTCTTTAAAGTATCTGTATATTTTAAGATGTTAGATGCTAATAGATTCATCTTGGTAATCTTGTCTACATTTTGTTACTTACTCAGTGAACCTCTGCTCTAACGTGTGAACCAATCCGCCTGAAATTTATAATGATAGACACACAGCTGACAGTCTAGATTAAAACACAGACTACTTTCTCTGCAGTTAGTAACTGTGTATAATGAGTATGGAAACTTCACCACGTAATCGAAAAGGGCAATGAAAAATAAAAAGAAAGAACCGTATTATAGTTCTTCCTTTATATTTTCCCTGTCATGGCGTAGATGAGAAAAATACTTCATTCTATATTATCTTCAAGTACTTTTTGACAAGACGAATAAAATGTATTTTAACACTAATGGTCTTTGAACTAGACTGCTGTCATGAAGACTGATGGACAGATGTACGAACACAACGAAATTATAACGGCTTGTTTACTAAGAAACCCTAAAAAATACATTTTCCTTAACCCGTGTCTGAAAAAAAATCATTCGGTAACAATAAGAAAATTAATGATCATGTTTAGGTGGATATTAATATATCACTCTGGATGGACGTCAATTTATCAAGCGGAGAAGGGACGGGTTCACGGTAGTGTTTGGTTGAAATTGCTCTTAACCTCTGGTCTTCATTCATCTTGATACTTAATCAACTGGTACGTAACGAATGGTTCTTATAGCAGTGATTTTGGAGAGAATTGCTTTACTTTTCATGCATATTTTTTATGGCAATAAAACATAAAAAAATTAAGTTATATTATGATCTTATTACAGACATTTTATTTTATTAGGGTACTAATTTTATTTAATTTTAAAGATCTTCGCATTCGTAAGTGCGCTAAAGAAACTCGGCATCTTAAAAGTCAATATCCAGCAGTGGGCTGTAATGAATTGATTTCATTGGTTGCTTTAATATTTTGTAGTTGTAGCGGCAACAGAAATACATCAAGCTGTGAATATTACAACGGTCTAGGTAAAACAGTTCAAGAGATACGTCCTGGTGACTGACAGACAGCGGACTCTCGGTAATAGGGCCCCGTTTTTACCCTTTGGGTGCGAAACCTACAAAATTATATAGACCTTGCCACTATAATAATACTGAAATTATTATTACACAGGATGTTCCTCAAAGAGCAATTTGTTTTTGACTCCTGAGAGAAATGGCGACGGAACTCAGTCATGCGTGTCGATAATAAATTCAACCGCGGTAGTGTCGATTTGCTCCTAAGATTTTATTCTCTATGTAGGAAGTTTGCTCTATTTGTATAACGTACTGATGATACTGAAAGGTTGCATGTCTTGGGAATATTTCAATATTTAACCACTAATTAGCTCAGGTTTTAGTCGAAATTTTACGAAAGATCAGATTTGGAGTACGAGAAACGGGTTAGGGGCCTAACTCTGCTGTTTCAACTGCTTCAGAACTGAATCCGAGACTTAATTCAGAATTCAAATCTTAGATCCAGTTCTGAAGCAGTTAGAAGCAGGAAGATTATAAAAAAAATATTGTTGGACATTCCCACACAACATCATCGAGCCCAAACTAAGCTATGAGCTTGAGCTATGGGATCAAGACGACTGATAGACATAATTATACATATATTTCTAAGTACATACATATTATACAAAGATAAATTCGGATAGGTACATAGATTTGTGGATCATACAAATATTTGGATCGACCCGGGAATTGAACCCGAGACCTCGGCGTGGCAGGCAGTTACACTACCGAATACGCCACTGAGGCAGTCATGATTCAGTCAGAGTTTCACTGAACAATTTCAGACCTCTTCTACATCTTTATTCAATACTAGTCGACAGATGCAATGGCAGGCCTTTGGAAAGCTGCGGGACATCCTGTCATCTAAAGACGTTTGTGACGACTGATGGTAGCAGAAGACCAAATATCGTGGGACCGAACGCTGTGGCGATTTTTGGTGACGGCGCTGTGAATGAGCAGAGTTTTTACACAAATTCCTAAAAAAAATAAAAACAAAACATAAAATAGTATACCCATAAACAACATGCCAATTTGCTACTACTGATTTCTAGTACACTGACTACGTGCATACAATAATTTTAGATAAAATAGTTTAACTAAAGCGGTACACAAAGCACATCGCGTTGTTTGCGTTCACCACAAATCAAATACAGCGCTTAAAATAGTGCTCTTACACGAAGCACGCAGCTGGAGTGGAGGAGGGAACTCCTTCCTTCAATTTACCTAAGCATAAATTAAGGAATTTGCTTGTTCAGCTCTCGTATAACGTGTATGTAAATACAGCATTAGTTAAAGCACAGGTTACTTGCGTAAGTTTTCACAATACTATAACACACGTATACGATCTTAATAGTCTCCAATTTGAAGTATTTCAAAAGTATGTTATAATTTTCCGTACCCAGAGAAACGGGACCTTATGACTAAGTCTTCGCTGTCTGACAGTACGTCTATCTTTCACCAGACAGTGTCTCATAAACTGTGATAGCCAGACGGTTAAAAATTTCACGATAGATAAATGTTTTTGTTGCTGCTAAAACAACAACCAAGTACTAAAAGCAGAAAAAATAGTAAGTTAAGGAGGCTCCGATAGCACTTGGATAGTATTTTATAGTTAGCACTTAAAGATGACTTACACTTGCCTTATAATAAAGTAGTAACTATAAAGTCGATGAGAGGGTGAAATAGTCTTCCTCGAGTAGACTGAAGTATGAAACTAAAACAAAATGTATTGGATTCACCTTGCCAAATGTTAGGCTCGTTAACACCAGTATTAGGATTAGGGATGATCAAGTAGAATTGGTCGATGAAACTATCTTTCTGGGCATAAAGTTAGACTCCAACTTGCAGTGGGGGCCTCATATCGAGAAAGTCTCGGGCAGACTGAGCTCTGCAGCCTATGCCGTTAAAAAGATCCGACAACTGACAGACATTAGAACAGCGCGTCTTGTCTACTTTAGCTATTTCCACAGTGTCATGACCTATGGCATACTATTATGGGGTAACGCTGCCGACATCGAATGTATCTTTGTGTTGCAGAAAAGGGCTGTCCGGGCTATCTATGGTATGGGGTTTCGGGAGTCATTAAGAGAAAAGTTTAAGGATATCAACATCCTTACTGTGTATTCACAGTACATATATGAAAACTTATTATATACTCATAAAAATAATAGTAAATTTATTAAAAATAGTGATATCCATAACCTAAACTTAAGAAATAAGAATAAATTGGCTGTACCTAGATTTAGGCTTAATAAAATAAGCAATTCTTTTGCGGGCAATTGTATTCGAATGTACAATACATTGCCGACAACCGTAACAGGTTTGTCAGTTAATAAATTTAAAAAACTAATAAAACTTAAATTGTGCCAGAAAGCTTATTATAGCATTAAAGACTTTCTAGAAGACAAGGCTGCCTGGCAGTGACACGAATTGCTCCTTTCTACATGTTAAAAAAACTGTATTAGATACTAAGATGAATTTTGGTAGGGACCGGACTGAGTTTCTTGAGGTGTTCTTCTCAGTCTGTAGCATTTCCGAACCCCCGGTAGAGTCACAAAAATTTTGATAAACCTAAATATTTTTTTTAAAATTTCAAAGGGAATAAATTTTTAATTTTTTTTTTTTTTGTAGACTCCCCAGATAAATTCTTTTTCATGTTCCCCAGATTCAAAATTGCGTTGCACAAAAGATTTTCCACGCTAGTGAATTGGGGTTAAGATTCTATTTACAGTTTCAGGTTGGCGCCTCTGCACCACTAGCGTTCATTTGAGATCAGATATGCTAGTAACGGATTTAGAAAAAAGGCAACGCATTTTAAATGATACTAGCCACGATCTGAAAGTATTAATAGTCCTTCCAAGATCCAGATGTTCAGAGCAGCTTCGACAAAAATTACGATAGGCACTCATTATAGCGATAAGAAAAAGACACTGCCATTTTTTAGATCTGTCAAATAACTTTCATACAACGATTGCTAGACACCTTACATTACCTATCGATAACAAAGAATGTGTTTTTACCTAACATTACATCCATTGGTAACGTGTGAAAAGATCTCAGAATCTCGCATGTCTTTCGACAAAAAGCTGATCTTAAAAATATACTCAACTAGCTGATGCCCGCAGCTTCGCCCGCGTAGAATTTGTTCCCGTTCCCGCTTCCCGTATTTTATCCCCTTGAGGGTAGAATTTATCAAAACCCTTACTTAGCGGATGCCTACGTCATAACATCTACCTGAACGCCAAATTTCAGCCCGATCCGTCCAGTAGTTTGGGCTGTGCGTTGATAGATCACTATGTCAGTCAGTCAGTCACCTTTGAGTTATATATATTTAGATATATTCTTGTTTGATAAACCGTTCAATAGCTGGTGCTATAAATAATAGAAGAATGAAACTAAAAATATGATGGTCCTTTGTAGTATTTGTATTTATTTATGTAAGTACACCCTGAGACGCACCATGTCCCTGGCATATAGAGGGTGGGGATAGGCTTTCCACTGAACCATCGCCACGTATAGAGAGAAAACTCTTTAGACTGTGCCATCGCGGTAACCTCACCGTAACCGTGTCGCAGTGTAGACTAGAGGCACTGCGACGCTAGACAAGGATGCTAACTCCAAAGCGAACTCAAAACCACTTAAATTCTTCTCCCATCTAGTCAACAAAAGAAAGCTTATTATGTATATGAAATGAACAAAAAAACAAACCATTAAGAAAGTATACTACCTATCCTTCCATTTGCTCATTTTACCATCTGGACGTTATAATATCACCGACAAAAAAATAATTTCCAAGTCCGGGTTACAAATGTAATATCCGAGCTTACTGAATAATTTCAGTATCCATCAAAAAGTGACGTGTATTAGAATGTTCCAGCTGTTTCTTACTCCTGGTATTCAAAAGCTGCGTTATTGTAACGGTTTTTTTCTTGGAGAGCGGACCGTAAAATGTTTCACATGTCGGGTACACTCCTTGTGACCGCGTGCGGTGGGCGTTAGGCTAAATTGATGGGTCTCTCCATCGGCAATGTAATGGTCCTTCACAACGAACGACCTTTGAGCTTTGGTCAGTAAGTGAAATTCACGTTTGATCAACTTTTCTCAAGAGCAGTGTTTTAGTGAAAGTGCCTGTTTGTAGAGCACAATTACTACTTTTATGCACGAGACGGAGGAAAATAGGGATTCAGAGATAGGTTTTTTAAAGTTAGAAAAGTTTCTTCAATGATAATTATGTACACCGACATTTTTCATTTTATTGTATAAATACTTATAAACTATTGTTGTAGTTGTACAGGTCTAGTTTCGGAAGGTCTTTATTATGAGTGCTACTTAACTAGGCTCACCACTTATTATATGAAACAAAATATAACTATTATGTGGGTATAGCGTACGTCTGCCTACTTCTTTGAGAAAAAATGGCGTAAATACGTGTGAGTTCTCTATAAAAATATACTGTTTGCATGAAAATAATTTGCCTAAATAGTAAAATTTACATGCATTGTAATTAACTTGGCACCAATTCTTTTTATTTTGGTGAGTTGAAAAATAGGCAAAAGTTACCTGGTTAGTTCAGGTTTTCGTATAAATTAGATGATCAATATATTCTCATAGAAATAAAGGACTTGTCACTTCCTTGTCTATATGACTTCTTCTAAGTATAATGTGATATTAGAAAGAATTTTAAATCAAACCTGCCTTTAGTAGACAATCCATTTGAACACCGTACTTTATTGTCTACTCATACAACGCAAAATATAGGTTCATCTCGAAATACAAAATAATAAGCAGGAAATTTCCAAAGAAAAAGATTCGGAACTAGATTTTCAGTGACAGCGTGAAATAAATAAAAATATTTTGTGCTCAAGAAATATATTAATAAGCTCCAACATAAATTTTAGAAGCGTATGAATTTGGACAAGCGTAATTATTTTTACCGAAAAGTCTTTTATTTAGTTCGTACATAGAGCAGTTTTCCTGTTTTTTAATGTCGTAAAGTGTATTTACGTGTTCGAACACTTAAATTGTTAGCTATGAATTAAAAGTCCCTCGTCGACTTTTCAATTTATTTCTGACAGATCTCTTAAGTAAAGTAAATAATGGAAGTATTTGGAGAGGATAAAGGTTAGAAGGAGAGCAGTGACGGAAATTATTCGAGCTCGAAACGATTGCGTTAGTACACCATCTGTATCTGTTCGAAATTTGAATTGAGGACGTTTAATAAACAGACTACTTTGATTTTTCGTTAATTCTAAATACTTGTATACAATTTAAAGTACTTGACTTTCCAATTTGTACTCATTTACGATTTAGACTCGTTCTTTGGTCTGAGCTGTATACTGATTCGTATAAAGTTAACATGTAGGTATAATTTACACGTATACTAAATTTCGTAATAAAATCTTATTTAAACTACGAATTGAATTCTATTGCAAACTAATTAGCCGCCAAAGAAATTTATTTTATACTTACTTTTAAACTAATTTTTAAAAATGCATTGACCGAAATCATCGATAAATTTTAAATCTGATGTATTTTAATTTCTACTAATAAACTTTGTACCCTATCATTGGAATCGAACAGTATGAATGTACTTAGTTTTCGGCTAACACATTGACTGTGTATTATTTCCTTGGAAAATTTATTAAAAATTATATTCCATGCCATGACACTCACCATACTTATGGAATATCTTCAATATAAATATCACGCTACAGATCTTTTAAAACGTGAAAGAGGAACAAACAAACACATTTTGCCATTTACATTATTAGGGATGGTCACATGCTCTTATTTATTAATCACTTTTTACAGCATTAAACCCTCGCTAATGTATCGTTGTACTTAATTAGGAAATATCTGTAAAGGCGATTATTTATAATGGGCGTACAGAAGAGCTAGCAGTCTGTTTACAAAATTGGGATCTAATCTACGATCGCCTATATTTTATTATGAAAATCTCGTTTAAAAATCCATAAACCTGAAAACATTACATTGAGTTTATCTCTAGGCTTTATATTGGAGATATATTAGCCAGCTTCGTATCCAATAATGTATTTCGCTTTTATGTATTTCCATCATAAATTTGAATAATTTTGTGTACCTACTACGAAATGCTAACAATCTATGAAATATTGTTAATCCTATTAAGTATAGGGGCTGGCTATACTCCGTAGGTTATAAGATTTTCATAGTCCTTCACGCTTTATTCACAATCCGAAGTATTATCTGTGGTTTTCTTTCAGGTTGTCTCATACATATTTGCCTGTCTCCGATAACCGTTTTTGAAATACGAGGTTTCACTGCCGTCTACATTCAGCCTCAGGTAAGTTCTTGGAAGTTGGGTATTATCCCGCCTCTTTTGGGTGTTGTTTGCGCGTGAGGCGTGCGTGAAACTCGCACGTCACGCTGCCGAATGGGTGTGCTTTGTAAGAAAGACTTTTCCTGCACATTTATTTTTTGAGATGTCATTCCTTACAATCTGTGTACGAGCGTTTCCCTATTGTAGCTCCAGCGGGCTAGGTGTAAAAAGCATTCGCAATGTAGAATGACACTACCAACGCCACAATCGTTTTAAGAAAATGCTTCCTCTGAAAAAAAATGTATCCGTAGTGAAAAAAGCAACCCTTCCCTCCCTCTCCCTTCCTGTAAGGAGCTTGACGAAACGCATTACTCGTACTAAACATTTGGTACGGCGAGAGTGATTATACATTATTCAAAAGTGTACGGTAGAATAATGAGGATAATACTTCAATAAAACTTGCAGTGACGGTTTTAAAGGTAAAACGTGTGGAAAATAATATTAAACTTAACGTGGAAAAATATTCGTCGGTTAGCTAGGTCAAGTTAGTGGTTCAATTAATCAGTTATTCAATTAATCAGCGATGGCTATTGTTTACAGCACATTCGTTCATTATCTACCAAATACACAAACAACTACAATGAATTGAAACTTTCTCTGTTATGTATCCATAAATAATAATAGGTAATTGCTTCCTAGATCATACAACTCTGGCTGTGACGTTTTTCTCTGCAAAAAAGTGGGTGATAAATGTTAGTGCATAAATTTGAAAAGCTCGTCGGTGCTCAACATCCTGTTCATGAGCCGCCCTGGCGTGCACTGTCTATGGGCCAAAACACATAACAGCTTTGCGGCACCACACCGCACCTCTTAAATTGACAACGCTGCGCGCCGCTAAATTGTGTAGTATCCAGTATCTTCTCCGACGTATATTTCATATTCGTGTCATGTGGTGATAGTATGATGGTAATGTCTTCTTAATGATAACAGTTTACATTTATTGCGAGCCATTTTTTTTCGTGTGGACTAACACCAAACGCTGCCTAGTCATCTGCCTAAGCCCAGGTGTCTCGGGTAAAAACTCGGAAGGATAGCTCTAGGAGATTTATTTATAGTACTACGCTTAGCTTATAGGGCGCCACAACGCGAGTATGTGTTTCGGCCCTAAGTTTTATCAGCCATACTGCTAAATTTAAAATCATCGCATATAAGTTGCAGTATGTTTGCAAGCTAAATTTTTATTAAAAAAATTGTTGTTGTCTTTGCATCTATCTCTGTTTTTTCAATGCAAAATTACTTGAGGATACTTAATGATAACTATGTATTCCTGAATACGAGTATATCTCCTCGACTCAATACTTTCGGTAATGTAACAAATAATGCCAACCGGTATCATTGGGCCAAACAGATAATCGACAAATTTAAAACTTGGGCGATACTCAGTTGTCTCTTTTCGCAGTACCTTTGCCCCATACATCACTTTGTTAGTTATCTGTGTTCAACTTGTTGACGTTGATGAATGTTTCAACGAACAAACGGTATTTCGTTGTACTGCTAGTACGCTAGCTTAAGTTTCGTAGCACCCCACGCTTTTACAATCAAATATTATAACTAAAAGCACATAGTTTACACTTAAGCCCAGAAATAGAGGCAACTTGAACGATCCGTAATTTATTTTTGGTTTTTTCGTGCATTATAAAAGCGTATTTTTCTAGGGTTTTTTAAACCATTTATTAATTTAAACTTTTAGGTCACAACAATTATACCTTTACTAGCTGTTCCCTGCGGCTTCATCCGCGTAGAAGTCGTTATCGCATAGAATTATTATCCTCCTTTCGCGCAGTCAGTTTAAAGTAGCCTATGTCCTTCCCTAAAACTCAAACTATCTTTATAACAAATTTCATCAACATCGGTTCAGTGGTTTAGGCGTGAAAACGTAAAAGACAGACAGACAGGGTTACTTTCGCATTTATAATATTAGTAGGGATTTCTGTATTACATGGTGTTTTGTCTAAGTTCGACTAATGTGAAAATATGTGATTATTACTCCAATACATATACATTTTATGCAGGTACCTATGTCAATATTTACACTCAATATTAACTTCAATATATAACAGGTTTGTTATAATCTTAAACCCTAATCGTGGTCAAAGTTCATTACACGACTTTTCTAACAAATCCAAACACAGCTATGATACGATGTTCAATCATGAAGTTACAGTTCATTTCTTACGACTCCATCATCACATCAGTTTGACAGCACCATATTATTGTATTGTTATCAGAACTACAAACATCTGCCAATTTTCATGACGCTACGATCCTTGGAAGATAGTTAAATTAGTTACCTGAGATTCGATTGCATAGTTTTACAAGTCAATTTTAAAAGGTTTGTTATAACCTTGAAACCTAAGCCTGGTCAAAGTTCATTACAAGACTTTTCTGACGAATCCAAAAACAGATATAATACGATATTCCATCATGAAGTTTCAGTGCATATCTTTCGGCTCCATCGTCAGATCAGTTCGACAGTACCATATTATTGTATTTTCATCAGAACTACATACAGCTGCTAATTTTCATGACGCTACGATCCTTGGAAGCTGGTTAAATTGGCTACCTTAGATTCCACTTTTTCCATCGAAGTTTCAGTGCTTATCTTCCGGCTCCATCATCATATCAGTTTGACAGTACCATATTATTGTATTGTCATCAGAACTACATACAGCTGCCAATTTTCATGACCCTACGATCCTTGGAAGCTGGTTAAATTAGCTACCTTAGATTCCACATGTTTTCAGTGCCTATCTTCTGGCTCCATCATCATATCAGTTTGACAGTACCATGTTATTGTATTGTCATCAGAACTACATACATCTGCCAATTTTCATGACGCTGCGATCCTTGGAAGCTGGTTAAATTAGCGACCTTAGATTCCACTTTTTCCATCGAAGTTTCAGTGCCTATCTTCCGGCTCCATCATCATATCAGTTTGACAGTACCATATTATTGTATTGTCATCAGAACTACATACAGCTGCCAATTTTTATGATCCTACGATCCTTGGAAGCTGGTTAAATTAGCTACCTTAGATTCCACTTGTTTTCAGTGACTATCTTCCGGCTCCATCATCATATCAGTTTGACAGTACCATATTATTGTATAGTTATCAGAACTACATACATCTGCCAATTTTCATAACGCTATGACCCTTGGAAGATGGTTAAATTAGTTTCCTTAGATTCCATTACATTGTTAGTTACATACACGACGACCTAATAAAAGCGTATTAAAAATTGCATTGCATTGAATAGGCCGATGCCTATTATTTAAAAATTTTTCACTGTAGGGAGCTTCCCAAGAGTGAAAGAATTTTTATTATCAGTCAATTTCAAACACTATCCCCCGATGACGTAGACTAATATTTTATTCACGTATTCCCACGGGAATGTGATCTATCCGCTGCGTGTTGTCTACTAGTAATTTATTTTCTGTTTCTGTTTTATTTTCCTTCTTTTTGTCTTTTAGCTAAGCAGCTTAGTGTTAAAGTTGGACAAGTTACGCTACTAAAACAGAGTTAACCATACCCTAACCTACTTTTAGCGCAGTAATTTCGTGTAGCTGTTATTATTTATAAATTGCTTTAAAGTTTTTTAGCAATACTTGGCTTTAAACGCGCTAAGCTGCTTTACTGCTGTATAACGAAGTATTCCATGTAAAAAAGTGGTTTACAGTTATAAGTAAGATTATGGCTAAGGAATTTTAACGTTTATTTATCTAAGCATTATGACTTTTTTGGAAATATAGAATGAATTTAATAGAATTTTACTTAGCTAAAAATAAGTTACCAAATTCTCAATCACTGTTAACTTTGTTATAGCTAAGCAAAGTTGAATGATTAATTGAGAATAAAATGTGTATAAAAATAAATTTTCATAATAATTGAACAAAATAACAATGTCTACTTAATCAAAATCTCGTCTTTAAATTATTAAAGTAAAACTTATGTCAATATTAAAATTATTTCCTGTCAAACAGGAATGAAACTGAGATGAAGTTTCATAAAATCGAGGAATAAAAATATTACGATATGAACAATATATTCATAAAGGAAGGGGATACGCAGATCAGGTCTTTTCCTTACGATGCCTAGCTGAAGAGGATTTGGCAAAAAGTCTATTGCATCTTCATAGACTTGGAAAAACCTATGACAAAGTAGTGAGGAATGAGATCAACACTGTCCATGAAGAGAACAACAACTTGATACGACCATTGAAGTCTCGCAATGAGGGTTCCGGTGCTTGTGTCAGAATCAATGGAGCTTGCGCAAACTCTTTTCCGATCGAAAAAGGTGACGGTACCTCGGTGACGCTACACAGCCTTGTCTCACACCGTGGTTGTTTAACCTATACACATGGACAGTTGCTTGCAGGAACTGTAGTAGGAGTGCGCGTATGGATTAAAAAGATTGAGCTAACTGTCAAATTTCTCCTATACGCTGATGATAAGGTAATACTAGCATCATCAGGGAAGGAGTTGCAGTTGGTGGGTAATATTACTTATTAATATGAATGTGAATGCAAACAAGAGGCAAGTAATGGTTTTTGAAAGAGAGAAATGTATGATAAATTGCGCGATATTTATGGAAAGAAAAGGCGTGGAACACGTGAAAGAGGTTTTATACATGGATTCAAAACTTGTAAGAGATGGAAAGTGTGACTATGATATCAAATGAAGTGTTTTGGCAGGAAATCAAGTGAATGATTCACACCTTTATGAGCCATTTACTCCTTTAGGAGCAGGAGAAAGGGTTAGAGGCTGTCAAAACGTGTCTAAAAAGTGAAGGATGACTTTACAAGAGGAGTGTTTGTCCCTAAGCCAATGAATTGTACTGTAAGTTGAGTGTGGCAGAAGATAAATTTATTGCAGTGAATGAAAAACTAGCGAAGTATAGCTGGAGTGATATCGATAGATACAGAAAGAAGTAGTGTAATCTGGGAACATTAACAGAAGATGTTGTGACTAAGATAGAGAAGGTAGAGTAAGGTGATGCTGAATTAGTTCGGACGTGTGGAGAGAATGGATGGAAAATCGACAGACTGCCGAAACAGATTTTATGAGGCGATAGTAAATGGACAAACTATTAGGGGTTGATATATTGATCAAATCGATAATATTTTGAGCAAAGGTCTGGTCAGAGTACCCAACCGAGATGATGTATAAAGATACTTATGAAGGCAGAAGAAGCAAAAGTGGTTTCCCACGATCGCAGCGTAGATCTTAGAAAGTAAAGTGTCCTCCGACGGGGTAGATTCCCTGTCTAAGCCTGTCTACCCCGTCGGGGGACACTTGTGATGTTTTGTATGTATATTTTTATACGTCAGAATTACCGAACATTTTTTTATGCAGCAAGCAGCTTCTGATACCGAAGTGAGCTATTGGTGTGAAACTTTTTACCGTAGTTATTTAGGTAAAGAGCTCATAACAAACAATGTCAAATTTTGTTAAAGTCGTGGGTAACTAAAACCCAAATAAGTTTATTTGTATAAAAACCCGGCTACGAAAAAGTTACTGAAATAACATCGGGCAAGTGCGAGTCAAGGTGGACTAGCCTAACGAGGGTTTAGTACGTACATCCGTCCGTCCGTCCATCCGTCCGTCCAAGACCCTTTATCTCGTGAATGCGAAGAGGTCTATGAGTTCCTTGAAGCTGTGAAAACGTCAAACTTTGAAGGTAATTCGGAAAAGTCAAGGTTGTTTACGTCGCAAAGAAACGTATATTTCAACAGTATTATGAGAATCAAAATTATGAATGTAGGTACCTACTTCTCGTTGACCTAGAACTACAGAATTTCGTGACTAATGTCTTCTTATACTTACTATATTTCGATTGCTGAACTTCTTGTGAGGCATAATTGCAAAATTCGATTTTCCTGAACTTCTTGTTAGTACAGGAATCAAGTCTAAATACACTAGCCAAGATGCCTGGTGATGAAATGTGAACACCAGATAACTTCATTCTAGTCTAGTAATGAGGTTTAACCCCGATTTGCTGATTTTTATTATGTTTAAAATTATTTGTATTATTTGACTTAAAAAGGGGTTAAAGGATCATAACTATTTTTTAATAAAGTTTTTGCTGATAACCCTGTTATAATTTAGCTTCGTTGTGAGATTAGCTGTAACTTTGCTAGTCTTTAGCTGAGTTATAGGATGTTAACTGGACGTAAGACTAGCATTAATGAATAACTTTATTTTAGCCAAGAAAATCAAACATAAAATATTTAGATTTCGTGAAGTTATGATACTTTAACCTTGTTGTAATCTAGTCTTGTGGGTTAGCTAATTTTTAACTAAGCAAACTATAAAAAATGTGTCACTTAACGGTTAGCTGACACTCTGTATCTCCGTAATAAATAATGATACAGGTATAGTTCTTAGAGGGAAATGTAGAGAATTTTGCGCTGTGTCACTTTGTATCATTAACTCAAAAATGACAATTTGTGGGTTAACCCTTTCTTAGCTTAAGTAGGGCAGCCATGCTTAAGAAGTTTTCTTCAAAATTTTTGCATTGCTTTGCTACTGAAACATTGTTTATTGACACAAAAACAATAAGTAATGTAACCACTGAAACTCGTTTTAGTATATAAGGCGAGGGGAGGACGACAAAGGACTGATCTATATGATTAATACTCAAGATTTTCATATTAAAATAAATTGTACTGTAATTCAATAGCAATATAAGGATAAGAGCCCAACAGCCTATGGTTGTGAGCCCCGGGTAAGCCCTCGGAAGGATGTCCCAGGACTCCAAACAGACCTACGGCCGCCACTGCGGCCTCGCCCAGGGGGAGGTTGGGTGCTACCCGCGTCTTTGGGGGGGTTTCGGGTGTGATCTCGCTTCTAAAGGGGGGCGTGCGTAAGTTTCACACGTCACGCTGCCGTCATGGGTCTGCTTCTGTAGGGACAGAGAGTGACCCCCTCACCGTCCTCAGACCCCCGGTCATGGAAGCCGATAGTCCTCGGCGAAGACACGTCGGCGGCGCCCGGGCCGCTGACTGTGGAACTCGGGCGGGAGAGTTCTCTCCCTTGCCCGCCCCGCCGTTTATGAGTACATTATGATGATTTCCACTTTAAGGTTCGGTGCTTTGAAAGTAGCATAAAATTTGTTAAAATGCTTCCAGACGTAATAAACAATATTTCAATGTGTTAAATGTTTTTTTTTTAATTTGTAAAATGATTTCGCTTTCGCTGCTGTCTGTTCGCTTAGGTCTTTATACTATTCTTAGGGGTTTAATACAACTTTCAACCAATAGACAGTGTTATTCATAGTAGATTCAAATTTAATACTGTCTATTGCATCATGATATGATACGTATGGTGTATATATGTATAATGAGTTTCAAGCAAATAAAGGTTAAAATATAAACAGAAACATACAGACATTTTTAGATTATAGTACAGAAAAGTCGAGATATACCGTAAACGAAGTTGCGCCGGCCAACAAGTAGGATACACATATTATAACTTATAAATAATTATGAAGTAGTTATAGAAAGCAAATTCAATCTGCGGATAGTGGTGAACTTGCTTACCATATAACTTGCTATGTGCCCGCCTTCCACAAGTGCCTAGGTACATAGTTGAGATATTAAGATGGCAATAGTATTGAGCAATACTATAATAAGGCAAATCAATCTTTTAGAAATTTCCCTTTAACATGACACGAGCATCAAAGCATTCGGCTGAAGAAATTTTGCTGGTGACTTTGTTTAATTTTTTGCTATTTCTAAGACATAGAGAGATGATTTAAGAGACAGATGGCATTTCATTAATAAATTTCTATCCTCACTTTCACGTAGTATGATCAGAAATCGTCCCCCAATGATTTTGTCGCATTCTCTCATAATTTAAAGAAAGTAGGTAAGTCCCCAATTAGTTAGGGCTGAGTAAAACGATAAACATATCTAAAGATCTTTCCACCTGTTTTGTTCCGTTGACATATAATTTATGTTGAAATTTAATGAACCTCGTTAATTTGTTTCTCTCAATTTTGTATTTGAAACTTTTGGAGCGCGATCGGTTTCTCTTTAACCGGGTATTTACGATACCGGCCTCGATACGATATACTAAGCTTTGATATCATCTTTGTTTGTTTGACAACCTCCCAATGAATATTAATTTTTTCCAGTTCAAACGATTTATGGTAGCAATGTTTGATACTCATTTCTTCTTTTATTGCCTCTACCAAATATGAAAGTTTGTAAGGTTGGGTATTTTATGAAAGAAGATCATTTTTGAAGTGCTTTTAGACCCTCTAGCGCAGGGTTCACAGAACGATCACTGGATTTAGCATCTTAGACATTTTATAAGCGTTTACTTGTGTCGTAGAATATGCTGGGATGTTAGTCCTGGTTGCCAGTAACTTGGTGCTGAATACTTGCAACTGCAGCGCAGTCGGCAGCGGGAGTGTGTCATCTCTAGTATAGAGCAAACATCCATAGAGTATCATAATCACTATTAGCTTAGCGGTAATAGCTTAAAAATATCAAATTTCTACGGTAAATACCTGTCAGAGAACGGTACGGCGCGGCGTATAAAGCGACTGTCGCGGTGGCGCATTAGATATTGTAACCGACTGGCGCCCTGTGGTCGGACGGTCGGTCAAATATTTGTCAAATTCACAAATGTTTGTATTAGAGTTTGGGTATTTTGTATGTAAAATTATGTATTTAGAGATATTTAAGTTTAACTATCAGTCGTCTAGATTTCATAGCATAAGCTGATGTTAGCTTAATTTGATATAGATGATGTTGTGTTAGAATGTCTACAGAATTATTATTTATTTATTATATTAAAAAAAGAAAGTGAATGTATTTCAATAATTTTATGATTCTGAATTACCCCACTTCATTATTAATTAAGCTTGATGTGTGCTTAAAATAATATTAACACACGTATAGTTGCACTATTGTGTAATCTAAGTAGCTCAATAATTTAAGAGTAAGAAATGTAATTGGAGTATGCGGTCACAGTCAAAGAGGTTATGTACCTAATAAACTTAGTTGTAAGTGCCTTGAATGGGGACTAGTTCTATGAAAAAGTATTAGGTATACTTGTGTAAATGTAATGTAATTGAATATTACAAAAGGACATTAGTTAATCGTAGTCTATAAGAATCATAATTATAACCACAAAGTAGGCACCAGCTCTTTTTTAACGTGAGGGAAAATTCATCATGGATGCGATGCCGGACTCCTACCGATTAAAAAACCTCACGTTACGCCCAACAGCCTACGGTTGGGAGCCCTGGGTAAGCCCTTGGAAGGATGTCTCAGGACTCCCAACAGACCTAGGCTACCACTGCGACCTAGCCTAGGGGGTGATTCGGATGCTAACCCGCGTCTTTGGGGGGTTTTGGGTATGATCCCGCTTCCAAAAGGGGTGGTGCCTGAAACTGCCATGTCACGCTGCCGTCATGGGCCGGCTTCTGTAAGAACGGTGAGCAGCCCTCTCACCGCCTGGTTCCCATTTTGGTGCTTCGAGTTCCAAGGCCCGATCCAAAATCGCAATAGAAACTATTTCTTTGAACAGTTCTAGCCAGTCTGTTACAGTTATTGCAAATTTTCTTATTTTTCACGCAACTTTCTTTATTTTTTCTTCCACAACAAAAAAGAAATAGCGAAATTGGTCCAAACGTTGTTGAGTTATGCGCTTTCCAATACATTTTGTGATTCATTTTTAACCGATTTTAAAAAAGGTTCTCAAGTCGTCTGCATGTTTTTTTTATGTTTGTTCACCGATATTTCCGTCAATTATAGATGGATTTCGATTTGAATAGGGTTTATTTCTGAGGTGGTCCCATTTTCACCAGGTCAGAATCTGATGATGGGATCCAGGAGAAATTGAGGGCAACCACCGAAAATTGTAGGGACAAAGTGCATTTGCTAACTTTTTAATTAAGTGCTTTAATTTACTACAATTTAATTACTGTCTGGAGTCGATCTGATGATGGAACAGAAAGACAGTCGAGGGAATTCCTTAACGATTTACAGCAGTTACCTTGTGTTTGGGATTGATGGTATTGATTTGTATGGACGAGAACTTTACACGTAGATAGATATATTTCTCTGACCATCCGTCACTTATAATGATGAAAAAAAAATAGAACCGACTTCAAATAAATCCTGAAAAATTAAATTTACATAGCACAGAGTAATTGAATTTTGATTTATCAGATTTTATTCAATATAATATTGATGAAGATACTCTAACTTAAAGCGTTCGCAATCACTGGCGAAAGAAAAGCAAAGTGCAACCGCAAAAGCCGTGCCGATCCAACAAGTAATTTTTTTTTAAATAAATATATAAATATTCACGGACATTTTACACAAAGCTATCTGATCCCAAAGTAAGCTAGGAATAACCTGCTTGTGTTATGGGTATCAGACCAGGGATATTAATACGTATATACTTTTAAATACATACATAATAATACATAGAAACACCCAAACTCTTGAATCAAACATTTACGGGTCACACAAAAATTTGTCTCCGGTGGGAATCGATCGGGAATCATATCACTATCGACCGCGCCAAAGAGGCAGTCAAAAAAATCTACTAATACCCAACACAAAAACCTATCAAAGATAAATAAATGCAAAAATACGTAAACTTGGTCTTATTTATTCACATGATCCGTCACAGTAGAACAGCTTGACAGGAAACAAGCAATTTACACATGTTACGTTCCTTACCAAAATTTTATTACATCGGCTATATACATGCTTACTAATATTATAAATGTGAATGTTTGTGAGTGTGGATGTTTGTTACTCTTTCACGCCCGAACGGCTGAACGGATGTGAATGAAATTTGGTACAGAGATACATTATAGTCTGGAATAACACATAGGCTACTTTTTAAAGTTCCCATGGGAAGTGGGAAATAAAATTTCACGCTGACGTAGCCGCGAGCGCCATCTATCCCATACCTATGTACTTTAAACGTGTCAAAAGTCACAACAATACCATAAAATGCACATTTCAAAGACATAAAATTTGTAAAAATAGTTTTTAAGTAGGTAAGAAGAAACCTATTGTTTTATCTTTTAACTAGCTGACCCTCGCAACTTTGTTTACGTCACATAAGGTCTATGAAATTAAAGGTATTTATTAATCATACTCATCAAGTGGCGTGTGAATCTGCCCTGTTTGCTTAACCAAATTAAACCTTAATGATTAAAGCTATTCCTCAGTATAGAATTTTCCTCAGTATAAACAATTTACATACAAACACCGACGTCTTAGAATTTTATTACATGTATCAATGTAGCAGACGCGTGTATAAAATGGCATCAATCAAATGTCATCAATATACTGAAAAAGAAATTAAACATAGAGTTCACAAACTCTTTTGAAAATACATACTGTACCTACCTTAGAGGATCGTTATGAAGATAACAGGATAGTTAACAACCATCCATAGAAAATAGATGGTATAATGCTGAATACCGCAAAGAACAAGCGGCATGGCATAGAATGGGGACTATCCTGATATCCTGGAGGATTTAAATGAAGCCGATGACCTGTGCCTGCTAAGACACACACACGCCGTCATGCATGTCTGCAGAACAACGTGCAGGATGAGGCAGCGAATGGCTGGACTGAAATTAAAATCGACAGACGCAAGAGATGGAGGCACTAATTCACGTACCGGGAGTGTCGTGTCAGAAACTGATGTAGTAGAAGAGTAGGTACCCTACATCATTTCAAGACTCGCCAAGGCTAGAACAACCTTCACACAGCTGCGCCCCGTAGGCAGTCGCGAAAATGGACTCGAAGAGACTTTGAAACTCAAAACAAAGTAAACGTTAAAACTGTACTGCTAACTGCTATACGGATGCGAGACATGGAAGGTCACATTTCGCACCAGCTACCAGCTAAAAGTCTTCGTCAACCGCTGCCTCCAACGGATCCTCGGTATATACGGGCCCGAGAAAATAACGAACGTAAGCCTATTGGAACGCTGCAATGAGACCCTATTCACCAACAGATCAAACGTCGGAAGTGTAGCTGGTACTGGACACACGCTGCAAAGAGCCATGATCACATCATACCTCTGCGTAAAGGGATAAAGTTACATAAAAATAATGTATTACAAAATTATTCCTCTTAAAAAGTTTTAAAACAAAATACCTATTTATTTATTTATCTTTTAAGGTTCGCTCACAGTTACATTTTTTTTAAAGTGAGGAAATTCCTGCATATATGCTATGCCGAACTCTTAAAGACTAAAAACCACACGTATACAGCCTACGGTTGTTAAGCCTTCGGTAGTCAACCCAGAACTTCCAACAGACCTACGGCTACCACTATGGCCTCACCTAAGTGGTTTTGGGTGCTATCTCGCGTTTTTGGGAGTTAGTTTTGGGATGCGACGGGAGTAAACGCAACAGGGGTAAATGACGGGAAACATGATATCAAAATAATAGTGCTCTTTCTCTCTGTCGCTCTTATGAACGCAAACGAAGTTGCGCGGGTCAGCTAGTACATGAATATTATGTTTCGTTTCACTAAAGCAATATCGTAAGATTATGTTGAATTTCAAACACCGTACACAAATTTTCCAGTTTCTGGTCTGTATTCTAAAAAGCTTTACAAGACAATACAAAATAGTAAACAAAAAGGTAAGAATTAAGTTGTCACGGACGTTTTCACGGACGCAGTGTATCTCATTATTTTGTCTGGGGAAAAATCTCTGGAACCAAGATAAGGCCGAACTAAAATAAAGTTGATATGGAAATATTTGAAATGAAGTCAAGCGTGCTCTATAAGCATACACATAACCTTAAAATATGGCTGAATACGAAAAATTATTTCTCAGACTAAGTAGGTACTTAGGTTTCTCGCAAAGAAACTTGCTGAACAAAGTAAGTATGAGAGTTTAGACTTTTTTTATCGTGAGGGAAAATCCATCATGGATTCTATGCCGGACTCCTACCAACTAAAAACCTCACGAAACGCCCAAGAGCCTATAGCTGGGAGAGTAAGCCCTCGGCAGGATGACCCAGGACTCCCAACAGACCCACGGTCGCCACTGCGGCCTCGCCTAGGGGGTGGTTCGGGTGCAACTGCTATCCCGTGAGAGTTTAGACTTAAAGCAAATGTTCGAAAATAAAATGTAAATCGTTTTTTAAGCGAAAATAGTTGAGAAAATAGTTTAAGACCTAAGCAAGATAAAATTACATTTCAGTAGGACGGAAATGATGTATTTTTATCTCAACAGAGCTAACGGTAAGTCTCAACAGCTTACTATTTTTGATACAATTATAATAATAGTTGGCAATTTTCTGACCGTAAAAATGTTCTGTCATTTCTAGATCTATTAGAAACCTCTTAAAAGAACCCATTATACCTATGTCAGTCATTTATTTCAGTAATTGTTTCACTGCCTTCTCTATCCCCAGTGAGTAGCGACCCCTGCCCCCATTTGAATTCCACTCACTTTACGTACAAAGCTTTGTTGCTTTCCATTAATGGAAAAAAATCAATTTCTTTCGCAAGCCCTTTTTAACCAAATACGAGTTTCTAATTCCGGCTGGTGCGTCGCTAGTACGAGATATTCCACATCGTAATTGTAAAGGTTGTGCGCTGTGATTACTGAAAGTACTTTATCCTGCTTTCTTTCATGTAGCTATTGTATTGATACACGATCTAAATATTTTTGAAATTCCAACGTAATTTTTACTTTCTGCAAACAAAAAATTCAATTTTTGTTCTATGTGTTTTTCAAATTAGCGTCCGAAAAGCTCAGAGCAAAAACCTCTACGAAAAGTCGGGAAAGTTTGCCATGAAAGTACTGTTACTTTTAGACTGAAGTAACTGAATATGAATATTTTATACATCGAAATGGGTAATGCAAAGATGATAATGGGAATAATTAAGGATTGCCCCTTGTCAGTTAACACGCCGTCTTTGTTTTACCAATTTTTTTAATGACTAAACAATGCATCGTTCACTTCCAACACCATAATCCTTTTTACAATGAGTTTTGATAGGTAATTTTGAAACAAATTCCTTCTGCGTACGCTTACCTTGTAGAATAAGCTTTCTTCCACGATTCCCATCATACTTTTACGGTTTTAAAAAAGAAATGACTGTAACATCTCTAATGTACAGAGTTAGCGATTTTTTGTAATTTTCAAAATATCTTTCTCCGAGCAGTTTTAGAATAATAAAATTTGTTGAAATTCGCAACTAATCGAAAATGTTTCCTTCGCTAAGATATCCTTATCTTTTAACTAGAAAACAGAAGGAAGTTTTAAATATTTCCATTTCCCAAACGTACATAAAGTTGGACATGGATAGATAAAAGAACAATCACTATTGTTCAAAACACTGTTTGGGCAAAGCTTGAAATTTTATTACTGAAGAATTCATAAGTCAGAAAACTTTTTACTTAAGCCTGAGAAAGAAAAAAGTTAATCGATGTGGTGGTGACGGTCGGCCTAAATATTATGAAATATTTCTTCGTCAATATTTGATAAAACTAAGCACTTTTGTTCGTCGACAGCATATGTCTTATAAGGTTCACTCACAATAACCTAATTTGTCCATCTCTTAAGGTTCGCTCACGATGTAATGAAACTGAAGAGTTTGTTTGTGCTAGGATCTCAGAAACTACTGGTTGCATTTCAAAAATCATTTTACAGTTTATTAGTCCATTTATTGAGGCTGGCTAATGGCAGTATAACATCACGCTAAGACGACTAGGAGCGGAGCAGCCATGAATAATGTTTCGAGAACGGAGATTATTTCTTTCTTTTGAGAGCTTCCATTGCTAACGCTGCATAAATAGTTAAAGTTACGTAAAAATTGAGTACTACAAAATTGTTTCTCTTAAAAAGTTATAAAAAAAAGTTCTTTACAGCATATGCCTATCTTTAAGGTTCACTTAAAATAACCCTCTTATTACGTTTTAAAGCATTAGCGACGTGACGGGAGTAAACTTGGTCTGCAGTGGCAGCCAGTCAACTAAACGATAAAAACCAGCCAAGTGCGAGTCGGACTCGCACACGATGAGTTCCATACCGAAAAACGGATGGGTGGAAATAAAAGCGACGGGAAACATTATATCACTTTAACATCTCTTTCCTTCTCACTCTCATGTGACGCAAACGAAAATAAGCGGTTCAGCTCTAATGAATACAAGCGACACCACGCGACGAGAATAAGCGCGACGGGGGTAAATGCAACGGGAAACATTATAATACTAATAATATTAACTCACTCTCATGTGACGCAAATGAAGTTGCGCGGGTCAGCTAGTTTTTTATAACGCAATATGCTAGTTATAGCCTGGGACCCTACTCTAGATTATTTACTTTTGTTTTAAGAGAGACAAGCAGGATATTGCGAATTAAATTTGACTGTTTATTCTGTATATAGCGCTCACATATCCGCTGACTCAATTTTCTGTAAACGATCACTGTAATAAGCATCTCTAGCTGTAATGGTCTTTGGATGGGTGAATATTTTGAGATATTTGATTTGAATGCATTCCCTTGCTTTGGAAGCCACATAAAGCGGTTGTTCCCGGTAGCCGGTAGCTCCACCTATATCATACTTATTTAAAGTTTAATAATATGAATTCAATTACTTATGACTAAGAATAAAGAGGATATAACATTCTTTATTAAGTTATTATAATAAACTAGATTATGCTTGCAGTTTCGCCTACGTGAAATTCGGTATCCGTGCCCGCTTCCCGTGGGAACATTTCCCGGAATGAAAAGTAGCCTATGGGTTATTCCAGACAATAAGCTATCTCTCCACCAAATTTCAGTCCAATCCGTTCAGCCGCTAGTGCGTGATTGAGTAACAAACATCCAAACATCTCCACAAACTTCCACATTAATAATATTAGTAGGATTAGTAGGAAGGACTACCGAATGTTACGTGATTTCACCCATGTAGTTCCCGTTCCTGTGGAAATACCAGAATATAATATAGCCTTTGTCTCGCGGGGATAGTGTAGCTTTCCAACAGTGTAAGAATTTATCAAATCGGTTAAGTAGTTTAGGAGCCTATCACTTTAGTAAGCATGTTTAGATATATGATAATAATATGATATAATCTATGATAGTCTTCTGATGGGAGACATTTTTGAGATATATGTGTACAGCAAGCGTTTCCTTGCTTTGGAAGTCACGTTAAGATACATATAAATTAAAATACTTATAACAAAGAATAAGGAGGATATTACATGCATTACTAAATAATTATATTCAACCACTGGATGTAGTTCCCGTTTCCGTCGGAATACGGGAATAAAATACAGCCTTTGTCCCCCCGGGATAGTGCAGTTATTCAACATACATACATACATAAATATGTTCACGCCTTTATCCCTGAAGGGGTAGGCAGAGGCATATTATATGCCCACATTTCACCTTTGTATAATTTGTCCCACGTAATAGGTGGTGAGCCGTATTGCCGTGTTTAAATGGACAGGCGCAGGTTGTGACTGCCTGCTGTTGAAATAAAGCCTTCAACTTAGCTTAACGACTGCCATTTTACTGGCAACCGGGACCAACGGCTTAACGTGCCTTCCGAAGCACGGAAACGCTCAAATAAATGTCACAAAGTGATCACATGGAATGGTCACCCATCCATGGACCGGCCATAGTGAAAGTTGCTTCCTGCAGTGATCGTTTACAGAACACTGAGTCCGCGGGGCCACGAGCGCTTCTGTTATTCAACAGTGAAAGAATTTATCAAATCGGTTCAGTAGTTTCGGAGCCAATTCGATGCAAACAAACAAAATAACAATCAAATCTTTTCTCTTTAAAATATTAGAAAATCTAAATTAAACGACGAAGTTGCGCAATGACAATTTTTTTTTTTATTACGACAACATTTCAGAGCATTCTAATCAGTAAAGTATAGTATAGGATAAAGAAAACATCGCCATTAAAGCGTGAAAGAGTAACAAACGTCCAGGACATACAGACTTCTGTACTCACAAACTTGCACAATTTTATTATAATATTAGTAAGACATATGCCAACCAGTAGGAATACAGTAGGTACTGTATGTATCTAACATTGTTACACCAATCATCTGACCAAGCTTATTTAATTAGGCTCAGTAATATTGTTAGGATGATATCAGCAGTTTGCATACAGCTTTATATTAATAACTTGAAACACTTGGACCAATTAATCTAACATAACGTACTCGTGTATAACTTGACAATAACACACAAAACCACCTTATACCTATAATAAATTGCATAGAGACTTATCCTATTTCCATTACAAAATTCTAAATCCATAATATGTATTCAAGTTTTTAGATATATCCTTCTGTTAACATAATAAAGGAAGTCAGTAAACCACCTATTACGTGGGACAAATTATACAAAGGTGAAATGTGGGCATAAAATATGCCTCTGCCTACCCCTTCGGGGATAAAGGCGTGACCATATGTATGTATGTATGTAGTAATCTATAATATCCTGATTCGTATCAATGTCAAAAACATATTTTGTATTTAGGTACTTCTTCTATACAAATGACGCCGTTTATATTTATTTGAGTTCCATTTGTTGGTTATTGTTTACAATAACTGAAATTTATGTTCAATTTCCTTTCTATTACGAACAATAATCTATGAGTGATTAGTAATAGAAACTCGACCGTATCTCATTTCAAACTAATAAGAACTTACCCTTGTTCGGTACTCAATCTATCAGTATACATAACGTCTTTATTAATAACAGTGATAGAAGCTGTATGATTGAACTATAATTAAGATTCCGCTAGACAGAGAGCGGTCAGGCGTTCAAGTATTTCACGTTTGTATTCTGCGTTCGAGCGCGCAGTTGCTCACAAACCCCGCCATTGGTTTATCGACGCGCTCAGTGCGCCTCCTAGGTGAATAATAATATAACATAATTAGCTCCCGTTCCCGAGGGAATACGGAAAGTAAACATAGTCTCTGTTGCCCGGGGATAGTGTATCATTCCAATAGTGAAAGATTTTTTAAAATCGATTCAGTGGTTTTGAAGCCTATTTGATGTAAACAAATAATTAAATCTGTCCTATTTATAATTGTTGGTAGAGATACTAAGAACGCAAAACGAACCTCACGAACGCTTGACCGCGTGAACGCTCTCTATCTGACAGACCCCTTATATCCATACAAATAATCATTTTGGTAACTTGTTATGTTCTGAAGTTTCATCTCCAATAATTAATCTGTGTATCTATGTCATTCTGGTTTATATAGACTTAATGGATTAAGTTCCATCACATATACATAACATTTTTGTATCCTAATCTTTTATTCCTAAGATTGTCTGGAAAGGATTATCATTATCTCAATTACTTAATGGAACAACGTCCTCGTAATGATTAAGCACAGGATCCTAGAAATAAAGTTTACTTTTTGATTATCTTTTTTCAGGTTTGAGAGAAATCGTAAGAAAGAGTCTACGACAGAAGACACGAGCAACGGCTAGCCTAATTTTATTCTGTTGTAATTAATACAAAGTCATTAAATAAATATTTTTATTTTTCAGGTTGTAACTCTCATTTTATCCCTGTCTGTTTCAAAGCGGTCACAGTATTTCTCGGCTCAAAAAGGGTTTTGTGTAGGAACATTTTAATGTGTAACTTTCAACCGTGTTCAAACTAAAAACAAACCAACAGAAAACGATGATAACGTTAATTAAAAAAGTAACTAATCTTTATTAAACTTATATTATTTCTAGGATGTACATCAGCGTGCCGATTCTAGATCATACGACTTCCGTGTGTGGACAGAAATGTACGAGTGAAATGTCCCTTGTTTCATTTTATTTATGTGATGTTTCTAATATGAGACAAAGTTCTCGATCAATTCTCGATCGTACGTTAAGACAAACAGACAGACGGACAAACGTTTAGTAGTCATCAATAGTTTACTTTTATTTACGCTTTAACAAAGATAGGAATATCTCAAAGACTAGATAAATTAGATTAGATTAGATTAGATTAGATTAAACTTTATTGCACACCAATACAAAACATACATATTAAGAGATTAAAGTATTAAAAATGTACAGAGGGCGGCCTTCTCACCGTCCTCAGACCCCCGGTCATGGAGGCCGATAGTCCTCGGCGAAGACACGTCTGCGGCGCCCATGGCGCCGACTGCGGAACTCGGGTGGGAGAGTTCTCTCCCGCACCCGGCCCGCCGCCTCCTTCGCGAGCATGACCTGCTCGCAGAAAGAGGCGGCGCAGTCCCACTTACTCCCGCTGGAGAGCATGGCTCGCACCATGGCCTCAAGCGAGAGAGTGTCCACGCCCAGACCCACTACGAGGACCTGTCGCTGTTGTGCCCACGCCGTGCACTCCACCAGCGTGTGGAGCGCCGTGTCATCGCTGCGGTCCTCGACAGTAAGCGTGCTGCTTTGTGTGCATTGGTATTTGTCGGAGTACTTTCTCCCTTATTTCTCTCTCGCATAGCCTCTCTAGAGTCTTTAATAGGAATGAAGTGAGGCTTATTGGTCTAAAGGACTTAGGATGAGTGTAGTCACTTTTACCTGGTTTAGGTATGAAGAGTACTTTGACTTCTCTCCATGACTTTGGCACGTACCTGAACGCGATGCATCCCGTGAAGATCTTTGTCAGGTGCGTAGTGATAGCCTCTATACACCATAACATAAGTCCGGGGAATATACCGTCTAGTCCCAGTGATTTATATGGTTGGAAGCTTTCGATTGCCCATCTTACCTTGTTATCGGATATTATGGCCCTAGCTGTGGACCAGTGCGGCTCGGATTCAATGGCGCCTTCTGTGTCTTCCCAGTTGATATCTGATTGGATTTGACAACCTGGGAAGTGTGTCTCTAGTAAGACCTTACACGTTTCGGAGTCAGATTTTGTGTAGGTGTTGTCTACCTTTTTTAGAGATCCAATAGACTTCTCCGTGTCCTGAGATAGAAGTTTTTTGACTCTTAGTGCGTGACTATTGGATTCAATATTGGAGCAGAAGCGTCTCCACGCCTCTTTTTTTCTCTGACTTAATACGCTTTTTGAACTTTGCTTGTGCTAACTTATAGGCGTCCCAGTCAGACTCTGTTCTGGTGTTTTTGGCTCGGTTGAAGCGTTTTCTTACCTTGGTTTTCAACCGTTCGAGGTCCTTACTCCACCATTTTTCTCCCGATTTTGTTCGATTGTCAGGGACGGTTAGGGGGCACGTTTCCTCATAGCAAGTGGTGAGTGTGTCTGTCACCTTCCGGACATGTTGTTCTATGTCGGCGGTGCCAGAGTAACTTACCTCTGAGTGTGCATCTCCTATGTTTAGACCTACTAGAATTTTGTATTTTTGCCGGTCCGTTTTACGTGGGTTACGTCTTGGGGCCGTGGGAATTTTGCTCCAGTCCAAGTCGAACATGATTCTTCTGTGGTCGGAGCATGATGGTTCTTCTGATAGTCTCCAGTTTTTTTATCAGATTTGATGCTAGATTAGATGCTAAAGTAATATCTATGAGTGTGTGGGCCCTACGAGTATTGAAGGTCGGTTCGGAGCCTACATTTAATACATTTAGCTGTGTGGATAATAGGAAGTTGAAAAATGACTCACCTCTACTATTTGTGTCTGCGCTTCCCCAGATGTAGTGATGCGCATTGGAGTCTGTGCACACGATGAGCTCCAGGCCCTCATCTTTGCAATATCTCGTCAACTTGACCAGTTCGTCGTTGGGCACTGCGTCTTCTGAGTGCTGGTAGGAGGACGCTAGTATGATTTCGCCGGTCATGGATGTAGTGCTGTCAACAGCGGAAGTGTTCTTGAGTCTAACAGCAGTTAGGTCTCTAGAACAGAACTCATTTAGTAAAGTGGCAGGGATACTGTTAGCTATCCACGACTCCTAGATAGCGGCTATGGTCGACTTGTTTACCTCCAAGTGTCTGCGCAGGGCAGCCGCTGCGAGCCGCTTGTGCTGGAGGTTTGCTTGCACTATCGGTATAGTGCAAGCCTGGGGATTATTGGGATGAGGTGGTGGCGGCTGGGAGGTCATCATTGTTGATGGTCTCCATCCCCTCTTCCTTTTTCTTCTCGTCGCTCGACGATGCACCAGGGGTTTCCGGCCTTGCGGCGGCACCTCGTCCGGTGGGGGCGCTTTCGCTTCTCCCCTGAGTGGCGAGCGACTTCATGCCCGATGGTCCTGCCTTGTCCACGTTGGTGTCAACTGGGGATTGGGCGGCTTCGGTTGTCTTCTTCGTCTCTTCCTGCGCGGCGGAGGATCCGAGGAACCTGAGGTAAAGGCTGCCTAGCTCGTAGGCGACCCTTTGTCCTCTGGCCTTTAGCTTCTCGACGTCGTACGCAGGAATGCCGAGCATGAGGAAGACGCCCTCTTCTTGCTCCTGATCCGAGTAGATGTGCCACTCGTTGACACTGTACCAGCGGTTTTGGCTCACCAGGAAGGATCTGATTACGTCGATATCCTCCTTCTCTGGGATGAAGATCCCCGCTTTCACGCTTTTCGGGATGTCCGACTGTCTCTTGACGACGAGTCGGGTCCCGGGTACTGGCGAGCTAACGGGTTCAATGGTGGAACGGAGCCAATCCACTTCTTCTCGGCTTTCGCACCATAGCTTCAGCGTCCCATCGCTGAAGGTCGGCTTGCCCTTGAAAGCCGGGATGAATGTCTCCTTCCCTGTGATCGCCGCTCGCAGTCCAGCCCTTATCGCCTTCCTGATGCCCTCAGCCTCGTCCTCGGTGAGGTCACGGGAGGGTTCGGTGGTGATTGCGACGCGAAGTTCGTCGTTGGCTGCAGCGTCGGCGTATGAGGTACCAGGTGGAAGGCTGGTGTTGACCTTTACCCGTTTGACGTGATCCCTCGGAGATGTGGTCTCGTTTAGGCGACCCCTCTTGTCGGGTCTTCCCCTACGAGCGTCGCTATCCGAGGGTCCATTTTTCGGCGAGGAGTGCGAGAGCGGTCCAGTCTTTTCAGACGGTCTCCCAGCGAACTTCCTGCCGTGAGAAGTGGCGGATGCGGGTTTTTGGTCGGCGGTGGCACCTTCACCACGGCTGTGGCTGCTTTGGGTGCTAGACCCTACAGCCGTGTTTGACTTCTGGCTTTCGCCTTCTGTCGTCGCACGGCGGCTGCAGTCCACGTGGGAGCTAGTCCCCCCATTGGTGTCGGGCCTCCTTCCGTTACCACGTCCGCGTTTCCGCTTGCGGGAACGCCCGCTCGACTTGTCGTGCTCTATGAGGCGCAACTTGTCGCGGGCTTTTTAGACGGGGTGTTCTACCCTTCCTGACGACGTGGCTCCAGGAGCCAGAGTCGCGGCGGGCCGAACACTCAGCGTTGTCGATGGCACTCTTGAGTGCATCGACATTAAATGCCTCGTAGGTTCCACAGGCTGTGTTGACACGACTTTCGCCATGCCCAGGGGATTAGTTGCTGCGTTTTGAGTCCATGCTTGACAACAGCTTGAATTCATCCACCGTGGTGCGCTCACCCTCCATGGAGCCCGCAAACTGGGGACGCTGGATGTACACCATCTACAGTCGCCAAGGCTGCCACGGTAGATATAGGGTCCGGAAAGGACGACAAAGCGAGGAAAATGATACGAGAGACGCCGCAACTAGCAAAATCATGACCTACGCGCACCACCCCCTGCCCGCCACCCTAACCGAAACCCTAGCCAATGCCATCCTCTTACGGATGACGCAGCCGATTGGTACTCACTGGCTAGGTGAGAACCTCCCGTTTCGGAAGAAATCAGGGCCGAAGACGCATGTTGACGCACCACTGCAGTCTCAGCAATCCAGGATCCCTTCATCCTCCCTTACGGGTCTCCACGCACGGCACAAACACGCGGGTGGCCTCCCCCCCCTCCGCAAACCCCCCCATCTGATCCGACCCTCACATATTTTAGTGTGAGTCTCGCCGCAGAGCACAGCCACAGATACCCTGCGGGCAGACCAGATTTGTGTGCGGGTGGCCTCCCCTCCCCCCCGTTTTCCCTAAATCCCCCCAAGCCCCCCCTCCCCAGCCCCTTGCCCACCTAAAACGACCCTCACATGTTTTAGTGTGAGTCGCGCCACAAAGCACAGCCACTGATGTCCTGTGGACACTTCGCCAGGGATTTCTGTTACGTCTATTTCTGAAGGAATTAGACCAATAACGGGTGGCACCGCGTGAAGGATAATCTCTCTGACTTGTCTTGGGGATCTACATGACTTGCACTCACTCCCAAAACCGTTCTGCTTCCATGTAGGTCAGAGGGACCTACATGGATGGCCTAGGCTACATGCTACACTTACAGCTAGTGCATAAGCGCGAAGCGTGAAAGCGGGGGAAAAGCACAACCCTGAAAGCATTAGCTTAGACCACACCCTAAAAAAACATAGTATAATAACTCGTCACGTCACGTTTTATCCTCAAAGATGTGGATACTCTAACTTTAGATTTAGGCAAGAACGACGTTCTGCAAAAGGGTGCATGCTGGAACTGGATGCGAAAGGCGAAGAAGCGTGTGTTGTGGCGTAAATTGGGAGAGGCCTTCATCCAGGAGTGGACTGCCATAGGTTGATTTGATTGATTGAGGCAAGCTTGCAGTCATTTCAGTACTCTCTGAAGCTTATGGTTAATGTATAGCTACTATATATAATAATGTTAGAATAAATAGAATATAAATAAAAGAAGAGAACAGATAACAATATTTAATCTGTTTTGAAGTGGATACGTCTGTTGTGTAAACACATTTATCTAATGCATTGACAAACATTTATCTTCATTCATACCACAGATAAACATTAGGGCACTTTATATGGAGATTATTTGTCCAGTTGTTGCCGTTTCAGGTAGAAATAGATGTCACATAATTACGCTTAAAGTACCTAACGAAATCTACACAGCTTGTTAGACTTTATAAAGTTTAATGAGGCATAAGTAAATTAGTGCTATCTTACTACATACATACATTATATATTGTCACGCCTTTATCCCCGAAGTAGTAGGTATAGTATACGCCCACATTTCACCTTATAGTTTTAGGTCCCCCGTAAAAGGTGGTGAGCCTGTTGTCGTGTTGAAATAGCAGGCCCAGGTCGTGACGACCCGCAGTTGAAATTTTTCAAGCCGCCCATAAGGCTTCTAACTTGACTTAACGATTATCATTTTACTGACAATCGGGTTTAATAACGAGTTTTCCTCCTCTACGCAATGGATCGTTTCGCAAAAGTATTACCTTAATCGCCTCTTACGACACCCTTGGGCTGAATTGGGGTGGTTACATTTTGTACTCTTTACAAAAAGAGTACAAAATCTCTTACTACAAAGTCAAAAAAATACACAGTCAATAATTTTGAATGGAATAAATTCATAGGCAAGGCACGTACCGACAGCTATTTACACCCGTTCGTCCGACTCAGTTTGCTACGTGTATTTTTTATTTGCATTTTATTCATTGCATCGATTGTGCAGTCTTTGTTTAAGCAATCATCGAATATGTATCGGTACAGATTAATCAAAGAATGTAAATCTGAAGGTTCAAGATAAACTTTGCAATGAAACAGACGTACATTTAGAAACTACACTTTTTAAACTTGATGGATATTTTTATCGAAGAGAGCAGCTAATAATGCTTTAACCCTTAAATAATCATCAGATTTTGCTATTCTATTATTTAACTTTGGTACTTACGCATCTTATTACCAACATTTTGTTTACTTTTCGGTATAAGTTAATGTGCCCAATTACTGGTTGAAAGCGATACCATAAGTAATCAAACTTAGTTGAAGTTTAGTAACATAACCCTGTGTAATGTTATTATGTACTTGTCATTTTCAAAGTCGAAACTTCAGAAAGTTTACTTCGTTTCTATTAGTAAGTAAAAAGTATTGTACAAATTATTATTCTGAATTTACAAACTTCTGATAACTAATGTTACAAGTTTGCAAAGAATAGATAGTCAACTGAAATAAAATTGAATTCACAGGTAAAATAATTTTGCAATAAAAATTGTTACTCGAGCTCCTAAACTGTACATTGCCAGTAACCCGATGTACATTTGAACAATTTTATATCTTCCGCGTAGGAGAATGTTGTTGTTCAAAGTTATAGCATTTGAAAAGTTTCATACATGTTTTTATTCCAACACGCCATAAAGGAAGTTATGATCGAGATACCAACATACTTGAGAGTACTTATTTGTGTTTTGTGCACTTGCGTGATCCTTTAGTGACTAGACTAGAACCATTGAATTTACCCATTAGAGACTTTAACCGATAACAAAGTAACTGCCGCAATGTAGTGAACTGTAATGTAATTCAGAGTGATCACCCATCCAAAAGTTAATTTTACCTAGATGGCTTACCGTCACTGATCATTTTTCATTGTTACTCGATATTTGCATGGCTGAAAGTGATATCGTGTATAAGGGGTGGATACCCACAAAATCCTAACAGTAAAGTATAGATCAAGCTACTGGATTTTAATCTGAACCTGAACAAATAAACAAACAAACAAACAGACAGACAGACACGAAGAAAAATATTCATTGATTTGGACTCAGAAACGCTAAATTAGTCGACTACGGTTATTTTTTGAAATTTAACTTTAATGTACCGTCACAGCTCTATTTTTACGATTGTATAATAGTAGAGAAGATAGAATAATCTCATAAAAATAATAAACCGGTCAAGTGCCAGTCTCAGAGGGTTCCTTACCAAAAAAAAACGGCAAAAAATCATGTTTGTTGTATGGGAGCCCCGTTGATCCCTCTTTTATCTGATTTTAGTATTTGTTGAAGTACATCATCTGTGAAAATTTCAGCTTTTCAGCAGAGATACAGCCTTATGATGGACAGACCGACAAACGGACAACAAAGTCTCGTGAATAGGGTCCTGTTTTTACCCTTTGGGTGCAGAACCCTAAAAAAAGTAATGGAAAGGAATAAAAATCTAACGACACGATTTTGCTTACAAAAGTCCTACTTTAGGAATTCAGAGATTTATATTCTACACTGCCATGCGTGAAATTAAGCACACGTGACTTCTTTCATTTCGGCTTTACCCTTTGACATGAAAACCGTAAGATTATCACACGGTCTAGTACCTATTTCAACGAAGTCATTATGTAATGATTTATGGCTGTGTGGTCACTTGGGTTTGTATAATATATTGAATTACTAAAAGAATTCTGCATTAAAATAAATAGTCACAGGCAACTAGTGGGAGACCTGTCAGCATCGATTAAATGGTGTTTCGGGCTCGCTCCCTCTTTTCTAGGAGGAATTTTGTGCTCTAACTAGAGCCTAGGGAGGGGAATTCATCCATCAGTCAATCAAATCAGCCAATGGCAGTTCACTGCTGGACGTACGCCTCTCCCAAATTACGCCACAATACACGGTCCTGTGCCTTCCGCATCCAGTCATCATGCTCTGTAATTCAATAAATCACATCAGTATCCATCAATTTTGTAAAACATTTAATATTTGAATTAGATATTTAATCTATTATGACAGACCTTAACTTTGATTCAAATAAGATAAACGATGATATTGACATTGTGTACTTCGTTTTTGGCGTATAGTTTAGATAATTGTTTTGTAAATGTATTGTAAGCTGTAAAGCACCTATAAATAAATAAATAAATGATTTATGTTGACCACAAAACATTATTAGCATTGCACGTATATTAATTCGCAAACAATAGCCCACGATCTATGTCTCTTCAATAGCTTATGACCCGAAAAGCAAATCTGGGTCGTCTCTTGGTACCGACGGAATTCCGTTATAATGCGACGGGAATGTTAATGGGTCGACACATTTATGTCATGCTAACAACTGCGTGGAAAGAAATAGTTACAAGTAAATATACCTCTATGCTATGTAAATTCCTGAAATTTCAGCATTTAATTAAGGTGTAGTGATGTATTACTCAGGGTGTTGTCACAGCGCGATGGTGATGTGAATGAAATTATAATTTACGAGCTGCAGCGCGTAAGTTATAATTTCATTCAATCAATCAAATCAAGTCGATTCAATTCATCTTTATGGTAAGTTATATATTTTTTGTTACAGAGGTTATTTAAGGTTATAACCGGGGCTCGCGGTCGTAGTCAGTCTAAGAGGTGCGTGATAAGCAGCCGGTCACCACTCTACTCTCTCAGGTGACAGCCGGTAGGGATCTATCACTTCTAGACTCCCAAATTCGTTCAATTCCAAACAAACCCGGAACCACAGCACCCTACGCGTTTGGGTGCTTTCTATGTATTTAGAAAGATATAAGTATGTCTATCAGTCGTTTAGATCCCATATCACAAGCTTATGCTTAGTTTGGACTAGATGTTGTTGTGTGAGAATTTCCAAAAACCGTTGCTCTAGAACCTTTTCAACTGGCCAGGTTACAATACCTAACTTAAGATTGGTTTCAACAACTTCTGCAGTTTGTCTACATAATGAACAAACTTAGCCACTGAAAGGGTTGAAACAGAAAAAATACTCGTTTACTTACGTACAAAATTTGTAATTCATTGCCTAAGCAGAGTTTGCTTCAGAAATGTGTACATATTGGAAAAAGTTTTGTGACGGTTATAAAACATATGACAGTTCTGACACGGGTAATGAAAAGCAGTATTTCAGTGGATTGTGAAAAATATAGGTACCTATTTAACTTTGCACTAACATTTCTTCTGTTTAGGTATGGCATTTGCTAGTACTTTTTAATATATTAGTTTAAGCATCCGATTTTGTAACGATTATTTTTAAATTTCATATTTAGCAGCCTGAGATCGTGAAACTCAAGTTTCTTACTTAGTTCTTTATTATTTAGAATACTTACATTTACAATCAATAAAGATACATCAGAAAGCAATTTTGAATACAGATAACTACGGAGAAAAAATCAAAGAGTTTTGTAACTATAAAACATTTTTTTACTATTAAATGTGCAACAGTTACACTACTTAAAACTTAAACTACTTTATATAATATTTTCTTTAAATGAAGAAAATATTATTAGATGAACCCTAAATTTTGTCTTTTGTATAGAACTTATTTTCGTCAATAGATCTAAACTTTGCTAACAAAATAGAACTAGTGATCCCGAAACAGATCGGGTGTAAAACAGCCCTGGGCTGTTTTGAAACTTTAAGTAATGTTAGCTCGCTGTGTTCAAGTGGGTGTTCTTAAAATGATTGTAATAAAATCCTCCTTGAAAATGTAAGCCATAAAATATTCTAATAAAAAGATCGCGAGGTCTTTTTTTCCGTAAAATATATTATTGTTTGATCTTCAAAACAAGATTACTTGAAAAATGAAGTGATTACACATCACACCCTAGACCATTTCAAAGAAAGGGTCTAAACCATATAGCGAGATAAGTTTTTAAAGGAAATACAAAGCGTGACACTCTTTGTCATATTGTGTTAAGGCTTTTGAGGGGCAGATAAAAAGGAAATGTTGGTCTAATCCATTTTAATGCGATAAAACTTTGACCTTAGATTAACATAAAGGATAACGGGCAAGGGACGGGAAATACTTTATCTACGAAGGCGGGCAACAAAGGCTGCAAAGGTTTCCCTTTTTTGTGGTCACGCTTGAAATGAAAGTTGTTGAAAAAGATTTCCAACATGTTCTTGTTTTATGATTATTTTGTGCGCACAATCTTTTAAAAGATTTTATTTAAATGTTCTTCATTTGAAAAGGCGACGGCCATTTAAAGTGGACTTGTGTGTGTGTGTATGTAATAAAGTTCTTAGTTTGAATCTAAGGAACCAGCATACCTATTTTGTCAACACAATTCATTTTCCTACTTTTGCCTATTTCATTTCATATCAATACTTTATAGTTCACACAAATAAACAATTCTTTACAGGTAGCATTGATTTATTGTAAAAAGCATTCGATTGTGAGCACCACCTGGATGTCGGTCACATTTCGTGATTTGCTCGACACGTATGAATATTGCTTTGAATTATTACCGTCCATACATCCTCGTCAAATAAACGTGCCCAATTTTATGACGAGTGGAATTTCATAAAACGTTCAGGAAAAAAGTATGATCGGCATTTTTATTCGGATTTATTGAATAGCTCGTATCTGTGTTGGGTACACTTCTTTTGAAGTCCACATTTACTTACGTATCATGATTAGCGTTGATCAGGTAAAATATAAATCTGAATCTAGATGATCTTTATTAATGCATGATTAAGCTTTATTAATGCTTTAGAAAGTGTATCGTAGAGAAAATAAATGATGACCAACAATAAAATTCAATAGCTAATTTTTACCTGCAAGTCAACGGAAGCTAAAACTGTTTAATTCAATAATGAAATATGACAGTGTAGTCACATTTAAAAAAAAAAGCGTACAATAAGATAGTAGACATCTTGTGTCGGTACATCTGATAAACTTAAAAAATAAATTCGGTATTACCTTCTAGGTTTTATTATGTTTGAATATTGTATAGTGCCAACATTTATCCGAGATTTGCTGGAACAACTTATTCTTATTGATTCACGGGACAGGGAGACTTTTATTATAATCGATAAATATTCCAAGAACTCAAGAATGCTATCATTAATGTCTTACTATTGGAATACTCGAGATTTGTTGAAATTTTCATAATGTCTGACTTTGAGACTAATAATGATTTTTTAAGAAAATTATAAATTTGAGCACCTGTGTATCTGGTGATTTTTGACGATTATGGTCCATCGACATGAGCTTAATTATGCCATAGATATAGAACAGTGATGTCACAAGTTTGAATTATTTTAACGATTTCGTTTAATTTTTTTGTTTGGAAATCCCTCGACCCTCATGTTTGCTATAACCCACTAAAACGATTTCTTTCCATGCAGTACATAGGATGTGGTACCCATAGGAAAATTTTCTGTCAATTTGAAGATTCGATCAGATTCGATTAGTCGTATTGTACAGCTGACTGAAAACTGTTAGGCGGGGCATTTGTATCACACTTAACAAAACCGGTCGTATAATTATTCGCCTCGCCACACAACACCATAGTTTGTACAAATGTATGAAAGTCATCTAGGCTTTTTTTTAATGCTACGATCCGCAGTGTCCCATCCTAAAGTGCTTTTCCTTTTATGCGTTAACAGAACATTACGCCGTCTCAGAAACTGCTCCACTGCATTACTTATTAGCCTAGTTCTGTTGAGTACACAATACCATATTGCGTATGAGTTAGTTAGCTAGTTAAGTCCCTACTTATTTATATTTTGCTTTTTATCATAGATATATACTTTCTCAACAAAGTTTTCACATAAATTCACTTGCACATTGATTGCACAATGACTCAGTGATTTCAACTTTTAGTTGAAATCACTGAGTCTTTGTTTACTTTGTTAAAACCATGTAATTGATTTCAACTGAATAATATAAGCAAAGACCCTCACGAACTGAGGCTGATATCAAAATTTTCGGACTACCCCATTAAAGCAAACAATGCATAACTTTGTTAACAGTTTTCAATAATTTAGAGTTTATGTACACAACGGATACTCGTTAAGTCAAGACGAATAATTTACTTCATTCCTCATGAAAATATTTGGTTAATAATCTGTCACTAGTCTTACTTGTGTGTGTGACATCATATTCAAAGCAAAGCATATTAATCTGAATATTTCATGTTCGCTAAAAGGCTTAGTGACAGGAAAAGGCAAATAACTTTTTTTTACTAGGAGAGATCCGCTTACAGACTATCCACGCTGACATGGCGTGGAACAGTGTGCGGTTCGCCCAGCACCGAAAATTTCTGGGTGAAAATTTTATATCACAGCCCCATGACGAACAGACAGTCAGACGGACAGTGAAGTCTCATAAGTAGGGTTCCGTTTTTTACCATTTGGGTACGAAACCCTAACTAGGTACGTAAATACAAAAGATCTGATGGGTTGGTGAAAGCTAAATTCAACGACGCTACTACACGATTAGTAACATTTCCATTAACTAACTAGATGTTGTCCACAGCCACGCCTGCGTAGAATTTCGCTAGTGTTCCCGCATCCCATCTTACTTTCTCGGGGATGAAAAGTAACATACGTGATTTTCCAATCAATAATCTATCCCAGTGCCAAATTATAGTTAGAAATTACGTACAAAAATTTATAAATCCACGCTTACAAACTTTCGCGTTGATATTGTTAGTAGAGATAGCAGGAAGGCAGATTTGAGAAGTAATTCAGACATGCTACGGACGTCCGGATTTCAAGAATAAGCATCAACTACCGTGTGGTTTTATTTTAGTACATTTAAGTTTAGTATAGTTGAGTTTGACAAAGGTATACGTCTCACCGTTGGCTTCAGTAATGTAAGAGGTGCCAGTAGGAAAACATAACTTTATGGTAAAATTTTCTAATAAATAGAAGTATATTTAATAATATTTAGGATAAAATTTTATTAATTGACTTATTGATTAACCGTAATCCATCGTCGTTTGAAGTTGGATACCTCGTTATTACATAATAATAAATCAGAGCGTAAAGTGGATCAAAGCGAAAGGAAAAAGTTCCATGTTTCAAAATTGCTGGTTGAATACTCCCTACTAAATATTTATTAAAACGGCTTGAAAATTGCAGGTAGCAAAATTTTATTCGAGAAAATGACGAAGACTTTATTGTAGAAATAGTAAATGCCACGTCATGAATATTGTATGAGAATTGATGCCAGGAAAGACGTAGTAAAAAAATTTAATAGTGTAGTGCTTACAATTTGAATTTTTTTTTCCTTGTTTTTTTACCTAACTAAACAACATTATAAACTTAGATGTGTTTTTATTCGGATCGTTTGTTTATATTGATGTCTATCATTTCACAACTCGTTGAATTTGGAATGTCTACCTTTACCTAATATTATTATATTGTAGCGTCGTACTTTAGAGATTAAAATCCAGCAAAGTGCCAGACCCGCGCACAGAAAAATCTTGCCCTTTGCCCTTTGGATACGGAACCCTAAAAATGGTTGTTATAAAAATAATAAAACAAGCGTCCTTTAAAGTACAAATGAAAATAAGTCTACTAAGTATAAACATAGATAATACCCACCCCAAAGTGCTTTAAAAAGACAAGCCACTTTCATAAATCTCTGCGACGGTTATCGCCTCGTCCGCATTTCTAGAAACAGGGCGCGAATGGCTTGGAATGACAACGGAAGAGACCGAAGTTTTAAAGTACTCTTCAGTAAAATGTACTTTTGCTCCGAATTTACTGTTTAATTGTTTAGTATGTGAAATGGAGTTAAAATTTTATGCAGACGGTGCAAGGTAATAAAGATCGTAACATATCATTTAGGCCTATGGTTTAATTATGAGAAGCTATATTATATTTTAGACTCTTATTATTGTTGGCACTTGATAGAACTTTTTGTAATACCTACATTATGAAAAACTTGGTTGTACTACCACAGCCTTTATATTAATATAAAAACAACTTGACCAGTTTCAACTTGAAGAATTTATTAAAGGAATGTTTATTATCAATATTTTTTGGATATCATTTGATAATGCCGTAAAGCGAAACCGGTCAGGTTGTTTTAAGTAAATTTTCAAGTTACGGAATGGTGCAACTGAAGTTTTCATAATGAAGATCGTAACATATTATCTTCAGTAAAAAATAAATAAGTTTCCTCAACCCAGTTTATGTTCCTTAATAAATTAACCCTCTCTTCAAGAATTTTCGTCTTTAATAGTTCGCTACTGAAACTACAAAATATTAATATTTTTAAACACAAAATAGGAAGCCCGCCCGCCTTATGGATAGACGATCTGGAAAAGGTCACATGCAGGGACCGGATGAAGACGGGCCTTCATCCGGCGTAAATTGAGAGTTGCCTACGTCCAACAGTAAACTGCCCAAGACTGATTTGTTTAATCAATTGAAGTCCTATAAATAAATTTGAGCGGTGTAAGACGATTTTTTTTGTTTTTTATATCTCTCTTGAAAGGCTTTTCATGTTATTCCAATATTGAGCTCATTACTGTTGAAGCCGTACTCGAAGGTTTTATTGAGTCGAATTCAAAATGCATAAACTACAACTTCGGTACAAAATAAACGTTGTGATTTGTTAATTAATGACTTACTTACTTAGGGTAAACTTTAAAATGACACAGACATTAAAATCAGTGTAACCTTACGTATATATAAAAAAAAATCTAATTATAAATTTAGTGTGCAACTCAGTCATACATTTTACTCGGAATTTAATACCTAACTTACGCTATAAGCATTTATGAGGATTTATTGATTTGAAGCCATCCATCAAGATTGTAGCAACGGCAATCCTTAAATGAATTATGCATGATGTAAGACTCGCTTGCGCCTTTTCTCTAATAGAGGTTAGTGCGACAAGATAGAGCTAAGGCTCAGTATAGAGATGTGAATATTGCGAAAGTCAATAAAGCATAGTTACCCGGATATAAGGTTTAATTATGGCCACCAACGCATTCTATACGAAGCACAATTGCACATTGTGTCTTTGTGTTGTACAAAAATAACTTAATTTTGAACCATAACCATAGGTAGAAGAACATACAGCCCTTCCTGATGTATGATGGACAGTGGTCACCGAAACCTATGGACGTTTACAACACAAGAGCTGCTCACTTGCGTTGTCAACCTTCTAAGAAATAACTTAAGTTAACTTTGGTAAAACTTTAATCAATTGAATTCAATTGCTACGTCAATAGTTTAACCATAGAATTAGAATTCGGTACTTATACGTACATACATTACCCTTTCACCCCTCATTGCTAGGAAGCGCTGATATTATTTGCCGGTAGTATTTTGAACCACGTGAGCCTATTGCAGTGTTGAAACAGATAAGCGAAGGTTGCTGAAGTAGGTATTTGGAATGTGTGTACGAATTTATTTGATTTTAATAGTTGAACTATACAAATTTCTATAAAAGGCCAAAATACAAAGCTTTCAAAGTTAGCAATGCGAGGTTTACGTAGGTAGTGTTACAAACGTACATGGCTACTTTCGATAAGACCATTTGTGTTCCAGCAAATAGTTACCGACATCGCACTCTGATACTTCAGGAGATAAGCTTGTTCTTTTTAAGCTATTGCATAGCTTCTATCGCGGGCCTTGAGCGTGGAGACCGAATCCAGAAATTCCGTCACGAAAAAAGCCTAACACTCGGCTATTCTCGGCCACGCTCGGTCACGCTCGTACATCTCGCACTTCATATGTTTTTTGTTTACGTCAATTATGCACTCTGCAGTCGTTATATATGAAGTCAAATAATCCAAAAAGCGACGCTTGTACCCAGAATGAATCTTGCAGCTTCTGCGTACCGATCCGCGTCTTAACCACTTGACCAAAGTTGAATTAAGAGTACTGGTCAAATTTAGAGTTCTTAATGTGAAATGACAATTTCGATGCTCCGATTGAAATGCGTCATAGATAAGAATATTGACAGCACTTTGCAAATCACCCACTAACTTTTAATTAACAATTTTTCACAACGGACACGTTAATGTTTATGTAAAATAACGACACGAATCTATGAGGTTCCGTTTTTTGCCATTCGGCTATGGAACCCTAAAAATGCTATGCAATAGCTTTACCGCGGCAGTCCCCGAGTGCAACAGGTCTTTTTTTTTGATTTACGTGTTAAAATCCTACATGGATGCTATGCCGGACTCCTACCGACTAAACCTACATGATGGCCTACAACTGTCTACGGCCAGGAGTCCCGGGTAAGCCCTCGGAAGGATGTCCCAGGTCAGGAGATAAGCTGTCTTGAAAACGATTGCCTGAAACTAGAAAAAGTAACTATTTCGTCTGTGATAGAACTACTACATATGAGTTTCCTTCCAATGGTAGTTTGCAGTTGTAGATAAAAGCCTCATAATGTGTCTTAACAAACAATAAGTTCTACCAAGTTATTCGAAAAACATTATTTGAACCTGCTGTTTGTAGAACTTTGGTTTATGGTATATTATTTATGGTTTACCTGCAGTCCAGTATCTGCTTTAAAATAAAAATATTCGTCAGTTGGAGCAACACTATTTATTTGCCTACAATCATGTTGTAATCCGTTCAGTAACTTTGGAGATAAGTGTGATTATACAGTGGTGTGATGTAGGCAGGTAGTAGTAATTTGATATCGTTTTTGTGCTTTTTTAAATTTATAACGCCCACACAATTTATTTTTTAAGTTTATCAGATGTACCGACACAAGATGTCTACTCTCTTATTGTACGCTTTTTTTTTTAAATGTGACTACACTGTCATATTTCATTATTGAATTAAACAGTTTTAGCTTACGATGAGTGCCGACAGGGCTAGGGCGTCCCCCCAAGGCGACGCGTACCGGTATGCCCCCGTCGGTACGACTGCATGCGCACGCGGCGAAGGGGGCCGCCACCCTTCACGCAGCGCCAACTCTGGCGGGATGCGAGGAGCCGAGTGCCGGATAGGCACGTGGAATGTGCGTGGTGGTATGGAAGGTAAGATGAATGAATTGATGGATGTAATGAAAGAGCGATGCCTGGATGTATTGTGTGTCACAGAGACTAAGCGGAAGGGGAGCGGCATCGACGATCTTCCTGGCGGAATAATTGCTTTGTGGTCCGGAGTGGACCAAGAGGATCATGCCAGTAAGGGAGTGGGTGTCTTGCTCTCCTCCCGTTTGGCCTCTGGAGTGAAAGATTATGGATTGGTAGGCCCAAGACTCCTGTGGGTACGTATAAAACTGGGGATCACGAGAGTTTTTTTGGTCGCAGCCTATGCTCCCGTCAGCTCGGCTAATCCCCAAGTGCTCGCGGAGTTCTGGGAATCCGTTAGGGACGTCCTCGATTTGGCTGACGGGAATGAAAAGTTGATCATGTGTGGTGATTTGAATGGATGGGTGGGGACCAAGCGAGATGGCTTCGATGCTGTCCTTGGTCCGTATGGAGATAAGAGATCGAATGATGCTGGTAAGTCAATCTTAGACGTATGCTTGGAACGAGACCTCCTTGTGGCGAACAGTTTATTCCGTCACAAAGATATCTACACGTATACATTTTTTTTTGTAATTTTAGTGTTGTTTAAGAGTGTATTGGGTGTATGAAGGTCAAGCGTTATAGTATCGGGAGGGAGTGTGAAAACAACTTGTGGTACCTACTGTGAAACAACTTGTGGTACTAACAAATACGTATCTTATTGATAATGTGACTGGTTAAAAGTAGGCATCCGCCCTATTAAGGTTGTGTGTATAGGAAACCAAGGTTCAGGGGGCCAGCCAGCCGTGTTATACGACGACATTGAGAGGCTCCTCTTGTACAGTATGATACAGGGTTCATAGGGGATCCTGGTTAGCTAGCGCCATGTCGTTGAATGGTCGTATAGTGAGTAATACAACGGCGTGCCAGGTTTTCCTACTTCGTTATATTGGGTTCTATTGTAGTTGTGCTTTTGGTGTGACTGTTAAGGCGTGAGCGTGACCGTGACCCACGTGTTTATATTTCTCACTGTGGTGTTTCATTGGGCTGTTGGTGTAGATGGTTGACAAGATTGTGGCTATGGCAAAATAAATAGCTCTGAACGAATAATGAGATTTTTCTAGTTTAGCTTTGTCAGACCTATTGGGATACTGATGGCAGTCGTTAGAAAGATTTGTAATATAAAAGAAAAGAGGGTTAACTTAGTTGGTATTAATGCTTATATGGGAAAGTGAAAGCTCAGTTACAGGTTATTTATATACCTATATTAAATAAACGGATCCCGTGTAGTTTTTGAGGGTTTCCGATGCTGTTAGCCCCTGAAATGTTTCATAGTGAAAATTTTCAATATCTCAGTTACAGATGTTTAACGAAGAACTACGTTTTTGTATAGGTGTGATAATAATAATAAATCGAAACCAGTTAGAATTAGTATGATCTACAATGTAAAATTAAAGTGTTCTAGAACGGGTGCATCCAAGACCGGGTTTTAAGTATAGTTTTGCAACAGATTAAGAGATTCAGCCAGAGGTCTAGATCTATGGTTCGGTTAAAGGTTTTGGTTAAAAGAATATATATCTACCTACGTATGTTGGTTGGGGATATGAAAAGGTCCGTTAGTTACCCTGGACTACACTGATATGAAAGTGGTTCTGGTTGTGTCAGCTTAAACGTTTTCAGGTTCAAACGATCAGGAGGTAATTCGATGCGATAACTAAACTCGGCTGTGATGAGTGTGTCTGTGTGTATGTGATCATTGTGTCATTGATCAGTGAATTGTTGAATTTCAGTTAAGTTGGAAGTAAAAGTGAATTTTTCAAATTTACCTACCGACGGAATCTTCGTTGATACCTGCGTGATGTTATTTTTAAGCTATTGCATAGCTTCTATCGCGGGCCTTGCGTGGAGACCGAATCCAGAAATTGTGTCACGAAAACGAGTCACACTCTCAGCTACCTTCGGCCACGTTCGTGTATCTAGTCTAGCAATTCATAATTTTTTTGTTTACGTCAATTATGAACTCTGCAGTCGTTATATATTATTATTATTATGTCAAATAATCCAAAAATTGACGCTTGTACCCAGAATCGATCTTGCGCCTTCTGCGTACCGATCCGCGTCTTAACCACTCGACCAAAGTTGAATTAGGAGTGTTGGTCGAATTTAGAGTTCTTAATGTGAAATGACAATTTCGATGCTGTCAATTACATTAGTTGCTGTCAATTTACTTCGTCTAAATAAAAATTCGACTATAGGTGTATAGGTATTCATCATCTATGTACAACAGTGAACTGTACTCGTATAATTTGTGTAAAAAGTGTTTTAAATATAAATAAACAAAGTGCATTTATTAATGTAGAAAGTCACGAAAAATAGTGAAAGAAAATGAGTGAGTACTCTATATACATACATTTTATTATTATTATCACCAATGCAGTATCATTTTTTGTTTTGTTAATTTATATATAATACTGCTATAAAGATAACCAAACCCGGGAGTACGTTCCCATGGGAAGCGGGAAGAAAATTTCACGCTGACGTAGCCGCGAGCGCCATCTATCCCATACCTATGTACTTTAAACGTGTCATAAAAGTCACAACAATACCATACATGCATATTTCAAAGAATGTCTATTATTACCATAAAATTTGTAAAAATAGTTTTTAAGTAGAAAGAAGAAACCTATTGTTTTATATTTTAACTAGCTGACCCTCGCAACTTTGTTTACGTCACACAAGGTCTATGAAATTAGAGGTATTTATTAATCATACTCATCAAGTAGCGTGTAAATCTGTCCTGTATGCTATATCAAAATAGAGCTTAATGGTTAAAACTATTCCTCAGTATAGAATTTTCCTCAATATAAACAATTTACATACAAACACCGGCGTGTTAGAATTTTATTACATGTATCAATGTAGTAGACGTAACGTGTATAAAATGACATCAATCAAATGTCATCAATATTCTGAAAAAGAAATTAAAAATAGAGTTCACAAACTCTTTTGAAAATACATACTGTACCTTAGAGGATCGTTATGAAGATAACAGGATAGTTAACAACCATCCATAGAAAATAGATGGTATAATGCTGAATACCGCAAAGAACAATCGGCGCGGCATAGAATGGGGCCTATACTGATATCCTGGAGGATATTAATGATGCCGATGTCCTGTGCCTGCTGAGGCACACACACGCCGTCATGCATGTCTGCAGGACAACGTGCAGGACAACGAGCAGGATGAGGCAGCGAATGGCTGGACTGAAATTAAAATCGACAGACGCAAGAGATGTGGTGGAGGCACGAATTCACGTACCTCGGGAGTGTCGTGTCAGAAACTGATGGAATAGAAGAGTACCCTACATCATTTCGAGTCTCGCCAAGGCCAGAATAACCTTTACACAGCTGTGCCCCGTAGGCAGTTGCGAAAATAGACACGAAGAGTGAAACTCAAAACAAAGTAAACGTTAAAACTGTACTGCTAACTGCTATACGGATGCGAGACATGGAAGGTCACTAAAGTAAAGACATTTCGCACCAGCTACCAGCTATAAGTCTTCGTCAAACGCTGCCTCCAATGGATCCTCGGTACATATGGGCCCGAGAACATCACGAACGTAAGACTATTGGAACGCTGCAGTGAGACCCCAACAGATCAAACGTCGGAAGTGTAGCTGCTGCGCTGGATTGGACACACGCTGCAAAGGGACCATGAATCACATCATACCAAGGCAAGCCTTACTGCCTTGGTATGATGCCTTACTGAAACTACTGGTAGGCTGTCAAAAACTGTTCGATAGTAAGTAGGTACATTTTTTGATAGTGGCTATAGGCTACATAACATAATGCGAAGATTAATAGGAGTGGTGCAGCAATGAGGAATGTTTCGAAAACGGAAAACATTTAATCGTTATAAGAGTATCCGTTGCGCCTCTGCGTAAATGGTTGAAGTTACATAAAAATAATTTATTACAAAATAATTGTTCTTCTTAAAAAGTTCTAAAACAAAATTCCAAAAGCCCAAATGTCCACAGTCAAGTAGGCACTTGGTACTTTACTTTGTTGAACATAGGCCTTAAAATCTTACTTCTTACTAATATTATAAATGCGACAGTTTGTGAGTGTGGATGTTTATTACTCTTTCACGCTCAAACCGCTGAACGGATCGGGCTGAAATTTGGTACGGAGATACATTATAGTCTGGAATAACACATAGGCTACCTTTTATCCCGGGAATAACTTCCCGCGGTAACAAATTTTACGCAGGCGAAGCTGCGGGCATCAGCTAGTATTCTTATATAGAAATAATTATACTAGCATAGTTGGTAAAAAATGCTATGTAATAGCTTTACCGCGGCAGTCCCCGAGTGCCACACTTCTTTTTTGTTAACATTGGGTGGCCTTCGATGGTTTGAATCAGTCTCAGCCTGGCGGATGGTGCTGCAGTCGGTATTTAGGTTGGGCTCCAGAAGGCAATCCTCGAATGACTGATGTTATCTAATCGTATTCCCTTAGAAAATTATAATATAATTCATTAGGTTAGAAGATATCAGACTAAGTAGTGATTAGAGTTGTAACGTTGTATGGGTATAGATAGGAAATGTAGGTATGAGCCACCGTCGCTTATATCATGGACGGGATTAATCTGTTCAGGAAATGGTGTGGCCACTGCCATGCCATTCCTCATAACGTTTTTGTGGAAGACATGTACAGTAACTGGCTACTGGTGTACTTTAACTCTGAATTTTGTAAACTTTCATGTGACGAGTCCGAAAAATGATCTGGAGAGTGCCGAGGCCTCGGTAACCTTCACCTTGAGCGGTTGTGCTGTAGCCGCTGTCGGTACTCCATCGCCGGCGTAGTGGAGAAGCAGAGCGCGGGTCGACGGCGGCTTGCGCGGGCGCTGTGGACACACAGCGTGAGCACAAGCGGCGCCGGCATGGTCACGCGTTGTGTCGGAGCTACGAGAGGAGTAGCGTCATTGAGCTGCTGAGTAGTTATGAAAATCGACGTGCTACGATGATGGACATTGGACATTACAGGTCACGTAGTCTTTTTCCATTAAGTAGGATACTCAGATGATGAAGTTCTTAGACCCTTTACCATCTCAGCTATTAAGTTTCAAAAGATTTGTATTAGTTTGGAACAAATTTGATTTCTACTAGAGAGATTAGAGATTATTGTGTCCAAACGTTTAAGAATAGACTAATGCTATCACGGATTACTTTGTGGAGCTTTTCGGGAGAACAATTTCATCACACATGATTGTTGCGGGTAGAGCGTAGCTCGCTTTCTGTTACTGAGTTAGTCTGTTAGTAGTAACGGAGTGTTTGGAACAAGATTCCCAACACCACGGGCTAACCTCGTGGATAAACTTGTTCTCATGCTTGACAATTGATGGGGAGACTGAAATTTCACACGGATGCGAGATTTGATTTGACTTTCCATCGCGTCCAGTGGCGTGTTACCTTCTATGGATTAAAGAAACTTGCTGTAAATTGGTTACTTCGTGGAAAATGGTTTAAAATGGCACTACCTCCAATAAGCTGCATTACATTTGTTTCAAAAATACCTACTAATTTTTACTCTGATAGAATCGCGAGATAGTAGTTTTAACCATAGATTTAGAAATTTTCGCAAGTTTGAACAGAAGTTTGACGGTTAGGTAAACTGGTTGGGTCTAAAGGTGTCATGTCGGTTAGTTATCGGATTTGTCTGTTGTGTCGGATGTATTTTTGTCTGTGATATTAGTATTTATCACACCTCGTAAAGGTAAAGAAAAAAAAAAGAAAAAAAACAAATTTCGTTTTTGCTAGTAAATTATACCCTCGAAGTTAGCGTACACATAAAGCAACATTTTACGAGTTAATAATCGAGTTATTCGGTAAATTTTGGACGAGTACCTAGATCCAAATTGAAGAATGATAACAATGTTTTTTTAATTGCACGAATTTACATGGTTTTCTCTTTTGGTTTATCTTTTGATTTCAGGTCAAGACATTACATGAAACGGTGTCACGCCTGACAAGACTTGGTTGACATTAAACCACCCTAAGAAACGGATTGGTTTTTTTGGACGGAAATGGAAACGGATTGGATGAGATCCCTGGATGATAAATACGAGTAATAGGCAGTTTTAGTTAAAGAGTCAGAGTTTAGTTAAGTTGCTTTAAAATTATGTTCCTCAACGTCGATAGATAGCGTTGTACGGCTTTGTGAACCACGATATGGTTTCGTTCACACATTTGCGTAACTGTTTGGCGAGTTACTAAATAGTTGCAGTTCTTCTATAGTACATACATTAGTTAGAGTTTAAATAAGCAGATATTCCATGGATATTGGTTAAGTTTGAGCAATCTGTCGACGGGTTTCTAGATGATAATCGTTTTGTGTATTAACTGGTTATTATGTCGATGTTTAGTGTGACAGTGTTAAAGTGTTATAATGTTGAGTGGTTCAGCAGTACTGTTGGTTGTTAAATACATAATGGTTACGCGAAGTCAAGCGAAAGTTAAGATTTCCCACTGGTCAGATACCTAAATAGTTTGGTATTGTTTAAGCGAATTGTTTAAAAGATTTGCCATTGTTCAGATATAATTTGTTTTGCCACTGTCCAGATAGATAGTTTGATCGAATAGTTACAGATTTAGGACGGCAAACCTTTAAGATTGTAAAACGTAGTTTTTAGTGATTTAAGTATAGTGATGTATTAGGTAGGATGTGAAAAATGATTGTAAATTATTGAGTACATAGGTACGTATGCGTGTGTATTAGTGATTGATGAGGGATTTAAATCATAAAATTGAATTGAGGATGAATAATGTATCTACCTATTAGCTAATTTCGGCGAAGACACTGCTACTTGCTCTTCAACTGTAAACAGTGTCAATGAGTAATTGTAATTTGATGATATGAGATTGAAAATTACAAATTTAAGACGACAAACATTAATGATTGTAAAACGGAGTGAATGCATAATTTTAGTGATTTAAGTATAGTGATGTATGTAGGCAGGATGTGAAAAATGATTGTAAATTATCGAGTACATACGTATGCGTGTGTGTAAGTGATTGATGAGGGATTTAAATCATAAAATTGAATTGAGCCTGAGTAATTTACTTATCATCTTATTTTGGCGAAGACACTGCTACTTGCTCTTCAACTGTAAACAGTGTCAATGAGTAATTGTAATTTGATAATATGAGATTGAATAGTTACAGATTTAGGACGACAAACATTAATGATTGTAAAACGGAGTGAACGCATAATTTTAGAGTGATTGAAATATAGTTATAGTGAGGGTGCTCTCGAGCCGGGCAAGATTGGCGTAAACGACCTCGCCGCCCACGATTGGTAAGAGACATCGCAGTTGTGTGTCGTTCTGGTGAAAGAAGTAACCTTTGCGGCATGCAGCTATACCATAGTAGTGACGGGTGTTCTCGAGCCGGGCAAGATTGGCGTAAACGACCTCGCCGCCCACGATTGGTAAGAGACATCGCAGTTGTGTGTCGTTCTGGTGAAAGAAGTAACCTTTGCGGCATGCAGCTATACCATAGTAGTGACGGGTGTTCTCGAGCCGGGCAAGATTGGCGTAAACGACCTCGCCGCCCACGATTGGTACGAGACATCGCAGTTGTGTGTCGTTCTGGTGAAAGAAGTAACCTTTGCGGCATGCAGCTATACCATAGTAGTGATGGGTGTTCTCGAGCCGGGCAAGATTGGCGTAAACGACCTCGCCGCCCAAGATTGGTAAGAGACATCGCAGTTGTGTGTCGTTCTGGTGAAAGAAGTAACCTTTGCGGCCGGCTATACCATAGTAGTGACGGGTGTTCTCAAGCCGGGAAAGATTGGCGTAGTGACCTCGCCGCCCAAGATTGGTAAGAGACATCGCAGTTGTGTGACTTACTGGTGAAAGAAGTAACCTTTAAGCCACGCAGCTATACCATAGTCGAAGAATCTGTAGTAGTTTAAGTGTATGTAATTATACACGTACAGTAAAAATCTTAATATTGATGATTATAAGAGTGATGCGAGTGATACGTTCAATTATTTAACAAAACAATGTTGAATAGAAATATAAGTTATAGTTAATTAGAACGAAGGGACTCGTTCCCATAGGATGGCCGACTGTTACAGAATTATTAGCATATGTAAGGTCCGGCTACTTTCTGCAGTGGCAACACTAAATAATGACCGGGTGGGGAATGTTACGCCATATTGTGGGGCTCAGTCTTAAACTAGACGTCGGTAGATAAAGTATAATAATACGGGCAATGGGGAGCATTGTTAGCAGTGGAAGGTGAGCATTTATGCGCATAGTAAAAGCGGCCGCTTCAAACCTGCAGATTGGGTTGCAAGTCCCAGACGCTGTTACAATGTTCCTCCTTGTGCCGCGCGGTATTAGGTTTCCTAGTTTTTAAATTGATTCATTGTATAGTTGAGAATAAACGAGTGCTGCCATCTCCGTGTTTTCTTCTGAGGTCTAACAATTCTAAAACAATTCAGTCCACGCCATCGGCGCGGACTAAATTATTTTACAATAGCCTTAATCATTAAGCTCTTTTATGACTAAGCCAACACGCCCGTTTAGATTTACCCTCACATTCAAAAGAACCCTTGAATTCTAGGTTTACCGAAAGTTGAGATGCCCCTAATTTCTGAACTACATAACCCTGAATATTGAAAATTGTGTGTAATAATGCTTAAAGACACTAAAGTAATATTTGAAATCGGACCACGCATTGAGAAATCATCGGGATACAGACAGACAGACAGACAGAAAGACTCGGCTTCAGTATCGATAATAGAACGCCCTACGATTAAAATTTTCAAAATATCTTCCATGTACAGACTCTCGACCCTCAACAGTTTTATTATAAGTATATATATATTATAGATTATGAAAAAGTCAGCACACTAATTGCTTTAAATATTAAAATTCCTTTAATAAATTCATTAAGTTTAAACTGGTCAGGTTGTTTTTATATAAATATAAAGGCTGTGGTAGTACAACCAAGTTTTTCATAATGTAGGTATTACAAGAAGTTCTATCAAGTGCCAACAATAATAAGAGTATAAAATATATAGCTTTTCTAAATTAAACCATAGGCCTAAATGATATGTTACGATCTTTACTACCTTGCACCGTCTGCATAAAATTTGAACTCCATTTCACATACTAAACAATTAAACAGTAAATTCGGAGCAAAAGTACATTTTACTGAAGAGTACTTTAAAACTTCGGTCCCTTCCGTTGTCATTCTAAGCCATTCGCGCCCTGTTTCTAGAAATGCGGACGAGGCGTTAACCACCGCAGAGATTTATGAAAGTGGCTTGTCTTTTTAAAGCACTTTTGGGAGGTATTATCTATGTTTATACTTAGTAGACTTATTTTCATTTGTACTTTAAAGGACGCTTGTTTTATTATTTTTATAACAACCATTGTCTGTGAGATGTCATTCCACTGATTGTCATGAGGCTATATCTCAGGAATCGTGTTTACTAGAGAGTTGAAATTTTCAGAAACATGATAATATAACATTATATTGCCCCTATAACAACAAATGCTAAAATCGGAAAATATTATATTTAAGAGGGTTCCTATTACAACAAATTTGATTTTTTGCCGTTATTTAGGAAAGATTTTTCTGTGCGCGTGTATAACTGGCACTTTGCCGGATTTTTATCTCTAAAGTATAATATAATACAATATAATAATATTAGGTAAAGGTAGACTTTCCAAATTAAACAAGTTGTGAGATGATAGACATCGATATAAACAAACGATTTGAATGAAAACACATCTAAGTTTATAATGTTATTTGGTTAGGTAAAAGTACATGGAATACAATTTTTAAATTGTGAGCACTACACTATTATTATTTTTTTATTACGTCTTTCCTGGCATCAATTCTCATACAATATTCATGACGTGGCATTTACTATTTCTACAACAAAGTCTTCGTCATTCTCTCGAATAAAATGTTGCTACCTGCAATTTTCAAGCCGTTTTAATACATATTTAGTAAGGAGTATTCAACCAGCATTTTTGTAACATGGAACTTTTTCCTTCCGCTTTGATCCACTTTACGCTCTGATTTATTATTATGTAATACTTCAAACAACGATGGATTACGATTAATCAATAACTTAATTTAAAATTGTATCCTAAATATACTTCTATTTTTCAGAAAATCTTACTATAAAGTTATGTTTTCATATTGGCACCTCTGACATTACTGAAGCGTATATTTACCTTTAGGTGAGACGTATACGAGTACATTTGTCAAACTCATCTATACTAAACTCAAATGTACTAAAATAAAACCACACTGTGTTTGATGCTTATTCTTGAAATCTTCTCAATGTCTGAATTTCTTCTCAAATCTGCCTTCCTGCTATCTCTACTAACAATATTAACGCGAAAGTTTGTAAGCGTGGATTTATGAAATTTGGCACTGGGATAGATATTATTGATTGAAAAAAAACAAGTAGGTTACTTTTTATTTCCGAGAAAGTAAGATAGGATGCGGGAACAGTAGCGAAAGTCTATGCAGGCGTGGCTGTGGACACCGTCTAGTTAGTTAATGGAAAATAATGTTACTAATCGTGTACTAGTGTCGTTGAATTTAGCTTTCAACAACCCATCAGTTCCTTTTTATTTACGTACCTAGTTAGGGTTTCGTACCCAAATGGTAAAAAACAGGACCCTATTTATGAGACTTCACTGTCCATCTATCTGTCTGGCTGTCTGTTCGTCATGGGCAGCCCCATGATTAATGCGTTAATCAGTGTGAAAATCACAGCTAGAGATACAGCTCTCTAGCTGTGATTTTCACACTGATTAACGCTATGTCAGCGTGGATAGTCTGTAAGCGGATCACTCCTTGTAAAAATAAAATTGCCTTTTCCTGTCACTAAACATTTCAGCGGACCTGAAATATTCAAATTATAATGCTTTGCTTTCAATATGATTACACACGACTAAGTGACAGATTATTAAACAAATATTGTCTTAGATAAAGTCATGAGGAATGAATTAAATTATTCGTCTTGACTTAACGAATATCCGTTGCGTACATAAACTCTAAATTATTGGAAACTGTTAACAAAGTTATGCATTGTTTGTTTTAATAGGGTTTGTCCGAAAATTTTGGTATCAGCCTCAGTTCGTGAGGGACTTTGCTTATATTATTCAGTTAAAATCAATTACATGGTTTTAACAAAGTAAACAACGACTCAGTGATTTTAACTTTTACTAGGTGCAAGTGAATTTATGTGAAAATTTTGTTGAGAAGGTTTAATGATCTATGATAAAATGCAAAATATAAATAATAAAAAATAACTAGTCATACGCAATACGGTATTAATGTCAGAACTAGGCTAATAAGGGGATAGTTTCTAAGACGGTGTAATATTCTGTAAACGCATAAAAGAAGAAGCGCTTTAGGATGGGTCGCCGCGGGTCGTAGCATCTGAAAAAAAAAAGCCTAGATGACTTCCACACATTTGTACAAACTATGGCGCAGTGTAGCGAGGCGAATAATTGTACGATGGGTTTCGTTGAGTGTGATGCAAAATGCCCAGCCTTACGGTTTTCTGTCAGCTGTACTATACAACTGATCGAATCGTATAAAGACGATTAGAATATTTTCAAACACTCGATGTAATTCATGGAACGAAATCGTTTTAATATTCAAACTTGTGACGTCACTGTTCAAATCTATGGCATAATGAACCTCTTGTCCACGAATTCAGAAAGTACTTTAATCTGCATGAATCCCACAGATACACAGCTGCTCAAACCTATTATTATCCTAAAATACCATTATTTGTCTCGAAGTCAAACATTCTGAAAATTAATACAAATCTCGAGTATTCCATTAATACGACCAGTAGAAAGCATTCTTGAGCGCTTGTAATATTTATCGAACATAATAAAACCCTGTCCTATGAATCAATAAGGATAAGTTGTTCCAGCAATTCTCAGATAAATGTAGGCACAATTACAATATTCAAATATTATAAAATCTTGTAATATAGTATTGAATGATACGAGTATCCATTTGATCAAAGAGGTTAAGAACTATGTGCCTAACGCGAATATACCTTACTATAGTGGAATTCAACAGACTTAAAAAATATAGTAAACAAAGAAATTGGATCTCGACTATTCCATAATTACTTACATTTATTTATCAATCCTGATCATAGTCGTTTCAAGGAACTCTAGTTAGATTTATGCGGACATTTCGACACTAATAAACCTTTAGATTATAGAATTATTTCATGAAAAATACTCGGATGGTAAAAATTTAAGACTGTCATTTTTGCTTGTCATTAAATTATTTTTTCTCAGACTTGTTTGTCTTTGCCATAGTGTTGTAAAACTGTTGTACTGGCCAATTGATTTTAAAAGGAGGTTATTGTTTTATCAATCCGTCAGTTCGAAAAAATGTACTTACTTTAATAATATAACTTATTGACCCAGAGAGCGAAGAGTGCTAGTCCACAGAGTATATTGGATATATGGAGATGCGAGTCTTTGCCCCTTTTCACAAGTACCGGTTGCCGGGTGCCGGGTAGGGTGGGTGTATGGCCGTGTACTATAGCTTTCACACGTACCGGAGTGATTTGCCCGCCAACCGCTTGCATTCACCGCCGCCGCCGCGCCGGTTACCCGGCACCGGCTGCCCGGCAACCGGTACGTGTGAAAAGGCACTTTGAGTTTGGGTCTTCGATTCCACAGTATAGACGATTTTGCTTTCGTCCGTATGTGTGTGTACATGTCAGTTTCGGTCTAGAAGACGCATTTGTTAACCAATTTTCTCCAAACTTGGCACACATGTTCTTTGATTTAAAATCATTGATCTACGAAAAGATAAAAATACAACTTTTGTCGAAAGTTTTTTTAATAGGGCGGAAAATAAGGGAGAAAAAGGTCCCCGTTATATATGATGGGATCATAAGGGATATAATTCCTCACAAGTTGTTTTTTCCTGGGCGCTCGCGAGGCCTACTCTTCGCAGAAGTACTTTTAAAAAATTCGGACTAAATAAGTATTTGTGCGACCCAGAAATCGTCAGAAGGATCCGGTTAGGCTTAGTACCGTGTGGAGGAGTAAATTTAAAGAGGCTAACGTTCATCAGCGAGCTGCCAAAAAGATAATCTAATGTTTCGAACGCCATAAACATTTAAATATGAATAAAAAGAAAAAAAAATGATTCTTTAGGGTAGACTGGGTACGGTTGACGGTGGATGGTTAAAATATTCAGTCCTAAAGTAATATATTATTGTAAATAAATGATTATATGTACTATTAAATTTTCTAAAAGTTTCTTTTTTTTTAAAGATCCTTTAATTAAATTAATATAAAAAAAATATTGCACATAATATATATTGATATACCGAATTTCATGATTTGATGAATTTGGCGATTGATATACCGAAGTAAATGAATGTACGGTGAACTAGATATAACTGAATGATTATTTACATACATAGAATCAGTATAGTTACAACACTATGATCATAGACAACTTCTGTCAACACATGACATGTTTACATGATTGCTGAGCTGTCCAGAAAAAGACTATAGTTACTATAACATAAGTACTTCTTTAGGTAAAAAGACTTGCTTACTAACGGTAAAGGCCTTGCTTTGAATGCTTTCTAGAGATTGACAATTGCTTCCAAGAATATTCAAAAAAAGAAGTAGTTTTCCCAGTACAGTTTAGTCCCACGTTATAGACACCGAGCACAATATGATAGAAAGTAAACACACATTCATGTAGATTGTTACATAAACGAATACTCGCATGAAAAGGTGTAGTACAATAACACAGGAGGGATAATTCAATTTTTTTTTACTGTGACAGTGTAACTGCAAAGTCAATCCAAAGTAGAAAGTAATAATACTACGAGAGTGTCGCCAATTTCAATCAAAACCTCCTTTAAAAGCCATTACTCAATCAAGCTTTTAAACTGTGCAAATGACATGATTTATATCGTGGACTCTGATTTTTACTCTTTTTTGACGTCGACTTGGAAATAAGCAGACTTTAGGTCACTATTATTGGTTTTCAATCAGTTACGTATTTCAAAAAAAAAAATTCAATTTAGGCTATTTTTTAAAAAATGTCAAAATACAAGTTGTACCTTATCAATGCTTAGCTCAAAAAGTTAAGTGAGTACCTAATACTCGTTTAACTTATAATATGCGAATGTAATTATAATATCTATTGTAATAACGGAACGTTATTTGACATTTGAGTTGACATTTGTGACTTGACAACTGTTTGACAGTTGGCATCTCATCGAGACGAATAGCGAACTGCCATCATCCTTAGTTGAGACTCGTAGTAATAAAACTTAGTAATTCTGTTTAAAATTATATCATATGTATGCGAAGAGAAATTTGAAGAATAAACCACACCGAAGACCTAAACAAGTTGTTTCAATTATAAATCTACAACAATACATGGCGCAGTTGAGTGATCCAACCGGATTTTGAAGAATCTACGAATTTTGCGAGTAAGCACATTGAGGCAAGCGACGCGTATTCTAAGAAAATGTCTGAAGAAGAACAGAAAATTGGTAACATGACATGTGCGGTGGAGTATAAAATGCCGATGGCTCTTAATTTGGACAACATAGATAATTGTTATCCACAATGGCAGAAATTTAAACAAAGCTTTAAGATTTTCATGATGGCGGCCGGCTTCGAAAAATTAGCAGAAACAAGAAAAGCGGCAATTTTGTTAAACTGTATTGGACAACAAGCTCAAGAATTATATTTTAATGTTTTAAAAACTGAAGAAAAGCCGAAATTGGAGGAGGTCATAAAGCTTTTAGATGATTACTTCAAACCGAAGCAAAACGAAGTTATTAACAGCTATAATTTCAACAAGCGTTATCAAGAAGATGGTGAATCGTTTGATGCATTTTACACAATAATCAGGAAGATGGCTGAAAATTGCAATTTTGGTGAACAAAAGGAACGCATGATACGGGACAGGATTGTCATTGGGGTCAAGGAGCAAAGGATGCAGCAGAAGCTTCTTGAAGTTAAGGATCTGACGATGACCAAGGCCGTGGATATCTGTAGGTCTGCAGAGCTGTCCAGGGAATATATGAAGGCGCTGAGCAGTCCGGAGGTTCATGCAGTGCAGGCGGAGAGGTCTTTGCAGCAGCAACATGCTTCATTTAATAAAGCTAAGTATTCTTATAATAAAAATAGGTCATTTAATAATAATTTTAAAAATAGAAGGATTAGTAATAATATTCAGGATAATTTTAATAAGAACGTTTATAGATTTAAAAAATGTAATACAGATCATGGTCCTAGGCAGTGTCCAGCTTATGGCAAACTGTGTAATAAATGTAAGAAAATGAACCATTTCAGTGTAGGTTGTAGGGATGGTGAAATGAACAAAAAAGTTCATAATATTGATGAAAATATACATCAAAATTTTGTTCATGAATTATGACTAGTTTGCACCATAGATTTGCAGAATAATGAGTGGACAGAGTTATTAAGAGTGGAAAATAAGAATGTTTGTTTTAAGTGTGACACTGGTGCACAAGTAAATGTCTTGTGTTTAAGTGATTTGAAGAAAATAGTCTATGATGATAATATATGCTTTTCTGAGACTAAAACATTAATAGAGGTCTTCGGTGGTGGCAAGATAGTGCCATTAGGTAGAATAACATTAAAGGTTTATAATAACTTGAATAATGATAGTTTGATGCTTGAATTCTTAATAATAAAAGAACTAGTAAGACCCATACTTGATTTAAATTCATTAGTAAAACTTAAATTAATAAATAATGCTAATATTAATATCATTAAAACTAAACAAGAGTGTAATAACAGTAAGGAAAATATAATTAATATTAATAATAAACTTTTTCAGGGTGTTGGTGAATTTAAGAGTCCTCTGCAGTTACGCATTCAACCCGGTGTGGAACCTGTAGTGAGACCGCCACGGAGAGTGCCTAATGCACTGATGAAGCGCCTCGCTGACAAGTTGGAAGCTCTGGTGAAGCACAAAGTCATCGCGAGGGTTGAGCATCCGAAAAATTTTGTAAGCAATTTAGTTATTATTGAAAAGAAAGATGGTTCACTTAGAATTTGCCTTGATCCTAAAGATCTTAATAAAGTCTTAATTAGAGAGCATCATTTGATTCCTACTATTGATGAGATTGTGTCTAAATTAAGTAATAAGAAGTTTTTTTCAGTATTAGACCTTTCTGATGGCTTTTATAATATTAAACTAAGTGAGGACTCAAATGACCTCTGTACGTTTAACAGCCCCTTAGGTTGCTATAAATTTTTAAGAATGCCGTTCGGTTTGTCTGTGGCCCCGGAAATTTTTCAAAAATACAGCGAAATGGCTTTCGGGGACCTACCAGGTGTTATTGTCTATTGCGATGATTTATTAATATGTGGTAATACTGAACAGGAACATGATGCAATATTGAGCAAAGTTTTTAAACGAGCGTTAGAACATAATGTTAGATTTAATAAGAATAAATTTCAGTATAAATTAAAAGAAGTTAAATATTTTGGTCATATTTTCTCAGAAAAAGGTATGAAAATTGACCCGGACAGAGTAAATGCTATTATTAATATGAAGAGTCCAAGTAATAAAAAAGAATTACAAATTTTTCTCGGAATGGTAAGTTATTTAAGAAAGTTTATACCAAACATGGCCAATATCGCATCACCGTTACACCTATTATTAAAAAAAGAAGTAGATTGGATTTGGACTGAAGTTCATGAAAATGTGTATAATAATCTTAAAATAAAAATAACTGAAGCTCAAATTACCAATTGTAGTACAATGTGATGCGTCAAAGGATGGCATTGGTTGTTGTTTATTACAAAATCATAAGCCTGTTTGTTTTGCATTAAGAAGTTTAACTCAGTCAGAGCGTAATTTTTCTCAAATTGAAAAAGAGTTGTTAAGCGTAGTCTGGGCTACAAAGAAGTTCCACTACTTTATTTATGGACATAACATAACTATTATTAACGATCATAAACCATTAGAGTGCTTATTAAGAAAACATATACATGAGATACCATCACCTAGACTTCAGAGATTAAAGCTTAAGTTACTAAAATATAATTTTGAATTCAAATATTTACAAGGTAAATTCATGTATATAGCAGATTTGTTATCTCGTTCGTATCAGGAATGTAACGATGTTGATGAATCTTATATGTACGAGGTCATACATTGTGTTGGTCTAACACAGAATTTAGAATGTACAGAAGAACAAAAATCTCAATTAATTAATGAAAGTAGTAAAGATAGTGATTTGTTAGAAGTAATTAATTATACTAAGAATGGTTGGCCAAATAATAAGAATATTCCTAATAATTTACACAGTTACAGTAAGATAAGAGATGATATTTCGTATGATGGTAATTTAGTATTTTTTAAAGACAGGTTAATTGTTCCTAAGAATTTAAGAATTTCAATTTTAAAAACATTACATGAAGGACACATTGGCATGTCAAAAATGAAACAATTGGCTAGAAAACTATATTATTGGCCCCATATGGATACACATATAGAAGAATTTGTTAAAAAATGTTTCCCTTGTCAGACTTATCAGAATAATAATGTAAAAGAACCATTGTTGCCACATACAGTTCCTGGTTTACCATTTTTGAAGTTAGGAGTAGATATTATGGAGTTTAAAAGGAAAAGTTATTTAATAATTTATGATTACTATTCTAAGTGGTTAGATATTAAGTTTCTGAATAACAAAAGTGCTAGTGCAATAAATAATAGACTGATAGATTTGTTCAGTAACTTTGGTGTACCCTCGGAGATAATTTCTGATCATGTACCATTTGATTCTGCTGAATGTCGGAAATTTGCTCAGGAGTGGGGTTTTAAGTATACTTACACTAGTCCTAGATATCCACAGTCGAATGGTATGGCTGAAAGAGGTGTACAAATAGCTAAAAAAATGATGTATAAGTGTAATGAAGACAACACAGATTATAGAGTAGCTTTATTAAAATACAGAGTTTCACCGGTAGCAGGAACCAACTTTTCTCCTTGTGAACTGTTAATGAATAGGAATTTAAAAACAAAATTAATATCATCAAATTATTATTTGCGTCCTAAGTTAAACAATAAAGTAAATTTACAATTTTGCAAGCAAGAAGATAGAAATATCAAAAATTATAATAAATCGAGTCGAGTTAAAAATGACTTTGTAATAGGGCAAAAGATTTGGTTTAAGAAAGATTTGAATAATAAGTTCTGGTTAGAAGGTGAAATTGTTGGCTGTAATGGTAACAGATCTTATATTGTAAGAGACAAAAATGATGTAAATTATACTAGAACTTCTTTCTTCATTCGGCCAGCATAGATAATATGTCAATACTCATGTAATATTAACTTAGTTTTTAAAATAGGATGATGTCTTGTAAACCTAAATATGAACCACTTTCTGTATTAGGTCAGCATGGCTTTGTGTTTCACCAGGTCCACTGGTTGAATGGGTAGTTGTGTACTTGTAATAATGTAGTATACTAAAAGTAGTAACGACTAATTTGTTTTATATAAAGTAATAAAAATAGCTTGTTTGTAATAGGGTTGTAATTAAGTTTATTTTAAAAGGGGATGAGGAATTAATGTAAAATTATTTTGTTTTTAAAAGGGGATGATGTAATAACTGAACGTTATTTGACATTTGAGTTGACATTTGTGACTTGACAACTGTTTGACAGTTGGCATCTCATCGAGACGAATAGCGAACTGCCATCATCCTTAGTTGAGACTCGTAGTAATAAAACTTAGTAATTCTGTTTAAAATTATATCATATGTATGCGAAGAGAAATTTGAAGAATAAACCACACCGAAGACCTAAACAAGTTGTTTCAATTATAAATCTACAACAATACCCTTACTTTTCATCAATTTTATTTTGCACTACGCAATAGGAGCAATGAATAGGGGTAGAACTAATTATAATATGTATGAATTATTTGACCCCAAGTAAAGTATGCTTATGCGACGTCAAACTCTTACCCTGGTGTAATTTATACCTAAAAATAGAATAAAGGTTAGAAAAAGATTGTTCATATCTTGACTTCGTTGCGTTTTTGCATTTTTACTTCGAGTGACTTCAATATTACCGTCATCTTCGAGGTTTTGTGGTAAAAATACCCTCTTTATGAAATATCTCAGCTAAAGTACAATGGTCTCCTCATCTTACAGTTCTGAAGATAATAATGAATGTAATGGTTCCTTCAACAGTGAACCAGCGAGAATTATTACTTTCTCTTAAGCACCGACTTTATTACTAAGATATAATTACACTTCGATAATCGCTTCTTTCTCTCAACTTTTCATTGTTATCAGATTGTGAATTTCATTTCTGTACGTTTTAACTGGATGTGAAAAATCTTTTATTGTTTTAATACTATCTCTATGATTAAATGAGTTTGATATAGTCTCTTTAATAAAAAAATAACTATAAACAACCGACTTCTAACATAAAACTAAAAACTGTAATCTAAAGTATATTTATTAGACATTATTAAATACTAGCTGACACTCGCAAATTGGTTTATTTCACATAATGTGTATAAAACGAGTGGCATTTCTTCATCAGACTCATAGGAGTAAGTGAAACTGCCCTGTTTGCTTAATCATAAAAGAGCTTAATGATTAAGGATATTGTAAAATATACTTGTGTTGAGAGCCTCCAGGAGGCGCCTTGCTAGAGTCTAGATGGTGCATTAGGGGTTCAGTATAAAAATGTACAAGAAGGCACTAAGCTACAACAAATTTCAACAACCCAACTTTATGTGTCTTTCGCATTTATGATATACCTTTACACACGATTTGCCCTTATTGGCCCAGATTCAATTTCCGACCGCCATGAAAATAAAATATTTATATACAAAATATAGGAAGAAGTACTGGGTAAAGGGAAATACGATGTTATTTACAGCCCTTCGTAATTAGCAAAAAAAATTTTTAACTTGCGAGATTGTTACATATTTGTTAGGTTACACATTATATGGTAATACTACTTTTTTTTTTCTTTATGGCGATACTATTTTCCGCCAATGACTCAGTGTGGATTTGGAAAGTGTTTATGCGGTCCACACCTATTAGGATCAAAGTTTTGTGAGTGTACAAGGAAAAACAGAAAAAGTAGGTAACTAAGTAGCCAAAATCCAAGATTCGTGTTGAAGTACATGTAACAATAAAAAAGACAGCATTAAAGCACAAAGAATATGTTAGTAATTTAGCAGACACACACAATGTTCTACAGTTTAATGTTATTGGAGTCAATGAAATCACATACAACGTATATGTGGGGGGAATCAACATAGGTCAGGAGGGAGTTGAAGTAATTAGGACGAGGGAAATGTTCTGTAGGAAGATAATCATATAAGGATCCATTCCTTCTTACGCATTCAAAGAAGATATGGTTCGTAGTATCTTCATCTAATCCACATTCACATAAAGAATTATCCCTAATCCTTATTTTCCTTAGAAAAACGTTAGTGCAAGCATGACCTAACCGAAGACGACAGATAACCGAGGTTGACCTTTTACTGGCCTCCCTAAATTTAAAAAACCAGGGTTTAGCTGGGATATCAGTTTGTAGGGAAGCATAGTGTAACCCTTTAACTTTGCTAGATTGATTCCAAAGATTACGCCACCTTAAAAATAGACTAGATCTAGCCATAGAGGCAATGTCTTGGGAATAGGCTCGGAAATGGTCAAGTGATCCGTTAGAGATGGCAGCTTTGGCCAATGAATCAGCCATTGAATTACCAACAATTCCACTATGTCCAGGTATCCAGACCAGACATAATACTACTTTTGAACATTGACATTTAAATTGTTTATTATAGCAACAGTCAAAAAGACTAAAAAGCATTTTGAACTTCAAGTTTTTCAGCATGTCTAATTAAGGTACCTCGTGCTTATAAGAGTTATAGGTACAGTTTCCTGGGGACATTCTTCCGAGGGCATCCTGGGGTCCCCACAGTAGGTAGTAGGTAGGGAATATGTAATTTTAGTCGGTAAGAGTCCGGTATAGCATTCAAGACGAATTTTCCACATGTACAAAAAAAGAGTACCACAGTTAATATTTCAAAGAGATTGAAAGTCTGCTATATGAGTACAGACTACTTGGCAATATGAGCGTATTTTTCTCAGTAGTTACGAACGTTTAGAGTATTACCAGCTTCTATTTGCATGTCTAATTAAGGTACCTCGTGCTTATAAGAGTTTTAGGTACAGTTTCCTGGGGACATTCTTCCGAGGGCATACCGGTGTCCCCACAGTAGGTAGTAGGTAGGAGGTAGGGAATATGTGATTTTAGTCGGTAAGAGTCCGGTATAGCATTCATGACGAATTTTCCACATGTACAAAAAAAGAGTACCACAGTTAATATTTTAAAGAGATTGAAAGTCTGCTTTATGAGTACAGACTACTTGGCAATATGAGCGTATTTTTCTCAGTAGTTACGAACGTTTAGAGTATTACCAGCTTCTATTTTTTTAACGTGAAGAAAAACCTACTATGCCGGACTCCTGCCTACCAAAAACTGTATCATACCTAACAGCCTACGGTTGAGAGCCCCGGGTAAGCCCTCAGAAGGATGGCCCCTGGACTCCCAACAGACCTAGGGACATCGTTCCGAAAGCTTAAGTAAATAGTTTGGAATAGGTTACAAAAAACGCGTCACACGTCACATTAAAATAGGACTATTTGAATCTCTGTAAATTATGGCAAGAAATAATTCAGGAAAAAGCGTGAAGGGTGTCAGTGTATTAACGCTGGCTGAAAAGACTCCTAACTCGGGAGTCATTCAACGCAGTAATGTGAATTACGTGATGTCGTATCGGCACGTAGCTTGGATTGGTACCTTCTGGTTTTAAGTTCTGGGACTTTTCCCTTTGTTGTGAGTGTTATGACATAATATATGGTTTATATCGTGCTTATAAAATTACGTGGCGGGATTACTTATGATTTACGTTATGGTATCTTATGTGATTATAAACTTAAGTATTTGATTCAGTAAGAAAGAATTAGACCTTTGTTTATTGTGATCTTCCGCGTCGTAAATTTGATTCTAACCAAATAACTTTTTCTGGTAATCGAGTATAATTGGAGCCTACGTTCAGAAGAATATTTGAAATGCGAAATAAATTGATGCTAGTAATTATATTTTATGAAAATACGCAAAACATTATTCAGTGTATTTGCTTTGAAAGTCATTGCTGACATTCACAAAGTCAGAACACAGCAGCAATTGCTAAAAAGTATTGCAGCTGATTCATTACGATCACGCCAACCTCAAAACATCTCTGCAAATGTACGGTTTCATATCCATAAATAGTGCCAAATAATAAAGCTCGATGTGAAAATAAAATGCTTTTTATTGTCATAAAATACAACTCTTTCGTAATGATCGTCTATAAGTCAATTATGTGTACTGGAGTGGAAACAATAAAATGAACATATTTTGTTGGGCAACATCCAAAGCAATGTCTGGAATCGATGCCAAAATGATTCAATAGTAGCATTGGGTAATAAATTATACGTCTGGTATAGCGTTTATTACCCAATCGCATTATTAGACAATAGGTAACGTATCCAAAAATTGCATTAATAATACTGCGGACGAAAAATATTAAATCGTGTTAGAATTCGTTGATTATTTATACATTGTTTATTAAACAGATTATTAAATAAAATCAGTTGAATCTATTTTTAACCCCCGACGGAAACCCGGACGGAGTGCTATAAGTTTGACGTGTGTGTGGGTGTATGTGTGTGTGTGTGTGTAAGTCTGTCTGTGGCATCGTAGCTTCCAAACGGATGAACCGATTTTGATTCTGTTTCTTTTGTTTGAAAGATGGGTTAGGGGAGAGTGTTTTTAGCTATGTTTTATAAAAATCGGTTAAGCCATTTCAAAGTTATGAGGGGTGAAAGTGGTGATGAAAATTGAATGTGTTCAAATATACCCGTGTTGGGTATCAAATGAAAGGTCATAACTTATACATTACGATACCGTAAGTTTTATGAAAATCGGTTAAGCCATTCGAAAGATATGAGGAGTGGAATGATTTCTAATTCTTTAACTACACTCCGCGCAATTCGCATTAGCTCTGAATAATTATTGATAGACTATACGTATGTTGATATTAAAAAAGCCCTATAAAACCCCTATAAAAAGCATGAAATAAAAAATTGAATTAATAATTTAAAAAACCCCCGACTCACAAAAAAAGACCAATAAAAAACCTGTAAAAAGTAAAAAAATAACTTTTATAATATGACCTATCTACCCTAAGTATTGAACCTTTATTATTATTATAGGTAGCTATATTATTTACGTATTCATATTTTTAACTAACAGTTTGTCTCGTCAGGGACCGCTCACCTAATCAAAACCTAATCGTACGTCTGTCTCTGTTTAGGAATAGAGCGGTCCCCACGACTAGACAAACTCTTAGTTAAAAATATGAATACGTAAATAACATAGCTACTATAGTCCGAGAGCCAGTAACAGATATATATGACCAAGTTCCTCTCAAGTGATAATTAGTAAAATACATCAGAAAATCGAACCATGAAGTCTCGTGAACGTCAGCTGCGGCTCGGTGGGGGGGAGGAGCAGTTATAACCTCCCACGCTCGAAGAAAAAAAAATACATTCACTCATTTCCTCTCGGCTAAAAATTTATCAAATTATAGATAACCCAATATCTTAACAAAAAAAAAATCAGCTGGCTATAACATAGTGTATTGTACGTCAGCTGATGTCTCGATCATGGAAAAAAAATCTTCACTTTCAGTCATATCCTCTCATATAAAAATTTACCTGATGATAGCTTATATGTAACTATTGATAAATATATACGTCAGCTGGCTGTATCTCGGTGGAAAAATCGTCAGCTGATACTTTGAAGGTCGTTACGTAGAAGTTAGCCAGAAGCATTTACTGACTATTTAAATGCATCAGCTGACAAGGTTTCCCTCGACTTACTGCTAGCTGATTTTTTTTATTTATCACAGAAACATATTTAAAATCAGCTCACAAATTTTCATGTGGGAGGAAATGACGTCTCTTTAATTATTCGGCATAGCACTCCAATATGAGTGTTGAGGTGAAACAAATATTTCGTATCAATATTTTTTAAACTTATACGTGTATATTCAAATAATTTTAATTCTATTCCAATATTTAAATAATCTATTTGCTTAGTATAAAGTAACTAGTTACTTGATGAAAAAAATATTATAAAAAAATATGGAAAATTACAATAAGAATGACAATGTTATTTAATCATTTTCGTTTTCACTATGACTTGAGTCACAACCATCTCTCTCTAATTCATTGTCCGAGTCGCTGTCAGAGCTGTCTGCGGTAATATTTTCATCGTCATCATCTGTACAAAAAAAAAATTAGAATGCGTATTTTAGCATAATATCATTAATATGATAATAAAATGTTACCTTTTATAATATTATATATATATATATATATATATATATATATATATATATATATATATATATATATATATATATATATATATATATATATATATATATATATATATATATATATATGTATATATATATATGTATATAAATAATGTTTTTTGCCGCTATAATAACAAATTCTATAAAAACCAAAACTCCCATACATTTAAACGTATTTTTTGTCGGTTTTCGGTATGGAGACCTCCGCGCAATTGGCCGGTATTTTGAACTGTTTAGTTAATTTAAAAATAAATATAACAATATTTTTCATAATAATAATAAACAGAACGTAATTTATCGTAGGCGATAAAGATGAATGGCATAACGACACATCCCTTGTCAAGTGGTACTGATAGCTTTCAACGTCATACTGCCAACTGTCATACGCACCTTGTTACAGCGAGGCGACTATAGTCCCCCCTTCTTTTCTACTTCTAAACATGTTTTCCAGTGACCTCAACAAAAGGGTACCCCGAGCATGCGTACAACTAGCCCCCTTCAAGCGTACCTTAATACTGTCTATGCTATGCTAGCGTGTATTGTTTGTATCTTTAAAAATAAGAAGAATAATTAAAGAGACGTCATTTCCTCCCACATGAAAATTTGTGAGCTGATTTTAAATATGCTTCTGTGATAAATAAAAAAAATCAGCTAGCAGTAAGTCGAGGGAAACCTAGTCAGCTGATGCATTTAAATTGTCAGTAAATGCTTCTGGCTAACTTCTACGTAACGACCTTCAAAGTATCAGCTGACGATTTTTCCACCGAGATACAGCCAGCTGACGTATATATTTATCAATAGTTACATATAAGCTATCATCAGGTAAATTTTTATATGAGAGGATATGACTGAAAGTGAAGATTTTTTTTTCCATGATCGAGACATCAGCTGACGTACAATACACTATGTTATAGCCAGCTGATTTTTTTTTTGTTGAGATATTGGGTTATCTATAATTTGATAAATTTTTAGCCGAGAGGAAATGAGTGAATGTATTTTTTTTTCTTCGAGCGTGGGAGGTTATAACTGCTCCTCCCCCCCACCGTGCCGCAGCTGACTGTCATAAGGCTCCATGATACTATTGTCTGATGCGTATTGCCAATTATCTCTCGAGAAGAAATAATTAACCAAATTTTCACCTGGCTCTGGGACTACTATAATAATATTAAAGGTTCAATACTTAGGGTAGACAGGTCATATTATAAAAGTTATTTTTTTACTTTTTACAGGTCTTTTATTGGTCTTTTTTTGTGAGTCGGGGGTTTTTTAAATTTTAAATTTATTTTTTTATGAAAACAGTTTAAACTAATCATGAAACCCATAGTCCGAACAAACAGATTTTGTATTATAAAGGAAAATCCGTTGAATTGATTGATTGATTGATACAACCCACAGTCCGAAAAGTTTAAAGGCGTTTAGAATTATTATGTGATCGTCTGGTTGATTTTTAGAGCGCTGTTCTCCAAAGTATATAGAAACTGATGCCTCTTACAATTATCACGCTCGCCAGGTCTTCCAGTTCGGATTAGACCTTTTGGATTAGACCGGATGGACTGCGGGAGTTTTTAGCGTCGTACCCGTGGAGGTGGCTTTGTTTTGCCTCAGACGATCTGGATTCCTGCGCTGCAGCAGTCGCTGAGGGGATCTTGGAGGGCATGGAGTGCAACATTCCCAACCACTGAATCCCTGTAGGAGAAAAAAAGCGACCGTGGTTCAATTTGATGCTGAAAGAATCTGCCTACAGAGCCTGGACCACGGCTCGTGCAAATTCAGATCCTAACATCTCTGAGGTGAAACGCAAATTAAATGCCGCCTCGAGGGCCAGCAAAAGAGCAATTGTCAGGGCTAAATTCGATTTCGTCGGCAGAATTGGTGAGCGGCTAGCAGGGTACCCTTCAGGGAGTCGTGAATTCTGGTCACTTGCCAAAGCTGCCAAGGGAAACTTCTGTCAGTCAGGTTTACCACCATTGCTTAAACCCGACGGTAGTCTGGCCCAGAGTGCCAGGGAGAAGGCCTACCTTTTGGGTTTTCTCTTTGCCTCTAACTCGACCATGAGCGACGGGGGTGATGTGCCGCCGGACGTTCCGTGGTGTGGAACTTCCATGCCGGAAGTTAAATTTACACAGCGGGACGTCCGACGGGAACTTCGTTCTCTGGACGTTCATAAGTCGAGTGGGCCGGACGGCATACCCGCGGTAGTACTTAAGCAGTGTGGTCCAGAGTTGGGTCCGGTACTTCCACGTCTTTTCACGCTTTCATATTCCTTGCGACAAGTCCCGGCGTCGTGGAAGATCGCGTATGTGCATCTTGTGCCCAAGAAGGGTGATAAGACCGACCCGGCCAATTACAGGCCTATAGACGTCACCTCCCTATTGTCTCAGGTGATGGAGCGTGTAATTAATACACAGTTCCTGAGGTACTTTGAGGAAAACGACCTGCTCAGTGACCGGCAGTACGGTTTTCGTCACGGTCGCTCGACGGGCGATCTTCTCGTGTGCCCCACACACCGATGGGTGACGGCTATCGAGAGTAAGGGCGATTCTCTAGCAGTGAGCCTCGACATTTCTGAAGCCTTTAACTGGGTCTGGCACCGTGGTCTTCTTAAAAATGTTGCGTCCTACGGACTGACCGGGAGATTATGCGAATCGGTGTCCAGCTTTTTGGCCGGTAGGAGCAACAGGGCTGTTGTCGACGGCAGCTGTTCTGACTGCATGGCCATTAACGCTGGAGTACCGCAAGGCTCAGTGTTGTCCCCTACCCTGTTTCTGCTGCATATCAATGACATGTTGTCTATTGACGGCATTCATTGTTATGCAGACGACAGTACAGGGGACACTTGTTACACAGGCCGCCCCGGTATCTCTCTGGACGCAGTGGAAGAAAGTCGTGAACAGCTTGTGTCTGAAATCGAGCCTACTCTTACTAGAGTGTCCGATTGGGGTAGACAAAACCTTGTCCAGTTCAATCCCTCCAAGACACAGGCGTGTTTATTCACCGCTAAGAAAGCCCCAATTACTGTAGCACCAAAATTCCAGGGCACATCTCTTTCTATCTCTAAAAGTATAGGGATCCTTGGTGTTGACATCTCCAGTGACGTTCAGTTCCGCAGTCATTTGGAGGACAAGGCCAAGCTGGCGTCCAAGAAGCTCGGTGTGCTCAACAGGGCGCGGCGGTACTTTACTGCGGCGCAAACACTGCTTCTCTATAAGTCGCAAGTGAGGCCACACATGGAGTACTGCTGTCCCCTCTGGGCGAGGGCACCTGAATATCAGCTTCGTCCATTTGACTCGGTGCAGAGGCGAGCTGTGAGAGTTGTCAACGATCCTATACTGACAGGTGGTGTAGAACCTCTTAGCGACAGGAGAGACTTTGCCTCCTTATGCGTGTTCTACCGCCTGTACAATGGTATGTGCTCTGAGGAATTGTTTGACATGATGCCCACGGCTACCTTCTATCATCGCACCGCTCGCCATAGACAGGGATTCCATCCTCACACCCTACGTCCGGAGCGTTCGAGCACGGTTAGATCCGGTATGGGTTTTCTTCCGCGCACGCTTAGGTTGTGGAATGATCCTTCTACCTCGGTTTTCCCAAACGCCTACAGTATGGGGTTCTTCAAAAGGGGTCTAAAAAGGTTTTTACAGGGTCGGCAGCGCGAGTGTGGCGCCTCTGGTGTTGCAAACGTTCATAAGCTGCGGTGACCACCAGTCCTTCTGGTGGGCCGTATGCTTGTCAGCCACCTTAGTGGTATAAAAAAAAAAGTTTAGGGTGATTGAGATCCAGAGAGTATTTGAACTCATGTTGACGTTAGTTCTAGCGGAAATAGGAGTATTCTTAGAAGATTCGACATGTAAAAAATGTACCTATTCAGATTATGTCTTTTAATTTTCATAATAGTACTATTTGTTTATTCTGTGTTTTTATTTTGTTACTGATATAGTCTAAAACTTTTAACTTGAAATTAATACGCTCCTACTATAGTGTTACTAAAACAATGCATCCAACATGTACTCAACCTATATTCTCACATGTACTTCGGTTTAAACAAATGTTTTACGTTTATGTCATATTAAACGAAAGGATGTGTACCATTCCATGTAATATCAGGAACATTTCACATGTCAGAATATTTATTACATCATTCCAGTTACACATACTTACGAAAACCTGCAATTCATAAAACATTCCAGAGTAACAAACGAAAACTTGCTTTACACATTCATAATTGCGTGATGTGTAGTTCAGTAGAAATTCTGTTTTATTGAGCAAGAACAACACATTTTACCTGACTATGGCAAAATGTGGTAATAAAGTTTCTTTTTACTTTTATGCATGATATTTTTCAGCTTGACCCTTTGATCAAGTTGCACCGTTAAAGCGCTTAAAAATAAGTAATGAAATTATGTCTTTAAAGTATCTGAATATTTTAAGATGTTAGATGCTAATAGATTCATCTTAGTAATCTTGTTCATCATTTTGTTACTTACTCAGTAAAACTCTGCTCTAACGTCTGAACCAATCCGCCTGAAATTTATAATGATAGACACATAGCTGACAGTCTAGATTAAAACATAGACTACTTTCTCTGGAGTTAGTTTCTGTATATAATGAGTATGGAAACTTCACCACGTAATGAAAAGGGCAATGAAAAATAAAAAGAAAGAACCGATTATAGTTCTTCCTTAATATTTTCCCTGTCATGGCGTAGATGAGAAAAATACTTCAGTCTATATTATTTTCAAGTACTTTTTGACAAGACGAATAAAATGTATTTCAACACTAATGGTCTTTGAACTAGAATGCTGTCATGATGATTGATGGACAGATGTACGAACACAACGAAATTATAACGGCTTGTTTACTAAGAAACCCTAAAAAATACATTTTCCTTAACCCGTGTCTGAAAAAAAATCATTCGGTAACAATAAGAAAATTAATGATCATGTTTAGGTGGATATTAATATATCACTCTGGATGGACGTAAATTTATCAAGAGGAGAAGGGACGGGTTCACGGTAGTGTTTGGTTGAAATTGCTCTTAACCTCTGGTCTTCATTCATCTTGATACTTAATCAACTGGTACGTAACGAATGCTTCCAAGAGCAGTGATTTTGGAGAGAATTGCTTTACTTTTCATGCAAATTTTTTATGGCAATAAAGCATAAAAAATTAAGTTATTATGATCTTACTAAGTACAGACATTTTATTTTATTAGGGAACTAATTTTATTTAATTTTAAAGACCTTCGCATTCGTAAGTCGAGGCCGTGCGCAAAAGAAACTCGGCATCTTAAAAGTCAATATCCAGCAGTGGGCTGTAATGAATTGATTTGATTGGTTGCTTTAATATTTTGTAGTTGTAGCGGCAACAGAAATACATCAAGCTGTAAATATTTCAACGGTCTAGGTAAAACGGTTCAAGAGATACATCCTGGTGACTGACAGACAGCGGACTTTTGGTAATAGGGCCCCGTTTTAACCCTTTGGGTGCGAAACCTACAAAATTATATGGACCTTGCCACTATAATAATACTGAAATTATTATTACACAGCATGTTCCTCAAAGAGCAATTTGTACTTCCTACAACGAATATGATGTCGGCCATGTTGCATGTAATAGACCCCTGAGAGAAATGGTAGCGGAACTCAGTCATGCGTGTCGATAATAAATATAACCGCGGTAATGTCGATTTGCTCCCAAGATATTCTCCATGTAGGAATTTCGCTCTATTTGTAACGTACTGATGATACTGAAAGGTTGCATGTCTTGGGAATATTTCAATATTTAACCACTAATTAGCTCAGGTTTTAGTCGTAATTTTACGAAAGATCAGATTTGGAGTACGAGAAACGGGTTAGGGGCCTAACTCTGCTGTTTCAACTGCTTCAGAACTGAATCTGAGACTTGATTCAGAATTCAAATCTTAGATTCAGTTCTGAAGCAGTTAGAAGCAGGAAGATTATTAAAAACAATTGTTGGACATTCCCACACAACAGTATCGAGCCCAAACTAAGCTATGAGCTTGAGCCATGGGATCAAGATGACTGACAGACATAATTATACATTTATTTCTAAGTACATACATATTATACAAAGATAAATTCGGATACATAGATTTGTGGATCATATAGTGAAATATTGGGATCGACCCGGGAATCAAACCCGAGACCTCAGCGTGGCAGGCAGTTACACTACCGAATACGCCACCGAGGCAGTCATGATTCAGTCAGAGCTTTACTGAACAATTTCAGACCTCTTCCACATCTTATTCAATACTAGTCGACAGTTGCAATGGCAGGCCTTTGGAAAGCTGCGGGACATCTTTTCATCTAAAGACGTTTGTGACGACTGATGGTAGCAGAAGAACAAATATCGTGGGACCGAACGCTGTGGCGATTTTTGGTGACGGCGCTGTGAATGAGCAGAGTTTATACACAAATTCCTAAAAAAATTAAAAACAAAACATAAAATAGTATACCCATAAACAACACTCCAATTTGCTACTACTGATTTCTAGTACACAGACTACGTGCATACAATAATTTTAGTTAAAATAGTTTAACTAAAGCGGTACACAAAGCACATCGCAATGTTTGCGTTCACCACAAATCAAATACAGCGCTTAAAATAGTGCTCTTACACGAAGCACGCAGCTGGAGTGGAGGAGAGAACTCTTTCTCTCAATTTACCTAAGCATAAATTAAGGAATTTACTTGTTCAGCTCTCGTATAACGTGTATGTAAATACAGCATTAGTTAAAGCACAGGTTACTTGCGTAAGTTTTCACAATACTATAACACAAGTATGCGATCTTAATAGTCTCCAATTTGAAGTATTTCAATAGGATGGTATAATTTTCCGTACCCAGAAAAACGGGACCTTATGACTAAGTCTTCGCTGTCTGACAGTACGTCTGTCTTTCACCAGACAGTATCTCATAAACTGTGATAGCCAGACGGTTAAAATTTTCACGATAGATAAATGTTTTTGTTGCTGCTAAAACAACAACTAAGTACTAAAAGCAGAAAAAAATAGTAAGTTAAGGAGGCTCCGATAGCACTTGGACAGTATTTTATAGTTAGCACTTAAAGATGACATACACTTGCCTTATAATAAAGTAACTATAAAGTCGATGAGAGAGTGCAATAGTCCTCCTCGAGTAGACTCCCCTGATAAATTCTTTTTCATGTTTATCGTATTATAAAAGCCATCCACGAGTCCCAAGATTCAAAATTGCGTTGCACAAAAGATTTTTCACGCTAGTGAATTGGGGTTAAGATTCTATTTACAGTTTAAGGTTGGCGCCTCTGCACCACAAGCGTTCATTTGAGATCAGATATGCGAGTAACGGATTTAGAAAAAAGGCAACGCATTTTAAATGATACTAGCCACGATCTGAAAGTATTAATAGTCCTTCCAAGATCCAGATGTTCAGAGCAGCTTCGACAAAAAAATATGATAGGCACTCATTATAGCGATAAGAAAAAGACAATGCCATTTTTTAGATCTGTCAAATAACTTTCATACAACGATTGCTAGACACCTTACATTACCTCTCGATAACAAAGAATGTGTTTTTAACTAACATTACATCCATTGGTAACGTGTGAAAAGATCTCAGAATCTCGCATGTCTTTCGACAAAAAGCTGATCTTAAAAATATACTCAATATATTCTTGTTTGGTAAACCGTTCAATAGCTGGTGCTATAAATAATAGAAGAATGAAACTAAGAATAATGATGGTCCTTTGTAGTATTTGTATTTATTTATGTAAGTACACCCTGAGACGCACCATGTCCCTGGCATGTGGAGGGCGGGGATAGGCTTTCCACTGAACCATCGCCACGTATAGAGAGAAATATCTTTAGACTGTGCCATCGCGGTAACCTTGCCGTAACCGTGTCGCAGTGTAGACTAGAGGCACTGCGATGCTAGACAAGGATGCTAACTCAAAACCACTTAAATTCTTCTCCCATCTAGTCAACAAAAGAAAGCTTATTATGTATATGAAATGAACAAAAAAACAAACAATTTTACCATCTGGACGTTATAATATCACCGACAAAAAAAATAATTTCCAAGTCCGGGTTACAAATGTAATATCCGAGCTTACTGAATAATTTCAGTATCCATCAAAAAGTGACGTGTATTAGAATGTTCCAGCTGTTTCTTACTCCCGGTATTCAAAAGCTGCGTTATTGTAACGGTTTTTTCTTGGAGAGCGGACCGTAAAACGTTTCACATGTCGGGTTCACTCCTTGTGACCGCGTGCGGTGGGCGTGAGGCTAAATTGATGGGTCTCTCCATCGGCAATGTAATGGTCCTTCACAACGAACGACCTTTGGTCAGTAAGTGAAATTCACGTTTGATTAACTTTTCTCAAGAGCAGTGTTTTAGTGAAAGTGCCTGTTTGTAGAGCACAATTACTACTTTTATGCACGACGGAGGAAAATAGGGATTCAGAGATAGATTTTTTAAAAGTTAGAAAAGTTTCTTCCATGATAATTATGTACACCGACATTTTTCATTTTATTGAATAAATACTTATAAACTATTGTTGTAGTTGTAGTTGTACAGTGCAGGTCTAGTTTCGGAAGGTCTTTATTATGAGTGCTACCTAACTAGGCTCACCACTTATTATATGAAACAAAATATAACTATTATGTGGGTATAGCGTACGTCTGCCTACTTCTTTGAGAAAAAATGTCGTAAATACGTGTGAGTTCTCTATAAAAATATACTGTTTGCATGAAAATAATTAGCCTGAATAGTAAAATTGACATACATTGTAATTAACTTGGAACCAATTCTTTTTATTTTAGTGAGTTGAAAAATAGGCAAAAGTTACCTGGTTAGTTCAGGTTTTCATATAAATTAGATGATCAATATATTCTCACAGAAATAATGGACTTGTAACTTCCTTGTCTATATGACTTCTTCGAAGTATAATGTGACATAAGAAAGAATCTTAAATCAAACCTGCGTTTACTAGACAATCCATTCGAACACCATACTTTATTGTCTACTCATACAACGCATAAAAAGGTTCATCTCGAAATGCAAAATAATAAGCAGGAAATTTCCAAAGAAAAAGATTCGAAACTAGATTTTCAGTGACACAGCGTGAAATAAATAAAAATATTTTGTGCTCAAGAAATATATAAATAAGCTCCAACATAAATTTTAGAAGCGTATGAATTTGGACAAGCGTAATTATTTTTACCGAAAAGTCTTTTATTTGGTTCGTACTTAGAGCAGTTTTCATGTTTTTTAATGTCGTAAAGAGTATTTACGTGTTCGAACACTTAAATTGTTAGCTATGAATTAAAAGTCCCTCGTCGACTTTTCAATTTATTTCTGACAGATCTCTTAAGGAAAGCAAATAATGGAAGTATTTGGAGGGGATAAAGGTTGGAAGGAGAGCAGTGACGGAAATTATATCGAGCTCGAAACGATTGCGTTAGTACACCATTTGTTACTGTTTGAAATTTGAATTGAGGACATTTAATATATAAACTAGGTACTTTGATTTTTCGTTAATTCAAAATACTTGCATACAATTTAAAGTACTTACTTACACTTATTTACGATTTAGACACGTTCTTTGGTCTGAGCTATATACTGATTCGTAGAAAGTTAACATGTATAATTTACAAGAATATTAAATTTCGTAATAAAATCTTATTTGAACTATGAATTGAATTCTATAAAACTAATCAGCCGCCAAAAGAAATTTATTTTATACTTACTTTTAAACTAATTTTTAAATATGCATAGACCAAAATTATAGTTAAAATAACAATCTGATGTATTTTAATTTCTACTAAAAATGTTTGTCGCCTATCGTTGGAATTATACGGTATGAATGTACTCAGTTTTCGCCTAACACATTGACTGTATATATTTCCTTGAAAAAATTATTATAAATTATATTCCATGCCATGGCACTCACCATATTTACGGCATATCTTCATTATAAAAATCATGCTACAGATCTTTTAAAACGTGGAAGAGGAACAAACAAATACATTTTGCCATTGATATTATTGAGGATGGTTACATATTTAGATCTTATTTATAAATCACTTTTTACAGCATTAAACCTTCGCTAATGTTTCGTTGTACTTAATTAGGAATTATCTGTAAAGGCAATTATTTATTTTGGGTGTACAGAAGTGCTAGCAGTCTGTTTACAAAATTGGGATCTAATCTACGATCGCCTATATATTATTATGAAAATCTCGTTTGAATATCCATAAACCTGAAAACATTACATTGAGTTTATCTCTAGGCTTTATATTGGAGATATATTACCCAGCTTCGTATCCAATAATGTATTTCGCTTTTATGTATTTCCATCATAAATTTGAATAATTTTGTGTACTACCAATTGCTAACAATCTATGAAATATAGTAAATCGTATTATAAGGGCTGGCTATACTCTGTAGGTTATAAGGTTTTCATAGTCCTTCACGCTTTATTCACAATCCGAAGTGGAATCTGTGGTTTGCTTTCAGGTTGTCTCATACATATTTGCCTGTCTTCAGCTACCTATTTTGAAATACGAGGTTCCACTGCCGTCTACAGTCAGGAGCCTCAGGTAAGTTCTTGGAAGTTTGGTTCAGTCATTTAGGGGGTTTGGGTACTATCCCGCCTCTTTTGGGTGTTGTTTTTGAAGACTTTTCCTGCACATTTAGTTTTTGAGATGTCATTCCTTACAATCATTGTACGAGCGTTTCCCTATTATAACTCCAGCGGGCTAGGTGTAAAAAGCATTCGCAATGTAGAATTACACGACCAACACCACAATCGTTTTAAGAAAATGCTTCCTCTGAAAAAAAAAAATCTCTAGTGAAAAAAAGCAACCCTTCCCTTTCTCTCCCTTTCTGTAAGGAGCTTGACGAAACGCATTACTCGTACTAAACATTTGGTACGACGAGAGTGATTATGAGATAGACAGTCAATCGACTTTATTGTCAAAATTTGTGAGTATATCTGATTAATTACACAGATTACCAAACAGTTACCTTAAAATCGCTTTCGTGAACTACTTGTACGTCCTACGACAGACGTACCTATTTTAGGTTATTGCAAGTCAGTCATCTATAGGTACTTACTAATAAAATTATAAAAAGGAGATATTTGATTGATTGTTTGCATTGAATAGGCCGATACATTTTTTTCACTGTAGGGAGCTTCCCAACAGTGAAAGAATTTTTCTTATCAGTCAATTTCAAACACTATCCCCCGATGACATAGACTAATATTTTATTTACGTATTCCCACGGAAATGTGATCTATCCGCTGCGTGTTGTCTACTAGTAATTTATTTTCCTTCCATGCTTAAGAAGTTTTCTTCAAAATGTTTGCATTGCTTTGCTACTGAAACACTGTTTACTGACACAAAAAAAAATAAGTAATGTAACCACCGAAACCCGTTTTAGTATAGAAGGCGAGGGGAGGACGACAAAGGACTGTTCTATATAATTAATACTCAAGATTTTCATATTATATTGTACTGTAATTCAATAGCAAGGATAAGAGCTCAATTTATTTAATATCGGCTAGGCATATCTGGAGTATTCTTTACAGAATTCAACATCGATGCCGCTATTGTTCGGTTCGGATCGGACTTGAACCCGTGGCCTTTGCCCAACAAGGGCCATGCAAGTTGAGCAGAACTGTGTATTTTAACAGTGTACAAGAGATAGCGGTCAGATTTTATGAGTTATTTCTATATAAGAATATTTTAAGGCCTATGTTCTACAAAGTAAAGTACCAAGTACCTACTTGACTGTGGACATTTGGGCTTTTAGCCTTTTGGACTTTTGAACTTTTAGACTTATAGACTTTGGACTTTTGGAATTTTGGACTTTTGGACTTTTGGACTTTTGGACTTTTGGACTTTTGGACTTTTGGACTTTTGGACTTTTGGACTTTTGGACTTTTGGACTTTTATAATTTGGACTTTTGGACTTATGGACTTAAGTCCAAAAGTCCAAAGTATAAAAGTTCAATAGTTCAAAAGTACTTCTTTTGGACTTTTGTACTTTCGGACTTTTGGACTTTTGGACTTTTGGACTTTTGGACTTTTGGACTTTTGGACTTTTGGGACTTTTGGGACTTTTGGGACCTTTGGGACCTTTGGGACCTTTGGGATTTTTGGGACTTTTGGTCTTTTGTGACTTTTGGACTTTTGGAACTTTTGGGACTATTGGGACTTTTGGGACTTTTGGGACTAATCATAATAATCATAATCATAAACATTTCATAATCATAAAGATCGACTTTTGGGACTTTTGGGACTTTTGGGACTTTTGGGACTTTTGGACTTGCCAACAAAAAGCAGGATCAAAAGTTCAAAAGTCCAAAGTCCAAAGCCCAAAAGTACAAAAGTCCAAAAGTCCAAAAGGCCAAAAGTCCAAAAGTCCAAAGTACAAAATCCAAAGTCCAAAGTACAAAATCCAAAGTCCAAAGTCCAAAGTCCAAAAGTCCAAAAAACCGAAGTCCAAAAGTCCAAAAGCCCAAAAGTCCAATAGTACAAAAGTCCAAAGTTCAAAAGTCCAAAGTTCAAAAGCCCAAAGTTCAAAAGCCCAAAAGGCCAAAATTCCAAAAGTCCCAAAGGCCAAAAGCCCAAAAGTCCGCTCCACCTAACCTCACCCCACCCCACCTCACACCAATTCACCTCACCACACCCCACTTCACCTCCCCCCACCCTACACACCTCAGCCCACCCCACCTCACCCTACTTCACTTCATATACATAGGTACACGTTATGCAAACGCTAATTTAATTCAGAGGTATATAAAGCTGGACTGGGATAGATGGAATGAACAATAGCTCATCAATTGAGTAACTGCACGTGTCACTCCAGCTTTTTCGGTTAATACTTTTAAATTCTTATAGGTCTTTTCTCTTTGGAACGCATTTACCTATTTTCTATTTCTGGTTCACAGTACAATAAATCTCATCTAATTATATCTCTCGCCCTTTCTGATAATGCGCTATCATTTTGAGCACTATCAAAAATGCCTTATTTTTTGTTGCTTAAATCAATGAAAAAGTAAAAACATAGACACATTATGTACTTGGTATATCTTTCTAATTTGATTTATAACATGAATATATTGATTCAATATCGGAGAAGAATACCGGCAAGAGCTGAACGTCAAATTATGACTTTGTATATTTAACTGCCAAATTGGTCTTGAGGTCGAAATGTGCGACTGCGGATCACGAGGTCGTGGGTTCGATTGCCATTGGAGAGCAAAATTTGCGTGACAAAAGACTGTGAGGAAAAGCGCACCCAGAGTGACAGTGATTGTTTCTTCAAATACGCTAGTTTCGAAAACCTTCAAAAACCGGTCACAAGACCTTTTAGAAATACATGGAATGAAGATTTTATACTCAATACTCTAACGTGAAGTCAAACAACCATACTCACAAACTATTACATTTATAATATTGATAGGATAGTAAAACGTAGAATTAAACTTGGTGACCAATCTATCTTCGTTAACGCCTCGAACTGATCTCCGTTCACTATCAGACAATCTCACGTACGGGTTGGATCCACAATTATAGGGCTGGTATTCTACGGGTACGGTCCTTTGTAGCTGTCATTTAGTTTACGTAACATCAGTTTTGTTCTATAGTTTGGAATATAGCTAGCTTCCACTCCACATAAGATAACGTTGGACTCGCCCATGAAGGGTTCTGTAGCAGCAAGTAACATAATATAAACGTTCTTGTAGTTCGTTGTAACTTTCATTGATGTTATAACACGTTCGCAGTGGTAGTGATTTTTCTAGGCGAAAATTGCGGTTTATGACGTATTAAAAAAAACTACCTACTCGATCTCGTTCAAACCAATTTTCGTTGGTAGATTTTATAGCAATGTACATCATATATATATATATATATATATATATATATATATATATTTTTTTTATTTATTATTCTCTTAGTTTAGAAGTTAGAGGGGGCGGGGGACACATATTCTTACATTTTCGAAATGTCTTTTGCGCAATCTATTCACTTTAGAAAAAAATGATGTAAGAAACCTCAATAGCATTTTTGAAGACCTTACGTAAATATTCACGGACATCACACGTTTACAGAATACATCTACTTACCAAGTTTCAACAGCATAGGCCTTATAGTATCGGAAAAAATGTGGCTGTGACATACGGACGGACAGAGAGACATGACGAATCTATAAGGGTTCCGTTTTTGCCATTTGGCTACGGAAACCTAAATAACCGGCCAAGTGCGAGTCGGACTCCCGCACGGAGGGTTCCATACCATGAAACAACAAAAAGTCGTACCTATTTGTTGCATGGGAGCCCCCCTTTTTTCTTTTTATTTAACGAGATGGAAAATCCTTAATGGATGATATTAAGACTCCTACCTACTAAAAAACCCCACGTAACGGCCTACAGCCTACGGTTGGGAGCCCCGGGTAAGCTCTCGAAAGGATGTCCCAGTAAAGGTCCATTTTGTTTTAATTATTATTTTTTTATGAAAATACACTGCTCGATATTCTGTGAGTATTTCAAGCGTCTACTGGTTGCCCTCATTACCTATTAACACAGAGCAACGCGCGCCTTAGTCAGTTCGCGTTGCTCTATAGTGTTATACAACGCGCGTCTTTAGACAGTTCGCTTTGCTCTACTATAGTGTAATACAACGCGCGTCTTTAGACAGTTCGCGTTGCTCTATAGTGTTATACAACGCGCGTCTTTAGACAGTTCGCGTTGCTCTATAGTGTTAACTATCCTTGTATAGATCCTCTACGGTAGGTACAGTATATATTTCAAAAAGAGTTTGTGAACTCTATGTTTAATTTCTTTTTCAGAATATTGATGACATTTGAATGATGACATTATAAACACGATATCTACGTCTACAACATAAATTGTGTGTTTGTACGTAAATTGTTTATACCGGAGAAAAATCTAAAATATGGACTATTTGTTTACTATTTCCTATGAAATAGCTATCTTTGAAATATTACACCTACTTAAAGTGATCTGCTAAAAGTGTTGTTCACTTTTTATAGAAAATATATTTACGATGAAAGACGAAAAATAAGTTAGTATGTGACCCGTATAATGTTCAATCATGGCGACACGAAATTAATTTCATTGAGCAACATTTGATTGTGCTATACCTCCTAAAGTATTCATTTAATTTTCATGGTGTTAAGGGAATGAATGATCTTGATGAAATGTTCAAATTAACTAACGTATTTAAATTGAGAAGGATACCTTATTACCGAATATATAAGACAAAATCGCTAAAAAAACACGTTTGTTGTATGGAAGCCCCCCTTAAATATTATTATGTTTTTGTTTTTAGTATTTGTTGTTATAGCGGCAACAAAAACACATAATCTGTGAAAATTTCAACTCTCTAGCTATCACCGTTCATGAGATACAGCCCCCTGACGGACAGACAGACAGACAGACAGACGGACAGCGAAGTCTCATGAATAGGGTCCCGTTCTTTGGTACGGGGGTACCCTTTGGGTACGGAACCCTAAAAAGAGCCTACATTTATTAGATTTTCAGGTGACAAGATTATGCCGTATCAAAATATGCCCCAAACTTTAAGATGAATGCATTTATATAAAATGTCAGCCCCAAACTTTGAGATGAATGCATTTTATGATTTCAATTCTTATCGACGTGAAAGAAAAAAATATGCCAATTATGAAGAAAACAAACACCATTAACTTAGTTTTCTTCGATTTTGAATAATGAATTTTAACTTATTACAACTAAAATATGCTATTTAATACTATACTATACTATACTATCTTCACGCCAAATCCCTTGCGGGGTAGGCAGAAAGAACCGAGCGCCACACGGCACGGTCCATACACACCTCACTCGCCTCTTCAACTTTCATTTTTCTTTTCATGCATGCACGTCGGTTCCTACGGCTCTTGACACCACCCTCCACTAACACATGATTAATTTGGTCGTGGTAGGTGTGTCGTGGCCTTCCCCGAATCCTACGTCCATCCACTTTCGCGTTGTATATCTGTTTTGTCATTCTTTCATCTCCCATTCGTTCCACATGCCCGAACCATCGTAGCATGCCCTTCCTTACTTTAACACCGACACTCTCTTTCAGACCAACTCTCTTTCTTACATCTTCATTCCGAACGCGATCTGCGAGCGTTACTCCGCAGATTTTGCGTAGCGCGCGCATCTCGACCGCGTTTATTCTACTTTCATGCGTTTCCTGCCATACCCAACTCTCGCTTCCATACGTTAGCGTAGGTATCAGCACCGCATTGTGTACTGCGAGCTGGGCCTTTTGACTTAAGGCCTTGGTACCTAAAAGTTTGCCTAACGCTCCATTCACACTATTTCCCGCAGTTACCCTCTTTTCTACATCAGCGGTGTACCGTCCATCCCTGCTAAATGCACATCCAAGATATACAAACTCATCCACCTGTTCCAGCACTACATCATTTACAGTTATCCTGGCATTCGTTCTGTCCTCTTCTCTTTCGAATACCATCACTTTCGTTTTAGTCGCGTTCAAATGTAAGCCTCTCATTAGACAATCATCTTTCATCGTTGTGACTAGTGACTGTAGTTCTGATGGCGATTCGGCTATGAGCACGGCATCATCTGCATACAGCAAACAGTTCACAAGTAAGTCACCCATTCGCAATCCAACATTCATCGATCTAACTCTCTTAAGACAATCGTCCAGGTACAGGACAAACAGCAGAGCCGACAGCACGCAACCCTGTCTGACGCCAATGTTGACGTCAAACCAGGGAGACAGGCTGCCGCCCACCCGCACACATGCCGTACATCCCACATATGTAGACTGCACAGCACGAAGCAGCGCACCATCAATCCCGTATCCTGGCAATATATCCCAGAGATCCTTCCGTACAACTCTGTCAAATGCTTTCTCCATGTCCACAAAACCGCAGAAAACCTTCCGGCCTACAGCCAGCTGCTTCTCTACAATGTTGCGGAGCGAGAAAACTTGGTCCATACATCCCCTTCCATTTCGGAAACCACCCTGCGCCTCCCACAGTAATCCGTCAGATTCCACCCTCATTCTCCTTTCAATAATTTTGCCATACACTTTAGCTGCTATACTGATCAAACTGATGGCCCTATAGTTGGCGCACTCCATACGTGAGCCCTTGCCTTTATACAAGGGCACGACGATAGCACGCCTCCAGTCCATTGGGACCCTTCCAGTCTTCCAGCATAGATTGCTCAATGACCAGAAGGCGTCCCGGACGCAAGGACCACCTAATTTGATCATTTCAGCAGATATCCTATCAATTCCCGCAGACTTTCCATTTTTCAAGCTTCGTATCGACCATTCAATCTCTTCCAAAGTAATATCTCCGCTTGATGCTTGCACCGCAAGATCAGTTATCGCCTCCCTCGCAGTGCCCGCATCCGGGAGATATTCATACATTTCTCCAAAGTACTCATTCCACCGCTCTAACACCTCTAAGGGGTCCGCAAGAATGTCCCCAGCTTTACTCTTTATCTTATCCATTCTGGAAACTGACGAACAGCTCCGAGACTTCTTGACCTCCCTCCAAAAGAGTTTGGTATTCGTCTCGAAGTTCCTCGTCAGCTTCTCTTCCGCAATCATATTTATCCTTTCACGCTTCTCTTTCACTAAAGCTTTGGCTTCATTCTTGCAGAGGCGGTAAATTTCTTTCTTCGTGTCTTTCATACTGTCATTCAGTTGCAAAGATGAGACATAATCCAACCACGCTTTCTTCTTTCTTGCTACGCAGGATTGAACTTCTGCATCCCACCAGGCATCACCTTTCGAATGTTCATGTCTCTTTGCACTCCCACATGCTTCTTTTGCACTATCCACTATACTTTCTTTCATAATATTCCAGCATTCATCCACATCTAAGTCGGAAAGGCTCGCGTTTGCAAGCCTTTCACTGACTAAGCCAACATACATACTCCTTACGCTTTCATCTTCCAGTTTTTCACTCTTTATCCTTTCATAGTCTCCGAAAGGGACACGCACTCGCCAGTGCCTCCACTTCTTGAAAAGACCAACAAACCGGCTTACCACCAGGTAGTGATCAGTTTCAAGAGTGGGGCCTCTGTAGGCTCTTGTATCCCTTATAGCCTGTCGAAGACGATTGTCTATCAAAATCAAATCAATCACACTTTTTTCTTCCTTCCGTCTCCATGTATACGTGTGGATATCTTTGTGACGGAATAAACTGTTCGCCACAAGGAGGTCTCGTTCCAAGCATACGTCTAAGATTGACTTACCAGCATCATTCGATCTCTTATCTCCATACGGACCAAGGACAGCATCGAAGCCATCTCGCTTGGTCCCCACCCATCCATTCAAATCACCACACATGATCAACTTTTCATTCCCGTCAGCCAAATCGAGGACGTCCCTAACGGATTCCCAGAACTCCGCGAGCACTTGGGGATTAGCCGAGCTGACGGGAGCATAGGCTGCGACCAAAAAAACTCTCGTGATCCCCAGTTTTATACGTACCCACAGGAGTCTTGGGCCTACCAATCCATAATCTTTCACTCCAGAGGCCAAACGGGAGGAGAGCAAGACACCCACTCCCTTACTGGCATGATCCTCTTGGTCCACTCCGGACCACAAAGCAATTATTCCGCCAGGAAGATCGTCGATGCCGCTCCCCTTCCGCTTAGTCTCTGTGACACACAATACATCCAGGCATCGCTCTTTCATTACATCCATCAATTCATTCATCTTACCTTCCATACCACCACGCACATTCCACGTGCCTATCCGGCACTCGGCTCCTCGCATCCCGCCAGAGTTGGCGCTGCGTGAAGGGTGGCGGCCCCCTTCGCCGCGTGCGCATGCAGTCGTACCGACGGGGGCATACCGGTACGCGTCGCCTTGGGGGGACGCCCTAGCCCTGTCGGCACTCATCGGTAGTGTTTTGTTTCGCGTTTTCGCTTTCGCCGCTACTTACGGGGAGGGCCCGAGCACAGGTATCGCTCTTCGTGAAGGCACACTACATCCCCCCCAACTATTTAATACTGTAACTTAAAAGACGCGTGTTTTGTATGGTCAAGATCGTTAGCCCCATCAACGGTCTTAATGGATAAATATCATATTAAAGATTATTATATAATGCCTTCAGTGTAAATGAATGACCATGACTTAATGCCATTTTCCTCACTATAGGTCTACTTACCCAGATTCATAAAACATCATTCTACTTTAACCTTTCCGCGTTGATACAAATTTAGTATCAATCATTCAAATCGATCAAATCATGGCACTCCACTGCTGGACCTAGGACTCTCTCAATTTACGCCACAATACATGGTCCTGCGCTTTGGATTATAGTGCAGCGCCATTTAAAAGACACTTATAGCTGGACACACACAGGTCAAAAGCACTCGAAGCCAGCGGGCTTGCATAAAAGGTTTAATGAATGTAGAGGAAGCTAGTGAAGTATGTAAGGACAGAAGCAAATGGCAGTATGCAGATTCATGCACATGAGTATATGTGTGATGTATGTACGTATAACTGGAATTAATACACTAGCACTTAAACATAGAGTGCAGATTAAAGATCTTCAAAATAGAAACTTAAAAAAGATATCTTAGTAACAAATTGAAACTGCCGTTGAGAGAGATATTTTTATTATCTTTGACTTGCTCATTGTATCAAAACATTTTCAGACAAGTGTCGTACATAATAAAGTTATGAATAATGGGATTCTTATAATAAGGGTAACAAAGAAAGCCTTGTAAAAATTTCATCAAGTAAAGTTCATAAATTAAATCTAAAACAATTTAAATTTATTTATTTACATAAAAAAATAGCCTTAAATATAAGCAGTTACATGTTATGATTAGAAATGTAAACAGAATTGAGCTTTATCTCAATAAAAAAATCAATGGTCTCTGTGAAGTGTCCGATGTCATTACAACTTGCAATCACTGCAGTTTCTATTTTAGAAGTTAGCGAGAAACTATTGTTTTTTTCTTTTGATGCGAAAGGTGCAGAACCGTGTATTGTGGCGTAAACTGGGAGAAGCCTGTGTCTAGCAGTGGACTGCTTTAAGCTCATTTGGTTGATTGATTGAGAAACTTTTTTACAATCTAGATTGCTTTTTTTCTAGCGAGTTCATTCAAATTAAATTATATTTTTTATTATGCTTACATATATTCATAATATTTTAACCCTCTTTTCGTCATCTTAAATGACTTGGAAATGCAGTACCTAAAGTTAACTTATTTCGACGGCGACGTCTAGTTTGTCATAGCAACGGTTACAATAAGGAATCTATCTAAAATTGGCCTTGACATGATAAACATATAATGTGCAGGATTAAGGTTATTTTACAGTCAATGCCTGTCCATTTCAACACAGAAGTGGGCTCATGACAACTTATACGTGGGAGGAAAACAAATCATGAAATGCGGGCGTAAAATATACCTGTGCTTATTCCTTCAGGGATAAAGTCGTGACTTTTATATATTTATGATTCATCGAAAACTGAATTAGGTTTTAGAATGACGGAGCGATCATTGTCTGTTCAATATAAATATAGGTATGTATGTATTGTATGTATCCATTATTTTATAGGGCGGTCAGCTTTATTACTATGATCGCAACGTTGCTAATGTAATCAATCCCGAAGGATTGGGTTTTACATTTGCTATTTATGGGAAATCGAACACATGGTTTACAATAAGGGCATTCCCATATTCAAAGGGGTTTCGTTACCATGTCCACAAAACTTTACTTAAGTGACACAGATTATTGTGTCTCCTGTAAGGAGCTTTTAAGTTTATAACATTTTAATATTATCTTTTTATAAGAAACTAGAGGACGTCACGCGGTTTCACCCGCGTAGTTCCCGTTCCGTTATACAATATTTTTTCTTCCATAAGAACCTTCTCCTGACAGTACCTTACACAACAAAAAAAGAGTTAGTGAAATCGGTCCACCCGTTCTGAAGTTATGCGCTTACCAACACATTTTGCGATTCATTTTTATTTATAAGACTAGCTGATGCCCGCGGCTCCGCCCGCGTGGAATGTTATTCCCGGTTCCCGGTCACTTAGGGGTATGAAAAATAGATGTTGGCCGATTCTCAGACCTACTCAATATGCTAACAAAATTTCATGAGAATCGGTCAAGCCGTTTCGGAGGAGTACGGAAACGAAAACTGTGACACGAGAATTTTATATACCTACTAGCAGACCCGCGCAACTTCGTTTGCGCCACATAAGAGAGAGTATTACCTGTTCCCGTCGCATTTACTCCCGTCGCGTTGCGTTTACTCCCGTAGCGTCTCGTCGTTAATTTTAAATATACGTTATGTATGTTCCTAACTATGAATATTTACGCAGCACACGCAACGAAGCTCTCAAAAGGAATAACTTTCCCTCGTTTTTGAAACATTTACTATTACTGCTCCGCTCCTATTCGTTGTAGCGTGATACTATATAGCCTATGACACTCCACAATGACGTAGCTTTCTATTGCCGAAAGAATTTTTATAATCGGTTCAGTAGATCCCGAGATTACCCCTTACAATTTAACAAACACACAAACTTTACTTCTTTATGATATTAGTATAGATAAGATTTATTTGCTAATAGCACACAACAGAGAGTTATTTAAAAGATATGATTTAGTTTGGTCACATGAAAAGTTTTGTCACAAAAATGATTCTAAAATAAAATGGAAAAACAGATAATAGCTTTTCTTTATAACACTAGAGTGGCAGACAAGCATACGGCCCCACCAGATGTACTACAACCAGTAGTAATTGCATAACATGTCAGTATGGATTCCGTATCGAGATTCCTTTACGCTGGATGATTTACGACCTTTGCTATCGTTTCCTTAGATATTTATTTATTAGGTACCATCATAAGCTTCTGTTTGGTCTGGTTATCAGCAAGTGCGAATGTCGCTTATTCCTCGGTTCAAAATCGATACAGATTCCATGTTTTTTTGTAAAGCTTGTAGCATTTGTTTTCTGTAGGTGCAGCAATATCTGGTTGTGGGTTTGACAATGATCATTGAGCGTGTGAGGGCGCCCTAATGAATTCATAGTTTTTGTCTCTGGCAACTTTAGTTGTCTTTGTTAGGGAAGTGACGCAGAGTCTATGGTGATTTGTTGGACCTGATACAAGGAGATTACGCTTGCAAACAGGTTTTTAGATAGGATTCTAGACTATTCCACGTTAGAGAGGGTATATAAAGCCCTGCTTTGAAGTTCCAAGTTTCTTTACCATCTTCTCAGCACCTGTAAAGTCTTAGACATAACTTTGAGCTCTTTAAGAACTTTGAGGTTATTTTAATCCAGTGAAGAATTTCACTCAGGCACTGTACAAACCTAAGGATTTGCTGAGGAATATAGGCTAGGTTCTACCTTCCTCAGAAAGAATAAGTTTCTGTTCTAACTTATACCCAGGAAACTTGTAAGTTTTACTTTATTGTTTGCAAAGCGGTTCGAGCTTCGTCTGTCGCGCTGTCAGTAACTTAATGCGTCGTTTTCTTTCACGAACAGGGTTTTTTAGTTGGGCTAGAGTGACCAGTCGTGGATGTTCGGTGCCACACCCACAAGTACGTGGACTGCAGGTGGTACGAAGGCGTGGTAGAGTGGACTGCACAAGCTTTGTATTTGAGAGGAACCTGCCATTATCACCTGGCAGTAACAACATCCGGAGTCGCTCTCAGCGCACACCGCAGGCGAGTACCCCGTCTGTGATATGTCTGTCTATTAGTGAATAACTTCTCTCTGTCTCTGTAGTGTACTGTATACTTTGGCTGTTTTCGTCAGAGCCCTAGCCTACCCTTGCACACACACTAGAAACTCTGAAATAAGGCACCCTGGGAAAGAGTTCTCTGCATAGCTTCCTCGCACTAGTTGGTGAGTAACATACTGAGCAATAAAGTGGTAACAAGCTACAAATATTATTAATAATAAATTTTATTTTCTCTTTCACAAAGGTTTGGAAATGTAGTTAGCTGCAAAACAGGATGCAGCATTAATATTTTGCGGCCAAACTCAGACAGTTACTGTTACGAAAAAACAACTTAGATGCAACTTCAAAAACGAGTGTTTCCGATACTGCGAACGAAAGTAACAGCCACGAACATGATATCATGATGAGACAATAACTTGCATTTTTCTTTTGTTGAATGAAGCTTTTTTGTTTGGCATCCAGTGATCTTGGCTCTTATAATACTAACAGCAGCATTTAAGGGCTCTGCACCAATTTTCAGGAGTGAAAATTACTATTGTAGTGTGTAAATGCGGTGTCGTACATAGCCACTTCCTAATTTCAAGTGATTTAAGGGATAAATGGGGATAGTTATAATCTTGAAAGAGGAATTTGTAAGTAAATTGAGCGAAAAATTTTGTAAATTTAGAGGAAATATGTGAGATTGAAGAATTATGGAAGCCGATTAAGGAAAGTCTCGTAAAAGTTGCAGTGGAAGTATGTGGGATAAGCAAAAGGAGACAAGGATGTCAGGTAAAGAGTATGTGTGCTGAAGTTTTAAAAGTTTTGTCTGATAAGAAGCAAGCATGGTTGAACTGGTTGGCTACAATGTCCAACCAAAGAATGCAGAAGGCAACGGATGAGGATGTAAAAATGGCAAAGGATAAGTATAAAAGGTATAAGCGTGTTGTGAAAGAAGTCATAAAAAGTAAGAAAGAGAATGATGAGGATGAATTTCATAACAGGTTATCTGATGACTTCCAACAAAACATAAAATTCTTTTGGAAGTCTATAAGAAAAATGAGGACTGAAAAGACAACCTCACAATTTAAGCAAATCAGAAACCGTAATGGCAGTCTTGTGATAGGAGAGGAATGTGTGTTAAAAACGTGGAAGGAATATTTTGAAAGTTTATTTGAAAAAGAGGATATGCAAAGAGAGACTCATGTTTCGGAAATGAATGAACTTGAGAATGAAAGCCACTTAAGTATGGAAGAAATTGTGGAAGCGTTGAATAGTATGAAATTAGGAAAGGCTGCTGGGATTGATAGAATTTCTGTCGAGATGCTGAAAGCGGGTCGCGGCGTGGTAGCTTGCCAGCTGTACCGCCTTTTTAATCTTTGCTGGCGAAATGGCAGAGTACCAGAAGAATGGTGCAAATCTGTCATAGTGCCGCTGTACTAAGGTAAAGGGTCACAGCAAGAGTGCAAAAACTACCGCGGCATAAGCTTGCTCAGTGTCGTAGGCAAATTGTATGTGAAAGTTTTGATTAAAAGAGTGATGAATGAAACTGAAGGAAAAATGTGGGATGTACAAGCAGGATTTATGAAAGGAAGAGGATGCACGGATCAGGTCTTTTCATTAAGATGCCTAGTTGAAAAGTTTTTGGCAAAACGTCAAAAAGTCTATTGCATCTTCGTGGACTTGGAAAAGGCCTATGACAGAGTGGTGAGGAATGAACTGTGGTCAACACTGTCCATATATGGAGTGAACAGCAACTTAATACGAGGCTTGAAATCTCTATACGAGGGCTCCAGTGCTTGTGTTAGGATCAATGGAGCTTGCACAGACTTTTTTCCCATCGAAAAAGGTGTGATACAAGGCTGTGTAGCGTCACCATGGCTGTTCAACCTATACATGGACAGTTGCTAGAAAGAACTACAAGAGTGCGCGTATGGATTAAAAATGAATGAGCTAACCGTCAAATGCCTCCTATAAACTGATGATCAGGTAATACTGGCATCATCGGCGAAGGAGTTGCAGTTGACGGTTAATATAATGAACGATGCGCTTAAAAGTAGAAGAATGAATGTTAATGTAAGTAAGACAAAAGTAATGGCTTTTGAAAGAGAGAAATGTATGACTGATTGCTCGATATTGATCGAAGGAAAGAGCGTGGAACAGGTGAAAGAATTTTTATATTTGGGTTCAAAATTTGCAAGAGATGGAAAGTGTGACAATGATATTGAAAGAAGAGTTTTGGCAGGAAATCAAGTGAATGGAGCCATTCACACCTTTATGAGCAGTCAGAACGTGTCTAAAAAGGCAAGGATGGCTGTACATAGAGGAGTGCTTGTCCCTACACTTACGCATGGTAGTGAAAGTTGGGTGTGGCAGGAGAAGCATAAAAGTAAAATTAATGCAGTGGAAATGAGAAGTTTACGAAGTATAGCTGGAGTGACATTGAGGGATTGTTTGCCAGAATCGTAGCAAGTGGAAAGTCATAGTCTCTGCCTACCCCGTTGGGAGACAGGCTTGATGTTATGTATGTATGTATGTAGTTATAATCTTTAAAAATCCCCAATGCTAATTAAATAAGGAAGAAAATTGACTTCCTGAAACTACATTAAAGTAAGTAACATCTGTTACGCATGGGTATTACAAATGGGATATAAAAGAAATATAATAACTCGAGCTTTTATTAGAAGCTATAATTTAACATGTGCACAAAAATATAAGCTTTAGCACCGCGCGGGTTGACATAATTCATAAACATCTGTGGAGGCAATAAAGCTTTAACGATGGTACACTTTCCATATGCCTTTCTAAACGACATAATTTATATACGATTTAGAACAATAAAAAGATTTTTATAAACTGGCCTTGAAGGCTTTCCATATTGAAAACGACCTTATCCATACATATTAACGCGTGTCGCAGGTGTCCTTCAGACAAAGAAAGGTAGTCTTTTACATAACTTATTTTAGTTATAATTAATGAAAACTCCAACTTCTAAAAAAATCGAAGAAAATCATATGATATCTCCACTTCAAGGGTCCCCCAAGCCATTTAGGAGTAATAGTAGTGCGAACAAACGTAAGTACGCAAATACCACCACGCAAATTTTTAGCATTCCACAGAAGTGCAGTTATGTATGTCCATTTCTTGACCATTATACAGGTGAATTTTTCAAAAGGGATTAGATGGCCAAATCCGAAACTATAAGGAATAGCGAAAAATGCTCAAAGGAGTCACGAGCCCGATTTTGATAAAACTTAAAACCTCATCATTAAATTTTTTAAAAACCAATAATTCTAGCTGGGAATCGAACCCATTTATTTTGAAAAAAAAAAACACACCCTTTATTATTACATAATACGATAGTGTTGCTATTAAGGAACTTATTCTGGGAAGTAATGGCATACGGCAATCTAAAGTAAAGTGATCATTTTTAACAAAATACAATTTATTTTTCTTACGTTGACTGATAAATTGTTCAAAATGTAGACCATTGTTTTCAATACATAGCTGGATTCGAGATCTTAAGGATCGAACTGCATTCAATATTATTGATTCCGTTTAGAATATTCTCCAAAGAATCATTCTGAGCATGATTTAAAACACGGAATAGTTACGATCTATTCTGGGATTTCGACCGAAACAAATTATGATACAAAATTTGCCTCTTCATGCCTAAAATGACTGCCTCTGTGGCGCAGTCGGTAGTGATACCGCCTGCGGCGCTGGAGGTCGTGGGTTCGATTCCCACCGGTGACAAATATTTGTGTGACCCATAAATGTTTGTCTCAAGAGTCTGGGTGTTTCTATGTATAATATGTATGTATTTAAAAGTATATAAGTATTATATGCGTGGTCTGATACCCCTAACACAAGCAGGTTATTCCTAGCTTACTTTGGGATCAGATAGCGTTGTGTGAGATGTCCCTGAATATTTATTATTTATTTATTTATATTTAGGTACCTGAAATTTGAATTTTATTAAGATTCCAAACTTTCCTTAAATTTGCCGTATATCATTACTTCGCAGAATTTAATCCTTATCAGCGACACTGTCGTATGGTGATTACACCATACGACAGTGTCGCTGATAAGGATTAACCAAAAACCAATAATCCTAGCTGGGAATCGAACCCATTGATTTAAAAAAAATAACGCCCATTATTATTAAATAATGGGCGTTGTTAAAAAAAAATAACGCCCATTATTATTAAATAATGGGCGTTATTTTTTTTTAAATCAATGGGTTCGATTCCCAGCTAGGATTATTGGTTTTTCAAAAATATAATGATGAGGTTTTAAGTTTTATTAAAATCGGGCTCCTGACTCCTTTGAGCATTTTTAGCTATTCCTTATAGATTCGGATTTGGCCACTGGTGACGACGTGCTCTGGGTTCTTGCAGGTGGTGGCAAGAGAAACAGCTGGTTTCTTGGTGAACTTTATAATAACGGTTGATTGTACAAAATCACAGACGTATAGGTAGGTAGATATAGGTGCGCGTGTTGAGGTGACGGTGTTTTTTGACGTAGTGACTGACGGCCGCACAGCTGTTGCTCGGTGAGCGGGGCGCGTGGACCCCCCGCGTCTTGGATGCCCCTGCGTCGTCCTGCTGGCGACGATATGTCTCCGACATGCTCCCGGGGTTGAAGACTTGTCTTCAAATTCAGTGTGTGACTGGAAGGAGACAGATAGTATTATAAGCGCGTCGAACGATACCTGTCTTAGTCTTGATATCGGCGACTCTAGCTATTCCGTCTCTCCCGGGTATGAGACGAACAATGCGCCCCATTGGCCACATGAGAGGCGGCGTGTTTGGCTGCTTCAGGACCACCATAGATCCCTCTTCAAGGGTTCCTTCGGAGTGCGCCCACTTGGTCCTCTGTTGGAGGTAAAATATGTATTCGTTAGAAAACCTTTTCCAAAATTGTTGTTTTAGGTGTTCTATGCGCTCGAATCGCTTTAGGTTGGCAATGTTCTGGCTGGTTACTTCTGGATGAGGCAAAGCAGTGAGAGACCTTCCAATTAGGAAATGGGCAGGAGTTAAAGGGTAAAGGTCAGATGGATCTGTGGATAAGGGTGTAAGAGGACGAGAGTTTAATATGGCTTCAACCTGTATCAAACACGTAGCCATCTCTTCGAAGGTAAGATGTGTAAGACCTAGTATACGTCGCAAATGTCCTTTAACGCTACGTACTAAACTTTCCCATATCCCACCGAACATAGGAGAATAACTTGGAATGAAAGAGAAATTAATACCTGACTCTGCCATTTCGGATGAGTAGTCCTGCTTTAAAATGTCAGCCAGCGCGTTACATGTTCCTACGAAATTAGTACCATTGTCAGAGTAGATGGTTTTCGGTTTACCTCGACGAGCAATAAATCTGTTAAGTGCTGCAATAAAAGCTTCCTTGGTAAGATCCGAGACAAGCTCCAAATGAACTGCCCGTGTGGCTAGACAAACGAATACACAGATATAGGATTTAATGAGTCGGCATCCTCTACCTTTACGATCGGCTATCAGAATTGGTCCGGCGTAATCCGTGCCTGTCTCGAGGAAAGGAAACTCTAACTGAACCCGTTCCTTTGGCAGATTACCCATCATAGGTTGAACGGTTTGACCCTTGATACGTTGACATTTGACGCATTTATGTACTGTGGATTTTGCAAGGTTCCTGCCACCCAAAGGCCAGTAGTTATGTCGTAATGACGACAATAATAACTGTGGTCCAGCATGAAATAATCTTAAGTGGTAGGTATTGAATAGCAACTTAGTAATATGATGCTGACTACATATAAGAATCGGATGCTTTACATTGTAATCATAGTATGAGTTGTCCAGTCTTCCTCCTACACGTATGATTCCTGATTTGATGAATGGTGATAAAGAAATAAGACGGTTTTTCTTGGGAAGAGATTTTCCCGATGAGAGCAGATCATACTCCATGGGAAACATTTCCCTCTGACATGTTTGAATAATAAAGTCAGCACTGTACGACAATTCTGAACTTGTTAGAGTTGAGCCTAGACTTAAATTATTATTACGAGCCTTATTTACAAATCTAAATAAATATGCTATAGTACGTTGTAATTTAGTGTAATTAGATGAATTGTTGATTAAATTCAAAATTAATTGATTATATTTGATTTCATTGGACTGAGTAATTGTGTTTGTATGAAATGATGCATTGTATTGTGTGTGTGATCTCAATAGCTCCGGTAGTGGAACATTGCTGTCTGATTTAGGTGTAGACGGCCACTGAGAGGCATCAAGAGACAGATAGGAAGGACCTGACCACCACAAGGAACATTGACCTATGAGGTCAGCGCTAAGACCACGTGAGATCAGATCAGCTGGGTTCTCTTTTGAGGGCACGTAGCGCCATGTGTGATCACCAAAACCTTCCCGGATCTCGGAAACGCGATGCCTGACAAAAGGCTGAAGAGAAGCCGGGGACGATGACAGCCATCCCAGAACTATCATTGAGTCGCACCAAAAGATACAACTATCAGGTTTTATTGTTAGGGATTCCAGAACTTTCGTACATAGTCTTGTACCGAGTAAAGCTCCGCAAAGCTCCAACCTTGGGATAGTAGTAGCCTTAACCGGCGCGATCTTGCTCTTGGAGGTAAGTAGACTTACATGAATGGAGCCATCGCCTGCCACGGCGCGAATGTAAATGCAAGCGCCGTAACACCGTTCGGAAGCGTCGCTAAAAATGTGTAAAGCTATAGATGAAGGATTGTCACATACAACCCACCGTGGGATACTAAGTGTGTTCAGATGAGGCCAAGTTTCAGTAAGCTTTAGCCAAAGCTTTTTAACCTCTGCCGGCACCTCTCCATCCCAAGAACACCCATCAATCCACAGCCTTTGGAGGATTAGCTTGGCCTCCATGATGGTTGGTGAAACTAGTCCTAGGGGATCAAAGATCTGTGCAATTATAGACAGTATGTGACGTTTTGTAATGATAGTGTTTGTGTGTAATGGTGAATTTATTGAAAAAGTGAGTGTGTCTGTGTTACACCGCCAATTGAGACCGAGAGTTTTACTAGGTTCGTCAATGCTTAAACTCACTGTGTTAGAAGAAGTTGTAGTCTGAGTTGTCACTGAATTTAGAATTTCGTGGCTATTAGACTGCCACTTCCGTAGAGTCAACTGTGCTGACCCCAAAGTTTTGATGATGTCTCTGCCTAGGGTGATAGTGGAATCGATGGAGTCACTCCCCGACAGGAGATCATCCACGTAGAGATCATGATGAATAGCGCGTTGCGCTTGTGTAGTAGATGCCTGCTTCGCGAGCTCAGTCAGACATCTTGTACTGATGTATGGTGAAGCTGAATTCCCGTAAGTTACTGTGTTCAAAATATACTCTATAAGGGGCAGAGAAGGATCGCATCGCCATAGAATCTGCTGTAGAGGCCGTTGAGATTCCTCAATATTGATTTGTCTGAAAAACTTCTCTATGTCAGCTGATATGACGTATTTATGTTGGCGGAACCGCAATAGAATAGACATCAGATCATCCTGAACTCTAGGGCCTACAGCCTGAATATCGTTGAATGACTTGCCTGATGTTGTAACCGCTGAGGCGTCGAAGACGACTCGCAATTTGGTGCTTGTACTGGACTCTCGAAACACGCCGTGATGTGGAAGAAAATATGAGTATGGTGATGAATCTGAGAGAATAGGAGATTTAGTCATGTGACCTAATGCCTCATACTCGTTCATAAAATCCACATAAAGTTTCTTAAGTTCCGGTTCTCGGTTGAGTCTACGCTCTAATGACAAGAAACGTCGTTTGGCCATGTCATAAGAGTTTCCTAATGCTTTAGGGGATGCTTTCAATGGAATGGACACAATGAAACGGCCGTTGCTGTCTCGTTTTGTTGTGTCTATGAAGTTCTGCTCACATAGGCGTTCTTCGGAAGTGAGATTGTATTTTGGTGAGATTGAATCTAGTTCCCAAAAACGTGTGAGGTCTGTGGTGTGTGTGTGTGTTGTGTGTTTATCATGTGTAAACATGCACAATAATTTGCTATCAATTGACTGTGGTAGTGCGCCTGATATTAGCCAACCGAGCTTTGTTTCGAAAAGCGTTGGCTGTTGTTTACCTAGCTGTATGCGACTATGACCTATCACTGACCAAAAGACTTCTGCTCCCACGAGGATATTAATTTCAGATGGAATGTTGAATGACGGGTCAGCTAGGTGAATGCCTGATGGTACAGGTAAGTTTTGTATGTCAATGTATGAATGCGGTATGAATGGTGTGATTTTCGGCAAGACAAAACAATCAATGTCAGTTGTGTATGAACCGTCACAAGATTCTAAATGCAAGGAGCAAGACTCTGATATGATTGACGTTTGACTGTTTATACCTGCCAGGCTTGAGCTTACATTACGAATAGGTAATTTAAGCTTACCGCAAAGATCCTTGGTAATGAAATTGGCCGTGCTTCCATTGTCTAGTAAGACTCTGGCGCCGTGCGACCTTCCCAAATGATCCGTCACCTTTACCCATGCTGTGGAAAGTAATACATTACATGATGAGGAAATTGGTTTAAATTCGTGATTTGTGCTCGATAATGCTAAGTGTTCACTATGGGTACTAGATTCTTCAGCGTGGGAATGAACGAGAGAATTATGCTTTTGATCGCAATATTTGCAATTTCCCAGTCTACAGGTTTCCTGCAAATGGCCTGGACGTAAGCAGTTCACGCATAGTTTTAAATCTTTGACCTTTCTAATGCGTGCATCAATGGATAATGCCCTAAACTGATCACAGCTAAATAAATTATGTGATTGCTTGCACAATGGACAGGAAAGTGAAAATCTAAGTCCCGGCTTAGCCTTGCTGGAAGCTACTACGAAACTCTTCGGCTTATTGTTAGTTGTGACCCTAGCATGAGACACCCTTGCCTCCTCGAGCGTCTCCAACAGGTTACAGCGGTTTGAAACGAAGGTAGTGAATGTGCTTAAAGAAGGGGGCTCAGTCAGAGAATTCCTATGTTCCTCCCATTCCCTATTAGTAATTGGATCTAGCTTTGACGCCATGATGTGGATAATTAATGAGTCCCAGTGTTCAATAGGTTGACCCAAGGTTGCTAAAGACCTCAGATTTTTTCTTGTTTCATCCACAACCATACGCAGGCTTTTACTACACTCTTTGCTCACCGACTCAATGTTAAACAAAGCTTGTATGTGATTAGTAACTAGTAGCTGTTTGTTGTCGTACCTGTCACATAATAATTTCCACGCTTCCTCATAGTTGCTGCCTGTAAAATCCAAGCTCCTAATTACCAAGGCAGCAGCGCCGTGAAGAGAACTACGTAAATAATGAAATTTGTTGATATCATTGATGCCTTTCTCCTCATGAATCAAGGACACATACATGTCCTTAAACTCCAACCAATTCTGATAACCGCCGCTAAAATGAGGTAAATTAATTTTAGGTAATCTAACATTACCTTGCCTTTGTGTAACCACAGTGAGCTGATCACCAGAACCGACCTCAGATTTTCCAGTCTGCTGACTGCGGTGCGTAGCTACGATTGTGCGAGCAGCTGCTAGCTGCTTGTAGTACTGGGTCTCGAACTGGTCGCGATCAGAATATTGCTCGTCTGGTTTAGCCGCCAAGTACTCCAATTCACTCTGAAATCCATCATAAATAGGATATATAGAAACCAATTTATCAACTTTCAACTCTAATTCGGCTAACTGTTCATCGCTAAGCTGTTTGCATGTTTTTATAGGCGTCAAATAGCTAGTAAATTGAGTCAACTGAGACTTTAAAGCAGCACGCCTCTTTACCAATTCTTTCACTTTTTCATCAGCCATGGTTGCAAGTTAAAAAGAATTGAAGAACGAAAATAAAAGTGAAGGGCCAAGTATGACTAGTAAAAAGAAATGTTACATACGTAACTGGCAAGCGAACAGCTGATTGCAATAGATAGGTAGGTATCAATCTATTGTGGGTTGAATGACCGTTTGAAAACGGAATAAAAAATATAAATTTAAAAGGAGGTACCTTTGGCTGTCGGCAAAAACTTTCAACTACGGTTTAACTCACTATTAATTTGAAAAAGACAATAGTTTTACAATTCGGGAAAAAAAAATGTAGGTAGTTAAAAAAATAAATTTGCAAATTACTTGAACTAATTATTCTACACTGCACAATAAAATTAACGGAATCACTACTAACTTTCACTGATATTAATAGATCGGTATTCTACTGTTATGTACGGCACAATAATACATAAGTAGGCGTTTTTATAAAATGTTAAAGATGGAATAACCACAAGCAACCACTAGATAGTTTCACAGCACAGAACACTATTGATCTACGCTGATATCTACTGCGCCGAGGTATATAATTATGGTTATGTAGCTAGCACTACGAGATAGACAGCTACGGGACGATACTTTGGTTTGCGATATTAACTACTCGGACTAGGGATATGGTTAGTAATACGCGACTAATGTTAGTAGGTAATGAAATTGGAATGATCTCACGTATGCTGCACGCTTCGCATCCAATCTGGCTATTCTGATTTCGCCGTAAATAGAATATTCCTTTGATGAAAACGATGTCGCTGGGCTTCACTTGGGCTGCTACTCGGCTGTGACCCGATGAAAATGACCCTTACGACTGATCGATTTTCTGAATTTCTTCTGAATTTTTGTGAAATATTCCGCACCAATCCTATGCCTTTCCGACGATCGTTGACTGGAACTGGGCTCCGAATATGATCGCGATGACCTGCTTGTCCAATTGCGACGATTGAAGGTGTCTGACAATTTTTTCCAAAAAACCGTTACTCCACTGTCTGCTGGAATTCTTTTTTCTTTTCTTCTCGAAGGACCATGTGGTGACGACGTGCTCTGGGTTCTTGCAGGTGGTGGCAAGAGAAACAGCTGGTTTCTTGGTGAACTTTATAATAACGGTTGATTGTACAAAATCACAGACGTATAGGTAGGTAGATATAGGTGCGCGTGTTGAGGTGACGGTGTTTTTTGACGTAGTGACTGACGGCCGCACAGCTGTTGCTCGGTGAGCGGGGCGCGTGGACCCCCCGCGTCTTGGATGCCCCTGCGTCGTCCTGCTGGCGACGATATGTCTCCGACAGCCACCCAAGCCCTTTTCCAAAATTTACCCTGTATACCTTTTATGGCGTGAAACGTACAACTACTTTAACAATATTTAAGCTAACTACTAACTTATTGAGGCCACTTGTATACCCGCTTAGATTGATAACACTCTATAAAAACTTTAAAACATCCTCCTAAATAGAGCAAAATAACAAGTCCAATGCACTGACTTCAGTTAAAAGTGCCCGTAATAAACAGTTGCATGAACTAAACAACTTTCACACTTATTTAAGCTAGATTAACATCTCTATTTCCTTGGAACATTTGCAAGTCAATGTACAGTTAAAATGTAATTTTCTTAATAGAAAACACAAGATTTACATCGCGAATTCATGAATATTACTAACTAGTTATATTTCACGGTGTCGGTGTTCCTAAATTTCATTATGGCTTTGTAATTTTTTTTTAATTAATGAAGTTGTTATTTGTACGAAGATAGCTACCACTTCTTCCGAGGAAGGACAGGTAAAGGTATAATAAATGATACTATATGCCCACATTTCACTAGTACATTTTAGTCCCTTTCGTTGGTGTGCATGTGCCCGTTGTAGCGTTTTTATTATTGTAAAACTTAATCAAAACATAGATGTTCTTCATCTTTCATCACACATTGTATAATAACTCGTCACGTCACGTTTTATTCTCAAAGATGTGGATACTCTAACTTTAGATTTAGGCAAGACCGACGTTTTGCAAAAGGTCGCAGGCTGGGACTGGATGCGAAAGGCGAAGAAGCGTGTGTTGTGGCGTAAATTGGGAGAGGCCTTCATCCAGGAGTGGACTGCCATAGGCTGATTTGATTGATTGATTGATAGAGGCAAGATTGCAGTCATTTCAGTACTCTTAGACTAAGTGAATAATGGACAAATATCTGAAGCTTATGGTTAATGTATAGCTACTATACATAATAATGTTAAAATAAATATAATATAAATAAAAGAAGAGAACAGAAAACAATATTTAATCTGTTTTGAAGTGGATACGTCTGTTGTGTAAACACATTTATCTAATGCATTGACAAACATTTATCTTGATTCAAACTACAGATAAACATAAAGGCACTTGTTGCCATTTTAGATAGAGGTAAATGTCACATATTTACGCTTAAAGTACCTAATGAAATCTACACAGCTTTTTGACTTTAAAAAGTTTAAAGAAACAGAAGTAAATAGTGTTACTTACAAACATAATGTCACGCCTTTATCCCCATTATAAGGAATAGGTAGAGCAATAGTATACGCCTACATTTCAGCTTATAGTTTTATGTCCCACGTAATAGGTGGTGAGCATATTGCCGTGTTGAAATGGGCAAGCTCAGATTGTGACGAACCGCAGTTGAAATATTTTAAGCCGCTTGGCTACGAATATCATTTAACTGACAACCGGCTTTCATTTCAAGTTTACCTTCTCTACGCAATGGATCGTTTCGCGAAAGTATTCCCTTAGTCGCCTCTTACGACACCCTCGGGATGAATTGGGGTGGTTACATTTTGTACTTTTTCCCGTTGCCACACGAGATCTCTTACTACAAAGTCTAAAAAATACACAGTCAATAATTTTGAATGTAATAAATTTATAGGCAAGGCACGCACCGACAGCTATTTACACCCGTTCGCCCGACTCAGTTTGCTACGTGTATTTTTATTTTCATTTCATTCATTGCATCGATTGTGCAGTTTTTGTTTAAGCAATCATCGAATATGTATCGGTACAGAGTAATCAAAGAATGTAAATCTGAAGGTTCAAAATAAACTTTGCAATGAAACAAACGTACATTTAAAAACCTCACTTTTTAAACTTGATGGATATTTTTATCGGCGAGAGCAGCTAATAATGCTTCAACCATTAAATAATCATCAGATTTTGCTATTCTATTATTTAACTTTGGTACTTACGCATTTTACTACCAACATTTTTTTTACTTTTCCGTATAAGTTAATGTGCCCAATTACTGTGTAGAAAGTGATAGCATAAGTAATCAAACTTAGTTGAAATTTAGTAACATTTAACCCTGTGTAATTTTATTATACAGGGTGGAATTTAAAGACGGTAGTTGGAGGTAAAGTACCCTTAATATTGATAATGGCAAGTTGCTGAAAGGAAACATTCCTTTATTTTCAAAAGTAAGTAAAACTGCATTTAAAGATTTTTGAAAATTTACCTGCTTGAGCCGGGAATCGAACCTAGGAGATGTGGAAAAAAAACAGCCTGTATTTTATGATACCAACCGAAAGAGTCTTTAATAAGAAACAATTTCTTTTAAACAACATAGTAGGTATCTTAAATTAAAGGAAGACCTAGTAAAATATGTTTTTACTTGCCATTATCAATATTAAGGGTACTTTACCACCAACTACCGTCTTTAAATTCCACCCTGTATACTTGTCATTTTCAAAGTCGAAACTTCGGAAAGTTTACTCCGTTTTTTATTAGTAACCAAAACATGTTGTACAAATTATTAATTTGGATTTACAAACTTCTGATAACTAATGTTACAAGTTTGCAAAGATTAGATAGTCAACTAGAATAAAATTGTATTCGTAGCTAAAATAATTTTGCAATAAAAGTTGTTACTCGAGCTCCTAAACTGAATATTGCCAGTAACCCGATGTACATTTGAACAATTTTATATCTTTCGCGTAGGAGAATGTTGTTGTTCAAAGTTATAGCATTTGAAAAGTTCCATAAATATTTTTATTCCAACACGCCATAAAGGAAGTTATGATCGAGATACCAACATACTTGCGAGTACTTGTTTGTGTTTCGTGCACTTCTGTGATCTTTTAGTGACTAGACTAAAATTATTAAATTTACCTTTTTTTTTTTTATTATTTTTTTATTTTATTTACTATACATACAGATAGGTACATTTTAATCGTTGTCCCACAAAACTGTTTTCACAGTTTGGCTGCAGGAACTAATGAGTCTAACATGCATAATTTTTTATAACATAATATTTATACTATACGAGTGTCTATAGAATCGAGAATAAGTAGCTCTTGATTTTATTTTTAAATATTTTTCTGTCCGGTTCCCGTCTTATGTCCTCTGGCAGTCCATTTAGCAGGTATGGTAATCGTTTTTTTAACGTTCTATCTCCAAAGTAATTTTTCACTCTAGGTACTACAAATTTGCCTGCAGACATAGAACGAGTGCCGTGACTATTGTTGACCAGTGTTAGATTATGCTCCTGAGTGCTATGATTATTTATGGCTAATAAGTACTTATGTTTTAAGCTTACTGGAAGAATCTTGCAGATAGAAAATAATTTAGTGTAGTCTCCTTTACATTTTGCTTTAGTTTTTTTTGTTACCAAAAGTTTTAGAAATCTAATTTGTAATGTCTCTAATTTATCAATATTAGTTTTAAACGTTAGCCCGTAACTATCAAGAGCATAATCCAATATAGAATCTACCAATGAAAAATACAAACATTTCAGCGTTGAGCCAGGAACTTTATGACACAAATGATAGAATTTACTTAATATTAATCTTAACTTGCCACATAAGTATTCTACATGAGATGACCAAGAAAAGTCAGCATCGATTTTAACACCAAGGTAGGTCACACAGTCGACTTTTTCAATAGGTTTACACTGACAACCCACAAGGTCTTTATGAAGGCATGAGAAAGAGTGCGCGTATAGGTTAGGAGGACAATCCTCAGGACGCAAATATGGCGAACGAATAACCAATAGCTTGGTTTTGTCTGAATTTAAGATGATACCATTATCATGAGACCATTTTACGACTGCATCTATGTCGTGTTGTACTAATTTACATGTCGCCACCAGGTCGTTTCCGCCCCGTAGGGTACACAGATCGTCTGCAAACATGTATGCAGAACAGTGTTTGAGTACGCCGCATAAGCTGTTTACATGCATCAGATAACAGGTCGGAGCACACCCTGACCCCTGAGCTACCCCCCACCTAGCCCCAACAGTCTCACTTTTTGCTCCACCAACGCTCACACGATACGTACGCGACGAGAGATAGTCGCAGAACCATTGATTCAGCGGCTGCCCCACTCCGCATTCGTCCATTCCATTCAAAAGTGTATCCCTTTCCAATGTATCAAAAGCTTTTTTATAATCATACAAGATCGCTACAACAAACTTTTTTTCTTCTAAATATGTATTAATTTCATTTGTAAATTTTGATAATAATGTATTTGTACTTTTCCCCTTCTGGAAACCGTGTTGACAAGCACTGATGATTTTATTTGTATTTAAAAATTTACTAAGTTGATTTACTATACACTTTTCGATAATCTTATCAACACTGGATAATATAGCTATAGGCCTGTAATTAGAGAAATCCTTGCGGTCACCTTTCTTATGGATTGGACGAATTATAGCTTCTTTTAGCTTATTTGGAAATTTATACTGACGCACTGATAAATTTATTAAATGGGCTATAATGGGGCTGACCCGGTCAGCGACTAATTTTAAGTCACACATTCGCACGAGATCGCTCCCAGGCGCCTTGCTTTTATTCATATTATTAATTACTTGTTTTACACATGTACTGCTCACTGGTTGCCATCTCATGCTAACGCAAGAACTTTTTACATAAGCATCTCTTTCTAGCCATTTTTCTGAGCAAAAGTGTTTTATCTGTTCAATTTCATTTGAAAAATTCGTAGCAAACTTATCACAAATTTCTTTCGAACTTCCATATTTTTCCATATTACTAAGTATTAAATCATCCAAGGACTGCCTATCTTTACCCAATAAATAATTTATTTTATCCCATATTTTTTTAATATTTTTATTACAATCTATTATATTTTGTTTGTCATATTCCACTTTACACTTGAAAACAGCCTTGGTGCACTTATTTCTATATTTTTTATACCTATTAGAGACTGTAACCGATTACAAAGTTACTGCTGCAATGTAGTGTTACATACAGAATTATTGGCATATATATAATTTTCATAAGATATTAGCATTATTTACAAGTACCACACGCCATAGAGCAACGCGAGCTGTCGAGGCTCGTGTTGCTCTGTGATCGATCACGTGCATATTATTCATTCTATAATACGTCCGTGAAAAATGACAATTTCAAACGTGAAAATAGTGTTCAAGGACCTTTATTTATATGTCGGCCATCCGAATGGAACGTCAGGCATTGTGAGAACATTAAGGTCGGTAAAACTTTATTTGTGATTTTCGGTTGAGAAGTATTAAATAAATTTTGTAAAAATATTGTGATTCGTTTGATTTATCTTCCTTATGCGATGTCCGTAACAGTAGTGAACTGTAATGTAATTCAGAGTGAACACCCATCCAAAAACTAATTTCGCCTATATGGCTTACCGTCACTGATCATTGTCGTGGTCTAACTAGAGCCTAGAGAGGGGAAATCATCAATCAGTCGATCAAATCAGCCAATGGCAGTCCACTGCTGGACGTACGCCTCTCCCAAATTATGCCACAATACACGGTCCTGTGCCTTCTGCATCCAGTCATCATGCTCTGTAATTCAATAAAGGCTATGATGACATCAGTATCCATCAATTTCGTAAAAGATTTAATATTTGAATTAGATATTTAATCTATTATGACAGACCTTTACTTTGATTCAAATAACATAAACGATGATTTATGTTGACCACAAAACATTATTAGCATTGCACGGATATTAATCTGCAAACAATTTCCCACGATCTATGTCTCTTCAATAGCTTATGACCCGAAAAGCAAATCTGGGTCGTCTCTTGGTACAGACGGAATTCCGTTACAATGCGATGGGAATGTTAATGGGTCGACACATTTATGTGCATTTATGCCATGCCAACAACTGCGTCGAAAGAAACAGTTACAAGTAAATATAGCTCTATGCTCTGTAAATTCCTGAAATTTTAGTTTTTGATTACGGTGTAGTGATGTATTACTCAGGGTGTTGTTACAGCGCGATGATGGTCATACCCGGGGCTCTCAGTCGTAGTCAGTATAAGAGGTGCGTAATAAGCAGCCAGCCACCACTCTACTTTCTCAGGTGACAACAGGTAGGGGTCTACCATTTCTAGACTCCCAAATTTGTTCAATCCCGGTCGAACCCGGGACCTCAGCGCAATACGAGTTTAGGCGTTTTCTATGTATTAAGAAAGATATAAGAATGTCTATCAGTCGTCAAGATCCCATATCACAATCTTATAGCTTAGTTTGGACTAGATGTTGTTGTGTGACAATTTCCAAAAATCGTTGCTCTAGAACCTCTTCAACTGGCCAGGTTACAAAACCTAACTTAAGATTGGTTTCAGCTCGTCTACGTAATGGACAAACTTAGCCACTGAAAGGGTTGAAATAGAAAACAAACTCGTTTACTTACGTACAAAATTTGTAATTCATTGCCTAGGCAGAGTTTGCTGCAGAAATGTGTACATATTGGAAAAAGTTTTGTGACGGTTATAAAACACATATTATGACAGTCCTGACACGTGTAATGAGAAGCAGTATTTCAGTGGATTGTGAAAAATATAGGTACCTATTTCACTTTGTAGGAACATTTCTTCTGTTTAGTTATGGCATTTGCTAGTACTTTTTAATATATTAGTTTAAGCATCCGATTTTGAAACGATTTTTTTTTAAATTTCATATTTAGCAGCCTGAGATCGTAAAATTCAAGTTTCTGACTTAGTTCTTTACTATTTAGAATACTTACATTTACAATCAATAAATATACATCAGAAAGCAATTTTGAATACAGATACCTACGGAGAAAAAAAATCGAAGAGTTTTGTAACTACAAAACATTTTTTTTTTCAATTAAATGTGCAACAGTAATACACTACTTAAACTTAAACTACTCTAAATAATATTTTCTTCATTTTGTCTTTTGTATAGAACTTATTTTCGACAATAGATCCAATCTTTGCTAACAAAATAAACTAGTGATCCCAAAATAGCTCGGGTGTAAAACAGCCCTGGGCTGTTTCGAAACTTCAAGAAATGTTAGCTCGCTGTGTTCAAGTGGGTGTTCTTAAAATTATTGTAATAAAATCCTCCTTAAAAATGTAAGCCATAAAATATTCTAATAAAAAAGATCGCGAGGTCTTTTTGTTACATACATACATATGGTCACGCCTTTATCCCCGAAGGGTTAGGCAGAGGCATATTAAGTATATCCCACATTTCACCTTTGTATAATTTGTCCCACGTAATAGGTGGTGAGCCGTATTGCCGTGTTTAAATGGACAGGCGCAGGTTGTGACTGCCTGCTTTTGAAATAAAGCCTTCAACTTAGCTTAACGACTGCCATTTTACTGGCAACCGGGACCAACGGCTTAACGTGCCTTCCGAAGCACGGAAACGCTCAAATAAATGTCACAAAGTGATCACATGGACGGTCACCCATCCATGGACCGGCCATAGTGAAAGTTGCTTACTGCAGTGATCGTTTACAGAACACCGAGTCCGCGGGGCCACGAGCGTTTCGTCTTTCGAAATTATTTATTTCGTCTTTTTGTTCCGTAAAATATATTATTGTTTGATCTTCAAAACAAGATTACTTGAAAAATGAAGTGATTACACATCACACCCTAGACCATTTCAAAGAAAGGGTCTAAACCATATAGCGAGATAAGTTTTTAAAGGAAATACAAAGCGTGACACTCTTTGTCATATTGTGTTAAGGCTTTTGAGGGGCAGATAAAAAGGAAATGTTGGTCTAATCCATTTAAATGCGATAAAACTTTGACCTTAGATTAACATAAAGGATAACGGGCAAGGGACGGGAAATACTTTATCTACGAGGGCGGGGAACAAAGGCTGCAAAGGTTTCCCTTTTTTGTGGTCACGCTTGAAATTATAGTTGTTGAAAAAGATTTCCAACATGTTCTTGTTTAATGATTATTGTGTGCGCACAATCTTTTAAAAGATTTTATTTAAATTTCTGCATTTGAAAAGGTAACGCCTATTTATCGTGGACTTGTGTGTGTGTGAATGTAATAAAGTTTTTAGTTTGAATCTAAGGAACTAGCAGACCTATTTTGTCAACACAATTCAATTTCCTACTTTTGCCTATTTCAGTTCAATTCATTTCATATCAATACTTTATAGTTCACACGAATAAACTATTCTTTACAGGTAGCATTGATTTATTGTAAAAAGCATTCGATTGTGATCACCACCTGGATGTCGGTCACATTTCATGATTTGTTCGACACGTATGAATATTGCTTTGAATTATAGTCTATACATCCACGTACGGCAAATAAACGTGCCCAATTTTATGACGAGTGGAATTTCATATAACGTTCAGGAAGAAAAAGTATGATCGGCATTTTTATTCGGATTTATTGAATAGCTCGTATCTGTGTTGGGTACACTTCTTTTGAAGTCCACATTTACTTACGTATCATGATTAGTGTTGATGATGTAAATTATAAATCTGAATCTAGATGACCTTTATCAATGCATGATTAAGGACTAGCTTTAGAAAGTGTAACTATCGTAGAGAAAATAAACGATGACCAATAATAAAATTCAATAGCTGATTTTCACCTGCAAGTCAACGGAAGCTAAAAGAGTTTGATTCAATAATGAAATATAACAGTGTAGTCATAACTTAAAAAAAAAGAGTGTATAATAAGAGAGTAGCCATCTTGTGTCTGTACAACTTATAAACTCAAAAAAAATGAATTGTGTAAGCGTTATAAAAACTTTAAAAGCACAAAATCGATGTTTTTAAAATTACTACTACCTGCTTATATAGTAAGACTTATCTCCACAGATACTGAACGGATTACAACATGATTTTAGGTAAATAAATAGTGTGGCTTCAGCTGACGAATATTTTTATTTTATAGCAGATACCAGGCTGGAGGTACATCATAAATCAAAGCTGTACAAACAACAGGTTCAAATAATGTTTTTCGAACAACTTGGTAGAACTTATTGTTTGTTAAGACACATCATGAGGCTTTTATCTACAACTGCAAACTACCATTGCAGGAAACTTATATGTACACTCGAGAGCAATGAATCCGGGTCACTTAAAGAATCCTAAAAATCTCGGAAACTAAAAATGCTAGGTTAATGCAATAAATTGTATTTAATAGACAATGTAATACTCCTTAAATGAAGGTATTAAAACTTCTTAGTTATTGTAAAGTTATATCATAAAAAAATCAAATTTGAAAAAGGGCCACTTTCGAAGATGGAACTACGAAATTACAGCATTTGGTGTTGCTTTTGTTTGTAATCTGTCATTTATGTGGGTACATAAACCATGTTGATAGTGCTCTATATTCATTAATCAAGCTGAAATTATGTCGCTTACGCCTGAAGAATGCACCAGAATACTTACAATGCTGGAAACCGGCCGGAGTCAGCGCGATACAGCCAGGACTGTCGGTGTGTCGCTGTCAACAGTACAAAGAGTTCTCCGACGTTACGAAGAAACTGGTTCTAACCTACGCAGACCAGGAACGGGCAGAACCAGGTGTACCACAGCACGAGAAGACCGATACTTGGTGAACACCATGTAACGTTGTGAAACAACGGGGGCAAATATTGATTAACATTGGGGGTTTAGAATCGAAAATTAGATCAACATATGAAAGCGCCATCTACCGAGTAAGTGTCGCAACGGCGGAAGCCTTATTCGTATTTAAAAAGCGGTCTTGACGATTGAGTAGTTTCGAGTGGTGCCGCTAGAGGCGCTGTACAAACATATATAAACAACCGCGCGCGAATTTCAAAGAGCATTACTAAAATAATCTAAATATACTAGTCGCGAAGGCGCAGGTGCATCAGAGTTTAATTTTATTTAAAGTGAAGAAATATAGTAAGGAGCCAAGTACTCCCAAAGTGATCAGCGATTTAGCTGCGAGCGTCAATAACCCCATCATTGGGTGAGTCAAATTAATTATAACGAATCTAGATTTTTAAAACAGTGAAAATTAACGGCTGTTGGTCAACCCTGTTATAGGAGGGTAGATTACAGGGGTGTGAAAAAAAGGTCTCTGTAAAATTAGTAGATAACCAAACATTGTAAGGCAACCGACTCTCAAATGGTTTAACGGGGATCGGCTGTCTTAGCAATGGGCGGGAAAAAGGGTTCCAGCTAACCCGTCTTCTGGAACATTCCAGGGTTCACCCTACGGGTTCGAAGAAACTATCTACCCTACGGATTGGGAAGATCCACCCTTCGGGTGCCACGAAGGTGAAGACGCACCCTTCGATTCTACGAGCGATCATCCACCCTACGGTTTGAAAACACCGTGCCAGCCGAACTTGTGGACGGCACGGCTACCTGGCGGACTGCATCAACATCCTGGAGCCACCAAGATAAGTCGAACCCTGAAGGACTATCGGAAATCGCGAAAACCCTTGCTGCCCGATATTGCCACAACCCACGACCCCCAAGTGCTAAAATCTGATTCCAATAAATTATTAATTTTTCATGTGTTAAATTCTATCTTGTTATTTCTCTCTCCTTTCCTGAAAGCATAGCGTTTCATTCGTTGCTTCGAAATCGCTTTCTCACAGGAACTGAACTCACCAATCAGTTTCGACGCCTCGGAGGAAGTAACCCAAGTGCATGGACAGTAAGACGTCGGCTTGCTGAATCTAACTTAAAACCCCTTAGACCTGCAAACGGCCCTAAACTGGAGCGTGGGCATCGTATTTCGAGACTAAGGTATGCCCAGAGCCACGTAAATTGGAGTATTGAAGATTGGTCAAAAGTTATGTTCTCCGACGAATCAAAATGTATGCTCTACAAGCACGATGGAAGACACAGAGTGTATCGAAGACCAGGGGAAAGATTCAAGCAAGCATGCATCGAAGAAAAAGTAGCCTACGGTGGTGGGTCTGTACTTGGTTATATATTAAAATACCAGAAATCAAAATGCCTTTACTTAAAATGCATTAGACCAAAATACCCGAATTCAAAATACCTTAACATTCAAAATACCTTATTTCAGTACACCTTACCGTATAATGTCTAAATTTAAAATACAAATAATTATAATATCAGAATTCAAAATACAAATTTTCAAATGTCCTTAATTTAAAATACCGAAAATAGAATACAATGTGGCACTGTCACTCACACGTTTTGTTATTTAGCTTTAACTTATTTACACCCCCCCCCCCCCACCTAAGTGAAGTCGCAGTTGTAGCCCTAGGTCTGTTGGTCCTTGGGTATCCTTCTGAGGGCTTACCCGGGGCACCTAACTGTAGGCTGTTATGTAGGATACGTGTGGTTTTTAGTCGGTAGGAGTCTGGCATAGTATCCATGTAGGATTTACCTCATGTTAAAACACTTTGATTCAGAGTAACAAAAGTACTACAGTGGGCTAACGAAAAATAAAAAAAAAAAACCACGAAGGCTAAGGCGGGAGCTCCGCTTCGCTTCGCTCCCGCCTTAGTCTTCTAACCTAACCTATCCGAGTCGGGATACTCTGAGTCGGGGTGTTAACCATTCACAGATATATAGCATCCATGTAGGATTTAAATCATGTTAAAAAAAGGTATTTTGTGTTTGAACATTTTAGGATAAGGTATTTGATAAATTTATATTTTGGGTTTCGGTTATTCGACCGTAAGGCATTTTAAATTATTTATATTATAAATATTTGCCTTTTGAATATTGATATTTCGATTTCGGGTATTTTGGGCTACGATATTTTGAGTTAAGGCATTATAATTTCTGGTATTGTGACGGTATACCCTGTACTTGTGTGGGCCGGAATTTCTTCTGAAAGTCGCACAGAGCTGGTGATCATAGAAAACGGCTCTTTAACTAGCGTAAGATATGTGGAAGAAATCCTCAATGATCACGTTGGTCCATTTATGGTCAATTTAGGTGAGGATGCTATATTTATGCATGACAATGCCCGACCTCATACAGGTAGGATTGTGAATGACTACCTTCAAGAAATGAACATTACTCGTATGGAGTGGCCAGCGCGCAGCCCGGATATCAACCCGATCGAGCATGCTTGGGACGAGCTAGGCAGATGCGTAAAACAACGAAACCCTCCCCCAATCACGCTTCGTGAGCTCAAAATTGCTCTCACAGAGGAATGGGAGAATATTCCCCAAAATCGTATAAGGAACTTGGTGTACAGCATGCCAAACCGCGTAAACGCAGTAATGGAAGCACGAGGAGGCAATACGAAGTATTAAAATTCAAGAAAATCGTAATAAAGTTCAAAAATTTCATGTTTCCTATTTTTGTTTTAAGGAGAGATCAGCAGTTTTTTCTTTATGTAATTTGTGTTAATAAAATGTATGGTGACTCATATTTTTTTTACTTTCATTTAAGGAGTATTACATTGTCTATTAAATACAATTTTATAAACTAAAAATGATAGGTTAATGCAATATTATATATTGCATTAACCTATCATTTTTAGTTTCCGAGATTTTTAACATTCTTTAAGTGACCCGGATTCATTGCTCTCGAGTGTAGTAGTTCTATCACAGTCATACGAAATAGTTACTTATTCTAGTTTCAGGCATTCGTTTTCAAGACAGCTTATCTCCTGAAGTATCAGAGTGCGATGTCGGCCACTATTTGTTGTAACACAAATGGTCTTATCGAAAATACCCATGTTCGTCTGTAACACTACCTACGTAAACCTTGCGTTGCTGAATTTGGAAGCTCTGTATTTTGGCGTTTTAAAGAAATTAATTCAGCTATCAAAATCAAATAAATTCGTACACACATTCCATATACCTACTTCAGCAACCTACTCCTGCCGTTTCAACACTGCAATAGGCTCACATGGGTCAAAATACTACCGGCAAATATCAGCGCTACCTAGCAATGAGGGGTGAAAGGAAATGTATGTATGTATAAGTAAGTACCAAATTCTAATTCTATGGTTAAACTTTTGACGTAGCAATTGAATTCAAATGATTAAAGTTTTACCAAAGTTAACTTAAGTTATTTCTTACAAGGTCGGCAACGCAAGTGAGGGGCTCTTGTGTTACAAACGTCCATAGGCTTCGGTCACCACTGTCCATCATACATCAGGAAGGGCCGTATGTTCTTCTGCCTATAGTTATGTTTATAAATTAAGTTATTTTTTTACTACACAAAGACACAATGTGCAATTGAGCATCTTACGGAATGCGTTAGTTGCCAAAGTTTAACCTTATAATCGGGTAACTATGTTTTATTGATTTTCGCAATAAGCCTTAGCTCTATCTTGTCGCACTAACCTCTATTAGAGAAGAGGAGCAAGCGAGTCTTACATCATGCATAATTCATTTAAGGATTGCCGTTGCTACAATCTTGATGAATGGCTTCAAATCAATAAATCCTCATAAATGCTTATAGCGTAAGTTAGGTATTAAACTCTGAGTTAAATGTTTGACTGAGTTGCACACTAAATTTATAATTTGATTTTTTTTATATCCGTAACGTTACACTGATTTTAATGTCTGTATCATTTTAAGGTTTACCCAAAGTAAGTAAGTCATTAATTGACAATCACAACGTTTATTTTGTACCGAAGTTGTAGTACATGCATTTTGAATTCGACTCAATAAAACCTTCGAGTACGGCTTCAACAGTAATGAGGTCAATATTAGAATAACATGAAAAGCCTTTCAAAAGAGATATAAAAAACAAAAAAATCGTCTTATACCCCTTAAATTCATTTATAGGAATTCAATCGATAAAACAAATCAGTCTTTGGCAGTTTACTGTTGGACGTAGGCCACTCTCAATTTACGTCACACCACACACTTTTCCAGATCGTCTATCCATAAGGCGGACGGGCTTTCTATTTTGTGTTTAAAAATATTAATATTTTGTAGTTTCAGTAGCAAACTATTAAAGACGAAAATTCTTGAAGAGAGGATTAATTTATTAAGGAACATAAACTTGGTTGAGGAAACTTATTTGTTTTTCACTGAAGATATTATGTTAAGATCTTCACTATGAAAACTTCACTTGCACTATTCCGTAACTTGAAAATTTACTTAAAACAACCTGACCGGTTTCGCTTTACGGCATTATCAAATGATCTCCAAAAAATATTGATAATGAACATTCCTTTAATAATATTTTAATATAAAGTGAAAAAAGACAACTTGGCCCACACGGGATTTGAACCCACAACCTTTGCCTAAACCGGGGCAATGCTCTGCCACTTGAGCTAATGGGACCGTAATGAATCAAGTTGAAATTTTCCACCTTATTGTAACCGCCATTTAAGAGTATGGCACAGAGCTATCAATCGAGCTACTTAGCAACCCTGATAATATATCAATGAACGATATTGCAATCATTTTTATACATTGATTTGATGTCTCCGACTCAATCTATAGATTTTAATATTTAAAGCAATTAGTATGCTGACTTTTTCATAATATTTAGTTGTCTTTTTTCACTTTATATTAAAATATTATGAAAAAGTTGTGGGTTAAAATCCCGTGTGGGCCAAGTTGTCTTTTTTCACTTTATATTAAAATACTAGCTGACCCTTGCAACTTCGTTTACGTCACATAAGGTGTACGAAAGGAGGGTACTTCTTCATGAGACTCATCAAGCAGCGTGTGAAACGGCCCTGTTTGTTTAATCATAAAAGAGCTTAAAGATTAAGTCTATTCTAAAACAATTCAGTCCACGCCATCGGCGCGGACTGAATTATTTTACAATAGCATTAATCATTAAGCTCTTTTATGATTAAGCCAACACGCCCGTTTAGATTTACCCTCACATTCAAAAGAACCCTTAAATTGTAGGTTTACCGAAAGTTGAGATGCCCCTAATTTCTGAACTACATAACCCTGAATATTGAAAATTGTGTGTAATAATGCTTAAAGACACTAAAGTAATATTTGAAATCGGACCACGCAGTGAGAAATCAAAGCTAAAAACTATTTTGCCTTTCATCCCCTCTCCTGAAGGAACCGCGCAAAATATCGGGATTAAAAGTATCCTAGAACTTTCCTCGGAAACGGTTCTAGCCACAGATAAGGGGTTATGCTCAGATTGTGCCAAGTATCATTCAATTCTATTGTGTAGTTTCGGCGTGATACTTATTCGGGATACAGACAGACAGACAGACAGAAAGACTCGGCTTTAGTATCGATAATAGAACGCCCTACGATTAAAATTTTCAAAATATCTTCCATGTACAGACTCTCGACCCTCAACAGTTTTATTATAAGTATATATATAGATTACGAAAAAGTCAGCATACTAATTGCTTTAAATATTAAAATTCCTTTAATAAATTCATTAAGTTTAAACTGGTCAAGTTGTTTTTATATTAATATAAAGGCTGTGGTAGTACAACCAAGTTTTTCATAATGTAGGTATTACAAGAAGTTCTATCAAGTGCCAACAATAATAAGAGTATAAAATATATAGTTTTTTTAAATTAAACCATATGCCTAAATGATATGTTACGATCTTTATTACCTTGCACCGTCTGCATAAAATTTAAACTCCATTTCACATACTAAACAATTAAACAGTAAATTCGGAGCAAAAGTACATTTTACTGAAGAGTACTTTAAAACTTCGGTCCCTTCCGTTGTCATTCTAAGCCATTCGCGCCCTGTTTCTAGAAATGCGGACGAGGCGTTAACCACCGCAGAGATTTATGAAAGTGGCTTGTCTTTTTAAAGCACTTTGGGGAGGTATTATCTATATTTATACTTAGTAGACTTATTTTCATTTGTACTTTAAAGGACGCTTGTTTTATTATTTTTATAACAACCATTGTCTGTGATATGTCATTCCACTGATTGTCATGAGGCTATATCTCAGGAATCGTGTTTACTAGAGAGTTGAAATTTTCAGACACATGATAATATAACATTATATTGCCCCTATAACAACAAATGCTAAAATCGGAAAATATTATATTTAAGAGGGCTCCTATAACAACAAATTTGATTTTTTGCCTTTATTTGGGAAAGATTTTTCTGTGCGCGGGTATAACTGGCACTTTGCCGGATTTTTATCTCTAAAGTATAATATAATACAATATAATAATATTAGGTAAAGGTAGACATTCCAAATTAAACAAGTTGTGAGATGATAGACATCGATATAAACAAACGATCTGAATGAAAACACATCTAAGTTTATAATGTTATTTGGTTAGGTAAAAGTACATGGAATAAAATTTTTAAATTGTAAGCACTACACTATTATTATTTTTTTACTACGTCTTTCCTGGCATCAATTCTCATACAATATTCATGACGTGGCATTTACTATTTTTACAACAAAGTCTTCGTCATTTTCTCGAATAAAATGTTGCTACCTGCAATTTTCAAGCCGTTTTAATACGTATTTAGTAGGGAGTATTCAACCAGCAATTTTGTAACATGGAACTTTTTCCTTCCGCTTTGATCCACTTTACGCTCTGATTTATTATTATGTAATAACGAAGTATCGTACTTCAAACAACGATGGATTACGATTAATCAATAACTTAATTTAAAATTGTATCCTAAATATACTTCTATTTTTCAGAAAATCTTACTATAAAGTTATGTTTTCATATTGGCACCTCTGACATTACTGAAGCGTATATTTACCTTTAGGTGAGACGTATACGAGTACAGATAGTTCAACTCATCAGTGCGCGCGGCGCTATGTGTGCGTGCGCTAGTAATTATACAGCTTTTATTTGTGTGGCAGTGACGCGGCCGTCTTCACAGAGTAAATTTGTATATATGAGATAGAGACGTAACTCGACTTATTGACGACACCAGCGGTGCCAAGCAGTCTTTGCAGGAAACTCTCTGGGTGGCCGCGAAATAAAAATCATAATGAACAAAAAGCATACAGCGTCATCTACCACGTTTTGAAGGCAACTCTTACGTTATAATGAAACGAAATTAAATATCATGACAAGTCTCAATGTAACTGCAACGTTGACATCCTGTGGAAGTTGGTTACATTATAATTCATTACACAGTGTTCTAAGTGATAATACCATGGGTACAGTCGTTAAAGAAAATGTCTAGTTCTTCTCGGAGAAAATGTTTAAGAAGTCAGATAAATATTTTTGATGTGTCAATTCGATGTAATTAATATTTTTTATCACTACATAAATATTATTATAAATCAAAGTCCCCGCCGCGTCTGTCTGTTCACGATAAACTTTAAAACTACTGCATTGATTTTAATGCTGAGATCACCAATGATTCTTGAGAACGGTTTGCGTATATAATTTGTTGAGTTTGTTTGACATTGACTAAAATATAACGATATTAGTTGGAGATGTAGGAAAAAAATAAGATGTCTGGGAGCTTACAACGAAAACGCTGCCTTAGCCCTTCGAGGCATAACAAAATAATGTATGGTAGAATTGTGTAACTTTTAAAGGCCTACAGAATAGTCAGAAAATGATAGAGCCCAAATTCTAATGCAAAAAAAAATAGAAATGCAGAGATGGTCGACAGAAGAAAACATTGCTTTACGGCAAATATGACAAAAATTTTACTATTTGACTTGATTTAAAAAGTAAAAAGACCATACTCTATACATCTAAAAAAAGTATGTGTGTGTAACCTTTACGCGTGATTGAAGTAAAACTTCTTTGCCATTGATGGCATCAAATTATAATTGTAATAATATCATTCATTCGAATTTTGAATAGCGGAATCTCTGTTTCCGCTATTCAAAATTCAAATGGCGTTACTTTCGTCAGAAAAAATATCTAAGTTACTCCCTAGGTCGCACCTAAAGAAGTTTTACTTCAAAAAACTGTTGAGGGTCGAGAGTCTGTCCATGGAAGATAATTTGAAAATTTTAATTGTAGGGCGTTCTCTAAGCGATACTGAAGCCGAAAATGTAATTAAAAATTTTCATATCTGTCTGTCTGTATTCTGAATAAGTATCACGCTAAAACTACTAAATTGATTTAATTGCAACTTGGTACAATCTGAGCTTATGATCCGAAGAAGGTTCTGAGATACTTTTGATCCCGATATTTTGCGCGTTTCCTTTGTCAGAGGGCAGGGCAGTTTTACAAGCGGCTTGATGAGTCTGATGAAAAAATACCTCTCCTTTCGTACACCTTATGTGACGTAAACAAAGTTGCAAGGGTCAGCTAGTTTGTTATAAGATTTATGACATACTTCAGCCATGTGGCTTAAAAGTTCTTCGGCTACCACCGTATCATCCTGAACTAAACCCAATCGAAAATGTAGTGGGAATTGAAAAAAAAAAATGCTTCGCATAACATCAAACAAAATGTGGTGGGAATAATGAAATTAATAAACGAACGTTTAGGTCAAATTGATGAAGAGATGCGGCGTAATACAAAGTAAGTAGAAGAATACTATGGACATTTTGATATGGAATCTGAATTTATAACTAACCAGCGAATCCTAAAATCCTAAAATTTCTAAATTTTATTCTTTTAGCAGCGATACATATTAATATGTAATTTTTTTATTTTAGTTAAACAAGTGTTTTTGTATTTTGTACTTCACTGTACCTCTTGTCGCGCACACGAAGTCACTGTGTTTGTACGAGGTTTACCCATACATAGGGCCGCGCGCACAGATGAGTTGAACTTACTATACATTTGTCAAACTCATCTATACTAAACTCAAATGTACTAAAATAAAACCACACTGTGTTTGATGCTTATTCTTGAAATCCGGACGTCCGTAGCATGTCTGAATTTATTCTCAAATCTGCCTTCCTGCTATCCCTACTAACAATATTAACGCGAAAGTTTGTAAGCGTGGATTTATGAAATTTGGCACTGGGATAGATTTATTGATTGAAAAAAAAAACAAGTAGGTTACTTTTTATTTCCGAGAAAAAAAGATAGGATGCGGGAACAGTAGCGAAAGTCTACGCAGGCGTGGCTGTGGACACCGTCTAGTTAGTTAATGGAAAATAATGTTACTAATCGTGTACTTGCGTCGTTGAATTTAGCTTTCAACAACCCATCAGTTCCTTTTATTTACGTACCTAGTTAGGGTTTCGTACCCAAATGGTAAAAAACAGGACCCTATTTATGAGACTTCACTGTCCATCTATCTGTCTGGCTGTCTGTTCGTCATGGGGCTGTATCTCTAGCTGTGATTTTCACACTGATTAACGCTATGTCAGCGTGGATAGTCTGTAAGCGGATCACTCCTTGTAAAAATAAAATTGCCTTGTCCTGTCACTAAACCTTTCAGCGGACCTGAAATATTCAAATTATAATGCTTTGCTTTGAATATGATTACACACGACTAAGTGACAGATTATTAAACAAATATTGTCTTAGATAAAGTCATGAGGAATGAATTAAATTATTCGTCTTGACTTAACGAATATCCATTGCGTACATAAACTCTAAATTATTGGAAACTGTTAACAAAGTTATGCATTGTTTGTTTTAATAGGGTTTGTCCGAAAATTTTGGTATCAGCCTCAGTTCGTGAGGGACTTTGCTTATATTATTCAATTAAAATCAATTACATGGTTTTAACAAAGTATACAGCGACTCAGTGATTTCAACTTTTACTTGGTGCAAGTGAATTTATGTAAAAATTTTGTTGAGAAAGTATGATCTATGATAAAATGCAAAATATAAATAATAAAAAATAACTAGTCATACGCAATACGGTATTAATGTCAGAACTAGGCTAATAATGGGATAGTTTCTAAGACGGTGTAATATTCTGTAAACGCATAAAAGAAGAAGCACTTTAGGATGGGTCGCCGCGGGTCGTAGCATCTGAAAAAAAAAAGCCTAGATGACTTCCACACATTTGTACAAACTATGGCGCAGTGTAGCGAGGCGAATAATTGTACGATGGGTTTCGTTGAGTGTGATGCAATATGCCCCGCCTTACGGTTTTCTGTCAGCTGTACTATACAACTGATCGAATCGGATAAAGACGATTAGAATATTTTCAAACACTCGATGTAATTCATGGAACGAAATCGTTTCAATATTCAAACTTGTGACGTCACTGTTCAAATCTATAACATAATGAACCTCTTGTCCACGAATTCAGAAAGTACTTTAATCTGCATGAATGCATGAAACAGCTGCTCAAACCTATTATTATCCTAAAATACCATTATTTGTCTCGAAGTTAAACATTCTGAAAATTAATACAAATCTCGAGTATTCCATTAATACGACCAGTAGAAAGCATTCTTGAGCGCTTGTAATATTTATCGAACATAATAAAACCCTGTCCTATGAATCAATAAGGATAAGTTGTTCCAGCAATTCTCAGATAAATGTAGGCACTATTAAAATATTCAAATATTATAAAATCTTGTAATATAGTATTGAATGATACGAGTATCCATCTGATCAAAGAGGTTAAGAAATATGTGCCTAACACGAATATACCTTACTAGTTACTATAACATAAGTACTACTTTAGGTAAAAAGACTTGCTGACTAACGGTAGAGGCCTTGCTTTGAGTGCTTTCTAGAGATTGACAATAGCTTCCAAGAATATTCAAAAAAAGAAGTAGTTTTCCCGGGTTCCTACATACATTCTACGTTTTTTTCTTGCAAGGGCATGGAAAGCTACTATTATAATTAAAGGTCAATATATAAGATTATTACAGTTTAGTCCCACGTTATAAACACCGAGCACAATACGAAAGAAAGTAAACACACATTCATGTAAAATTGTTACATAAACGAATACTCGCATGAAAAGATGTAGTATAGATAATTCAACTCATCAGTGCGCGCGGCGCTATGTGTGCGTGCGCTAGTAATTATACAGCTTTAATTTGTGTGGCAGTGATGCGGCCGTCTTCACAGAGTACATTTTTATATTATGAGGTAGAGACGTAACTCGACTTATTGACGACACCAGCGGTGCCAAGCAGTCTTTGCAGAAAACGCTTTGCGTGGCCGCGAAATAAACAACATATTTATACAAAAAGCATACAGCGCCATCTACCACGTTTGCAGGCAACTCTTACGTTATAATGAAACAAAATCAAATATTATGACAAGTCTCAATGTAACTGCAACGTTGAGATCCTGTGTAACTTGGTCACATTATAATTCATTACATAGTGTTCTTAGTGATAATACCATGGGTACAGTCGTTAAAGAAAATGTCTAATTCTTCAAGGAGAAAATGTTTAAGAAGTCAGGTAAATATTTTTTATGTGTCAATTCGATGGAATTAATATTTGTTATCACTCCAATAATAAAACAAAGTCCCCGCCGAGTCTGTCTGTTCACGATAAACTTAAAAAATACTGCATGCATTTTCATGCTGAGATCACCAATGATTCTTGAGAAAGGTTAACGTATATAGGCAGGGCAGTTTCACACGATATCGGCACACCTTATGTGTCAGCTAGATTGTTATAAGATTAATGACATACTTCAGCCATATGGCTTAAAAGTTCTTCGGCTACCACCGTATTATCCTGAACTAAACCCAATAGAAAATGTATGGGGAATTTAAACAAATTATAATGCTTCGCATAAAATCGAACAAAATGTGATGGAAATAATGAAATTAGGTAATAATTGAACGTTTAAGTAAATTGATGAAGAGATGTGGCGTTATACTTGTCGACACGCCAAAGAAGAAGAATACTATCGACATTTTGATTGAATTTATAATTAACCTTGGAGAGAGCAGCAAATCCAAAAATTCCTCAATTTTATTCTTCAAACAGCGATACATATTAATATGTATAATATCCATTTCACCCATTGAGTTTTTATTTTAGTTAAACAAGTGTTTTTGTATTTTGTACTTCACTGTACCTCATGTCACGCACACGAAGTCACTGTGTTTAGACGAGGCTTACCCACACATAGTGCCGCGCGCACAGATGAGTTGAACTTACTATAATACTTTTAGACAGATTCTATTCGAAATGAGAAGAGAAGAAAGAAAGAACAAAAGAGTACCTAGAATACTATCGACATTTTGATTGAATTTATAATTAACCTTGGAGAGAGCAGCAAATCCAAAAATTCCTCAATTTTATTCTTCAAACAGCGATACATATTAATATGTATAATATACATTTCACCCATTGAGTTTTTATTTTAGTTAAACAAGTGTTTTTGTATTTTGTACTTCACTGTACCTCATGTCACGCACACGAAGTCACTGTGTTTAGACGAGGTTTACCCACACATAGTGCCGCGCGCACAGATGAGTTGAACTTACTATACAATAACAGACACAGGAGGGATAATTCTATTTTTTTTACTGTGACAGTGTTACTCCAAAGCCAATCCAAAGTAGAAAGTAATAATACTACGAGAGTGTCGCCAATTTCAATCAAAACCTCTTTTAGAAGCCATTACTCAACCAAGCTTTTAAACTGTGCAAATGACATGATTTATATCGTGGACTCTGATTTTTACTCTTTTTTGACGTCCACTTGGAAATGTTGCGCGTATTCCATTTGTCCGTGAAAGCGGGAAAATGAAAGAGTCACTGAAGTATAAATGGATTTACTTTGGATGATTTTTCCGTGATGTGAAATATTTACAGTAATACAAATTTGTAAGCGCTGTAAGCAGACTTTATTAGGTCACTATTATTGGTTTTCAATCAGTAAGTAAGTAAGTAAGTAAAACTTTATTGTACACCAATAAAACCAGTTTACAAAAGAAACATAAACACAAATATGTACAAATGGCGGCCATATCGCTAAAAGCAATCTCTTACTGGCAACCTTTGATTGGACAAAATGAACATTTAATTTTGAGAAATGGGTAGGTCCTAGTTATCGGTGTCAAATATTGTACAGTGCTAAAAATAAAAAATAAAATATAGAATGAGGATAAAGTTTTACAGTCTCCAGATAAATATAGGTCCATATACCTAAAATAAAATACATAGATATAAATCTTCATAAACTAATACATACACATTGTAAATAAATATTATAAATAAATATATACAATCCTATATAACCAAATATATTAACCAAATATATAACCAAATATATCAGTTATGTATTTCAAAAAAAAATTAATTCAATTTAGACTATTTTTAAAAAAAAGTCAAAATACAAGTTGTACCTTTTCAACGCTTACCTCAAAAAGTTAAGTGAGTACCTAATACTTGTTTAACTTATAATATGCAAATGTAATTATAATATCTATACCCTTACTTTTCATCAATTTTATTTTGCACTACGCAATAGGAGCAATGGATAGGGGTAGACCTAATTATATAGGTATGAATATTTGACCCCAAGTCAAGTATGCTTATGCGACGTCAAACTCTTACCCTGGTGTAATTTATACTTAAAAATAGAATGAACGACTTCGTTGCGTTTTTGAATTTTTACTTCGAGTGACTCCAATATTACCGTAATTTTCGAGGTTTTGTGGTAAGAAATACCCTCTTAATGAAATATCTCAGCTAAAGTACAATGGTCTCCTCATCTTACAGTTCTGAAGATAATAATGAATGTAATGGTTCCTTCAACAGTGAACCAGCGAGAATTATTACTTTCTCTTAAGCACCGACTTTATTACTAAGATATAATTACACTTTGATAATCGCTTCTTTCTCTCAACTTTTCATTGTTATCAGATTGTGAATTTGATTTCTGTACGTTTTAACTGGATGTGAAAAATCTTTTATTGTTTTAATACTATCTCTATGATTAAATGAGTTTGATACAGTCTCTTTAATAAAAAAATAACTATAAACAACCGACTTCTAACATAAAACTGAAATCTAAAGTATATTTATTAGACATTATTAAATACTAGCTGACACTCGCAAATTGGTTTATTTCACATAATGTGTATGAAAAGAGTGGCATTTCTTCATCAGACTCATAGGAGCAAGTGAAACTGCCCTGTTTGCTTAATCATAAAAGAGCTTATTGATTAAGGATATTGTAAAATAGACTTGTCTTGAGAGCCTCCAGGAGGCGCCTTGCTAGAGTCTGGATGGTGCATTAGGGGTTCAGTATAAAAATTTACAAGAAGGCACTAAGCTACAACAAATTTCAACAACCCAACTTTATGTGTCTTCCGCGTTTATGATATACCATTACATACGATTTGCCCTTATTGGCCCAGATTCAATTTCCGACCGCCATCAAAATAAAATATTTATGTACAAAATATAGGAACAAGTACTGGGTGAAGGGAAATACAATGTTATTTACAGCCCTTCGTAATTAGCAAAAAAAAAAAAATTAACATGCGAGATTGTTACATATTTGTTGGGTTACACATTTTATGGTAATACTACTTTTGAATATTGAAATTTAAATTGTTTATTATAGCAACAGTCAAAAAGATCAAAAAGCATTTTGAACTTCAAGTTTTCAGCATGTCTAATTAAGGTACTCAAAACATCAAATGATAACACTGAGCGCCTTAATTGTTTCCTGAATGACCACTCATGCAATATTAACTGCCCTAAAGCAATTGAGCCGGTGGAGGCTCAGGGCGAACCGGTTACCGCTAGCTCCCATTACCATGTGCTCACCCAGTACATCAGTGGAAATATTGTGTGACAGTGTAAATAATAGTAATAGTTGTACTAAATTAATTGTATTTAGTGATGATATTGGTACCAATCTTAGTTCATTTTTAAAACAAAATAAATTCAAGTTATTACTCGGTTATTAATAATTGCTATCCGGGTGCTTCATTAAGTGATATTATGCAAAAGATAATAAAATAAAAAATAAATAAAATAAAATAAAATTTATTCCCTTTGAAATTTTTAAAAAAATATTTAGGTTTGTCAAAATTTTTGTGACTCTACCGGGGGTTCGGAAATGCTACAGACTGAGAAGAACACCCCAAGAAACTCAGTCTGGTCCCTCTTATTCATCTTAGTATCTAAAACAGTTTTTTTTTTAAATGCAGAAAGGAGAAATTCGTGTCACTGCCAGGCAGTCTTGTCTTCTAGAAAGTCTTTAATGCTATAATAAGCTTTCTGGCACAATTTAAGTTTTACTAGTTTTTTTAAATTTATTAATTGACAAACCTGTCATGGCTGTCGGCAATGTATTGTACATTCGAATACAATTGCCCGCAAAAGAATTGCTTATTTTATTAAGCCTAAATCTAGGTACAGCCAATTTATTCTTATTTCTTAAGTTTAGGTTATGGATATCACTATTTTTAATAAATTTACTGTTATTTTTATGAGTATATAATAAGTTTTCATATATGTACTGTGAATACACAGTAAGGATGTCGATATCCTTAAACTTTTCTCTTAATGACTCCCGAAACCCCATACCATAGATAGCCCGGACAGCCCTTTTCTGCAACACAAAGATACATTCGATGTCGGCAGCGTTACCCCATAATAGTATGCCATAGGTCATGACACTGTGGAAATAGCTAAAGTAGACAAGACGCGCTGTTCTAATGTCTGTCAGTTGTCGGATCTTTTTAACGGCATAGGCTGCAGAGCTCAGTCTGCCCGAGACTTTCTCGATATGAGGCCCCCACTGCAAGTTGGAGTCTAACTTTATGCCCAGAAAGACAGTTTCATCGACTAATTCTACTTGATCATCCCTAATCTTAATACTGGTGTTAACGAGCCTAACATTTGGCAAGGTGAATCTAATACATTTTGTTTTAGTTTCATTTAACAATAAATTATTAGCGTTAAACCAGTGGACTACCCTAGAGAGGGCATTGTTTACTTCGTCAAGATCGCGTTGTCCACGTTCAACTTTAAATATTAAAGATGTGTCATCAGCAAACAAAACTACCTCGTGATCGTCTCTTATAAGGTGAGGGAGATCATTTATGTACACTAAAAATAGAAAAGGTCCCAGAATTGAACTCTGAGGCACCCCCATTGTTACAGCAGAACCATTTGACTGTTTACCATTTATAACTACTCTCTGTACTCTATCTCTAAGATAAGAACTAATCAAATCCAAGGCCGTCCCCCGGATTCCATAATGATCCAGTTTTTGAATTAAAGTCTGATGCTGGACGCAATCGAAGGCCTCATATATACACTCTAACAATTTGATTCCAGCATCCGTGGTAGACCGACCGCGCGTGAAACCGAATTGTTTAGTATGGAATAGTTTATTTGTATTAAAATGATTTTGCATTTGATTAAGCATTACCTTTTCAAAGATTTTACTAAACGTGGGTAGTACAGAAATAGGACGAAAATTGGACGGATCTGAGGTGCTACCCGATTTAAACAGAGGAGTTATTTTACTAAACTTCATTAAGTCAGGAAACAAACCACTATCAACACAATTATTAAATATTATTGATAATTCAGGGGCAACCATTTCAATTAACGAATTAACTAAATGTACAGAAATTCCCCAGAGGTCAGCCGTTTTCTTAATATTTAAAGATTAAAAAGTTTTTATTATAGTGTGTATACTAATTTTACTGAATTTGAATATTTCATTACAGCAAGGAACCTTTGCTTTTAACAAGGATTCTGCTATTGGGGTAGAAGAACCTAGGGTTCTGGTCAAATCTACTGGAATTCGAGAAAAAAAATGTTCAAATTCGTTAGCGACTTTGGCATCTGTTGTAATTATGTTACCATTTACTTTAAGTTTAAAATTATTATCATTCGATTTTGCTTGGCCTCTTTCTGCGTTAATTATTTTCCAAGTAGATTTAACTTTGTCTACACTATTGAGAATTTTATTACTTATATACTTTCTTTTGGCTGCTAAGCAGTCTGCTTTAAACTTTTTTGAATAAGTTTTAACATAATTTAGAAATTCATCTGTTCTATTAAGCTGTCTTTCTGAGTACAGTTCATACAGTTTTTGTCTACTTTTATGTATATCCTCAGTGGCCCATTCACTGAAGGCTGGCCTATCACCGATTGTGACTTCCTTAGACTTGAATACGGAGTTGAACTCATTGTAAAAGTAATCAAAAAATAACTTATACATTACATTTGGATCTAAGCCAGTGTCTAAAAATGGAAGTTTATTGCAAAGTCCAACTCGCATACGTTCCAAGCTGTCACTAGTTACTGGTCTACATAATATTTTACGTCTTTTAACTTTTTCTCTTGTGATCTTGAAAGATGCTATTTGCCCAGTATGATCTGATTTTATCTTATTACTTTCTGGCAACATATCACTGTATATATTGTCCAGACAAGTAGCTGTTGTATCACAATATCTAGTAGGCTCTAAAAATAAGTTAGTGAGATTGTGTGATTTTAATAAATTTAAGATATCATTGGTCTGACGCGTATATTAACATTAAAATCACCGCACACTATTAGGTGTTTATTAGTTTTTCCAAGTTTAAATAGCACTTTATCCATTACTTCCTCAAACTCACAAAAGGGTGACACTCCAGGTTTATATACGCATACTACTATGAATTGCTCCAATTCTACGCACGATATTTCAACTGTACACTCTACAGAGAGGGACACAACATCTTTCCGTTCCTTATATTTTAATTTCTTATTTAATAAAATCAACGAACCCCCCCGTGTTGTGTTGACCCTGCAGAACGCACTACCAACCCGGTGACTACTGAAACTGAACATGAGCTCATACTCCTTACGCATATGTTTTGTAAGACAAACAATTTCAATATTTTCTGAGCTAATGAACAGCTCCAATTCAAACTCTTTGACCTGCGTTAATGTTGCAATATTATAATGCACCAGGCTGATGTAATTTACATTTTTTAATTTAGTTTTGTTCGGAGGACAGTTTCCGATAAAATTATGGTTTGCAATTAAATTTAACTCTATTAATTTACAATTTTGGCTAGAGGGTAAGTTAAGATAATTTATTTCATCTAAAAAAGTACAGTGTAACACACAATAGAGAATCTTATGTGGTAGGCTTAATTGTGTAAACTTAAATATACTTAATAAAAATACAATACATCAGTTACAATTTTTGATATCCCTGCCTCTTAAACTAGGGTAACCTGTATCATAAGAGGCAGTATTCGGTGCGACTGTTTGTATTAAAATTTAATATATTTTGTGACTTTTGTGAGTGGAGTGTTATGTTACGGTTGGGTCTATGTATATTTATAAGTATTTGATTGTGTAGGAGGAACTAGGTATACCAGAGAACAAGTGGGTATATGTGTGTTTAGGTAATTCCTCTGTTGTCCCAGCAGTTAATTTAAATTACTTGGAATAGATTCCAAAGTCCTAAATCTACTCTGCTCAAACAAAGCAGTTTTGTCAGCCAAGTTTTTGGCTACAGAATAAAAATAATTAAATAGCAAACTTGCTATTTGTCTTTTATAATATTTGGGTAGACAATACCTACTCTTGTGATTATTATAGACTATAAACTTGCTATGTGACAAACTTGTGTTAAATATAGAATTAAAGTCAATTATATTAAATTTATTATTATACTGACTTATTAAATTTAAACGTAAATACATCTTATATCTAAATGAATTTTCCGAATCTGGCACACCTTTTATAAATGGAAGTATGAACATTACAACTTGTATGACATTTAAGTTTAAGATGTGATTCATGTATAGGGACAAATCATCATTGCTAATTTGGCCCCTGTTTGCACAGAAAATTATTATTTTACTGTTAGCTTCAAATTTATATTCTAATATCTTTTGCATAATACCACTTAATGAAGCACCCGGATAGCAATTATTAATAACCGAGTAATAACTTGAATTTGAGTTTTGTTTTAAAAATGAACTTAGATTGGTACCAATATTATCACTAAATACAATTAATTTAGTACAACTATTACTATTATTTACACTGTCACACAATATATCCACTGATGTACTGGGCGAGCATGTGGTAATGGGAGCTAGGGGCTCAGCGGTAACCGGTTCGCCCTGGGCCTCCACCGGCTCAATTGCTTTAGGGCAGTTAATATTTGATAAGTGGTCATTTAGGAAACAATTAAGGCGCTCAGTGTTATCATTTGATGTTTTGAGTATATAAATGATAGAATATAAATTTGACGCTAACAGTAAAATAATAATTTTCTGTGCAAACAGGGGCAAAATTAGCAATGATGATTTGTCCCTATACATGAATTACATCTTAAACTTAAATGTCATACAAGTTGTACTCTTCACACTTCCATTTATAAAAGGTGTGCCAGATTCGGAAAATTCATTTAGATATAAGATGAATTTACGTTTAAACTTAATAAGTCAGTATAATAATAAATTTAATGTAATTGACTTTAATTCTGGCGACGAGGCGACTGCCTCTGTGGCGCGGTCGGTAGTGATACCGCCTGTGGCGCTGGAGGTCGTGGGTTCGATTCCCACCGGAGACAAATATTTGTGTGACCCATAAATGTTTGTCTCAAGAGTCTGGGTGTTTCTATGTATAATATGTATATATTTAAAAGTATATAAGTATTACTATCCGTGGTCTGATACCCATAACACAAGCAGGTTATTCCTAGCTTACTTTGGGATCAGATAGCGTTGTGTGAAATGTCCGTGAATATTATAAAAAAAAAAAAAAAAAAAAATCTGTATTTGACACAAATTTGTCCCATAGCAAGTATAAAGTCTATAATAATCACAAGGGTAGGTATTGTCTACCCAATTATTATAAAAGACAAATAGCAAGTTTGCTATTCACTTATTTTTATTCTTTAGCCAAAAACTTGGCTGACAAAACTGCTTTATTTGAGCAGAGTAGATTTAGGACTTTGGAATCTGTTCCAAGTAATTTAAATTAACTTCTGGGACAACAGAGGAATTACCCTCTAGCCAAAATTGTAAATTGATAGAGTTGAATTTAATTGCAAACCATAACTGCATCGGAAACTGTCCTCCGAACAAAACTAAATTAAAAAATGTTAATTATATCAGCCTGATGAATTATAATATTGCAACATTAACGCAGGTCAAAGAGTTTGAATTGGAGCTGTTCATGAGCTCAGAAAATTTTAAAATTGTTTGTCTTACAGAACATATGCGTAAGGAGTATGAGCTCATGTTCAGTTTCAGTAGTCACCGGGTTGGTAGTGCGTTCTGCAGGGTCAACACAACGCGGGGGGGGTTCGTTGATTTTATTAAATAAGAAATTATAGTATAAGGAACGGAAAGATGTTGTGTCCCTCTCTGTAGAGTGTACAGTTGAAATATCGTGCGTAGAATTGGAGCAATTCATAGTAGTATGCGTATATAAACCTGGAGTCTCACTCTTTTGTGAGTTTGAGAAAGTAATGGATAAAGTGCTACTTAAACTTGGAAAAACTAATAAACACCTAATAGTGTGCGGTGATTTTAATTTTAATATACTTATAAATACGCGTCAGACCAATGATATCCTAAATTTATTTAAATCACACAATCTCACTAACTTATTTTTAGAGCCAACTAGATATTGTGATACAACAGCTACTTGTCTGTACAATATATACAGTGATATGTTGCCAGAAAGTAAGAGTATTATAAATAAGATAAAATCAGATCATACTGGGCAAATAGCATCTTTCAAGATCACAAGAGAAAAAGTTAAAAGACGTAAAATATTATGTAGACCAGTAACTAGTGGCCGCTTGGAACTTATGCGAGTTGGACTTTGCAATAAACTTCCATTTTTAGACACTGGCTTAGATCCAAATGTAATGTATAAGTTATTTTTTGATTCCTTTTACAATGAGTTCAACTCCATATTCAAGTCTAAGGAAGTCACAATCGGTGACAGGCCAGCCTTCAGTGAATGGGCCACTGAGGATATACATAAAAGTAGATTAAAACTGTATGAACTATACTCAGAAAGACAGCTTAATAGAACAGATGAATTTCTAAATTATGTTAAAACTTATTCAAAAAAGTTTAAAGCAGACTGCTTAGCAGCCAAAAGAAAGTATATAAGTAATAAAATTATCAATAGTGTAGACAAAGTTAAATCTACTTGGAAAATAATTAACGCAGAAAGAGGCCAAGCAAAATCAATTGATAATAATTTTAAACTTAAAGTAAATGGCAACGTAATTACAACAGATGCCGAAGTCGCTAACGAATTTGAACATTTTTTTTCTCGTATTCCAGTAGATTTGACCAGAGCCCTAGGTTATTCTACCCCAATAGCAGAATCCTTGTTAAAAGCAAATGTTCCTTGCTGTAATGAAATATTCAAATCATAAAAACTTTTAAATCTTTAAATGTTAAGAAAACGGCTGACCTCTGGGGAATTTCTGTACATTTAGTTAATTCGTTAATTGAAATGGTTGCCCCTGAATTATCAATAATATTTGATAATTGTGTTGATATTGGTGTGTTTCCTGACTTAATGAAGTTTAGTAAAATAACTCCTCTGTTTAAATCGGGTAGCACCTCGGATCCGTCCAATTTTCGTCCTATTTCTGTACTACCCACGTTTAGTAAAATCTTTGAAAAGGTAATGTTTAATCAAATGCAAAATCATTTTAATACAAATAAACTATTCCATACTAAACAATTCGGTTTCACGCGCGGTCGGTCTACCACGGATGCTGGAATCAAATTGTTAGAGTGGATATATGAGGCCTGGGAGGAGTCGTATGATGCTTATGGTGTATGCTGCGACTTATCTAAGGCCTTCGATTGCGTCCAGCATCAGACTTTAATTCAAAAACTGGATCATTATGGAATCCGGGGGACGGCCTTGGATTTGATTAGTTCTTACCTAAGAGATAGAGTACAGAAAGTAGTTATAAGTGGTAAACAGTCACATGGTTCTGCTGTAACAATGGGGGTGCCTCAGGGTTCAATTCTGGGACCTTTTCTATTTTTAGTGTACATAAATGATCTCCCTCACATTATAAGAGACGATCACGAGGTAGTTTTGTTTGCTGATGGCACATCTTTAATATTTAAAGTTGAACGTGGACAACGCGATCTTGACGAAGTAAACAATGCCCTCTCTAGGGTAGTCCACTGGTTTAACGCAAATAATTTATTGTTAAATGAAACTAAAACCAAATGTACTAGATTCACCTTGCCAAATGTTAGGCTCGTTAACACCAGTATTAAGATTAGGGATGATCAAGTAGAATTGGTCGATGAAACTGTCTTTCTGGGCATAAAGTTGGACTCCAACTTGCAGTGGGGGCCTCATATCGAGAAAGTCTCGGGCAGACTGAGCTCTGCAGCCTATGCTGTTAAAAAGATCCGACAACTGACAGACATTAGAACAGCGCGTCTTGTCTTCTTTAGCTATTTACACAGTGTCATGACCTATGGCATACTATTATGGGGTAACGCTGCCGACATCGAATCTATCTTTGTGTTGCAGAAAAGGGCTGTCCGGGCTATCTATGGTATGGGGATTCGGGAGTCATTAAGAGAAAAGTTTAAGGATATCAACATCCTTACTGTGTATTCACAGTACATATATGAAAACTTATTATATACTCATAAAAATAACAGTAAATTTATTAAAAATAGTGATATCCATAACCTAAACTTAAGAAATAAGAATAAATTGGCTGTACCTAGATTTAGGCTTAATAAAATAAGCAATTCTTTTGCGGGCAATTGTATTCGAATGTACAATACATTGCCGACAGCCATGACAGGTTTGTCAATTAATAAATTTAAAAAACTAATAAAACTTAAATTGTGCCAGAAAGCTTAATATAGCATTAAAGACTTTCTAGAAGACAAGGCTGCCTGGCAGTGACACGAATTGCTCCTTTCTACATAAAAAAAAACTGTATTAGATACTAAGATACTAGAAGAGAAGGGACCGGACTGAGTTTCTTGGGGTGTTCTTCTCAGTCTGTAGTATTTCCGAACCCCCGGTAGTCACAAAAATTTTGACAAACCTAATTTTTTTTTTTTTTAATTTCAATGGGAATAAATTTTATTTTATTTTATTTATTTTATTTATTTTATTTATTTTATTTATTTTATTTATTTTATTTATTTTATTTATTTTATTTATTTTATTTATTTTATTTATTTTATTTATTTTATTTATTTTATTTATTTTATTTATTTTATTTATTTTATTTATTTTATTTATTTTATTTATTTTATTTATTTTATTTATTTTATTTATTTTATTTATTTTATTTATTTTATTTATTTTATTTATTTTATTTATTTTATTTATTTTATTTATTTTATTTATTTTATTTATTTTATTTATTTTATTTATTTTATTTATTTTATTTATTTTATTTATTTTATTTATTTTATTTATTTTATTTTATCTGGTTTCAAGTTCTGGGGCTCTTCCCTTTGTTGTGAGTGTTATGACATATGGTTTATATTGTGCTTATAAAATTACGTGGCGGGATTACTTATGATTTACGTTATGGTATCTGATGTGATTATAAACTTAAGTATTTGATTTAGTAAGAAAGAATTAGACCTTTGTTTATTGTGATCTTCCGGGTCGTAAATTTGATTCTAACCAAATAACTTTTTCTGGTAATCAAGTATAATTAATTGGAGCCTACGTTGAAAAGAATATTTGAAATGCGAAAGAAAAACAATATTCAGTCTATTTGCTTTGAAAGTCATTGCTGACATTCAGAAAGTCAGAACACAGCAGCAATTGCTAAAAAGTATTGCAGCTGATTCATTACGATCACATCAACGTCAAAACATCTCTGCAAATGTACGGTTTCATATCCATAAATAGTGCCAAATAATAAAGCTCGATGTGAAAATAAAATGCTTTTTATGGTCATAAAATACAACTCTTTCGTAATGATCGTCTATGAGTCAATTATGTGTACTGGAGTGGAAACAATAAAATGAACATATTTTGTTGGGCAACATCCAAAGCAATGTCTGGAATCGATGCCAAAATGATTCAATAGTAGCATTGGGTAATAAATTATACGTCTGGTATAGCGTTTATTACCCAATCGCATTATTAGACAATAGGTAACGTATCCAAAAATTGTAATAATAAGACTGCGGACGAAAAATATTAAATCGTGTTAGAATTCGTTGATTATTTATACATTGTTTATCAAACAGATTATTGAATAACAAGTGGACGGAACTGCGGGAGAAGGCAATGTTCGTTACAGTTGTCCTTACGTCCTTTTATGCCTAGCTTTTAAATTCAATTGAAGAGGCGTCTTGATGCTCTCACTTGAGTCACTCTACTGCAGTCAGGGTTTGTGGTAGTCATAACGGAATGAATATAGGAATTTTCTCTTCTAATATAATTTAAGGGTCTACTTCGAGAAGGGGTTAACTGACTAATCGTAATTTTGTAGAAAATGGGCTCTAAAGTTTGGTGGGTTTATTTTGATGTTAAGCATCGAAAATAGTTATAAAAAAGGTTGGGTAAGCTTTTAAATAATAACCTTTATTGTGTATTATATAATTATATACGAAAATAGAGCTAAAATATATTATATACTGTAAATATCTGATGATTTTTACTTAAACCCAAAATGCGCGTGGATAATGATGCACTTCGTGAGTATAAAAACGATTTACCTTTGGTCCACCATCGTAACTGATCTTTCGTAACCAGCTACGAACATGGAATTATTTTCTTTCTTTGATAACCAGGTACGAAAACAGAATTAATATGTCGTTTTCGTAACCAAGTTTCGTAGCCAGCTACGATAGAAGATTATTACTTCCTTTTCTGTAACTGGTTACTAATCAAGAATAATCATTCCAGGTTTGTAACCATGTTAGTAGGAAAGAAAAAAGGTAGGTAAACATTTTGTCAGATATATTAGATATATCAGAGATATTTTAGTTAGAGAAACGAAGATTCGTACAAACACAAAGTCAAATTAAAGTATCTAAACAATATCAGGAAATAGATTTTGAAATAAATACTGCCGTTCAAGACTTAGAAAATAAAACTTAGGTAAGTGTAGGTCACTGTTTAGAGATTATCGCACCTTTCTGCTTTTAATTTTTCGCAAAATGATTATTAGTTCATAAGTTTGATTTTATGTTATAGTAATTTGGGTACCTATTTGAATTTAGTATTAGACCATTTTTTTTATTTTTGATTGACTAGGTTCCATAGAAGTCGAGAAGACGAATTCTTGTAGTAATATCTAGCATAGTTCTATACGTAACTATGCTAATACCATGTGGGAAATAATCTCTTAAAATATATTTATTTGTTGTAATATGTAGTATTACTCAGTGTATTTTTACCCACATACATGGTTACAAATCTGGATTAATTATTCTTGATTAGTAACCAGTTACAGAAAAGGAAGTAATAATCTTCTATCGTAGCTGGCTACGAAACTTGGTTACGAAATCGACAAATTAATTCTGTTTTCGTAGCTGGTTATCAAAGGAAGAAAATAATTCCATGTTCGTAGCTGGTTACGAAAGATCTGTTACGATGGTGGACCAATAATGTGAAACAAACCCTTTATCCTCTACTATATTACGGATTTAGTCCTCTTTGAAATTAGATTATTGGAAATTAACCCATTATTGTGTTTTATTAATGACACTATTGCTAGCTTTCTACTTCACGACAGAGGTCGGGGATCGATTTCCGCAATAGAAAAGTATGTTTGTGTACGAATGTTTGTCTTGTTCTGGGTGTTTCTATGTATCGTAAATATGTATTTAGAAAAAGTATTAAGCTCTGTTTACCTATTGATACTACCCTACTACAAGGTTTGCTTAGTATGGGGAAAGTTTGCGATGTATGAACGTGTGAGATTATTACAATGATTAACAAGTTTACAAATAAAACTATATAAATAAACATCAATTCCTTTTTTAACCAAATTAAATGGACTTCATTATAAAAAACTAAAATAAAATTGACTTATAAAGTAATATCTCTTTAGATTTATCAGATTTTATAAAATATCATATTGAAGTCGACGCCAAGTAAACCCCATAGGTTTAAATAGGTACTGTTAAAGGCACCGACTTTATATTAATATCATCATAGAATAAAATCTCATGAATCAAAAGACATATTACTTTGTGCTAAGTAAGCTTTATCTGTAACTTTTTGTTTGAAGTCGGTTTTATTTAAGTTAATGAATTTTTATTTCATTACTTTTAAGTGACAGGTGGACTGAAAAATCTATCTATCTAGGTGTAAAGTTTTCATCAATACAAATTAACCAAGCCCAAACACAAAGTAACTGCTGATTTACAGCAGTTACCTTGTGTTTGGCCTTGATTAATTTGTTAAGTAAGAAAGTTAAGGAATTCCCTCGATTGTCTTTCGCCTCCATCATCAGATCGACTCCGACCTTCATTAAATTGTAATACTTGAAAGCACTTTATTAAAAAAAATATAAACGCACTAGTCGTCTCTACAATTTTCAGTGGTTACTCTCAATTTCTCCTGGATTCATCATTAGATCCTGCCTGGTAAAAATGGGACCACCATAAAAGTAAACACTATCAAACGAAAAAAGGATTTTTTTAAATCCATCTATAATTGAGGGAAATATCATTCAACATACATATAAAAAAACATGCAGTCGAATTAAGAACCTTCTTCTTTTTTGAATTCGCTTATTAAATTTTGATAAATTTCCCGAGCCATGATAGCCGTTAACAACGCCGCTACACTAACAGTAGTTTTTACACAACTGCTCTAGATATATTTATGGGCCTTTCAGTTAAACCTGTAATCAGTAGTTTCTATCAATCTTGCAGTACTGTGTCCCAACTCCTAACCGTTAAGGAGTTCTGTAGCTTCATCATCAGCACAGCAGCATCATATTTATGTTGACACCCTAAAGTGAATACCTGAGTTTAATCTAAATAAGAATACATGATTTCGTTACAAAAGTACCATTCGATCATACCATTTTCGATGGTTACCCTCAATTTTCCCTGGATCTTATCATCAGATCCTGGCCTGGTGAAAATAGAACTACCTCAGAAGTGAACAGTATCCAACAAAAACCAAATTTGAAATCCGTCTACAATTGACGGATATACATTAAGAAAACATACAATTGAATTGAGAACCTCCTCTTTTTTTGGAGTCGGTTAAAAGGGTTTATTATCGCTTAGAAATGTTCTTTTAAGAGATAATAAACCCTTATTAGTGTTTACTAGTTTACCCACACTGAATATTTTTATGTTGTAAAGTTAGTGCAAAAATGATTTAAATTACCTTACTCCTGTCTTGAAACAATTCACATAGCTAATTAGATGTGTTTGTGAACGTTATAACAGCTTATAATATGTTAAATCCTTTTTTTTTTTTAAAAAGGTAGAATTATGTATTTTTGGTAAGTTTACAAGCATTAAATCCTTTTTGAATTAGCGGACTTCAAATCCTATGTCAGTTAAACCCTTTTTAGACTGAATATATCGGAATACGTGAAGAATTTCGCTTTTCTGTTAATGTCACAAGGTAGATAATTTTACTACGAATCCAACGGTACCCATAAGTCGTTTTGCATAAAAACGTCAGTTAACCCCTTCTCGAATTAAACCCTTTATTGTGTTTATATATACATTTTTTTTTGTTCTATTATAAATTGTTTTGCTTGTTTTTATTTTGGTCTATGTATTGTCTATTATTTATTAAGTATTAAGTAAATAGTAAAGGTAGTGATGACCAGTAGGCTGATTGGCATGCGTGGGTCGAAAGGGGCTTGGTTGAAAATCAGCGCTAGGCACCAGCCTAGCACATGCTGAACCAGACCCCACTCGGCACGCTTGCAGATATAGGTACCTATGTTAAGTTATAACTAGTTTGCAATTATTATTTCTTATTATGTAAGTTAAGTAGGTATGTGTATCTCAAGGGCTGAATAAAATTTTATTTCTTTCTTTCTTTCAAATAAAATCAGTTGAATCTATTTTTTTTTAACCCCCGACGGAAACCCGGACGGGGTGTGGGTGTGTGTGTGTGTGTGTAAGTCTGTCTGTGGCATCGTAGCTTCCAAACGGATGAAACGATTTTGATTCTGTTTCTTTTGTTTGAAAGATGGGTTAGGGGAGAGTGTTCTTAGCTATGTTTTATAAAAATCGGTTAAGCCATTTCAAAGTTATGAGGGGTGAAAGTGGTGATGAAAAATTGAATGTGTTCAAATATACCCGTGTTGGGTATCAAATGAAAGGTCATAACTTATACATTACGATACCGTAAGTTTTATGAAAATCGGTTAAGCCATTCGAAAGATATGAGGAGTGGAATGATTTCTTATTCTTTAACCACACTCCGCGCAATTCGCATTAGCTCTGAATAATTATTGATAGACTATACGTATGTTGATATTAAAAAAGCCCTATAAAAAGCATGAAATAAAAAAATAATTAATAAATATAATTGATATAATAATAATAAAGGTTCAATACTTAGGGTAGATAGGTCATATTATAAAAGTTATTTTTTTACTTTTTACAGGTTTTTTATTAGTCTTTTTTTGTGAGTCGGGGGTTTTTTCAATTTTTAATTTAATTTTTTATGAAAACAGTTTAAACTAATCATGCAACCCATAGTCCGAACAAATAGATTTTGTATTATAAAGGAAAATCCGTTGAATTGATTGATTGATTGATACAACCCACAGTCCGAAAAGTTTAAAGGCGTTTAGAATTATTATGTGATCGTCTGGTTGGTTTTCAGAGCGCTGTTCTCCAAAGTATATGGAAACTGATGCCTCTTACAATTATCACGCTCGCCAGGTCTTCCAGTTCGGATTAGACCTTTCGGATTAGACCGGATGGACTGCGGGAGTTCTTAGCGTCGTACCCGGGGAGGCGGCTTTGTTTTGCCTCAGACGATCTAGATTCCTGCGCTGCAGCAGTCGCTGAGGGGATCTTGGAGGGCATGGAGTGCTACATTCCCAACCGCTGGATCCCTGTAGGAGCAAAACAGCAACCGTGGTTCAATCGGCTGTGCAGAGAAGCTTTGATACTGAAAGAATCTGCCTACAGAGCCTGGACCACAGCTCGTGCAAATTCAGATCCTAACATCTCTGAGGTAAAACGCAAATTAAATGCCGCCTCGAGGGCCGCTAAATTCGATTTCGTCCGCAGAATTGGTGAGCCGCTAACAGGGTACTCTTCAGGGAGTCGTGAATTCTGGTCACTTGCCAAAGCTGCCAAGGGAAACTTCTGTCAGTCAGGTTTACCACCATTGCTTAAACCCGCTTAGGCCCAGAGTGCCAGGGAGAAGGCTTACCTTTTGGGTTTTCTCTTTGCCTCTAACTCGACCATGAGCGACGGGGGTGCTGTGCCGCCGGACGTTCCGTGGTGTGGAACTTCCATGCCGGAAGTTAAATTTACACAGCGGGACGTCCGACGGGAGCTTCGTTCTCTGGACTTTCATAAGTCGAGTGGGCCGGACGGTATACCCGCGGTAGTACTTAAGCAGTGTGGTCCAGAGTTGTGTCCGGTACTTACACGTCTTTTCACGCTTTCATATTCCATGCGACAAGTCTCGGCGTCGTGGAAGATCGCGTATGTGCATCCTGTGCCCAAGAAGGGTGTTAGGACCGACCCGGCCAATTACAGGCCTATAGACGTCACCTCCCTATTGTCTCAGGTGATGGAGCGTGTAATTAATACACAGCTCCTGAGGCACTTTGAGGAAAACGACCTGCTCAGTGACCGGCAGTACGGTTTTCGTCACGGTCGCTCGCCGGGCGATCTTCTCGTGTGCCCTACACACCGATGGGTGACGGCTATCGAGAGTAAGGGCGAGGCTCTAGCAGTGAGCCTCGACATTTCTAAAGCCTTTAACTGGGTCTGGTACCGTGGTCTTCTTAAAAATTTGCCGTCCTACGGGCTGACCGGGAGATTATGCGAATGGGTGTCCAGCTTTTTGGCCGGTAGAAGCATCAGGACTGTTGTCGACGGCAGCTGTTCTGACTGCATGGCCATTAACGCTGTAGTACCGCAAGGCTCAGTGTTGTCCCCTACCCTGTTTCTGCTGCATATCAATGACATGTTGTCTATTGACGGCATTCATTGTTATGCAGACGACAGTACAGGGGACACTTGTTACACAGGCCGCCCCGGTATCTCTCTGGACGCAGTGGAAGAAAGTCGTGAACAGCTTGTGTCTGAAATCGAGCCTACTCTTACTAGAGTGTCCGATTGGGGTAGACAAAACCTTGTCCTGTTCAATCCCTCCAAGACACAGGCGTGTTTCTTCACCGCTAAGAAAGCCCCAATTACTGTAGCACCACAATTCCAGGGCACATCTCTTTCCATTTCTAAAAGTATAGGGATCCTTGGTGTTGACATCTCCAGTGACGTTCAGTTCCGCAGTCATTTGAAGGAAAAGGCCAAGCTGGCGTCCAAGAAGCTCGGTGTGCTCAACAAGGCGCGGCGGCACTTTACTGCGGCGCAAACACTGCTTCTCTATAAGTCGCAAGTGCGGCCACACATGGAGTACTGCTGTCACCTCTGGGCGGGGGCACCTGAATATCAGCTTCGTCCATTTGACTCAGTGCAGAGGCGAGCTGTGAGAGTTGTCAACGATCCTATACTGACAGGTGGTGTAGAACCTCTTAGCGACAGGAGAGACTTTGCTTCCTTATGCGTGTTCTACCGCCTGTACAATGGTATGTGCTCTGAGGAATTGTTTGACATGATGCCCACGGCTACCTTCTATCATCGCACCGCTCGCCATAGTCAAGGATTTCATCCTCACACCCTACGTCCGGAGCGTTCGAGCACGGTTAGATCCGGTAGGGGTTTTCTTCCGCGCACGCTTATGTTGTGGAATGATCTTCCTGCCTCGGTTTTCCCAAACGCCTACAGTATGGGGTTCTTCAAAAGAGGTCTAAGAAGGTTTTTACAGGGTCGGCAGCGCGAGTGTGGCGCCTCTGGTGTTGCAAACGTTCATAAGCTGCGGTGACTACCAGTCCTTCTGGTGGGCCATATGCTTGTCTGCCACCTTAGTGGTATAAAAAAAAAGAGTTCAGGGTGATTGAGTTCCAGAGAGTGTTTGAACTCATGTTGACGTTAGTTCTAGCGGAAATAGGAGTATTCTTAGAAGATTCGACATGTAAAAAATGTACCTATTCAGATTATGTCTTTTAATTTTCATAATAGTACTATTTGTTTATTCTTTGTTTTTATTTTGTTACTGATATAGTCTAAAACTTTTAACTTGAAATTAATACGCTCCTACTATAGTGTTACTAAAACAATGCATCCAACATGTACTCAACCTATATTCTCACATGTACTTCGGTTTAAACAAATGTTTTACGTTTATGTCATATTAAACGAAAGGATTTGTACCATTCCATGTATACAGAATATTTATTACATCATTCTAGTTACACATACTTACGAAAACCCGCAATTCATAGAACATTCCAGAGTAACAAACGAAAACTTGCTTCACACATTCATAATTGCGTGATGTGTAGTTCAGTAGAAATTCTGTTTTATTGAGCAAGAACAACACATTTTACCTGACTATGGCAAAATGTGGTAATAAAGTTTCTTTTTACTTTTATGCACGATATTTTTCAGCTTGACCCTTTGATCAAGTTGCACCGTTAAAGCGCTTAAAATTAAGTAATGAAAATTATGTCTTTAAAGTATCTGAATATTTTAAGATGTTAGATGCTAATAGATTCATCTTAGTAATCTTGTTCATTATTTTGTTACTTACTCAGTGAAACTCTGCTCTAACGTCTGAACCAATCCGCCTGAAATTTATAATGATAGACACACAGCTGACAGTCTAGATTAAAACATAGACTACTTTCTCTGGAGTTAGTTTCTGTATATAATGAGTATGGAAACTTCACCACGTAATGAAAAGGGCAATCAATATCAATCAATACATATAATAAAATCGTAACAGATCGCTGTCTGTACATGGAAGATAAATAAGAAAAAATATTATAGGGGGGCTTTATGAACGCAATAGAACCCAAAACAATGATTTTTAGAATTTTTGTCTGTTTGTCTGTATGTCTGTATGTCTGTATATCTGTTTGTCTGTACGGTTGTGCACGCTAATCTCAGTAACCGCTCAACCGATTGCAATGCGGTTTTTTTTATTGTGTTGAGGTTTGCTCCAGTTAACATTTAGCGTTTGTTTTATGTAAATCGGTTTAAAAACAAAAGAGTTATAACACTTTTAAGAATCAGATATTTTGAAAATTTTAATTGTAGGGGTTTCTTTGAATGTGAGTGAACCTAAACTGGCGTGTTGGCTTAATCATAAAAGAGTCAATTTTAAAACAATTCCTTCGGCGCGGACTGAATTGTTTAAAAATAGTCTTAATCATTAAGCTCTTTTATGATTAAGCAAACAGGGCAGTTTCAGACGCTGCTTGATGACTCTGATGAAGAAATACCTTTCCTTTCATACACCTTATGTGACGTAAACGAAGTTGCGGGCTCAGCTAGTGAAAAATAAAATGAAAGAACCGATTATAGTTCTTCCTTAATATTTTCTCTGTCATGGCGTAGATGAGAAAAATACTTCAGTCTATATTATTTTCAAGTACTTTTTGACAAGACGAATAAAATGTATTTTAACACTAATGGTCTTTGAACTAGAGTGCTGTCATGAAGACTGATGGACAGATATACGAACACAACGAAATTATAACGGCTTGTTTACTAAGAAATCCTAAAAAATACATTTTCCTTAACCCGTGTCTGAAAAAAAATCATTCCGTAACAATAAGAAAATTAATGATCATGTTTAGGTGGATATTAATATATCACTCTAAATGGACGTCAATTTATCAAGCGGAGAAGGGACGGGTTCACGGTAGTGTTTGGTTGAAATTGCTCTTAACCTCTGGTCTTCATTCATCTTGATACTTAATCAACTGGTACGTAACGAATGGTTCCTAGAGCAGTGATTTTGGAGAGAATTGCTTTACTTTTCATGCATATTTTTTATGGCAATAAAGCATAAAAAATTAAGTTATTATGATCTTACTAAGTAGGTACAGACATTTTATTTTATTAGGGAACTAATTTTATTTAATTTTAAAGACCTTCGCATTCGTAAGTCGGGGCCGTGCGCAAAAGAAACTCGGCATCTTAAAAGTCAATATCCAGCAGTGTGCTGTAATGAATTGATTTGATTGGTTGCTTTAATATTTTGTAGTTGTAGCGGCAACAGAAATACATCATGCTGTGAAAATTTCAACGATCTAGCTAAAACAGTTCAAGAGGTACGTCCTGGTGACTGACAGACAGCGGACTCTCGGTAATAGGGCCCCGTTTTTACCCTTTGGGTGTGAAACCTACAAAATTATTTATAGACCTTGCCACTATAATAATACTGAAAATATTATTACCCAGCATGTTTCTCAAAGAGCAATTTGTACTTCCTACAACGAATATGATGTCGGCCAAATTGCATGTAATAGACCCCTGAGAGAAATGGCGACGGAACTCATAATAAATCCAACCGCGGTAGTGTCGATCTGCTCCTAAGATATTATTCTCTATGTAGGAAGTTTGCTCTATTTGTATAACGTACTGATGATACTGAAAGGTTGCATGTCTTGGGAATATTTCAATATTTAACCACTAATTAGCTCAGGTTTTAGTCGTAATTTTACGAAAGATCAGATTTGGAGTACGAGAAACGGGTTAGGGGCCTAACTCTGCTGTTTCAACTGCTTCAGAACTGAATCTGAGACTTGAATCAGAATTCAAATCTTAGATTCAGTTCTGAAGCAGTTATAAGCAGGAAGATTATAAAAAAAAATTGTTGGACATTCCCACACAACATCATCGCGCCCAAACTAAGCTATCAGCTTGAGCTATGGGATCAAGATGACTGATAGACATAATTATACATATATTTCTAAGTACATACATATTATATAAAGATAAATTCGGATACATAGATTTGTGGATCATACAAATATTTGGATCGACCCGGGAATCAAACCCGAGACCTCAGCGTGGCAGGCAGTTACACTACCGAATACGCCACCGAGGCAGTCATGATTCAGTCAGAGCTTCACTGAACAATTTCAGACCTCTTCCACATCTTATTCAATACTAGTCGACAGTTGCAATGGCAGGCCTTTGGAAAGCTGCGGGACATCCTTCATCTAAAGACGTTTGTGACGACTGATGGTAGCAGAAGACCAAATATCGTGGGACCGAACGCTGTGGCGATTTTTGGTGACGGCGCTGTGAATGAGCAGAGTTTTTACACAAATTCCTAAAAAAAATAAAAACAAAACATAAAATAGTATACCCATAAACAAGATGCCAATTTGCTACTACTAATTTCTAGTACACAGACTACGTGCATACAATAATTTTAGTTAAAATAGTTTAACTAAAGCGGTACACAAAGCACATCGCGTTGTTTGCGTTCACCACAAATCAAATACAGCGCTTAAAGTAGTGCTCTAACACGAAGCACGCAGCTGGAGTGGAGGAGGGAACTCCTTCCTTCAATTTGCCTAAGCATAAATTAAGGAATTTGCTTGTTCAGCTCTCGTATAACGTGTATGTAAATACAGCATTAGTTAAAGCACAGGTTACTTGCGTAAGTTTTCACAATACTATAACACACGTATGCGATCTTAATAGTCTCAAATTTGAAGTATTTCAAAAGTATGTTATAATTTTCCGTACCCAGAGAAACGGGACCTTATGACTAAGTTTTCGCTGTCTGACAGTACGTCTGTCTTTCACCAGACAGTATCTCATTTATTTATTTATTTATTTATATCAATAAAAATAGTACAAGCTTACAGTTTTTCACCAAATCGCTTATATGTTATACTAAGTTATTACTAAAATTGAATGTCCTAACGGTGTAACATTTTACAATTTTCCATTAAACTACATTTAACTACATTTAAAACTAACAGTCAGCATCCATCATGAATTCGATTACAATATTAGGTATAATTTCAATGTCAAAATACGAAATATAAGATTAAAAAGAGTCCACGTCATTACATATAAATAATCTGGCCGACCCTCAAAATTCCGAACGCTCATTTCGCCGATGATAAATTCAACGAATGGTTGTATGGTCGACTGTTAAAACTCCGAATGGTCATTTCGCCGATGATCAGTTTTACGAATGATTGTATGAAATGGGGGGGATGTAGTGTGCCTTCACGAAGAGCGTTACCTGTGCTCGGGCCCTCCCCGTAAGTAGCGGCAAAAGCGAAAACGCGAAACAAAACACTACCGATGAGTGCCGACAGGGCTAGGGCGTCCCCCCAAGGCGACGCGTACCGGTATGCCCCCGTCGGTACGACTGCATGCGCACGCGGCGAAGGGGGCCGCCACCCTTCACGCAGCGCCAACTCTGGCGGGATGCGAGGAGCCGAGTGCCGGATAGGCACGTGGAATGTGCGTGGTGGTATGGAAGGTAAGATGAATGAATTGATTGATGTAATGAAAGAGCGATGCCTGGATGTATTGTGTGTCACAGAGACTAAGCGGAAGGGGAGCGGCATCGACGATCTTCCTGGCGGAATGATTGCTTTATGGTCCGGAGTGGACCAAGAGGATCATGCCAGTAAGGGAGTGGGTGTCTTGCTCTCCTCCCGTTTGGCCTCTGGAGTGAAAGATTATGGATTGGTAGGCCCAAGACTCCTGTGGGTACGTATAAAACTGGGGATCACGAGAGTTTTTTTGGTCGCAGCCTATGCTCCCGTCAGCTCGGCTAATCCCCAAGTGCTCGCGGAGTTCTGGGAATCCGTTAGGGACGTCCTCGATTTGGCTGACGGGAATGAAAAGTTGATCATGTGTGGTGATTTGAATGGATGGGTGGGGACCAAGCGAGATGGCTTCGATGCTGTCCTTGGTCCGTATGGAGATAAGAGAGCGAATGATGCTGGTAAGTCTATCTTAGACGTATGCTTGGAACGAGACCTCCTTGTGGCGAACAGTTTATTCCGTCACAAAGATATCCACACGTATACATGGAGACGGAAGGAAGAAAAAAGTGTGATTGATTTGATTTTGATAGACAATCGTCTTCGACAGGCTATAAGGGATACAAGAGCCTACAGAGGCCCCACTCTTGAAACTGACCACTACCTGGTGGTAAGCCGGTTTGTTGGTCTTTTCAAGAAGTGGAGGCACTGGCGAGTGCGTGTCCCTTTCGGAGACTATGAAAGGATAAAGAGTGAAAAACTGGAAGATGAAAGCGTAAGGAATATGTATGTTGGCTTAGTCAGTGAAAGGCTTGCAAACGCGAGCCTTTCCGACTTAGATGTGGATGAATGCTGGAATATTATGAAAGAAAGTATAGTGGATAGTGCAAAAGAAGCATGTGGGAGTGCAAAGAGACATGAACATTTGAAAGGTGATGCCTGGTGGGATGCAGAAGTTCAATCCTGCGTAGCAAGAAAGAAGAAAGCGTGGTTGGATTATGTCTCATCTTTGCAACTGAATGACAGTATGAAAGACACAAAGAAAGAAATTTACCGCCTGTGCAAGAATGAAGCCAAAGCTTTAGTGAAAGAGAAGCGCGAAAGAATAAATATGATTGCGGAAGAGAAGCTGACGAGGAACTTCGAGACGAATACCAAACTCTTTTGGAGGGAGGTCAAGAAGTCTCGGAGCTGTTCGTCAGTTTCCAGAATGGATAAGATACAGAGTAAAGCTGGGGACATTCTTGCGGACCCATTAGAGGTGTTAGAGCGGTGGAATGAGTACTTTGGAGAAATGTATGAATATCTCCCGGATGCGGGCACTGCGAGGGAGGCGATGACTGATCTTGCGGTGCAAGCATCAAGCGGAGATATTACTTTGGAAGAGATTGAATGGTCGATACGAAGCTTGAAAACTGGAAAGTCTGCGGGAATTGATAGGATATCTGCTGAAATGATCAAATTAGGTGGTCCTTGCGTCCGGGACGCCTTCTGGTCATTGAGCAATCTATGCTGGAAGACTGGAAGGGTCCCAATGGACTGGAGGCGTGCTATCGTCGTGCCCTTGTATAAAGGCAAGGGCTCACGTATGGAGTGCGCCAACTATAGGGCCATCAGTTTGATCAGTATAGCAGCTAAAGTGTATGGCAAAATTATTGAAAGGAGAATGAGGGTGGAATCTGACGGATTACTGTGGGAGGCGCAGGGTGGTTTCCGAAATGGAAGGGGATGTATGGACCAAGTTTTCTCGCTCCGCAACATTGTAGAGAAGCAGCTGGCTGTAGGCCGGAAGGTTTTCTGCGGTTTTGTGGACATGGAGAAAGCATTTGACAGAGTTGTACGGAAGGATCTCTGGGATATATTGCCAGGATACGGGATTGATGGTGCGCTGCTTCGTGCTGTGCAGTCTACATATGTGGGATGTACGGCATGTGTGCGGGTGGGCGGCAGCCTGTCTCCCTGGTTTGACGTCAACATTGGCGTCAGACAGGGTTGCGTGCTGTCGGCTCTGCTGTTTGTCCTGTACCTGGACGATTGTCTTAAGAGAGTAAGATCGATGAATGTTGGATTGCGAATGGGTGACTTACTTGTGAACTGTTTGCTGTATGCAGATGATGCCGTGCTCATAGCCGAATCGCCATCAGAACTACAGTCACTAGTCACAACGATGAAAGATGATTGTCTAATGAGAGGCTTACATTTGAACGCGACTAAAACGAAAGTGATGGTATTCGAAAGAGAAGAGGACAGAACGAATGCCAGGATAACTGTAAATGATGTAGTGCTGGAACAGGTGGATGAGTTTGTATATCTTGGATGTGCATTTAGCAGGGATGGACGGTACACCGCTGATGTAGAAAAGAGGGTAACTGTGAATGGAGCGTTAGGCAAACTTTTAGGTACCAAGGCCTTAAGCCAAAAGGCCCAGCTCGCAGTACACAATGCGGTGCTGATACCTACGCTAACGTATGGAAGCGAGAGTTTGGTATGGCAGGAAACTCATGAAAGTAGAATTAACGCGGTCGAGATGCGCGCGCTACGCAAAATCTGCGGAGTAACGCTCGCAGATCGCGTTCGGAATGAAGATGTAAGAAAGAGAGTTGGTCTGAAAGAGAGTGTCGGTGTTAAAGTAAGGAAGGGCATGCTACGATGGTTCGGGCATGTGGAACGAATGGGAGATGAAAGAATGACAAAACAGATATACAACGCGAAAGTGGATGGACGTAGGAGTCGGGGAAGGCCACGACACACCTACCACGACCAAATTAATCATGTGTTAGTGGAGGGTGGTGTCAAGAGCCGTAGGAACCGACGTGCATGCATGAAAAGAAAAATGAAAGTTGAAGAGGCGAGTGAGGTGTGTATGAACCGTGCCGTGTGGCGCTCGGTTCTTTCTGCCTACCCCGCAAGGGATTTGGCGTGAAGATAGTATAGTATAGATTGTATGAAATTGATGTTGGTGTTGGATGGTTATAAAAAAAAATCCGAAATCCGAGTCGAGGTGTTAACCATGATAAGTGAATGGTTAACACCCCGACTCAGAGTACCCCGATACAATCATTCGTAAAACTGATCATCGGCGAAATGACCATTCGGAGTTTTAACAGTCGACCATACAACCATTCGTTGAATTTATCATCGGCGAAATGAGCGTTCGGAATTTTGAAGGTCGGCCAGATTATTTCGAAATTATGACATACGCCCGATTAAAAATGTTTGAGATTAATGTCAATTATTGGATTATAAGTACATATTGAATCAAAGTCCAGAACTTTAATAACTGAGTGTCAGATTTAATATTAAATTACACAATATTGAAAATTTAAGTAATAAATAACTATCCCTGCCATTTGAGCCACTTTGTCAAAAAATAAATCTGCGTTTGGATTTTCCCGCAACAGATTATTAATAAGCTCAACCGCTCTGGCAGTAGGGCTGGCTGCAGTTTGTTGCGTGCTCCAGGATGGTGGCGTAGCCAGAAGTCGATGCTGTCTGCGACCTGAGCCACGCATATAACGATCCGGTACAAACAAATGTATACACTCCTTCACCAAAGGGTTATCTACTTTATTTGTTAGTAGCAGATAATAGTGCATTATATGCATGAAATTTCGCCTTAATTCTAACGTATCCAGACCCACCATTCCGGACACAAACAGAGAAGGATACAAGACGGGATAGTATCCGTATGTGCGCTTATACAAAAAACGAGCAAATTTACGTTGTACCCTTTCAATCATCAACGAGTATAGTTTTTCATGAGGACTCCAGATAATAGAATTATATTCTAACTTGCTCCGCACATATGTCTTGAAAAGGAGCTTTGGAACAAGAGCGTTATCAAATTGAGAGGATGTTCTTACTATGAATCCCAAAGACCTATTTGCAGCTTTGCACATGTCCATGACATGATCGCGAAAACTCAATTTTGCATCAAACGTTACGCCAAGATCGCGTATTGCAGTCACACTCTCAAGCGCCTCTCCGGCTAGCATGTATGGCACTGCAATCGGAGTCCGCGATCGTGTGAATGCAATGTGTTTGCATTTTGAGACGTTTAGTGATAATTTATTCACTATACTCCATCCCATGACTGCATCAATATCATGCTGGAGCGCTTTACAGTCACCAGCATTCCTAACAGTCGTGAACAATTTTAGATCATCGGCAAACATAAGACAGTTTGATCTAGTTACAACTGTGGTTAAGTCGTTAACCATAATAAGAAATAAAGTCGGTCCCAAAGTACTGCCTTGACTTACCCCAGATCGCGTATAATAATCATGCGACTCATAATTTCCCAGTTTAACACACTGCTTTCGGTCTCTCAGATAATCCGCCATAAGGTTTAATAGGTGCCGGTCAAAACCTAGGAATGATAGCTTAGTCAGGAGCACGTCATTATCGATTCGATCAAAAGCTTTAGTAAAATCAAAGTATGCCGCATCAACTTGACAGCCCGCCCTTACATTTGTCTTGAGGTAGTCAAGAAACCCAACATGATTGGTGAGAGTGGAGCGTGCAGGGCGGAAACCATGCTGAGCGTCACTTAACAGAGCATTCGCCTGCACTAGTATTTGTCTGTTTAGAATGGTTTCAAATAACTTTCCAAACACTGACAATACAGCGATAGGCCTGTAGTTGGTGATATCCGTCGATGTACCACTCTTAGGTATCGGCGTCACCCTTGAAATTTTCCAATGTCTGGGATATGTGCACCGCCGCAACGAAAGGTTGTACAGATGCAAGAGAGGTTCCTCGAGAGCGGAAATACAGTCCTTTACCAAAAATACCGGTACATTATCGGGCCCATATGCAGATGCTGATCTCAGACGACACGCTGCCATCCTCAGATCTGCGGCGCTGATGCTCGGGATACTAACCTCATAAACTGTGATAGCCAGACGGTTAAAATTTTCATGGAAGATAAATGTTTTTTTTGCTGCTAAAACAACAACTAAGCACTAAAAGCAGAAAAAATATTAAGTTAAGGAGGCTCCGATAGCACTTGGACAGTATTTTATAGTTAGCACTTAAAGATGACCTACACTGGCCTTATAATAAAGTAACTATAAAGTCGATGAGAGAGTGAAATATTCTTCCTCGAGTAGACTCCCCAGATAAATTCTTTTTCATGTTCATCGTATTATAAAAGCCATCTACGAGTCCCAAGATTCAAAATTGCGTTGCACAAAAGATTTTCCACGCTAGTGAATTGGGGTTAAGATTCTATTTACAGTTTAAGGTTGGCGCCTCTGCACCACAAGCGTTCATTTGAGATCAGATATGCAAGTAACGGATTTAGAAAAAAGGCAACGCATTTTAAATGATACTAGCCACGATCTGAAAGTATTAATAGTCCTTCCAAGATCCAGATGTTCAGAGCAGCTTCGACAAAAATTATAATAGGCACTTATTATAGCGATTAGAAAAAGACACTGTCATTGTTTACATCTGTCAAATGACTTTCATACAACGATTGCTAGACACCTTACATTACCTCTCGATAACAAAGAATGTGATTTTTACCTAACATTACATCCATTGGTAACGTGTGAAAAGATCTCAGAATCTCGCATGTCTTTCGACAAAAAGCTGATCTTAAAAATATACTCAATATATTCTTGTTTGATAAACCGTTCAATAGCTGGTGCTATAAATAATAGAAGAATGAAACTAAGAATATTATGATCCTTTGTAGTATTTGTATTTATTTATTTATGTAAGTACACCCTGAGACGCACCATGTCCCTGGCATATGGAGGGCGGGGATAGGCATTCCACTGAACCATCGCCACGTATAGAGAGAAAACTCTTTAGACTGTGCCATCGCGGTAACCTTGCCGTAATCGTGTCGTATTGTAGACTAGAGGCACTGCGATGCTAGACAAGGATGCTAACTCCAAAGCGAACTCAAAACCACTTAAATTCTTCTCCCATCTAGTCAACAAAAGAAAGCTTAATATGTATATGAAATGAACAAAAAAACAAACCATTAAGAAAGTATACTACCTATCCTTTCATTTGCTCATTTTACCATCTGGACGTTATAATATCACCGACAAAAAAATAATTTCCAAGTCCGGGTTACAAATGTAATATCTGAGCTTACTGAATAATTTCAGTATCCATCAAAAAGTGACGTGTATTAGAATGTTCCAGCTGTTTCTTACTCCCGGTATTCAAAAGCTGCGTTATTGTAACGGTTTTTTCTTGGAGAGCGGACCGTAAAACGTTTCACATGTCGGGTACACTCCTTGTGACCGCGTGCGGTGGGCGTGAGGCTAAATTGATGGTCTCTCCATCGGCAATGTAATGGTCCTTCACAACGAACGACCTTTGGTCAGTAAGTGAAATTCACGTTTGATTAACTTTTCTCAAGAGCAGTGTTTTAGTGAAAGTGCTTGTTTGTAGAGCACAATTACTACTTTTATGCACGACGGAGGAAAATAGAGATAGGTTTTTAAAAGTTAGAAAAGTTTCTTCCATGATAATTATGTACACCGACATTTTTCATTTTATTGTTTAAATACTTATAAACTATTGTTGTAGTTGTTTAGTGAAAGTGCCTGTTTGTAGAGCACAATTACTACTTTTATGCTTATATGCTTATGTTTTAGTGAAAGTGCCTGTTTGTAGAGCACAATTACTACTATTATGCACGACGGAGGAAAATAGGGATTCAGAGATAGGTTTTTAAAAGTTAGAAAAGTTTCTTCCATGATAATTATGTACACCGACATTTTTCATTTTATTGTTTAAATACTTATAAACTATTGTTGTAGTTGTAGTACAGGTCTAGTTTCGGAAGGTCTTTATTATGAGTGCTACCTAACTAGGCTCACCACTTATTATATAAAACAAAATATAACTATTATGTGGGTATAGCGTACGTCTGCCTACTTCTTTGAGAAAAAATGGCGTAAATACGTGTGAGTTCTCTATAAAAATATACTGTTTACATGAAAATAATTTGCCTAAATAGTAAAATTGACATACATTGTAATTAACTTGGAACCAATTCTTTTTATTTTGGTGAGTTGAAAAATAGGCAAAAATTACCTGGTTAGTTCAGGTTTTCATATAAATTAGATGATCAATATATTCTCATAGAAATAAAGGACTTGTCACTTCCTTGTCTATATGACTTCTTCGAAGTATAATGTGATATAAGAAAGAATTTTAAATTATACCTGCCTTTACTAGACAATCCATTCGAACACCGTACTTTATTGTCTACTCATACAACGCAACAAATAGGTTCATCTCGAAATGCAAAATAAGAAGGAAATTTCCAAAGAAAAAGATTCGAAACTAGATTTTCAGTGACACAGCGTGAAATAAATAAAATATTTTGTGCTCAAGAAATATATAAATAAACTCCAACATAAATTTTAGAAGCGTATGAATTTGGACAAGCGTAATTATTTTTACCGAAAAGTCTTTTATTTGGTTCATACTTAGAGCAGTTTTCATGTATTTTAATGTCGTAAAGTGTATTTACGTGTTCGAACACTTAAATTGTTAGCTATGAATTAAAAGTCCCTCGTCGACTTTTCAATTTATTTCTGACAGATCTCTTAAGGAAAGTAAATAATGGAAGTATTTGGAGGGGATAAAGGTAGGAAGGAGAGCAGTGACGGAAATTATTCGAGCTCGAAACGATTGCGTTAGTACACCATTTGTTACTGTTCGAAATTTGAATTGAGGACATTTAATGAATAGACTACTTTGATTTTTCGTTAGATCAAAATACTTGCATACAATTTAAAGTACTTACTTACAAATTGAAAGTCATTCCAATTTGTACTTATTTACGATTTAGACACGTTCTTTGGTCTGAGCTGTATACTGATTCGTAGAAAGTTAACATGTATAATTTACAAGTATACTACTACTACATTTTGTAATAAAATCTTATTTGAACTACGAATTGAATCATTTTTTATAGCATGAAACCTTTGCAAATGTGTCGTTGTACTTAATTAGGAATTATCTGTAAAGGCGATTATTTATTTTGGGTGTACAGAAGAGCTAGCAGTCTGTTTACGAAATCGGGATCTAATCTACGATCGCCTATATTTTGTTATGAAAATCTGGTTTTAATATCCATAAACCTGAAAACATTACATTGAGTTTATCTCTAGGCTTTATATTGGAGATATATTACCCAGCTTCATATCCAATAATGTATTACATAAGTACATAACATACATAGAAACAACCAAACTCCAAAATACGTAGTTTATATTTCGCTGGCATTTATTTTGTCCCCATTACTTTATTTTGTTTACAGTCGACTTTCTTAATGTTCTACAGTCAGAGTTGCTCTAGTTTTGCAAAGTCAAATAATTAAAAATTTCAGAGCCAGCAAATTTAATAATATCTATGAATTCCTGAATATGAGTATATCTCCTCGACTTAATACTTTCGATAATGTAAAGGCGCGTACGGATTGCGCGCACACTGGGTACGCGTAGCCAGTATACGCGTGTCCGGAACGTCATGTCCGTACCTGCAGCTACGCGTACACTCTTGGGGAACGCGTACCCCGCGAGCCATCGTCTGTCGGTTTTTGGTCGCGCGTCAAAGGGGACGCGCACGATCGGGTACGCTATATTTGAACGGCAAAATGAATAGTCACGCGTGTTCTGCGAGTCTTAATAATGAAAATCTTATCAGATTGATTCAACTTTATGAATTTCACCGGATCTTGTGGTCTGGTGGTGTGTGTCCCCTGTTTCTTCATAATTTATAGCTTCCATAAGCCTATTTCCACACTGTAATCTTTCACGATACAATTTTTTCATCCACCATCTAGGTTTTCGTTTGTTTCTCTTTTTGAAGTTATACTTCTTTAGGCGCGTTATGAAAAAATGATGAGAGTGAAATTCTAAGATCTGTGACACAAAATTAACAGTATGAAGTTGTCTGCTTAACCGCTCATTAAGTCTCGAAAAAAAAGCTACCGACAAAATAGAAATTGAACCTCGATATTAGTCGCGCATATTGGTACGCTCGTCACCTCTGATCACTGTTTTCATATTTATAATATTTTTTTTTTATTTTTGTTTATTTTTTTTTATTTTTTTGGGATATTTTTAAATGCACCTCTGTTTATTTTTCTGCACACTAAGTAACTCCACTAATTTACTGAATGCAAACCAGAAAATTAAATGCTGTGCAAAAAAACTAATTGATTAACTAAACATGTCCTACTTAAAAAACTTAAATATTACTCAGAACAAGATGACCTTTTTAATCGAATTCACACCAAAAATGTGGTTCGTACATCGAATATATGATTTGTGAAACAGAAATACGAATTGCATATCAAAAATACTAACTTGCACTCTAAATAGTACTATCCTATAACGGAATAGGTTAGGTTAGGTTAAACTTTTATTTTTTTGATCAATAAAATTTAATTTTGTAAAGGTGACTGATTAAATTGAGGTTTTACTTAGAATAAACGATGTTCCTAAAAGTAAATTAGACGATAGATTTCCTTAAAAAAAGTTTTAAAATTTTTGTTGAACAATGGAATTTTTAGATATACTATTCGGATAATAGTTATTCGTTCAGTAAAACGGTTCTGCAAATACTATTAAACAGTATAATGAATTTGGTTTTTTTAGTGTGCATAATTAGTGTGCAAGTAAGTATTTTTGGTTTAACTTTGAAATATTTTGTTCGGAAAAAAGGAATAAACAGATATCGATTTAAACACATGCCTATTTTTTATTTTTATTTTTTTATTTAAGAAGTGTAACTTCTCACGCGCGTACATAAGTACACGCACCCATTTTTTTTTTTATATGTGTTGAATAATGCGTAATGCCGCAGCAGTAGTGGTGCACGCAACCGCTAAGTGTTTCGGCGTCATTGCGAATGACTGGGACTCGCGACGCGCCCTGGATCGACTGACCTCGCGTACAGGTTTGCAGCGGTCCGTACAGGAGGTGTACGCGTATACAATGTACGCGTGGACAGTGTTTCGGGACTACGCGTAGCCGAGGCACGCGCAATCCGTACGCACCTTTACAAATAATGCCAACCGGTATCCTTGGGCGATACTCAATTGTCTCGTTTCACAGTACCTTTGCCCCATACATCACTTTGTTTGTTATCTGTGTTCAACTAGTTGACGTTGATGAATGTTTCAACGAACAAACGGTATTTCGTTGTACTGCTAGTACGCTAGCTTAAGTTTCGAACGGTATACTAATACAGGGTAGCCTTGCTGCTATGGAAACATGGAGCGAACAATGTCTCTCTCGTGTTAGATTAGTGCGTGAAATGGTTTTGTTATGAATGTTGTTTGTGTAGAATGTTTGTCATTGTTTATTGCTTGCTTCGATGAAAAGCTTTCGTTTCGATCTTATAGTTCTACTACGTCGATATCGTAAGACTTTATAATGTTATGGGATAAAAATAGGCAGTCAATCGACTTTATTGTAAGTATATCTGAATAACTTTCGCTATAACTCGAGCTTTTGTGTATTATTTGTACGTCCTATGACAGATGAAGTACCTATTGGTTGTGTGAGACAGCACGCAGTTAGATCCCATACCCGTGGAAATATGTGAATAAAATATGAGCTTATGTCATTGGAGGATAAGTGTAGCTTCCCAAAAGTGAAATAAAAAATCTGTTTCTGTTTTATTTTTTTTCCAGGCTTAAAAAGATTTCTTCAAAAATTTTGCATTGCTTTGCTACTGAAACACTGTTTGCTGACACAAATAAAATAAGTAATGTAATCACCAAAATCCGTTGTAGTATAAGAGGCAAGAAGAGGACAACAAAGGACTTTTCCATGTATTTAATACTCAACTTTTACTATTATATTGTACTATGATTCTATAGCAAGGATAAGAGCTCAATTTGTTTAATATCGGCCGGGCATATCTCGAGTATTCTTTACAGAATTCAACATCGATGTCGCTATTGTTCGGTTCGGATCGGACTTCAATCCGTGGCCTTTGCATTACAAGGGCCATGCAAGTTGAACAGAACTGTGTAATTTAACAGTCAACAAGAGATAGCAGTCAAATTATGTGAATACATTTCAAATTTCACTTTTAGGTTCGGTGCTTTGAAAGGAGCATATTTTTTTTATTGCCTCCAGACGTAAGTAATAAAAGAAGTTGTTTGAATGCGTAAAAAGATTTTTCTACTGTGTAATTTATTTACATTTGTAGCATTTGTTTTCTTTAGATGCAATAATATCTGGTTAAGGGCTTGACAGTTACGCCACGCCCTATAATACGTGGACTGCACGAGCAAGGTGCATTTGTGAGAAACCTGCCGTCTCCACCTGGCATTAACAACAGCCGGTGTCGCTCTCAACCTACACGAAAGCCAGTACCCTACTACTTATCCCATCGTGTAGTATAGCTTTTTAAATGTTATATCCTGTAGTACCTGCCCACGCCTACGTAGATCGCTTAAGTAGTACCTACTAGTGCATAGATATAGGATCTACTCTTGCAATAACTAGTCTATATATATGTCTATTAATGTATGACTTCTTCCTACTGTCTCTATAACTCTGTGAACCTACTAAATATATGTGTGTACACCTTACTGTATTGTTTTCGTTAGAGCCCTAGCCTACCCTTGCACACACCCTGGGAAGTCTGAGGAAAGGCGCCCTGGGAAAGAGTCCTCTGCCAGCTCCCTCTGAGTAAGTTGGTGAGTAACTTACAGACTAATAAAGTGGTTACACATTGTATAAAATTATTTTACTTTCATTGTCGGTTCGCTAGATCTTTCAAACTACTTAACGGATGTAACGAATTTTCAGCAATAGATAGTGTTTTAAGTTGAAAATTTATGTGTTGTACTAAAATGTATGTATTATACATACATTTTATATTTTGTTACTCTAGCTAGACTATAGTTGTACCAAATTTCAGCTAGATTTTTATCCGCTTGACTTGTAAGTGCAACTCGATCAAATTTTCAATCTGAAAAATGTCTGGCATAATAGTAATAGACGTGTTATTAGACTAGAAACTTCATTATTTTTATTGGCTGCCTCTGTGGCGCAGTCGGTAGTGATAATGCCTGCGGCGCTGGAGGTCGTGGGATCGATTCCCACCGGAGACAAATATTTGTGTGATCCATAAATGTTTGTCTCAAGAGTCTGGGTGTTTCTATGTATAATATGTAGGTATTTAAAAAAGTATATAAGTATTAATATCCGTGGTCTGATAGTCATAACACAAGCAGGTTATTACTAGCTTATCAGATAGAGTTGTGAAAAATGTCCGTGAATATTTATTTATTTTATTTATTACCTTACTTTGCCGTAGTCAGGTAAAAATGTGTTGTTATCATCATATTCTTCAAATGGACTAAGATAATAATAATATAATGCATTTCAATCTGAAAAATATATTGCATGAAAGTAATAGACGTGATATTAGAATAGAAACTTCATTACCTTACTTTGCCGTAGTCAGGTAAAAATGTGTTGTAACCATCATTATTCTTCAAATGGACTAAAATAAATAAATAGCACAATACCCGCATGCTCAATAATACAGAATTCCTACAAAATGTACACAACAAGCAATTATGAAAGTGTGAAGCGAGCTTTCATTTGTTACACTGGAATGTTCTGTGAATTGCGGTGTTCGTAAGTATGTGTAACTGAAATGGTGTAATAAATATTTTGACATGTAAAATATTCTTGATATTACATGGAATAGGAACACATTCTTTTGTTTAATATGACGTAAACGTAAAACATTTGTTTAAACCGAAGTACTTGTGAGAATATAGGTTGAGTACATGTTGAATACCATGTTTTAGTAACAATACAGTGGTGGCGTACTTATTTCCAGTTGTGTTAAAAGTTTTAGACAGAATCAGTAATCAAATAAAAACACAGAATGAACTAATAGTACTATGATAAAAATAAAGTCATGATCTGAAGGTACATTTTTTACCTGTGGAATCTCCTACGAATCTACTCCTATTTCAGCTAGAACTAACGTCAAGATTAGTTCAAATTCTCTTTGGAACTCAATCACCCTGAACTGGAAGACCTGGCGAGCGTGATAATATTGGTTAGGGGATAAGTTTCTTTATACCTTGGAAATCAAACCGACGTTAACATAATAATTCTAAACCCCTTTAAAGTTTTCGGACTAGAAGTTACATGATTAGTTTAATCTATTTTCAAAATATATTTAACGGATACACGATGCATAAAAGAATTATGGAATTCTAAACATACATAAAGATCCAATATTTGTCGTCCGCAGTCTTATAAATGCATTTATTGGATACTGACCCTCGCAACTTCGTTTACGTCACATAAATTGAATGAAAGGACAGGTCGCACATGATTATCAATATAGTATCAAGTCAAAAAACGCTGTTTTGAGATATTGCGTTTTAAAGATTTGAAAAATCATTACTATCAATTCTTACATATTTATGAGCTTATTATGGTTTTGTGGCAATGAAACATTACTGTTCTTTATAACACTGAAGTATTCATGAATTATGAACTAATATTTTTCATTTTAGAAGTATTTTTTTCAGTAACACTTTGAGTTGATACTTTATTACCAACTCAAATGATGATAATTTTTTATTTAATACTGTATGGCGGAGTCATTACTTGATATTATGGAAATCTATGATGTAATAAAACAAAATAATACCTCATTATATAATCATTTATTATCAGCTATTTAGTCTTTTAATCAACAAAATAGTGTTAAGTGTTAATTACCCTTCTTACCCACCACACTACCAAGCCACACTACATTATAGTTGTGTTGGGTATATGTCAATAACTTTTTTAACACATTGGTAATATAATCTGAGCAGTCTTGAATGCAAATAACAGTCTCTTAATTTCAATAAACTATACACAAAAAATAATAAAGGAATTTTCTTAAGAAAGTAACACCTTATACCTACTTAATGAGTAAGTAGAACCCTTATTATAATCAGTCATATAAAAATAGCAGTCACTATCAAAAATATCTTTCAATCAAATCAGCCTATGGCAGTCCACTGCTGAACTTAGTCTTCTCCCAAACTTCGCCAGAATACACGGTCCTGCGCTTCAGTCCCTGCGACCTTCTTCAGGTCGTCGGTCCATCAGGCGGGGAGTCGTCTTCACAACCCACGTGTACCAAGTCACGGTCTCCACTCGTGAACTCGTTTGCTCCACAGACCATCGGTTCTTCTACAGATGTGGCCAGCCCATTGCCACTTCAAAACGCAAATTCTGCGAGCTATGTCGACCACTCTGGTTCTCTGATGGATAGCATCGTTCCGGATTTTATCCATCAGATACACCCCATAGCTCGTTCCATTGCTCGCAGTGCAACTTCAAGGGCATGGACTAGCTTTGTTGTAAGTGTCCACGTCTCGGCCACCGTAGGTCATAACTGGAAGAACGCACTGGTTATTGACTTTCGTCTTCAGGCATTGCGGAATGGGTGAATAGAAAACCCGACGCAGTTTGCTGAATGCTGCCCAGCCCAAGCGGATCCTTCTCGCTATGTCCTTTTTCATGTTATTCTTGTCCAGTGTAATTTCCTGCCCTAGGTAGGTGTATTCCTGGACAATCTCAAGCCTCGATCCTTCGACGTAGATTGGCCCCGGCGGGACATGATCATTGAACATGACCTTGGTTTTATCCAAGTTCATGCCGAGGCCAACACGTAGAGACTTTCTACTTAGACTGTGCAGCATCTCGCACAACAGTTCCAGCGTTTCCGCAACTATGACGATGTCGTCGGCAAACAGAAGGTGTTAAATGCGTTCACCGTTTATATTCACGCCCATTCATCCCAGTTCAGCGTCTTAAAGACGTCCTCAAGCGCATTAGTGAAGAGTTTCGGGGATATTACATCGCCCTGACTTACATACACCTCTGCGCAGTGCAATAGAATTGGTCTTCTTATCCTCCAACTGAATGTTCATGGTAGCGGTATCATACAAGCATCTCAACACCTCGATATATCGCGAATCAACACGACACCGCTGCAGAGCGTCCAGTACTGCCCAGGTTTCGGTAGATTTAAAGGCTTTCTCGCAGTCCACAAAAGCCATACACAGCGGCTGATTGTACTCATTTGTCTTCTGTACAATTTGCCGAACAGTATGTGGTCTGCGGTACTGAAGCCTTTTCGAAATCTGGCTTGCTCCTTTGGCGTAAACTCGTCGAGTTTTCCAGCGAGGCGGTTTATGACTACTCTCGAGAACAACTTGTAAACATGGCTCAGGAGTGAGGTGGGTCTGTAGTTCTTCAGTAAGGTCTTATAACCTTTTTGAAGAATAGAGCCAGTTTTACCTTGCTGGAGAACGGAATTAAATATGCTCGTTAGCTCTCTAAAGGTGGGAGTCCCACCCGTTTGAAGGAGCTCGGCCGTGATTCCATCCTCTCTGAGGGATTTGTTGTGTTTCAGTTGTCCGAGAGCCGCCCTGATTGTAAAGCTCTGGAGTTTTACTAAAATGACGTGTACAGTTTGATTGATGATGAAAGATTCAAAATCATCAAAATTCTCCTACACTTACTATAATAACGTCAGATGTGCACGATAGATATTTGCACGTCTGGTGCCTACTCAAAGACCTCCTGGTACCTAGAACTGGTGAGCGATTTTCATTCGGTACATACGTAGGATCAGTAGAGATATCTAAACACTGAAATGGATCCGTTTGGCCAGTAATTCCATTAATAGAACAGCCATCTGAGTCACTTTCATTATAATTTATAGCAATTAGGATTCTGAATATTCTTCTGTGTCTCTTCATGGTATCGAAATGTTACAGAACTGAAATGAGAAAGTAAAAAGATTAACATCGAACAGGGTCACAATTGTAAATAAACTATTTAATTCCGAAAATTTCATTCTGTAATAAAGTATTATTTCAAAAAAATCAATGTCATTACTCAAAAAACTATTTAAAATAGATCTGTAAGACAGTCATAACTTGAAATGAAACTCATTAGAATAAAATAATGTCGTGAATAAAATCTGCCATATAGTATCAACTCTAAGATAATACACTTTAAATTACTTACATTTGTCAAAATTGTTTTCGATTCCGATTCTCATCTTGAAATGATACACAAAATGACGTGCGGCCCAGGCAAACAATGAGTCAAGTCAAATTGTGACTATATTACTGGATCGTGCGGGGGAGGGAATGAATAATGTAGAAAGACTTTTGAGACCATCAACCGGTGAATAATTGACTTATAAATAAAATTGTTTTATCAGTTTGTAGAGAAAAAAATCTATTATCTGGATGTGTAATAAACCCAAAACCGCAAAATTTTGAGATACGACTATGTTGATAATCATGTGCGAGGTATTTCTTTGTTAGACCTCTAGGAGCGTGTAAAACTGCCCTGTTTGCTTAATCATAAAATACCCAGTTTAATAAAATCATAAAAATAAGAATCAGCAGGTCATGCTCGTGAAGAAAGCGGCGGGACGGGTACGGGAGAGAACTCTTCCACCCGAGTTCTGCAGTCGGCGGCCTGGGCGCCGCCGACGTGTCTTCGCCGAGGACTATCGGCCACCATGACCGGGGGCCTGAGGACGGTGAGAGGGGGGCAAACCGTCCTTACAGAAGCAGGCCCATGACGGCAGCGTCACGCATGCCCCCCGTTAGAAGCAGAATAACACCCGAAACCCCTAAAGACGCGGGATAGTACCCGAACCACCCCCAGGGCGAGGCCGCAGTGGCGGCCGTAGGTCTGTTGTGAGTCCCGGGACATCCTTTCGAGGGCTTACCCGGGGCTCCCAACCACAGGCTGTTGGGCGTTGCGTGAGGTTTTTTAGTCGGTAAGAGTCCGGCATAACATCCTCTGAGGACTTTCACTCACGTAAAAAAAAAAGACCCAGTTTAGATTTACTCTTACATTCAAAGGAACTCTTGAATTCCAGGGTTTGAGGAAGTTGAGATATCTCTAATTCCTAAACTTCTAAACCCTCAACATTGTTACTCATGTGAAACATTTCTTAAAGTACTCCCTTCATGACACTGAAGAAGTTTTTGGAATTGGACCACGCATTGAGAAGTTACAACTAAAAAACTGTTTTCCTTTTCATCCCCTCTCCCAAAGGAACCGTGCAAAATATTGGGATCAAAAGTATCCTAGAACCTTCCTCGGATCATAAACTCAGATTGTACCAAGTTTCATTTAAATCGATTCAGTAGTTTCGGCGTGACACTTATTCGGGATACCGACAGACAGACAGACAGACATGAAAATTTTAAATTTCATTTTCGGCTTCAGTGTTGATTAGAGAACGCCCTACAGTTAAAATTTTCCAAATATCTTCCATGTACAGACTTTCGACCCTCAACAGTTTTATTACTTGTATAGATATTACCTATTGTCTAATAATGCGATTGTATATACCAGATGTATAATTTACTACCCAATACTACTATTTAATCATTTTGGCATCGATTCCAGACATTGCTTTGGATGTTGCCCAACAAAATATGTTCATTTTATTGTTTCCACTTCAATACACATAATTGACTTATAGACGATCGTTACAAAAGAGTTGTATCGAGCTTGATTATATTAGTATTACTAGCTGAGCCTGCAACTTCGTTTACGTCACATAAGGTGTATGAAAGGAAAGGTATTTCTTCATCAGAGTCATCAAGCAGCGTCTGAAACTGCCCTGTTTGCTTAATCATAAAAGAGCTTAATGATTAAGTCTATTTTAAAACAATTCAGTCCACGCCTTCGGCGCGGACTGAATTGTTTAAAAATAGTCTTAATCATTAAGCTCTTTTATGATTAAGCCAACACGCCAGTTTAGGTTCACTCACATTCAAAGAAACCCCGACAATTAAAATTTTCAAAATATCTGATTCTTAAAAGTGTTATAACTCTTTTATTTCTAAACCGATTTACATAAAACAAACGCTAAATGTTAACTGGAGCAAACCTCAACACAATAAAAAAAACCGCATTGCAATCCGTTGAGCGGTTACTGAGATTAGCGTGCACAACCGTACAGACAAACAGATATATAGACATACAGACATACAGACAAACAGACAAAAATTCTAAAAGTCATTGTTTTGGGTTCTATTGCGTTCATAAAGCCCCCCTATAATATTTTTTCTTATTTATCTTCCATGTACAGACAGCGACCTGTTACGATTTTATTATATGTATTGATATTGATTTATTCATACGAAACTGTACATTTGCATAGATGTTTTGAAGTTGATGTGACCGTTACGTACCTCTTTAGCGATTTCTACAAAACTCTTGAGCGATTGCTGCGGTATTCTGACTTTGTCAATGTCATCAATGACTTTCACAGCAATATACCCCACATAAATTTTCGAATTACCGAATTTCGAATATATAATTTCAAATAAATTTCATGTTCATGTTTTCCTCTCGCCGATCTGCTGGCAGATATTTCTTCAAAAATTAAGCAGTACCATTGTACCAAAGTTTCTTTTACTGTTTTTTTTTTATATTTATTGTGTGTTCTGCACACACAATAAATATAAAAAAACAGACGAATAAATAAATAAATAAATTCTCTTCAACTAAACTCCAATGTGATTACCATAAACTTTTTTGTTTAAAATCAAACTAACGACGCGGAAGATCACAATAAACAAAGCTCTAATCCCACTTTCTTACTGAATCGAATACTTGAGTTTATAATCACATCATCCATAAAATCCTAAATCATAAGTAATCTCGTCACGTATTTTTTATGAGCACAATATAAACCATATATCATAACACTCACAACAAAGGGAAAAGCCCCAGAACTTGAAACCAGAAGGTACCAATCCGAGCTACGTGCCGATACGACATCACGTAATTCACATTACTGCGTTGAATGACTCCCGAGTTAGGAGTCTTTTCAGCCAACGTTAACACACTGACACCCTTCACGCTTTTTTCTAAATTATTTTTTTGACATTCACAGAGGCACAATTTTATAAAGTTTCGGTGACTAGTTTAATGTGACCTTTAAAATATTAACTGTTGTACTCGTTTTTTTTAACATGTGGAAAATCCGTAATGGATGCTATGCCGGACTCTTACCGACTAAAATCACATGTACCCCACCTATTGCCTATGGTTGGGACCCCGGGTAAGTCCTCGGAAGGATGTCCCCAGGAAACTGTATAGCTTTTATAAGCACGAGGTACCCTACTTAGACACGCTGAAAAACTTGAAGTTCAAAATGCTATTCTTAACTACCTTTTAGATTTTTTTGTCTTTTTGACTGTTGTTATATTAAACAATTTAAATGCCAATATTCAAAAAAAGTATTACCATAATATTTGCAACTCAACAAATATGTAACAATCTCGCATGTTAAATATTTTTATGGCTAATTACGAAGGGCTGTAAATAACATCGTATTTCCCTTCACCCAGTACTTGTTCCTATATTTTGTACATAAATATGGTATTTTGATGGCGGTCGGAAATTGAATCTGGGCCAATAAGGGCAAATCGTATGTAATAGGTATATCATAAAAACGAAGACCCATAAAATTAGTTTGTTGAAATTTGGCAACATGTAGCTTAGCGCCTACTTATAATAGAACATGGCTAAAGAAAATTCTGTACTGAACCCCTAGTGCCCTATCCCGATTCTTGCGAGGCGCCTCCTGGAAACTCTCAACATGAGTCTTGGCCTATTTTAAAACAATTCAGCCCATGTCTACTGCGTTCATTTATTCTTATTCTTATTTTACAATATTAAGTTTTTTTATGATTAAGCAAACAGGGCAGTTTCACTCGCTCCGATGAATTTGATGTAGAAATACCTCGATAAAAAATTCGAACACATTTACCCAAAGTTATTTTGTACTATTACAGCAAAAAAAATTTTTACTTACCTAGTTAAAACGTACAAAAATCAAATTCACAATCTGAGAACAATTAATACTTGAGAGAAAGAAGCGATTATTGAAGCGTAATGGTTTTAATTATTATATCTTAGTAATAAAGTCGGTGTTTTAGAGAAAGTAATAATCCTCGCTGGTTCACTGTTGAAGGAACCATTACATTCATTATTATCTTCAGAACTGTAAGATGAGGAGGCCATTGTACTTTAGCTGAGATATTTCATTAAGAGGGTATTTCTTGCCACAAAACCTCGAAAATGACGGTAATATTGGAGTTTTAAATAAAGAAGTCACTGAAAGTAATAATGAAAAAAAAAACCATCGAATTCGAGATACGAACAATCTTTTTCTGACTTTTATTCTAATTTTAAGTACAAATTACGCCAAAGTAAGATTTTGACGTCGTACTCGTACTCGTATTAGCAGGGGTCAAATAATTCATACCTAATTAGGCCCTATCCATTGCACCTATTGCGTAGTTCAAAATAAAATTGCTGAAAACTAAGCGTATAAATATTATTTATATACGCATATTATGAGTTAAACAAGTACCTTATACCATTGAGGTATGTAGCGTAACGGGAGTCGAGGGTGTCGGTATGAACATCCCGAGTGGACTTTGTCACACCACAATAATTATTTAGTTTAAAAGATAGTTACCTGGATAACTGTAGCCGGAGATACATTGGACCTTTCAGGTTAAGGGCCGCATCGTCTGGCTAGTAAAACCTTGCTGCAATGAGTTCGTGAAAGGAAAGTCGGTCCATAACATTGTCACCACATTTAATTACACACAACTTGTAGACCACGGGCCTCATGGAAATGCTTATGCACTATTAAATTTACATGTGTTGCATTCATACACTGGATGCATTGGTTCTACGCACGGGTAAGGACACTTATGTCTACAAACACAGTACTTACTTGCTATATGTATCAGATCTTATGATCTGATCGGCTTCTCCGCCGATGTATTGAGATGAGAATATTGGTACAACATACCAAACATCACTTCGTGATGTTGTAAGCTAAAAATATCCTCTAGCTTGGTTACGTACAGGTGAATCCATCTGCAGAAACGAGTATAACATATCTAAGTTTATATAAGTACTACGGCTTAATATTTATAAATCTAAGTAATCTAGTTACATAGGTATCGACAGCTATGTAGGCAGACAGCTATGCAAGTTCTTGGGAGAAAAGACGCGCTACGCTGACACGTGGTAGATGATCAGGAAGACAAAGTCATGGCGATACGGTAATCAACCTCACATGGGGTTGTGCAAGGAAACATGGGTGTAACTCGTTGGCGTAAAGTAGAAGTGCATACGTGGCGCTACAAAAAAATAAAAATTTGGTGCAAGCGCACGTTTACCGGACAATCCGGGTTAGGCAGTCCTTTGGGCAATCGCCTTGTTCGTTTAACCGCCTATACCACGAGGGTTTGACTGCTTCGGTCTTGGATTACAGACCTGTTCTGGGAAGACCCGCTGCGCAAAAGAAAAATTACGCGTCATTAGTATTCAGCACGTATACCATATTTTGCAGTTGCGAATAACCGTTTATACAATAGCGGCGTTTTCCCTGAAAGAAAACGCATATTAAAATACTTACCTAATTCGAAGCTTATATAATGAGATAGGCATATCCGTTACCCGTAGGCTTATCTTACTCATGTTTGATGACGTATTTCCGTCGACTCACCAGTAGGGGGCGCCACCTGTGAACTTATAAAGAACATGGCGTCCACTTTGTCCTCATTGGCTTTTATTCACCAGGCAGATTTAAAAAGTAAGCTTCGAATTAGGTAAGTATTTTAATATGCGTTTTCTTTCAGGGAAAACGCCGCTATTAAAAGTACTTGACCGTAATTCGAAGCTTATATAATGAGAAATGTTTGTTTTCGCCTGGTGAGTGACGGAAACGCCAATGTGATTCTAATTTATTTTTAGGAAAATAATATTATAGAATGTTGTATGTATGGTATCTAGATTTATAATCTTTACCATCTTGAACAACTTCATATGTAATCTTAAACAGACTAAATAAGGAATCTTATTTAAGGAGTAGTAAGTATTCCTTCTATTGACAGGAATAAATAATTGCGAATTATTATTATATTTCATTGGTGGTAGTAGCTGACATTATTACTCGACGATAAAATTTTTTGAAATCCATTGTCAATTACCTCTTGTTAAGGATTAATTTGATCTTACCACCACCACCAATTCTTAGAAGCTGCTGTTGACCGGGTAGTGCCGGGGCTAGAATAGTTGGAGAACCTCTAACAGTCATAAATAAACTATTAGACTGTGTAGTCTCATATCGGTTACTCTGATATCCTAATTTCTATCTAGAATAAAGGATTCAATTGATTAGTCGTAGGTGTTATCTTTGTTTACAATGTTTTCCAACCAGATTGTCTGAAATGAAAATGATCAGTTTCGGACTCTTAATTCGGGCCTAAAAGTAGTACCTATGACGTGAGTTAATACAATCGAGCAAAGTTAGATCGTGGTTGCGGCGACCTAAGCATAAAATCACTATGACGAGAAACCTGAAAAATGTTCTCTGTGTATCAATACTTAGTAATATTGAACTAAGTCATCAATCCCAATATCAATGAATATGTGACTTATCTTTCTTTACATTTTTTAAAGAGATCGACCAAGATATGTTTAACCAAAACATGCGAACTATGTAAAGTTGACTAACGGTTTCTATATTATCAAGAACAGCAACAACAGATTTATGTAACAGAATCGTACCTATTATATAATAACCATGAATAAAATGCAAGTCGGTTAAAACATCTTAAAAGGTAGGTCTCAAGGAGCTCAATAGTAGAAGTTTTTGATTTAATATCTGTTATTTACCTCTTCGCCCCCCCCCCCCCCCACATTTCCACAGATTCTCTATGTGAGGTGGTGGGAGACCTGTCGAGGTGTTTATTAGAAGGAAAGAAATAATGTTTATTAGGTTCTTTTGCAGGTTCTGCAGAACGAATGGAGCTTACAGAGCTCTCGCTTTGAGATCTGCCCTCTATTATTACCTTGTGCCATCGCGGCGCCATAAACACTCCTGTTGACCGATTAAGGTGTGACAGCATCTTGGGTATTAAAAATGGTGGTGGAAGTAATATCCACACATTACAAACAGGCCTATCATGTAGTGTTCTCCATTTCATAATAGGAATATTGTTTGTAGGGAATCTTGCCTTAGTGGTGTTTGAAGCAGGATGCTCACAAAAAATACCCGGAGGAGCTGATACATATGGTATCGGCTCGGAATGCAGTGTATGGTGAAGTCAATTTGATGTCGGACCATTACACGCAAGCTGACGAGTTAAGTTCGTCAAGGCAATTGATTTGGTCTCGTCCCTCTGGGGGGATAGACTACAACTGCTTTGAATGAGTACAGACTGTAACACAGTACCGGTATATGATTTCGAATCATGTGTAAGATTATCAACATCTCTCTTTGATGCAGTGCAATCTTTGTTATTCTAGGCCCTCGAGCCTGTTAGAGAAATGTTTTGTAGCTGGGCTCCCAAGCGAAATCTGACGCGTCCGTGGTAAGAAAGCATCTCGGATGGAAAGCTTGTAAAATTGACGAGAACCGGTACTTGCGGACCCACTATTGGAGTTCCACTTGTACCACTCCGTGCACTACTATTTTCTTCAGTGGGTTGTCGGTTAGGGGATTGACCGAATGTGACGCCGAGGTAAAGCTACCTCTAGGCACTGCGAAAGGGGTAAAAAATCAAAAGACCCACCAAGTTTGAATTTTCTTTAAAAGAACTAAGTTTCTTTGATTTGGAATTAAATAAATCTTCCTTTTATGTCTAATATCTTTTCTTTTGGTATTGGACTTTCAGGTAGTTCTATGTCTATCGCATAACGATATGAGAGGTTTCTTTGGGAACCTATTATTGTTTTCTCCCAATTGTCTAACCATCTCTGGGTTTGAAGAGTTTTCAAGGCTATTTGTACGTGTTTGTGAAGAGTAACAGGATTTTGATGCGCAAAATGAGATTTTGTGTAGGTAGACGAGAATTTGAATACTCTTATTCTATAGAAATCGAGGCACCCAGAAAGTGAGAAACGAAAATGTTTTGGGTGCGGCTTACCCGAGCGGAAGACAAGAATGTGCTCTGAGAAAGAATAATGTAAACTACATCAGCTTTACCATGAAAATAAGCTTGACTGAGATGTATTTTGCACATCCAATCTCGTGGTTGGAGGAAATCTGGTAAACGGAACATGCTGAAAGATAGAATTATTCTGGCTTCACAAAGGCGTACAATGTCCTAAAACTGAATTCTGGGCGGATGACCCACCGCTATTTGAAGTTAGGAAAAGTGGAGAAATCAAACTTGGTGACAAAGGAACTAGTTATATAGTGCCTTGAGCATTCATCTTTTGAACCATTGCACAATGTGGTCATTTCAGTTAAAAAGGAAACTTTTCGTTGTATGGATTCTTAAGTATTTAAAGCAACTAGTATTCCACCTTAGTCAAGTTTTCCATAGCATTTTAACATAAAGTGAAAATTTACAACTTTGTCAGGACGGGACTTGAACAGAGTTCGGTGTAAATTTAAATGTGGGAAGGTTATCAGTTTTGAGCAGGATTCGAACCTGCGTCCTCTCGAATACCGTGCAGGACGAATTGGAGTTTCTGGATAAAGGGAATGCGGTACCCTTTTATAAATTTAAAACTTTTTGGTACTCTCGTTCCTTACCAACGTATTTTGTACAGAGTTAACTGACCGACATAGAATGACAGGGTCATATTATTTAGTGTTTCCTTTGCTGGTGTGGGCAGAGGATGTTAGACCTCTCCTCGTCTCTTTGAGAGCCTCGAGCTCGGAAATTTCGTAATTGAAGGGACATCCTTGCATGGTTACTTAGTATGTTATCGTACGCCTGGTTACTATCGTATACCCAATTATTATAGATACACAATATTGTACATACCCCTCGAGGGTGGTAACTGGTTAGTGTTCCCTTTGCTGGTATGGGCAGGGGATGTTAAACTTCTCAGTCTCTTTGAGAGCATAAAGCTCAGAAATTTCTTAATTGAAGGGACATTTACTGTCGTATGCCCAATTATTATGGATATTGTACACACCCCTCGAGAGTGGTAACTGTAATACAGGCCTAAAAAAGGCTCTTGGTACAATGGAATCTGGACTCCATTCGATGGAGATCTGATCTTGACGCCTGATCCTCTCGAAGGCTGGCGTAATGATTTGGATGAACTTTTTTCGGGGTCATCCTTTTTTGGAGATCGAAGACCAAAATGCATGCCTTCCCGCGTGCCGTTGAAAAGGCTTCAGCCTCGAAAATGTATGTGTTTGAAGGCGATATTTTATCAAGGTTCATTTTTAAGAATTGGGTCTTTGACAGTTCTGAGAATAATATATGAAATCAGATCTATGGCCGCAAGCCATTTGTAATAAATTGATATAAGATTTATGGAAATCCTATTATTAAAGTAGGTCTTCAATTTTGTCATAAATATTTTCGAAGAAACTTAAGTTTTTCAAAAGATTCTGTTTAAAAATACAAAAGGTTTTGGCAGCAAAAGCCTTTTGGCAGAAAGAACCTTGTCAGCTTTTTCAAAATGTAGCAGGGATTCGAATTGTCGGATCTCCCCGTTTTTGTTTAGATTGACGAACCCAGGACTATGATTTTACAATAGTGGGTATCAGCATATTATCTTATCAAGGCAATTTGTCGCCAAAACGTGTCTATCAACCTCTTAGGTTATACTGACCGAAATCTCTTTTAATGCTGTCCCTATATAAAATACGAAGCAAAGATGATTGTTTCTATCATCCTCGTAAATTAACCTCTGATCTGTGAAGAAATTTACACTTGGTCAGGACCAGTGTTAGGTAATAAGAAATAACTCACCTATTTCCATCATCCTTATCTGGTTTAGTGGAAGTCGGCTTCTTTTACTCCACTTACGACAATGCACGTGGCGTCGCGATTGCCCTTATTTGAAGTTCGAGCTAAATGATCTGGAACTGTAGCTATTTGACGTACCTAATACAGTAACTGGAGCTCAGAGCGCGCTTCTGAAATACTCCACTTGGAATTAGCTCACTTTCTAAGGATGGAGGATTCATTTCTATCAAGAAACCAAACTAAAAGAAATAGTATTATATTACGTACCTAAAATTTAAGTACTACTTTCATGGTGAACATTTAGTTATTACTTTGACACACTCGTACGTATTCAGAAACTTGGGATGATTACGATTTTACCCATAATAGGCCATATTTTTACATGTATAGGAACATCTAGTAATTAATGTGCCTTTATGTGGGTAGGTATAAAAATATTTTGAAAATATTTTCTATATTCGGCGGTACTTACGCTGTACATACACGAAGCAAATAATATCTAAAAAAAAAGTATTAGTACCTATGAATACAATCTATAAAATTAGTTTGATATTAGCTGTAACTAAAGATATTAAATGAAAGAAACTGCAACCTCGAAAGGTTTACGTACTATTTTAAAATAATAGGTTATTTCACGTTATGACGCATCACACTCATATGTGATCGTAAAAATATGAAGTAAAAACATACCTGAGTCAAACCGTTAAATATGTCTGTAGGTTCACTTACTTCAATCACAAGTCACTTGTTTTAGATTCACTGTATATTCAAACGAACGGCAAAGCCGTTAAATAATTATTTCTGTAAATTCACTTACTTTATCCCAAGTCACTTTTTATAACTTTACTAGGTATATAACTAGTAACTAGAAAAAATAAATGCACTAGCAGATGTTCCTGCTATAACCTTTTGCTACGGGAATCAAAACGCCAATGAGGACAAAGTGGACGCCATGTTCTTTATAAGTTCACAGGTGGCGCCCCCTACTGGTGAGTCGACGGAAATACGTCATCAAACATGAGTAAGATAAGCCTACGGGTAACGGATATGCCTATCTCATTATATAAGCTTCGAATTACGGTCAAGTACTTTTAATTTATAAATACCTTTTTGCGAGTCTTGTTGTAAAACAGAAAACTTTTGAAGACACACCGTACGCGTCTGCGCACGCAATAAAAATTTTGCCACACAACCTCCATTTTCGTTTCCGACCTGTTGAATTAGTATGGCTAACAAACCTATCACCAACGCCATAATTATGTCATTCTGTTTCGCTCGTGACTTTTCTTATATCCCAATCCTCACGCGTAACGCATGATCAAGAATTTAAAGTGTTCGCGACATTTCACAACTAGAAGTTAAAATAAGTCTACTTATGTATGTAAATAGCATCCTCCATCTCAATATTCAATCCATTACTCGAAATAATGTATCGCGTAACACGAAACGTGTGTTTAGTTATAGTATGGCCATCTTAAAATCGATTCACCATTGGTTACTAATTAATTATTTATTTACTCTAACGTGGATCTATTATAAACTAAACAAAAACTATTTCTTTTTTTCTTGAAAACCTTTCTTGAAAAACTGTCATCTGCCAAAATGACAATGTCATACTGACGATGTTTGTTTTCTACTGTGAAATCCCATTCGATATTCGAATAACAGGAACTAGAAAAATAATAACATCATCAAAATATGCAATTGCATTGTAATGGATTGAATCCTAGCCATCACCGGATAAAATGAACAAGAATAAACAAGCTATGGATAACGTGGTAGTGTGTATTGCAGAGTGTTACAGGTAAACATTGACAAGATGCAACTTTTGTATTTTGACTTATTTGAAAAAAATGCCTAATTCGAATTCATGCTTATGAAATACATAACTGACTTAAGTCGAATAATAATGACCAAAGTCTGTTTACATAGAGCTTACAAATCTATTTGTATTACTGTAAATATTTCACATCACGGGAAAATCATCCAAAGTAAAGCCATTTATACTTCAGTGGCTCTTTCATTTTCCCGCTTTCACGGACAAATGGAATACGTGCAACATTTTCAAGTGGACGTTAAAAAAGAGTAAAAATCAGAGTCCACGATAGAAAACATGTCATTTGCACAGTTTAAAAGCTTAGTTGAGTAATGGCTTTTAAGAGAGGTTCCGATCAAAATTGGTTACACTCTCGTAATATTATTGCTTTGTACTGCTTAGGAGTAACACTATCACAATAAAATTTTCAGAATTATCCCATTTCCATTTCCTGTGTCTGTTATTGTAGTACATCTTTTGATGAGAGAATTCGTTAATGTTACAATCTATAATCTAGAGGCACTGCAAAGCTAGACAAGGTTGCTACCCCCAAAGCGAACTCAAAACCACTTTAATTCTTCCTCCCTCTAGTCAACAAAAGAAAGCTAATTAGGTATATGCAAAAAAAAACAAATAAAAAAATTGTATAGGTACCTATACTCCCATTTGCTCATTTTACCACCTGGGCGTTATAACATCACCAATAAAAATAATTTCAAGGTCCGAGTTACAAATGTAATATCCGAGCTTACTGAATAATTTCAGTATCCATCAAAAAGTGACGTGTATTAGAATATTACAGCTGTTTCTTACTTCCAATATTCGAAAGCTGCGTTATTGTAACGGTTTTTTTCTTAGAGAGCGAACCGTAAAACGTTTCACTTGTCGGGTACATTCCCTGTGACCGCGTGCGTTGGGCGTGAGGCTAAATTGATGGGTCTCTCCATCGGCAATGTAATGGTCCTTCACAACGAACGACGTTTGGTCAGTAAGTGAAATTCACGTTTGATTAACTTTACTCAAGAACAGTGTTTCAGTAAAAGTGCCTGTTTGAAGCGCTCAATCACTACTTATATGTGAAAGGTAGTCGTTCTTCAGCTACAGCATGGTCGAGGGAAATATGGATTCAAATAGGTTATGTTTTGAAAGATAGTGAATTTTCTTCAAGAATACACCGATATGATTAATTTTATTTTATTGTCGAATGAATAATTTTATAAGGCAAAATCAAAAGTACTACAAGGTAACTGACGAGCGTGTTTAAAAATATATAAAAGTTGAAGAAGCGATAGTTATAGGCCAGGATTGTAGAAAGTGGAAAGTTTTAGTATCTGCTTAACCCGACGGCAGTTAGGCAGTGGCACACTTAATTGTTCCCAACCACAGTATACTTATAGTTGTAGATTCAACTCAACAAAATAAAAAGGACTAGAACTGCTTCAAAGTTTATTACTATGTAAGCTGGTTAACAATTACTATATAGTCAAATTATTGGTAAACAAACAGTACCTATACGAGTATTTATAAAACTCACAAGTATTTACGCCTTTCTTCTAAACGAAGTAGGCAGTGGCACCCTTAATTTATTAATCAACCATCAATATTTATAGTTGTAGATTGACTCAACTATTATATATAAATATACTGTTTGTACAATAATTTGACTGTAATTGTTGACCGACTTACATAGTAATAAATTTTGAAGCAGTTCTAGTCCTTTTCATTCTGTTGGGTTGAAAAAATAGACAAAAGTAACCTGGTTAATTCAGGTTTTCGTATAAGTTACATGATCAAGTTATTATTATGGAAATAAAGAATTTCTTACATCCTTGTTTATATGACTTCTTCAAATTAAAAATATAAGGAAGAATCTTAAATTAAACCTGCCTTTACTAAGCAATCAATTCGCTTCATTGTAATTCATACAGGCACAAAAATAGGTTCACCTCGAAATGAGAGATAATAAGAAATTTCCAAAGAAAAGGATCCGAAACTAGATTTTCAGTGACACAGCGTGAAATAAATAATAATATTTTACGCACAAAAAAATAAATAAGCAAGCTCCAACATAAATTTTGGAAGCGTATGAATTTAGACAAGCGTAATTATTTTTACCGAAAAGTCTTTTCTTTGGTTCGTACTTAGAGCAGTTTTCATGTTTTTATTACGCTTTTATTAGATCGTCGTGTATGTAACTAACAATGTAATGGCATCTAAGGAAACTAATTTAAACATCTTCCAAGGATCGTAGCATCATGAAAATTGGCAGTTGTATGTAGTTCTGATGACAATACAATAATATGGTAGGGGAGACCGGGGCTAGATGTGACAGGGGTAGGTAGTTACAGTGGCAATAGCAGCGAAACAGAGAATGCTATAATGACGTTAAAAAGGGACAAATAGCCCCCCTGCCACTGGCTAGCACACCGCGAGAGTCAGTGGCACAGAGTTCATTTGTATATTATGAGATAGAGACGTCACTCGATTAAGTGACGACACCAGCGGCGCCTAGCAGTTGTTACAGGAAACATTCTGACTGCGTGGCCATGAAATAAAAATCGAGTGTAACAAATATATTTAGGTTAACTTGAAACTTTTAGAAAAAATAGTTTATAGTTCGTAAAAAGTAATAATAAACTACCATGGGCAGAAAAGTAGTCTTACTTATATGACCCTATGTAACGAAACCATACCGCGATTTAAAAAAAGGCACAGCGCCATCTAGTTGTGAATTTTTAATTAAAATAACAGATTTTTTAATATTGCATACAGCGCCAACTACCACGTGTTTCTGGAAACTCTTACATTATAATGAAACGAAATTAAATATCATGACAAGTCTCAATGTAACTGCAACGTTGAGAACCTACGTAAGTTGGTTACATTATAATTCAATGCTCAGTTCTAAGTGATAACACCATGGTCAGTGGCACCAACGTTTTTGTAAGAGGAGCCCGCGCATGACGTCATTAAAATCGCAGGTTAGTTAAATTTTAAACTTTTCGTAATATTGGCTTGCAACCTATGTTCCATAAAGGCAGAGATGTCCTTTTTGTTAGTTGTACGCCCCAATGCTTTCGCTTTGCATTTATTCTACATTTATACAGCTAATACTTGTTGACGTTTTTACTGCATAACCTTAAAAGGTCAGATTTGGCGTTGGGGCTAAAAGTTACATTTGCTCGGGGCAGGTTGTGATATGTCACTACCTGCCTCATAGTGCTTGTTTTCGATTGATGTATTATGTGTTAAGTACTTATCTTTTGTCTATTTTTTAAAGGATGAGGACGTCAATAAGAAAAACAGAACGGGGCAAAATACTTACAAGCAAGGAGCAGTTATTTTAGAGGAGGACAAAACTAAAAAAGATCGTGAGATCACACAAGACTTTTTTGATTATGTCTTACGTCACTAACAAGATATTTGAAGAAAAGAAATGCGGCAAAAGAGTAGGACTGTAAGTAATTCCACTCTGAGAGGTTCCACAGGAAAGGAATCTATCTCAATGGTCATTATGTGAAATGTGTTAGAGGAAATATTACACATTGCATATTTTTATGTATGATGTGCGACACAGAATTTTCGGACTACAGTGACTAAACTGCTTAGTACCTATCTTTTTCTAAGAGATCTAATTGTTATTTTTTATTTATAATTTATTTTTTATTTTAAAATACGTTTGTTCGTTAGTACTAAGGTACAAAGGTTTTGTTTTATACAGAGATATATAAATTTAAAGGTGATAAATTATATTCATATAGTTTTTGCAAAGTAGAAAACCAAATATTTTGTTTGTAAATTTGTTTAATTTATCTAATTACGTTTTTGTTGTAATGAGGCAAAAGACTGCTTTTAGGACATAATATTATGTTTGTTAAATGAAATAAATAATCCTTATCCTAATAAAAACTCATAGGTATAATACGTTTGTTTTTTATTGTAACAATTTGCCCCAAGTAGTGTAACAACCTGCCCCGAGTTCGGGGTTGAAAGCTACACAGTTCTTTTTTCAGAATTCATGCTTTTATGTCATTACTGCTAAACAAAATTTATTTAAAATAAAGAGCCTGAATAGTTACTTAATCAAGCAAACTTATACTCTTTTTAAGAAATCAAAGCAATAAAAAATATGGCAGTTTGTAAAAAAAATGTCACAACCAGCCCCGGTCTCCCCTACTCTCAAACTGATGTGATGATGGAGCCGGAAAAAAGGCACGGAAACTTCATGATGGAACAAATGGAATCTGAGGTAGCTAATTTAACCAGCTTCCAAGGATCGTAGCGGCATGAAAATTATCAGGTGTATGTAGTTCTGATAGCAATACAATAATATGGTAATCTCGAACTGATCTGATGATGGAGCCGGAAGATATGCTTCCACTTCATGATGGAATATCGTATTATATCTGCTTTTGGATTCGTCAGAAAAGTCTTGTAATGAACTTTGACCACGCTTAGGTTTCAATGTTATAACAAACCTATTATTTATTGAAATTAATATTTAGTGTAAATATTGACATAGGTACCTGCATAAAATGTATGTGTATGTTTTTAAACCATATATTTATTTAATATCGTAAAGTGTATTTACGTGTTCGAACACTTAAATTGTTAGCTATGAATTAAAAGTCCCTCGTCGACTTTTCAATTTATTTCTGACAGATCTCTTACGGAAAGTAAATAATGGATTTATTTGGAAGGAATATAGGTTGGGAGGAGAGCTGTGGCGGAAATTATTCGAACTCGAAACGATTGCGTTAGTACACCATCTGTTACTGTTCGATATTTGAATTAAAGACATTTATAAAATAGACTACTTTGATTTTTCGTCAATTAAAAATACTTGTATACAATTTAAAGCACTTGCCTCTCCAATTTGTACTTATTTACAATACACGTACTTTGGTCTGAGCTGTGTACTGATTCATAGAAAGTTAACATGTATAATTCACATGTATACTAAATTTCGTGATAAAATCTTATTTGAATTACGAATCTAAATCTATTGAACGATCTTATTAGCCGCCAAAGAAATTTATATTATACTTACTTGTAAACTAATTTATAAAAACCGGCCAAGAGCGAGTTGGACTCGCCCATGAAGGGTTCCGTAGCAGCAAGTAACATAATATAAAAGTTCTTGTAGTTCATTGTAACTTTCATTGTTGTTTTAACATGTTCGCAGTGGTAGTGATTTTTACAGGCGAAAATTGCGGTTTATGACGTATTAAAAAAAACTACCAACTCGATCTCGTTCGAACTAATTTTCGTTGATAGTTTTATTGGTAATGTACATTATATATATTTTTTAGACTTATCATTTTCTTAGTTTATAAGTTAGAGAGGGGGGGAACACACATTTTTCCACTTTGAAAGTGTCTCTTACGCAAACTATTTAGTTTAGAAAAATATGATGTTGAAAACCTCAATAGCATTTTTGAAGACCTGTCTATAGATACCCCACACGTATGGGTTTGACGAAAAAAATTTTTTTCAGTTTCAGTTCTGAGTATGGGGACCCCCAAAATTTACTGCTTTTTTTCTAGTTTTATGTAAAAATCTTAATGCGGTTCACAGAGTACATCTATTTACCAAGTTTCAATGGCATAGGTCTTATAGTTTCGGAGAAAAATGGCTGTGACACACGGACGGACAGACAGACGGACAGACAGACAGACAGACATGACGAATCTATAAGGGTTCCGTTTTTTGCCATTTGGCTACGGAACCCTAAAAATGCGTAGACCAAAATCATACTTAGAATAACAATCTGATGTATTTTAATATCTACTAAAAAACTTTGTCACACAATTCACACTGTACAATTCCAATGATAGATTGGAAGTGTACAGTATGAATGTACCCAGTTTTCGGCTAACATATTGACTGTCTATTATTTCCTTGGAATATATATATATATATCGACGCTGGAAAGGCAAACTGCATTAACAGCCAATTTGGTCGAATATGAGTTATATATATCGTTAGAATCGCCTGATTTTTCTCTTTCGAATGGTCTAGGTAACGATTTAATCTGAGCACTTTGGTGGTCGTTAAGACATCGGTGATTTTCGATATTTTAGTATATTTTAGTGTTTTAAATCCACTAATTTTTTGATTTTGGTTTATAAAGCGCCCATGACAGCAGCTAAATACTGATAAGTCATTTAGCCTGCACATGATTTAAGAAATCATTATTTTGAAACATTTAGCCATTCCATTTTTTGAAATTTTAACGGCATAAAACATTTTAGTGGTTGGTAATTATTTTAGAATTTCAAAATAAGTCAATTTACTAGTCAATAAATTTTAGTTTATTGTCGTATAAACCCTTTTGCTTTCCTTCTAATTGCAAAAATTAGGACGTTAAACCAATTTGGTCGATGGCCCTTACTAATAAATTGGTCGATAACACAATTTTACCTGAAATTATTTTGAGGTGTTTAGAGCACATAAGCTACTCTGCTTAATGCAAAATTCATTACACTAGTGTGATAAAACCACCAAAAAAGAAAGACAAATATCAAACAATGGCGGTTAGACCAGGGGTCGGCAACCTTTTGAGTCGGAAGAGCCAAAAATGACGATTTTCAATTACAACATTTTTAAAGAGCCACAAAATCTTTCTTGATCCCACAATCTCCCCCCCCCCCCGTAAGAAGTGGGATAGACTACTAGACTGCGGGGAAAGTCTGCTATAGAGACAAACCAAGTCTGTCGAAAGCTCTGAGAACATTCTTCGAAGGGCGTCTCCAGGCTTTACAGCGAATTCCCACAATTAAAAAAATCTGAGTAATTATGCGGGATTCTCCCACTAAAACCCTGGGATGTTCCTTCTTGTCACTATTGTTGGGTCACAGGGGAGGCAAGCGTACAACAGCTACCTGGAACAGTCTCGACTCTGGGGGTCTAAATATTACCCACCGAAACTTCACTGCCGCGACGCCTGAACATGAGGGGTGCGTCTTAGTCAGTCTCACGGCTGTCATAAAGCTTCCATCGTCGGCCACGCGTGCGAGGTTGGCATACTGGAAGTGTTAGGCCACCCCGCTCTGGCACCCGCAGCGCTTTTCTCATTGCCGTTGACGTCAAAACAACAGCCGAACCAATTTTCTTCGCTGTCTAATCTAATATAGCGTAAACTATAATAGACAACAACGCGACTGGACCAATTTAGGACTCTTAGAGCGGTACGCTCACCACTCCACTCCGTACAAAAAGCGAGGGTGTGCAGCGCTTTATCCACGGCGCCGTCCTCGCAGTGGGATCGTTGCCTCAGGCTCAATGCCTACCACATCATGCAGGTATTTACTAAAATATCCGTGCCCCGTGAGGAGCTGTGTGAGGTGGTAGGTATGTCAGTGCCGCTTTTCTACCCAGGACCTCAGAATAAATAAGATGTCAGAGACGAGCTCAATGCTTACCGCCGAGCTCTAGCCTGGTGCGCCATTTATGAATGAGATCATTGCGCGCTCTAACACGCCAGCGTTCAATGTCTTCCGAAGATGGTTGTTTGCCAATTTGACGCACCAAAGCATTGGGCCGGTAGATTTCTGCCAGAACTGCGGCTTCTAGGTTCCGCGACAAACTGTCAGAATTAGACATGCCGTCTCTTATGATATTATATTCTCTGGGCTATGGCAATTATGTAGAAGGAAAATGGTGCTCCATATAACGCTTTCAAGCGCAGCACACCACCATTAGGCGAGTTTGCTTGTTTAACTACTAGTAAGACTTTTGTGGTATTTTTGAAAATGAAAGGGTGATAATCTATTATATAAAAATAAGTCGGGTTTTCCTTCCTGACGCTATAACTCCAGAACGCACGAACCGATTTCCACGGTTTTGCATTCGTTGGATAGGTCTCGGGCTCCGTGAGGTTTGTAGCAAAGAAAATTCAGGAAAAATTTCTACAGAAAAGCGGGAAAATCATTTTTCACATACAGCGCCATCGCGGGCGAAGCTGCGGGCATCAGCTAGTGTTCTTATGAAAATGAATAATATGATAATTATGTATGCAACTAAAGAGCCGCAGGTCTACACCCAAAGAGCCGCATGCGGCTCGCGAGCCGCGCCTTGCCGACCCCTGGGTTAGACGATACGTCAAGGTCGTCGTTTGCAGTTAGACCGCGGCTGTTAGCTAGGAGCCAAACGTTCTGTGGGTACTTCAGCCACCTATACGGTGTAAAACTGGGAGACTACACTCATTGTCAAATCATAATTGACTAGTGACAACGGGTGTCATCTTCCACAATTATTACGAATGCCAATTTCTGGACATCTGCAGTCGATATTTGCACAAATGCGAAAACCTACTTATTGAATTCCAAATTTGCGTCACTTCACTTCACACGTTACAAAAATTGATTAAATTAAAAAAGTATATTTATTAGTATTACAGCTAACGGGATATTTTCCATGTGTTATTGAGAATATTTGATATTTTGGCATATGGTCAGTATGTGCATCTTTATCACAACCGGACCACTAAATCTGTTCCTAAATACCATAGATGTGTTCAAAGAAAAAAAAATAAGAAGAGAAGAAATAAACACTTCCAAAGAAGAATACAGACATGAAAGTAGATTGCGGACGGTCTTCGTGGGGCTAAAAAGCAGCCACACGCAGCAAGACCTATAAGACGCTTTTAAGGTTAACATCTGCAAACATAGCGTAGCGTCTTACGATGTGGTTAATATAAAAAACCGCAATCATTAAAGTAGAACACCTACGATGGAATATCCAGTCTTTCTAGTCCTGCAAGGCAGCCGGACCAAATGGCGCAAGAAGGCGCTGGAGCGGGGCCACAGGCCTGCGTCTCGAGAAATCGAGGCTCAGCGGTCCCAGCTTTACCAGGAAACCATGGATACCTGGAAGGTGCGACTTGAGCAACCTAAGGGGGATTCGCCACAATCGCGGCGGTCAGACCGGTCATGGTCGAGTGGCTGGAGAGGAGCCAAGGTGCTCTCTCTTACTGGTTGTCACAGATACTTAGCGGGCACGGGAGTTTTGGTTAGTATCTGTGGCGAATACACCAGGAAACAACGGCCGAGTGCCAGCACTGCGACGAGCCCAGCGAGGACACAGCGCTCCACACATTGGTGGAATGCACGGCGTGAGCGCAATAGCGCCAGGACCTGGTGGTAGGTCTGGACGTGGACACTCTCTCGCTGGAGACGATGGTACGAGCCATGATCTCCAGCGGGAGTAAGTGGGACTGCGCTGCCACTTTCGAACCCCCCCCCCCCCCCCCCCTAGATGAGGCCGCAGTGGTAGCCGTAGATTTGTTGGGAGTCCTGGGGTATCCTTTCGAGGGTTAACCGGGGCTCCCAACCGTAGGCTGTCAGGCATAATACGAAAGCAGTTCTTGTTGAGGTACTTCTTTGACGTCAAGGAATCTTTAATTCTCCGGATTTAATAAAAACTACCCTGCGAAGAAAGTGACAAAGACATAAAAAATTGTGATACATAAAATGCTGAGAGACCGGCTAATGGAGTCAGAGGAGGATCTATCGCTACTTATGTGATGTCTGGTAATAAGACGAATAATAATAAAATAAAGAGGATGCACATAATAATACATAATTACACATAGGTATATTCCGACGTTGGGGAACTCTTTGTTCTCTCTGAAGAAGGCTCTGGCACGATGTGTAAACCAAAAAGACGAACCTTAATTAAGATAATGGAAAGCAGTGCTGAACCAGTGAGACTGAACAACCACGCTATAGAAGTGGTCCAAATAATAAAATAAATGGTGTCAATGTGTGAAATCACCGCAATCATTGAGAGCGCGCAAATAATTTACCACCAAACAAACTCGGAAAAGGCAACCATATACAGCGACAGTCAAGTGGCATTGAAATTTAAGGAAGAGAATAATACATACATACATACATATGGTCACGCCTTTATCCCCGAAGGGGTAGGCAGAGGCATATTATATGCCCACATTTCACCTTTTTGTATAATTTGTCCCACGTAATAGGTGGTGAGCCGTATTGCCGTGTTAAAATGGACAGGCGCAGGTTGTGACTGTCTGCTGTTGAAATAAAGTTTTCAACTTGACTTAACGACTGCCATTTTACTGGCAACCGGGACCAACGGCTTAACGTGCAGTGCAGTGATCGTTTACAGAACACTGAGTCCGCGGGGCCACGAGCGCTTCATAATAAGAGAATAATAACATCAGCAATTGTGAAGGAATATAGAAAGTCACTTGACATGTTGGAGGGAAAGACCGAAATATACGTACATAGATTGGATACCTGGAACCTAGGAAATTTCGGGTGACAAAACAGTAAATAATCTAGCCCCAGAGGGAGCAGATGAATGCTTGGTTGGACCTAAGACTGAACTTCCCATCGCTCATAAAATCACCAAGGGCGTTATCAGCAGAAGTATAATGACAGAAGTTTAATCTTAGATTGAGATTTTCAGCGGGAATGAGATAGTTACATGTAACAAGAGGAAACATGAGGCTAGTTAACGAGATAATTACAGGACATTGTAGCCTGAATAGTACTTGACAGTACTAGTTAAAAGTGATGGAAGACCTCCCACGACCGAAATGCTCCTGCTGGAGACCAGTCTTAAGTTATGGCTCAGTATAAAATAATTTCAATTAGCAGATCTAAGATTATGGTTACGACAAGAAAAAACCAAGAAAATTTCCAGTATCTGGTTGGGTCAGATAGTACGATTCTGTAAATAAACCAGAATTTGACCGGACGCCGTGAAAACTACTGGAATACTCATACTCATCCTTAGGGGAAGTCTGGGAAAACGGATAGTGTGTTGAGTATAACTCACTACTCCACACTCCACTCACATAGTTTATGTGTACAACCTAATGGTTACACGCATAAAATATAGCTTTTCCATTTTAATGACAGGGATTCGTTTCAGAACCGTGTAGTTTTATTTTTTTGCTAATACATAAAGTTACGCTCTTGATTTTTTAAGAAAAATCAGTATAAAAATATAATGCAATTTGAAGATTATTTTACCGATCACTTCCATAAGACATTCATATTGGGAGATAATACTAAAAGTCTAGGAGTGACTTAACGTTTAATACCGGATAAGATAATCTGGCTGTCATCGTTTGACTTGATTCAGCCTGATAAAACATTTTACTTTGATGTGGAACTATACTGAACAGAATATAAAACATTTATCTTGTTCATTTTATACAGCTATTTGATCATTCAAACGTCTTTAGCGAACCACAATGAGGATGTTACATTAACTTAAGTCATTTTTACCTTATCAAGATTATGTTGTGCATTGTCTTATCTCCAATATATTAGGAAGAAGGATACCTATATTTTTTTATTTATATACATTTCATAGTAAACGATATTTATAATAACTTTTCTGATTTTCAATGGGATAACTCAAGTGGTTAATTAGTTATGATTTTTTTTGCAAAATTTGAAACTTTAAATGCTTCTCCTGAACAATTCATATAATGGTCGTTAATGCATTAGCCTTTCCAGCGTCGATATATATGTTGTGTGCGTTTACGTACTCTTTAAAAACTCAAACTGAATCGACTGAGCTCAAAATTGGACACGATATACAACAGGATTCAGAGATCGTTTAAGGCTACTTTAGACACTTTTATCATAACAGTAATAAGAATAAAAAAGCTTTTAAAATTGATTTTACCAAAAGATGGCGCTGGTCGTTTTTTGTTTAAATTATATTCTACCAGCTTCCGAACAAAATATTATAAACAACCTATTTAGAAGGTACCTACCAGATTGCTGTTTTACAAGAGAAGTTTGATTGCGATCTCCTTGCATTCAGAATAATAAAAGAGAGTACCAACCTAAAAAAAGAGGACAGATATATTTTCCATGTTTATTTTTGAAGTTCGCCAAGACAGACAGTAAAGAAAATGTTATATTGCATTGAGGTTGTTAACCCAATAAATTCTTCAATTGGGCATCGCTCTTGAAATCATGAAATTAGACTTAAGATAGTGAAAAAAAATTCCCCGGAGTTTTGGCGCTTTCGGGAAATATCATCAGAGTGAATTTATATTTTTTAGGGCGTGCGCACGATGTTTTAAAAACTGAACATTGATCACAGCATAGATTTTTTTTCAAGTGAAGCTTCTTTTGATTTGGATGTTAAGTGAATTTTGAAAGTTTTATAATTTTGGTTACGGTTCAACATTAAACTTTTTTGAGATGTACCTATCCTGCGGCTTATTACTCATTTCTCATAGGTATACATGAAACCACTATAAAAAAGTCACAGCGAAGCGTGGCAGGGAACCGCTAGTTTATTATAAATTATATTCCATGCCATGACACTCACCATACTTATGGAATAACTTCATTATAAAAATCACGCTACAGATCTTTTAAAACGTGAAAGAGGAACAAACAAACACATTTTGCCATTTACATTATTGGGGATGGTTACATACTTGGATCTTATTTCTTAATCACTTTTTAAAGCATTAAACCTTTGCTAATGTTTCGTTGTACTTAATTAGAAATTATCTGTAAAGGCGATTATATATTTTGGGTGTACAGCAAAGCTAGCAGTCTGTTTACAAAATTGGGATCTAATCTACGATCGCCTATATTTTATTATGAAAATCTCGTTTAAATATCCATAAGCCTGAAAACATTACATTGAGTTTATCTCTAGGCTTTATATTGGAGATATATTACCCTGCTTCATATCCAATAATGCTTTTATCTATTTCCATCATACATTTGAATAATTTTGTGTACTTTGCTTTGCTAAAAATCTATGAAATATTGTAAATCATATTAAGTATAGGGGCTGGCTATACTCTGTAGGTTATAAGGTTTTCATAGTCCTTCACGCTTTATTCACAAACGAAGTAGAATCTGTGGTTTGCTTTCAGGTTGCCTTATACATATTTGCCTGTCTACAGCTACCCTTTTTGAAATATCTCATAGAGGCTATGCCGGACTCTTACCAACTAAAATTGTACGAGGTTCCACTGCCGTCTACAGTCAGGAGCCTCAGGTAAGTTTTTGGAAGTTTGGTTCAGTCATTTAGGGGATTTGGGTACTATCCCGCCTCTTTGGGTGTTGGTTGCGCGTGAGGCGTGCATGAATCTTTCACGTCACGCTGCCGAATGCGTTTGCTTCATGGAAGACTTTTCCTGCACATATTATTTGACATGTGTATGTCTATGGTGTTATATGTCTATGTTTTTGAGATGTCATTCCTTACAATCATTGTAAGAGCGTTTCCCTATTGTAGCTCCAGCAGGCTAGGTGTAAATAGCATTCGCAATGTAGAATGACACTACCAACACCACAATCGTTTTAACAAAATGCTTCCTCTGAAGAAAAGTGTATCCCTTGTGGAAAAAAAGCAATCCTTCTCTCCCTTTTCCTTCATGTAAGGAGCTTGACGAAACGCATTACTCGTACTAAACATTTGGTACGGCGAAAGTGATTATTATACATTATTCAAAAGTGTACGGTAGAATAATGAGGATAATACTTCGATAAAACTTGCAGTGACGGTCTTGAAGGTAAAAGGCGTGGAAAACAGTATTAAACTGAACTTGGAAAAACATTCGTCGGTTAGCTAGGTCAAGTTAGTGGTTCAACCAATCAGTTATTCAATTAATCAGCGATGACTATTGTTTACAGCACATTCGTTGTTTACTAAATACACAAACAACTACAATGAATTAAAACTTCCTGTGTTATGTACTCAAAAATAATAATAATTGCTCCCTAGATCATGCAACTCTGGCTGTGACGTTTTTCTCTGCAAAAAAGTGGGTGATTTATGTTAGTGCATAAATTTGAAAATCTCGTCGTGGTCAACATCCTGTTTACGAGCCGCCCTCGCGTGCACTGACTATGGGCCGAAACACATAACAGCGTCGCGACACCGCACCGTACCTCTAAAATTTACAGTGCTGCGCGCCGTTAAATTGTGTAGTATCCAGTATCTTCTCCGACGTCTATTTTATTTTGGTGTCTGGTGGTGATAGTATGATGATAATTTCTTCTTAATAATAGCAATTTATATTTATTGCGAGCCATTTTTTTCCGTGTGGATAAAAACCACACGGTGCCTAGCCGTCGGGTAAGACCTCGGAAGGATAACCCCAGGGGATTTATTTACAGTACTACGCTTAGATAGGGCGCCACAACGCGACTATGTGTTTCGGCCCTAAGTTTAAACTACCGTACTGCTAAATTTAAAATCATCGCAGATAAGTTGCAGTATGTTTGCAAGCGTAATTTTTAATAAAAATATTGTTGTTGTCTTTGCCATCTAGCCCAAATTTGGCTAATATTGCTTGTGCTATGGAATCTAGACAACTGACAAACATACCTTTTTTTTTAAATACACACATAACATACATAGAAACACCCAAACTCCAATATAAGTACAAAGTTTACAATTCGCTGGCATTTACTTTGTCCCCATTACTTTATTTTGTTTACAGTCGACTTTCTTAATGTTCTTCAGCCAGAGCTGCTCTAGTTCTGTACAGTCTAATAAATAATAAAAATCAGAGCCAGTAAAACTAAAACATTGACAAATATTGCGTTATTTCGATGCGAAATTACATGAGGATACTTAATAATAACTACGTATTCCTGAATATAATCTCCTCGACTTATTACTTTTGGTAATGTAACAAATAATGCCAACCGGTAACCCTTGGGCTAAACAGATAATCGACAAATTTAAGACTTGGGCGATACTCAATTGCCTCGTTTCACAGTACCTTTGCCCCATACATCACTTTGTTAGTTATCTGTGTTCAACTAGTTGACGTTGATGAATGTTTCAACGAACAAACGGTATTTCGTTGTACTGCTAGTACGCTGGCTTAAGTTTCGAACGGTATACTAATACAGGGTAGTCTTGCTGCTATGGAAACATGGAGCGAACAATGTCTCTCTCGTGTTAGATTAGTGCGTGAAATGGTAAGGGTTTTGTTGTGTAGAATGTTTGTCATTGTTTATTGCTTGCTTAGTTGAAAACCTTTCGTTTCGATCTTATAGTTCTAATACGTCAATATACATAGGCAATCAAAGCATTTGGTCGATGCATCTCGTGACCATAAGGCTGGCATTGCCAGTTAACGTAGCAATGCGGCCAGCCTTACCAGTCGATTGCGATGGGGAGAAATTCTACGACACCTAGGCGAGTGTTACGACAGTCTTGTGTATTTTTCCTTTCCGTTTATTTGTTACCCCATTTTTCTGTTAATATTTAATTCATAGTTTATAATTCTAACATTAACTGCTTGTACGTCCGAAGACGGATGATGTACCTACCTACATATTTTAGGTTGATATAAGTCATTCATCTATAGGTACTTACTGATAACATTATAAAAAGGAAAGATTTGATTGTTTGTTTAAATTGAATAGGCTTCGAAACTACTGAACCGATTTGAAAAATTCTTTCACTGTTGGGAAGATACACTATCCCCCAATGACATAGGCTAATATTTTATTCACGCATTACCACGGGAACGGGATCTACGCTACTTGCTCTCTACTAGTAATTTATATTTTCTGTTTTATTTTCCATTCAGGCTTAAGAAGTTATAACACAATGATGTTACTCACCAACTTGCTCAGAGGGAGATTGCAAATTACTCTATCCCAGGGCGCCTTTCTTCAGAGTTTCCAGTGTGCGTGCAAAGGGTAGGCTAGGGCTCTCAGGAAAACAGCCAGGTAGGGTGTACACACATATATTTATAAAGTACACAGTACACTACAGAGACAATGAGATTACATAGATGCAGAAAGCACAGACATACATAAGAATATTACGGGTTTAGGTACTAATAGTACAGCACTACACTAAATCAGCGTGAGGAAGTAACTTAGGCGGCTAGATTACACGTATAAGTATGCTGACAAGTACTGGCCTGCAGTGTGAGCGAAGAGTGGCCGTGGCTGAAGGTAATGCCAGGTGTATGAAGACTGCAGGTTCCTCTTAAGTCACCTCGCTCGAGTAGTCCACGTGTTATTGGGTGTATTACAAATGTGGCTGTTCTATTTTTTCCCGTACTAAAAAACCCTGTCATGAAAGAAACGACAAATTAAGATACTGACTGCGCGACAGACGAAAATCGACCCGCTTTGCAAATAGTTAACTGAAACTTACCAGAATCTGGGTATAGGTTATCACAGAGTTTAATTCTTTTTGAGGAGAATAGGTGAAATCTAGGTTAAATTTCTTAACAAGTCCTCAGGTTCCAACGTATAACCTCTAAAGAAAAAGTGAGGTGTGCTACTCAGAGTTATTTCAAAATTCACTGCTGCTTAGAGGATGGTAAAAGAAGCTTGGAACTTCATAGCAGGGCTATTTATACCCTCACTATCGAATTCTCTAGAAAAAAACCTTTCCTAAACCAGTTTGCTACGCAATTCCTGCGTCCATGCACAAAAACCCCATAGACTAACCTCCGTTTCCTTGAGAGAGCTGTTGCCACCGCAAAAAAACAATGAATCGATCATGGCGCTCTCACACGCTCAATTATTATTGACAAGCTTAAGACCAGACATTGCTACATATATAAAAAATAAATGTTACAAAGTTTTCTTAAAAATTTTTGCATTGCTTTGCTACAGAAACACTGTTTACTGACACAAAAAAATAAGTAATGTAATCACCGAAATCCGTTGTATAAGAGGCGAGAGGAGGACAACAATGGACGGTTCTATATAATTAATGCTCAACTTTTTCGTATTATTTGTACTGTAATTCAATAGCAAGGATAAGAGCTCGATTTATTTAATATCAGCTGGGCGTATCACCAGTGCCTATTCTTTACAGAATTCAACATCGATGTCGCTATTGTTCGGTTCGGATAGGACTTGAACCCGTGGCCTTCGCATAACTAGGACCATGCAAGTTGAGCAGAACTGTGTAATTTAACAGTAAACAAGAAATAGCGGTCAGATTATATGAGTACATTATTCCGATTTTCACTTTTAGGTTCGGTGCTTTAAAAGTAGCATAAAATTGTTGTGTTGCCTCCAGACGTAATAAAAGAAGTTGTTTCAATGTATAAAATGAATTTGATTCAATTTAAAAAATGATTACGCTTATGCTGCAGTCTGTTGGCTTAGTCTTCATACTACTCTAAGGATTTTAATACAACTTTCAGGAATAGACACTAGACAGTGCCACAGTAGATTTAATATAATACTGTCTATCGCATCAAAATCAAAATCAAAAATATATTTATTTCACATAGGCATTATACAGATGCGCTTGCAAAACGTCCAGAATACAAAACAAAAACTACCACCAGTTCACAACGCGACCCACCTGAGAAGAACTGGCAAGAAACTCAGCGGGTTGTTCTTTTTTTTGCTCTATTTACAATTTTAAAGAATCTAAAAACTAGGCATTTTAACAATTTTTTTGAGAATCCAGCAGAGTAGGTCATTTCCAGGCTTCCTTATCCAACAAATAATCATTGATTGTATAGTAGCCCCTGCAGTTCAATTTACTTTTAACAGATCTTTTAAACTTATTAAGGGACATACTTTTAATTTCGTCTGGAAGCCTGTTGTAAAAGCGTATACAGTTACCCATGAAAGAATTGCTGGTTTTGTGCAATCTGCTATGAAAAACAGCAAGGTTATTTTTATTTCTAGTGTTGACATTGTGTCTATCACTTAACTTAGCGAAACTATGTAGATTTCTTTGTACATACATAAGGTTTTCAAAAATATATTGTGATGCTACAGTAAGAATATTAACCTCTTTGAATTTTTCGCGCAGAGAGACCCTTGGACCTAGTCTATATATAGCTCTTATGGCCCGCTTTTGTAAAATAAAAATTTTATTTATATCTGCAGCATTGCCCCACAGTAGAATACCATAAGACATTATACTGTGAAAGTAACTGAAATAAACTATTCTAGCCGTATCTACATCAGTCAAGTGCCTTATTTTTTGTACAGCAAATGCTGCTGAACTTAATCTACTAGCTAGTTTTACAATATCATCATATTTACAATAGCATATTTACAATAGCATCATGATATGATATGTATTGGCGTTATAATAGGTTTAATGCAAAAGCAGGTTTAATATAAATAGAAACCTACATACATTTTTAGATTATAGTACGGAAAGTCGAGATGTACCGTTAACGAAGTTGCGCCGGTCAGCAAGTAGGATACACATTTTATAAAGTTATAGAAAGCAAATTCAATCTGCGGAAAGTGGTGAACTTGCTTACCGACGGACTTGCAATGTGCCTGCCTTCTACAAGTGCCTACGTACGTGGTTGATATATTAAGATGGCAACAGTTTTAAGCAGTACCATAATAAGGCAAATCAAAATTCGCTTTTAGCAATTTCCTTTTAACATGACACGCGCATCAAAGCATTCGGCTGAAGAAAATTTGCAGGTGACTTGTCTTTTGTTTCATTTTTTGCCGCTTCTAAAACACAGAGAGATGATAGAAGAAACAGGTGGCGTTTCATTAATAAATTTCCGTCCTCACATTCACACAGTATGATCAAAAATCACCCCCAGTGTTTTTATCGCTTTCTCTCATAATTTAAAGAAAGTAGGTAAGTCCCCAATAACTGCTGAGGGCTGAGTAAAACGATCAACATTTCTAAAGATCTTTCCACCTGTTTTGTTGCGCTCACATATAAATTATGTTCAAATTTAATGAACCTCGTTAATTTGTTTCGCTCAATTTTGTATTTCAAACTTTTGGAACGCGATCGGTTTCTCTTTTACCGGGTATTTACTCGTTACGATATACTAAGCTTTGATATCATCTTTGTTTGTTTGTACTACCTCCCAATGAATATCAATTATTTCCAGTTCAGAGGATTTATGGTAGCAATGTTTGATACTTATTTCTTCTTTTATTACTTCTACCAATTATGAAAGTTTGATGTTTTATGAAAGAAGATCATTTTTGAAGTGCTTTTAGACCCTCTAGCTCAAAGTATTTTTTTTTTTTTTTTTTATATTTAGCTCGTCAAAATGATGCCGCCGCCTGATGGAAAGTCACAGCGACATTTAGCGATTGGGGCCACCGTTCTAGTCTGTAAGACTATAGAAAGCGGCCTTCAAGTTGGGGGCCCTATGATGTGCCTCTTAACGCTCCGCTTAAAGAACCCAGGATTGTTAGAGGAGAGAAACACGTGCGCTGGCAGGTCGTTCCAGATTTTTATAGTTCGAAAGAGAAACGATCTTTTGAATCGTTCAGTTCTAGCAAAGATTCTCTCCACTGTGTGAGAGTGGCACCTCTGTCCAGCACGCGTTGTTCGGATGGAGGAGAGGATAGGATTAGGTTTAAGAGTTCTTCAGAACACTCACCGTGATACATTCGGTAGAAGGTAGCCAAGGACGCTATGATTCTTCGCGAGAGACAGCGAATGCGTGGGCGGCCCTTCCCGCATGATCTGTCTTGCGAGACCCCAGTCACTCAATGTGGTGGCCGTTGAAGTCCCCCAGAAACACGAGCTCATCGTTCGGGAACCGCACAGCTTCCCCTGTGTGGGAACGGTGAACGAGCCATGATCTACGTGCAGCCAAAATCAGAGAAGGATGGGTTTTCAAGGCAGTGCAGCCGGCGACAGCAAACATTCGCCCGAGGTTTGCTTGGAGTCCTCTGATGTTGGAGAACTCCACCTCGAATGGTACTTTTAAGGGAGAATTTGCAGCGGCCGCTGTGATATTATTATTTTTTTTTGTGCGCTGTCATGATTTTTTTTTTGTTAAAGGGAGTCGTGAAAACGGTTCGACATTTGCAACAGCAGTGGGAGATAACGCATAGGGGCTAGCTTTATCTACGACTGTGACTGTGTGGTTAGACGGATGCGACCCGCCTGACGGAAAGACCCCCCTACCCTCCCGAGTGTGGCCGCAGGGTCCCTTTCCGGTCACCGGCACGACGAACCACATTGGGATAATGCGCTTAATGGTGGGGCAACCTCCCAGGGTGGTTATTCCCAGTTGGACCCCTATACTATGCCGAGGTCGGCCAGCGGCAAAACCGTTTCTACGGGTCCCCCTGGCCGGCGGGTCGACCCCCGTCAGTCACACTAGACTCCACGTAGCACTTACTGTTCCTCCCTGCTGCATGAAACATTACCCCGGGCTTCGGGGTTTAATGTAGTGAAAGTTTACAGAACAATCACTACATTAAACATCTTAGTCACTTATGATCGTTTCCATGTTTCGTAGAACATGTTAAGTCGTTGGTCCTGGTTGCCAGTCACTTTGTGTTGGACGTCATACAAGCGGTTTGAAAACTTGCCACAGCAGAGCAGTCGGCAGCAGGAGCGTGTCATCTCTAGAATATACCAAACATCCACAGAGTACCTTAACCACTATTAGCTTAGCAGTCTAATGTTATAAATGTAATATAGTTTTAGATGGTCTTTTTTTAAAGTGACGGAAAATCCTTCATGGATGCTATGCCGGACTCCTTCCGACTAAAAACCTGCTCAACAGCCTACGGTTGGGAGCCCCGGGTAAGCCCTCGGAAGGATGTCCTAGAATTCCTAACAGACCCACGGCTACCACTGTGACCTCGCCTTTCCGGCTTAGTTGATGGGTTTTCGGGTGTCATGCCGCTTCTTAGGGGAGGCGTGCGTGATTTTTTTCACGTTACGCTGCCGTCTAGGGCCTGCTTCTGTAAAGACTGTGAGCGGCCCCCTCACCGTCCTTAGGCCCTCGGTCATGGAGGCCGATAGTCTTCGGCGAAGTCGATGCGACGAATGGTAGGAGAAGCCACTTCCCTCCCTCCCCTTACATAGAGTCAGACAGTACAGTGTAGAAAGTGACTGCCTTGGTGGCTCATTCGGTAGTGTAACCAACTGATCACGCTATGATTCTGAGTAAGATTTCCGGGACGGTCCAAATATTTGTGTAATTCACGATGTTTGTTTCAGAGTAGTAGTATTTTCAATGTAAAATTTTGTATTTAGAAATATATAAATTTATCTATCAATCGTCTAGATCCCATAACACAAGCTTATGCTGACTTAATTTGGGCTAGATGACGTTAAGTAAGATTGTCCACAAAATTATTATTTACTAGCTGATGCCCGCAGCTTCGCCCGCGTAAAATTTGTTCCCGTGGGAACTTATTCCCGGAATAAAAAGTAGCCTATGTGTTATTCCAGACTATAATGTATCTCTGTACCATATTTCAGCTCGATCCGTTCAGCGGTTTGAGCGTGAAATAGTAACAAACATCCACACTCACAAACTTTCGCATTTATAGTATTAGTAAGATTTATTAAAAAAAAGAAAGCAAATGTACTTCAACTATTTTATGATTCTGTCTTACCCCACGTCATTATTAATTATTAAATAAGCCTGATATGTGCTTAAAATAATATTAACTATTGTATATCTAAGTAGCTCAATAATTCAAGATCAAGAAACGTAATTAGAGTATGCGGTCACATTCAAAAAGGTTATGTATCTACCTATTAAACCCTGTAATGTAAGAGCCTTGGATTTGCGACTAGTTTTATGAAAAATTATACTGCAGAGTAAATTCATTTGAATACCTACTTATTACAATAGGATTTTCCACTTAAAGTTTATCATAGCCATTAACAAAAAATTGTTAGAGTTCTGGGCCCTTCCTCACGTAACGCCAAACAACCTACGGATGGGCGTTAGGTCAGGTTTTTTAGTCGGTAAGAGTCCGGCATAGCATCCATGAAGGATTTTGCCTCACGTTAAAAAAGGCCAATTAAAATCTTAATCGTTGATATAATGTTTAAAGCATATATATATTTATTAAGTTAATTGCAATTATGTTTCACAGTAATTTTTGTCAATAAATGTTTTTTTGAGATCGATATTCAAAGAAATAGACACAAAGCTACCACCATCTCATTTCATCCTTTGCCATATTTCTTTAAAATTGGTGTATGTATTAGTTTCTTGCATAACCCTTTCTTTCCTTCATTCATCTCGGTAAGCTCAGACTTTAATCTTCTCATTGGTTTGTTATACAAACTTACGTCGGAAGTTTATCTGCCTCCGTGAAATTGTTGCTTCGCGTACGTATTGAGTGCTAATATTTAGCTACAAGGAAAACACGTTTGTTTTTTCTTTACCTCACTTTGTTGGAGAAATTCGGCATTTCCTACGTCGTTATTTTACGTAAAATGTGTTTCTTTTACACGGGATAAGCTAACAAGGTGCTTTTGAAGGATGTCTTTTCTGGATCTTACTTTTTGATGAGCAATACTTTGCACAAATCACGTGATGGTTGGAGTGCTTTTGCCACAGTATTTGCTTTTCTATGTTAATGAAGTAGCCGATAATAATGGTCTAATGCTATAATATAGTAATATAAAAAAAATGCTTATTTTATAATAAAGGAAGAATAAATAGACTTACTAACATTATAAATGCGATAGTTTGTGAATGTGGATGTGTAGCTGTTTGTTTCCCTTTCACGCTCTAAAGTCTGAATGGATCTGGCTAAAATTTGGTACGCAGACAGATTAAGGTCTGGAATAAGGCACATACTACTTTTTATCCTGAAATAAGTTCCCAGGGGAAGCGGGAACAGGAACAAAATATCACGCAGGCGAAGCTAGTCTTATGTATAACTGGATGTATGCTTTTACCTATTCTGTGATTCTATGTGAGATTCTTTGTTCAAGTACTTTAATAAAATCTCTTATAAAAACTATTCACGTATTCACGAAAGCGAATAAGCATGAAAGTACAAACCTGAATGGCAAAATTTTTTTAGCTTTTCGTTATTGAAATATCTTCTTTAAAGTAAGGAACTATAATATTTATTATGTTAATAGCTACTTGACATGACGACGATTGCAACGACAGCAACGAAAAGTAGAACTAAGATAAATAGATAGGCAGGTACCTACTACAATAAAAACCTGTAGTACAAAAAAAAATCATTCATATTCTTCCAAATTGGCATCCGCGTTGGTTAGCAGGAACCAACTTCCGTCTGACCTCCCAACTGCACTATGCGTGGCAGGACCTTCAGTTATAATTTTAAATGAAAGGAGAACGCCCAGAGATCGTTTCTTTTTGAAAAACCTTAATAAAAAGTGTATGGCCATCTAAGTAAATTGGTAAATCATGTAATATTTTTTTAACAATCTTTTAATTCAATCGATCAAAATCTTTTGTGGCGTTTTAACTTTGATTATAATTCGTGGCTGTATCGTTTGTACGCGCCGCGGACTGACCAAATGAATGGTACCGACGTGACGAAGATGGCCGCCAATCGCAAATATGTTTAGTATCGATAAATTCTAAATCTATGGTTGAGTTGGAAGTAGGTACTATTAATAGCAGATTATTGTATTTTTTTATATAAAATAGCATTCTAACTATAGTAAACATCTGGGCTGGTGATATATTATTCATCGTGTTGCGAGCATATTAGACATTTGAATGAAATACGAACTGTTAAAAATTTAAAAGTTTTTAACAAAACGTCTTTTCGGTAACGAATGTGCGGTTTTGCATTAGATCAGATAAAAATGCCACTCATCCTCTTTAATTTTCGACAAACTCCAGAGACACTTCTAGTAAAGTCTCACCGCTTTTTCTGAGAAGACTGACTGTCTTCTCTAGTAAAGCTTGACTTAGGACCGTACTTGACTTTGAGTGTCCTAAGAGGACGAGGACCGAGAAAAATGACATAAATAGCTGAATATTAAATAATACAAGAATTGGCAGTATGGTTTTAAATACCTTTGCCTGTCCTTTGGACGAATAAAGCAACAACAACAACAACAAGAAAAAATGACAGTTTAAAATGTTTATCACCGAAGGATTTTTCATGAAATTATTTTATATGAATTGGTGTGAAATGTTTAAAAAGTTATTATGATCAGGATTGATATTTAAATGGTAAGTAACTAAGGAACAATCGAGATCCAATTTTTTTATTTACTACATTATCTCAATAAGTTGATATGTGATAAGTAAATACATTTTCAGGGTTTTTTATAAGTGTGATGGAACTATTACTTTTATCTTTTTTGAATTAAATCCATGTTCATCAATGTAACGATTACACTTTTTGGACAAATTGATTTGACGGATTGATGGACATTTGCTTCAAAACTAACCTCTAATTTGAACAGCAAAACGAAGAATGATAGAAAACCCTACAAAATAATAGAATATTTTTTATTTCCTATGAAAGTACGATATCCATCCAATTTATTCTCCGATTTTCGCTGTCATACTAAATTATTTGTTATGAAACGGCGGTCCATTGAAAGATGGGCAATCGCCTTTAAAACCTATACAAAATTTTAAGCTATCGAACGTATTACAATGTGGCTTTTAAAAGAAACTAAAACTGTTTCAATAAAAGAAAAATAAGTCAATGGAAAACGTTTCAAACGTGCAAAGGCTTTCGTGCCTTCCAATTACAAGTTGTCAAGTAGTAAAGCGTAATTGCTTTAATACTTGGAAACTAACTGATGTAATTAATAGAACCATTTTAGCAATTTGTGATCGAACACTTGAAGTTTGCATCAATTTTCAATTAGGCTGTTCTACAAATAGTTAACGTTCTACATCTAAGTTATATCTATGCAATACTTCTTGCTATGACACGACTGTGATTAACACTGCACCCGAAATATATATTTTAGAATGACTTTTTATCGAAATTAGATATTATTATAAAAAAAATGCAGATTAGTAATGAAAAATCCAATAATCTAAAAAATCTAACACTCTATTTTTTTATTTTATTTTTCTTAATTAGGAAAACAAACAGTTGCTACATCTCAGGTTTACAAAATAAAATATGCTATAGCCATTTCTTAGTTCTCGCATTTTAACACTATACAATGGTGTCCGTCTTACTTGCTTGCATAATATCTTTAAATAATTTTAAAGAAAAGAATTGTTGACACACTTACTTAAACTGAAGCGTAAAATGTTTAGCGGTACTTATACATTTATTACTTAACACACAAATAATCAGAAATAACAATTCTATCTATATGATATTATTAAGTGACAGGTAACTTGAGCCACGTTTCATTAGTTAAAATTAGTGAGTCCCAAGAGCTACCATCATAACGTCTTGCGTTATATTATGAAAACAATACATTACTCCGAGACAAGAGCCTAATGTCCCTTAGGACTTAGTTTAACTCCGACTTTGCGAAGAAATATTTCTTTTATTCATTTTATTCGGCTATCATTTTATACTATATTTAAGTACCTACAATTTGCCCTTATTTGAGACTGTTTCATTCTCAATGACCCTTATAGCAGACTGTTCGAAAAGAGTGCCCGTGAGTTTTATCGACAGGTTCTTCCTCACAGGCTCTACCTATTGCCTTGCGACTCTGTAAATGTAGAAGCAACAATTTTGTTTGTTTCGGATTTTGGATGTTTTCTATGTATACTAAGTATGTATTTAGAAATATATAGTATGTTATCAGTCGTCTAGATCCCATACCACAAGCTTTTATTGGGCTAGATGATGTTTTGTTAGAATGTCCAAAAATATTTATTTTAGAATCATATTGTGGGCGTGCTGAAAGTACTCGTAGCCTCGTTTACTTAGTGTTCGTTTTTTCCCACGTAGCTCCCGTTCCCGTGATATTCGTAATACGAGAATAAAATATAGTCTATGTTCTTGGGAGTAGTGTAGCTTTCAAACAATGAAAGAATTTTTAAAATCGATTTAGTGGTTTTGGAGCCCATTCGTGCAAACAAACAATCAAATCTCAGGGATAAAAAGAAGCCATTGTGACTAACTTAACCTACTCAAATGAGTCGCAAGTCTCAGACATTCTTCCATTTCTCTCTGTATCACACTGTGTCGCTATGGACACAGCATCCGCTCGGTCAATCCATGGAATGCGGAGAAAACGGTCTCTTATTTCAGACTATATCTATCACTGTACTGCAGCAAACTTCAGCCAGACCCGTTCTACCGTTAGAGCGTAGTAAAATACCAAATACGAGTATCTTCACAAACTTTCAAATTTATAATATTTGTAGGATTTTTTTTCAAGGGAGTAAGCATAATGAAAATCATTTTGATATTTATGTTTCTTTATTGTCATGACCCCTTGTATTATAATTTTACAAGATTTTTTTTATTCGGCAGCGCCAACTGTGGGCGGGGTGAATCTGTAAAAATAATAAAACATGTAAGAACCTGATACCTATGGAATTACTTAGAAACGTTGACCTTTCCTTATTTTCAAATACTACGAGTATAATAATAATTGTTATCCACAAGTATCCTGTGTGAAAATCTCTCCTCATTTTTCTAGAATCCAACTCAAGAAATAGATCAATTTTAAATCTGGTATATATACTAGTAGCTACACAAACTACTTCTGTTAATCGAAAGATACATCTTACTAGACACAAGTCAGGCAGCAGTTACATTTTATCCAAATGTATCTGATCAGAAGATCAGTTACATTTAGACTTACTGTGCATACCTCTAACCAGGCTCAACTGCACCGCTGGCTAACAGAAAACGCCATAGCAAAGACAAGGTAAGCTACCAACCCGTCAATCACAGATACAGGTTACAGTACGACACTGGATTAACGATTTGGTTATTTTAGATGAATCAAAATTTTAGGATAGCCTTACCTCTTAATTTTTGAGGGTGTTAGTAACATTGCATTTGTCCAAAAGCACAACTGGAGTGACCGCGGTAGCCGTGAGCTCTGCAGCATTCGTCTCTTTCAGCAGGAATGCGGTTGCAGACCTGATCACAGGGTCCAACACGAACTGCGTTTGCAATGTCCACGGTGATGACCATGACACAAGCAGCGATCAAAAGTAGAAGGGCGATTTTATTGACGAATGCCATTTTTATTATGAAGGTATTTAATTGCTTCTTTAACTGAATGCCTTGCAGATGCAGAAACTGTATTGATTACTCGATCACAGTTTCCTTGCTTATATACTTACTCTGTTTGTAAACAAATGATACACATGATTTACTGTGTGTCATAATATTCTATTACGGAAAAATATTTTGTAAGCAATTTTTCCTTAATGCCGTAGGTAATTAATTTATGTGATCGGTTAAAAAAGTACAATTTTCCTGTTAGTTTCATTAAATTTCAATAACGTAGCACATTGTACCTATGGAGCCTCATTCTTTTACATCTTGTCTCTCATTTGTATATCTTAAACTTACTACGTTTTGCGATATATTATAATATGGAAACTATTGTTCTCAAATAATATAAACGTAAAGCCCGGTTTCGCACCGCGAGCTGATCGGGCCCATTAGATATTTTTTCTCGCCTCCGCACCACAGTTTACCTTCTAAGTAAAGCGTCTTCATTTTTCATTTATTTGGGCCCGGCTCAGACAGGACAGACTTGAACAGACTTGGACAGGGTGAAAACTGGCCTTTACGCAAAATAACAAAGTATCTACTTGCAAAAGCTAGAGACAATTTTAAAACACTAATTTTCTTTCAAGAGTAAACTCTGAAACTTTGAAAGATTAGTATGTTATGCTTCCAAGTTAAGATGTTATTGAAATTAAATATTATACGAACTTTCTTTCATCTAAACAAGAAATTACAGTAATTGAACACATAAACTTAATTAACTTAATCCCATTTACAAAGTTCACGTTTGCCGGCTACGAGCTTATATTAAGGCTCAATATACAGTACGTACAATAAGTTTTTAAACATCATGTAGGTATTACTTCTTACCTACTTTTTCCTAAACTAATATATCGTAAAAACTACCTTTTGCTTTTTTAGGTTGATTATTTTACGTAACTTTAGTCTAAGAAGTACTTTTTTGCAAGACATTACAGTAATTTCAAAAACTTTATCGTCCATGATTATTTCGGCTCGGGTTCAATCCGATATGGTAGCAAAAGTTTTTACGCTTCGGAGGAAAAGGTGTTACTTTATGTACGCAAGTTACTTTATTATGTATTTTCAATTATTCTTCTATAGAAATAACAAAACACCGGCCAAGCGCGAGACAGACTTGCGCACGGAGGGTTTCATACCAAAAATTGTAAGAAAATCACGTTTGTTGTATGTGAGCCCCCTTGGAATTATTGTTCTTTTGATTGTAGTATCTGTTGTTTTAGCAGCAACAGATATACATCCTCGGTAAAAATTGCAGCTCTCTAGCTATAACGGTTCCTAATAAACAGCCTGGTGACCGACAAAAAGACAGACGGACGACAATATCTCATGAGTAGGGCCCCGTTTTTAACCTTTCGGTACGGAACACTAAAAATAGTGTCATTTTATACAATCTCTCCACAAGGTTATACTAACACTACGGGTACGTATTACAATGCAGAATTTGAAAATACCGAATTTCGTAAACCCTACGAACGAAAGGCCGAATATTAAAATCCCGAATGTTTATATAATAGAAAGTTCTAAATTTAATGCTAAAAGTTTAAAATATCGAAAATTCAAAATACAGAATCTTATAAGACCTATAATCGAAACGCCTAATACTAAAATGACGAATATTAAAATACCAACCGTTTGGTATAGGTACCAAAGTTCAAAATCCCGAAAGTATTGTACAATTGCGTGCCACGGTAGCGGCCGGCGAGTGCCAGAACCGAATTCTACTTAGTTAATAATCTGTCCAAGATGAAAAATGCAACCGTGCAAGTATATTGATTTTCGACGTTTTAAGCGTAGGTACCTATTAAGAACTTTCGGCATTGTAATACGTACCCAACACTACTTGGTGGTAAAGTTTGATTCACAGCTTTGTGAGGGCTTCAAAGTTCGTAGTTTGTTTCTCATGTGGCCGAGTGATTGCTAAAACACGTGATAATTCTAGTGAACCCATTTCATACCATGTCTTCTGTGTAGGGTACACAATAAACGTTGAACTACGTAGATACAATCCGTAAATTGTATGGTGTCATTTTGTCAAGGCTTTCCTTATTGGGTCGACGAACGGAGATGGGGAAGGGATATCAGATTTAACGGAAATATATAAAGGAAAAGACAGTTTAGTATCTGATTGACTGAGTGGACTGATGGCAGCCATTTTTCAGGCTTTGGAAATTTACTCATGTAATGTAAGCTTTGCTTTCTTGAGCATCAATGTCTCATTGGTTCTATTAAACCCACTAATTATTATAATGTGAAAGTTTGTGAAAAAATGTTTTCGCACCGGAACTTCTAAATTGATTCTGATTTAATTTGCTATCGAGAAAGAATGAGAACTTAGAGAAAGACGTTATGTTACATTTAGTTTCGTTAATAACTTTCTGTGTGAAATGGGTCTTGAAAAACCAACTTTGCAGGCAAAGCCAAGGTCTTTCACCAGTATTTTATAATTGGTAACGAGTGTCGCTAAAATAGACTGTCTTTTGTATCTTGATATTTCAAACATTGCTTTCTCAGTAAAGCAAAGTCTTTATTTATTTTTCTGATAAATTACAGTTGTTAAGCACAGTGATCCTTAAATTTGCTCATACCAGCCATCTTTGCTCCAATTTCGCAAAGTTGATAAACTGTACTATACTTTTAATAACCAACGGTGTATTGCTGTTTGTGTTCCAACAAAGATTTTTATTATTTATTTATTATAACTCTTGTAATAAACTTCTCACGGTTAATATAAATTGATTATAACGTAAAGTTCTCTGAAATTCATAGTCGGCAACAAAATAATAGAATTCATGAAAAGGGTAAGATTATGACATAAAGATAATATAAAAGTAACATGTATGTACTTAAGATCCGATTATTGAAGATTTCGTGCTATTTTTCTGATAAAGTATGGTACAATTCAATATACATACCATATATAATTAAAGGGAAACACTCAAAGTGAGACTATTGACAACGGCCAGCGGCGCTCAAGCTAACAGTAGCACAATGATAGCCCCTTCCCTCGTTTTAAGAATTCGGGTTGTCAAAGGAGAAAACCTAGTGTAAGTGTGGCAGAGCATTTCAAGTTTCTAAGGTTTGACTACACTAGTAATATTAATTCAATTGATTACAACGGCATTTTCAATCACTCCATTCTGGTTTTCAATGCATATCGACAGGTACATGAAAATGAATATATAATAGCATTTACTCATTTCCAAGTTTAACAATTTTTTTATCAAAAATACCTCCAATATTTACGGGAATATAATTTATACAGAAAAAGCTTGCTTTTGCTTGCAAAAGTGATTTGTAGAAGCCACAAAATAATTTCCGGGTAAAAGTAGGTGGCCTGTGTCAGTTTTCAGTCCACAACACTATCCTTATTAAAAGGCTATATCCACTCATACTTTTCTTGTTACTTAGAGTTCTACTAGTATTTCAAGTATGAAAGTTTGTTAAAATATTTCGATGTTTATTACTTAATCATGCTCTAACAGGTGAACTGATCTGCCTGAAATTTAGAACAGGGCTAAATTATAGTCTGGAATGGTTATCTCTATATCTATCTAAGGAAGTTAATATATTTATCTTATTCCGGGAATATGTTCCCACGAGAAGCAGGAACGGGAACGGAATTCCACGAAGGCGAAACCTATGTAGTAAGGTATAAACAAAGAAACACATTTAACTTTAAACATAGTACTCTTATTAAAAGCGTAAAATAAACTTTGTTTTCGAACTTGAAAAAATCCCATAATTATCTGCCAATACATTTTTACAAGTTCAAAAACAAAGTTTTATGTTGTACTCGAATTTTAGGAGATTACAAAATTGTTACGTCGACATTACTTTCCTGCTACTGGAAAAACATGTTTTTCAAAAATGCGCTGATGCATACTGGCCGTAAAATATTTCTCCTTTATATTTTGATAGTAATCCACGTGCACATTACTGGGTACCTGTGTTTCCTGTGGCATAAATACGACCATTTTGTTTTAGCGTTCTGAAATACATAACTTGAGTATTTTATTATTGTAGAAGGTTTTTACAGGGTCGGCAGCGCGAGTGTAGCGCCTTCGCGGTTGCGAACGGCCACGGGCCTGCGGTAACCACCAGTACTTCTGGTGGGCAGTGTGCTTGTCTGCCACCTTAGTGGTATAAAAAAATAGTTAAATCCTTGTAAAACGACATGAGCTGAACTCGCAAGTTCGGTGGTTTGAATCATTTCAACCATACAGAGGTAATGACAAAATTTTTAAGACAATTGACAAAATTTAATTGATTTTAAAAATTTATTAATTTTAACGTATGGAATGGAACAAAATCAAAAAGTAAAATTTGTTATTATGCGGCAACAGAAATACAATCATGTGTGAAAATTTCAATTGTTCAGCTAACACGGTTCATGAGGTACATCCTGGTGACAGACAAACGGACACCGGAGTCTCAGTGATTGGGTCCGTTTGTAATCATTGGGTACGGAAACCTTAGAAGAAATCTCACGTTTTTTAAATATATAACTAAAATAAATAAATATTCACGGACATTTGATACAACGCTATCAGATCCCAAAGTAAGCTAGGAATAACCTGCTTGTGTTATGGGTATCAAACCACGAATACTAATACTTATATACTTTTAAATACATACATATTATACATAGAAACACCCAGTCACTTGCACCAGACAAATGTACAACTATCTACTAAAAACTTTGAGTGTTATAGGTATTATGTGATAAGTTAACAGGTTTTTTGTTAGAAAACAGTCAGCGTTGAGAAGTCAGATTTTTTTTCCCGATGAGTCTTCTGAGAATTCCCCTAATGAAAAACCTATTAACATGGCGGTTGCTAGTAACAAGTTCGCAATAATTTGTATAATAGAATAATTTTCCGCATCCGCGTCACCATTGCGGTGGTTCAAATTAAGGAAATTAGCACTTATTATTCAGCTCTCTAGCTATCGCGGTTCCTTAGATACAACCTCGTGATAGACAGACAGATAGAGAGACAGACAGACAAACAGCAAAGTCTCAGGAATAGGGTCCCGTTTTCTGTTCCCTAATAAGAGTTGAAAATAATGAATGTTGCAAGCGTCCATAGGCTACGGTGACTTGCTTATATGCGTGTGTTACAAAAAAATGGGCGTCACTGCCGTGTCACAATTTTGAAAATAGCATTCGATTACGAGACTAACATACATAAATATCCCCTAAGGAGTAGGCAGAGGTTATACTTTACACCCAGTGGGAGTGGGGAAAAAGAAAGGGTTTAGGGAGTTAGTGTTCTGGGGCGACGGATAAATTAAAGTCGATATACGAACTATAATATTTATTGACCGAGTGCTTTACATAGAGCGGCTAGTGACGCTGTAGACAATTACTAGTCACGGGTGGTTGTCTACTCTGTACTGTCTGTACTGCACTTCTTAGGTAGAAGCCTACACTAAATTATATATCGCTAAGCGCGTTACATGGGTAGGTACATTCGCGTACATTGCCATTACAAGGGTTAGACATTTATTTTTTCCCACATAGTAGGTGGTGACCCAATGGCTGTATTGAAATGGACAGACGCAGGTAGTGGCTACCTGCTGTTGAAAATTTTCAAGCCGCCCATAAAACCTTCCACTTTGCTTCTCGGTTGCCATGTTACTGGCAACGGAGATCAACGTATCACGTGCACTCTGAAGGACTGGCTTATAGAAAATGTTCCAAAGCGGTCCCCCATCTAAGGACCAGCCATAGTCAAAGATACTTGATACAATAATTGCTTACTAAACACCGTTTCTAAATAGATATTTAATTGCGAGAAAGTAATAATGGCTATGAATTTACAATGGACTGGAGAAATAGGTCAATTTTACACTAGGGAATAATCCTCTATTAGAAAGTTTGGACTGTACCCTAGGTGAACCAAGTTATCATGTAGGTACCTATACGTTTTATTGTTACAACCGAGCAAATATTGCATGTACAATCCTGTGTATAGATAGAACATTTAATAGGTCAGTCCAATTAATAGTTGCCTCAAGTCTTGCCTACTCTAGTTACACTAGAACATAATCGTGAGTGTTCAACGTATCGAGTGATTATTTATTACGTATAAAATATACGACTTAACTGTACTATTTGACGATAATATTGTTTGTAAGAACCATCAGAAGCAAGCTTCAGTAACAAAGATATTGGTTTCCGATTTCTATACTCGCAACAATAATACACCTCTGTGGGGAATATTACATTATCACCATAGATGTTTGGGTTGTATTCCTTATGTGTCAGTAATACCAGTGCGGTCGATTGTATTATAATTACCAGCTACGTGATGATGTTAACACATTTCTATGCTCAGGATGGCAATTCTCGATCGTACCACTTCCGAACTTGTAGGCGAAAGTTTTTTTTTAGAACATGCTTTTAACATTTCATTAGAATATAATTCAAAAAATTTCAAAAGATAGCTCTTTAACTATACGAAGTTTTGGAATCGATAAATATGCATTTCAGGCGAAAGGGTTACTTAATTAATTCTTTTGGTAGAAGATTTATCAAAGTCCGATAGGGTACTCTTTTTATAAAGATTTCACGAACTTTTTTCATTAAATTTCTAACACTATTAGTAACGTTCCATTTTGCTCTTAGAGTCGTGGAGAAGTTCTATGTTCAAGTTATTATTCTACTATTGCAAATAGTTTTAGGTTTCAACAAATAATCACTTGAATGTGTAGGTACTGCTCTATGCTTAAGAGTTGGCTCTTGTCTGTCCAAGAGAAAAGAGAATGTCAAAATTGAAGAAATATTATAAAGATAATAAATGACGTATTTGGCTCATGGCTTTAACTTTTCACCTAATATGACGAAGAAAATTGTTTAAACATAAATGAAATTTGTTTTCGATAACTTCAAACCCCTTCAAAAGTTACCCCTTTAGGTTTAGTACATTACTTACAGCTATTTATTTGTGAATACAACAATCGAAATTATCCATTTCCTATGTAAAGTACTGGTACATCACAATAAAAATAATTGCATCATGCGAGCTGCAATATGATTTTTTCTAGTTAAAATGCAAATTCATACACACATTTCAAAAAAAATAACTTTTATACGCACGTTATTGAAAAGCCCCAAACACGATACTAAAGCCTAATGTTTGTAATTGGCTTTATATAATGGGTTATTAAATTAATAACTGGGATTTATATAATTTATAACAAAGAAAAGGTTCATATAAAAACAGACAATTTATTTACACAAAATTTCGCTTAAGAATATAATTTAGAGGGACAGATTGAGTAATTTTTCATTACGCTTACTGGATTGTGTGTAATTGCAAAAATACAACGGAGATTTTACCCTTTTGACTCATAAGGACCACTTCCCGAAACGACCACTTCCCAAAACGTCCCCATAGCATACAATGTTAATGAGCATAATGTAGATCTGCATTTTTTTTGTCTGGAAATCCTCAAGGATTTTATGCCAGACTCCTACCGGCTAGAAACACACCGTGCCACACCTATGGCCGGGAGTCCCGGGTACACCCTTGGTAGGATAACTCCAGGGTTAATATAGACGTTGCATTCTTTGGAAATCTCCATTCTAAAATATAAAATATAAAAATGGAAATGTAACAGCAGCAAAACAGATATAGGCTTCGCATACAAGCAGGTTATTCCTAGCTTACTTTGGGATCAGATAGCGTTGTGTGAAATGTCCGTTAATATTTATTTATTTATTTTATTTATTTATAGGTATGGGTGGGTATAAAAAGAGCACACACATATAGTTATAGTGGTAAGACACTTAGGGGAGAAAAACTTGAAAGGTGGTATGCCGACGACGTACTTGCACCATTTGCTCACCAGACAAGGGTGCACGGATCTCACCCAAAAATACCTGCATTGCAAAGTCACGTCTAAGTACTCCCACATTTACTGGATTCAGCGTAGATTCAGCAGAAAAGTTACCTAAAGACTGTTGTTGGAGCAGTAAGCCTGTCCTTGACGACCCGGATTTTTGTAGGTATGTGTACTGATTTTTATCTGTTGAATAATACCACTTTTTCTTGTTCCACATTATTAGGACAATATTGCTTATACATTAATCACTCTACAAAAACATAATTTTAGGATAAAATTAGATAGTGTATTCTTGAAATCTCTACAAATTTATATTAATGCAAAACTAACCATGTCTATCCGTTACTCTTTCACATCTAAATAACTAATCCGATACTAAAGAAAAACAGGTACGCGAAAGCCAAACCACACAAGCAGAGCCACGTACATTTGCTAGTTAATAAGAAACAATAATTTTTCAAATGTAATTTCATAAAGAACCATTTTAATTCTATCTTGACTAAGTAATGCGTCCTTTTAACGAAATTAGCATAATAAAGATATAATTTCTAAAGAAGAGTGTTCCTTTTATTATCGCTCGCTGACACTTGACAGCCCCGTATCATTTAATTTCCTCGGATCTTTGACAATGGCGGAAATAAAAGTTGAATTTGTCATCATCTTAACCTGCTAAATATGCAAATGGCTGATCTCATTTTGGTAAGCTCGGAGACAATGAGATGAAATCGGAAATCTTCGAATAAAAATGTTGTATGTATTTTCATTCTCTACATTCGTATTGAAGTTTCGTAGCCAGCTACGAATAGGTATTTAAAATACTTCATGTAATGGTGTACATTACAGATAGATCTAGCTATCTTATTTAAATGCCTTATTTTCTATTCTTAAATGTAGGTACTGAAACTTCATAAAACGGTCTATCACAGAGGTCACAGCGCTCTATTCATTGGTGGAGACCATAGCGTGGGCCCAACAGCGCCAGGTCCTCGTGGCAGGTCTGGACGTAGACATTCTCTCGCTAGAGACCATGGTACGAGCCATGATCACCAGCGGTAATAAGTGGGACGCCGCTGCCTAAGAGCAGGTCATGCTCGTGAAGCAGACGGCGAGGAGGGAGCGGTAGAGAACTCTCCCACCGAGTTCCTCAGTCTGCAACGGGGGCATGACAGACGTGTCTTCGCCCAAGACTATCGACCTCCATGATCGGGAGCCTGAGGACGGTGAAGGGCTGCTCACACCCTTTACAGAAGCAGGCCCTAGACGACAGCGTGGCGTGAGGGGATCAATTTATGTTATTAATTTCAATCCGATGCTTTTATGCATTCATGAGATAAAATTTCTTAACAGACAAACGAACAACAAAATGATCATATTATTAAGGGTTCCGTTTTTTCCTTTGAAGCACGGAGCTCTAAAAGAACAGATATTTTTAATTTTTCTCATTGGCAGTAGACAACGACTCAAGAATTTTGTAAAGAGTTTAATTAAAATGGTATGTATGAAATAAAGCGTTGTTGCCGTTCAATCCCATCATTTATTGTTACTATTATTCATCCTAATGGAAAAGTACATACTTATCTTTATTTACCCTACGCGATGCAATATAAAGAGCTGTGACGACGTCTAGAGCAAATAAAATGGTAAGACAGGAAGCAAGAAGCTTAGTTTCAGTGACACAAATTGAGTCGTTTAGTTATGCAGCGTGCGCTCTCTTCAAACGAGTACCTGTACAACTTGTGTGGAACCATCAAGTTGATCAACTTGATGGTTGATGTTACCTGCACGTTGAAGCAATCATGGCAATTTTAATTTACTGTTGCGGTAGTTAGTAATGAATATGTAATAGACATTTGTTCCTTACTAATTAAAACAGACGTTTCTTTATATATACAGACAAATTATTCTCAAATTGGCCTTTTTTATAACGTGTGGAAATTCTCATGATTTTTCATTCTAAAAACTGGTGTTTTACCATCTGCCTACGGCCGGGATCATGCTTCCGAAGTCTTACCCAGGACACTTCGGAAGGATGATCCCAAGGCTTCCGTACACAGACTTATATACATACCTATGGTCCACTATCGCGGACTCTTCTCTTGGGTTTGTGTTTTATCCCACTTCTTGGGTGGTTCGGGTTCCATACCACTTCTAGGAGGGGTGAAGAGATACGCCACTGTCTTAGCCTGCTACTGTAACGACGCGATGATTCAAATTGACTTAGCTACTGCCATAATATATTATATCTTTAATCCATTTTTTTTAAATTTTGTAAACCACGTTATTATTACTCACAACTTATTGTTAGCTAAATAACAAATCGCACCATCAGTAGGATAAGGGCCTTTTTTTTAACGTGAGGGAAAATCCTCGTAGGATGCTATGCCGGACTCTTACCGACTAAAAAACCTCACGTAACGCCCAACAGCCTATGGTTGAGAGCCCCGGGTAAGCCCTCAGGAAGGATGTCCCGTGACTCCCAACAGACCTACGGCCGCCAATGTGGCCTCGCCCAGGGGGTGGTTCGGGTGCAATCCCGCGTCTATGGGGGGTTTCGGGTGTGACCCCGCTTCTAAGGGGGGGCGTGCGTGAGTGCTCACGTCACGCTGCCGTCATGGGCCTGCTTCTGTAAGGACGGTGAGCGGCCCTCTCACCGTCCTCAGACCCCCGGTCATGGAGGCCGATAGCCCTCGGCGAAGACACGTCGGCGGCGCCAAGGCGCCGACTGCGGAACTCGGGTGGGAGAGTTCTCTCCCGCACCCGGCCCGCCGCCTCCTTCACGAGCATGACCTGCTCGCAGAAAGAGGCGGCGCAGTCCCACTTACTCCCGCCGGAGAGCATGGCTCGCACCATGGCCTCAAGCGAGAGAATGTCCACGCCCAGACCCACTACGAGGACCTGTCGCTGTTGTGCCCACGCCGTGCACTCCACCAGCGTGTGGAGCGCCGTGTCATCGCTGCGGTCCTCGCAGTGCTGACACTCGGCCGTGGTTTCCCGGTGTTTTCGCCACAGATACCTACCGAAGCTACCGTGCCCGGCAAGCATCTGTGTCAACCGGTAGGAGAGAGCACCGTGTCTTCTCTCCAGCCACTCGTCCATGACCGGTCTGACGGCCGCGATTGTGGCGAATCCCCCCTTTGGTTGCTCAAGTCGCACCTTCCATGTCTCCACGGTTTCCTGGTGGAGCAGGGTCCGCTGGGCCTCGATTTCTCGAGACGCAGGCCTTTGGCCCCGCTCCAGCGCCTCCTTGCGCCATCTGAACAGTGACGCAAGGGCTCTCGCTTCCAGGTCCCATGGAGGGGTCCCGGCTAGGAGACATGCCGCCTCACCGGAGATCGTGCGGTATCCTCTTATCACCCTGACGGCCATCACTCTCTGCGGGCTCAGCAGTCTAGCCTCATTGCTGGCCGTCAGGGTCTCCGCCCATACGGGAGCCCCGTACAGAGCCATGCTTCGCACGATCCCCAGGTACAGCCTCCTGTAGGGAGCGTTGGGTCCCCTGGTGTTGGGCATCAACCGCGCGAGTGTGGCCGATGCTCCCCTCAGGGACCAAACTTCGGAAGTGATGTCCGAAATTCCACCGGCCATCGAGTACGAGCCCCAGATACTTCATCGAGGGCTCGATGCCGATGCTGACGCCCCCTACCTGTAGGCTGGATCCCGCAGGTGGCCCCATCCGAGGTCCGTGGAAGCACAGAGCCTCGGATTTGTGAAGGGCGACCTCGAGACCCAGCCGCCGAATCCGACCCACGACCTGAGCAACCCCTGCCGTGGCCTTAAGTGCTGCGGCACGGTGCGTTGCTCCCCGCGCCGTAACGAGGGTGTCGTCGGCGTAACACGTTACGCCGACCCCTCTGAGCAACGGACCACGCAGCACCCAGTCGTAACCGATGTTCCACAGGAGCGGCCCTAAAACCGATCCCTGTGGAACACCGCACGACACATATCGCCGACCCGGCCCTAGCCAGCTCGGGTAAGTTATGGCTCTCTCGGAGAGATAAGCCCCGACAATTCGACGGAGGTAGGGAGGCACTCCATGATAGATAAGCGCCTCCCTGACGCAGCTCCAGGGCAAGGTGTTGAATGCGTTGGCGATGTCGAGAGACACCGCCACCACCACCTCACCCTGTGAGACTGCTTCCTCCGTCAGGCCTCTAATGCGCATGATCGCGTCCACGGTGGAGCGTCCCTGACGGAAGCCAAACTGGCTATCCGCCAGATCAGGCCCCACGCGTGTAAGGTGCCCGACGAGGCGTTGTGCAATAATGCGCTCAAAGAGCTTGCACACCTCGTCGAGCAACACGATCGGCTGGTACCCTGATGGGGAATTTGCCGGCCGCCCCGCCTTTCGAATCAAGACCAGTTTCCCTGTCTTCCAGACCTTGGGAAACTGGCCTTTCTCGAGGCATGCGCTAAAGAGCCCAATTAGTCGCGGCCCAAGCTCTTCGAGAGCCAGGACCCACGCTCGGCCTGGAATGCCGTCGGGTCCAGGGGCGGTGTTTCTGCGGGATTTAAGCCGCAGTACAGCCGCCCCTAACTCACCCTCGGTGACTACGGGCACGTCGTTCTCGCTGCCTTCCGCTTTGGGCGCCTGAGACGAAGCCATGCGCGGAGAAATGTGTTCCTCCGCTCTCGATGGGAACAAGGAGTCCAGGACCTCCTCCAACCGCTCCGGCTGGAGACTCTGAGTCAGTGGGGGCGCCTTAGGGCGTAATTTGCCCCTTACCATAAGGTACGGGCGCCCCCACGGGTTCCGCTCCAGAGTCTCCATCAGCTCATCGCGGCCCAGCTTTTTGGACCGCTTGATGGCCGTCTGGAGGGCCCCCTTGGCTTCCTTGTACCCATCATAAAGCTCCGGCTCTCGGGCTGCCGCATCGTCTGGGCGGCGACGCCTCCGGCGGAATCTGGTGTACCGGCGGCGCGCGGTAACGCACTCCGCGCGCAGCTGCGCGATTTCCGGCGTCCACCAGTACACCTGCTTCCTCGCCGGTCTGAGCCTAGCCCTGGGCATCGCCGCATCGCAGATGTGCGACATGGCTCTCCCGAACCACTCCACTTCGGCATCAACTCGGCAGGCCCGTCCGCTGTCGGAATCCAGGCCTGCACGATGGCCGCCTCCAGGAGAGCCTCCCGATCCAGGCGATGGAGTGCCCAACGCGGTTCCGGGGGATTCGCGATTGTTGGCGGCAGGTTAGGTGGAGGGGAGACGTCGAACCGAATATATCGGTGATCTGACGACGTCTCCTCCTCCTCCACTACGCGCCATCCCTGGACACGGCGGGCGAGCTCAGGGGTCGCAAACGAAACGTCTATGACCGAGCTGAGCCCCCGCCGCGTCCAGGTTGCGACATTCCCCCGGTTCAGGATGACTAGGCCACGTGTAGTGACCCAGTCCTCCAGTATCCTCCCCCTGCCTCTGGTTTCCCGGGAGCCCCAAGCCTGCGACCAGGCATTGAAGTCTCCCAGGACCAGGACAGGGCGAGGCCGGCATGCAGCGAGAACGACGTCCAGCTCAGGGAGCCATAGCTCAAACTGATGCTGGTCGAGGCTCGGCGAGACGTAAACGACCACGACAGCCACACCCTCATATTCCGCCGCGACGCAACCCGGGCCCCTAGCAATAAGCGCTAGGCGCGAGTCGTCCGCGCCGGTCCCCCCAAAGATGGTCGCCATGCCGTCCAGATCCACCGGGCTTCCCGGGTGAACCCAGTACGGCTCAGCGACGACGACGACCACAATATTAATGGACCACTGCCTGATGCTCTGGTACAGAAGGTCCTGAGCACCAGTGCAGTGGTTCAGATTCACCTGCAGGATGCGGATATGGGTGTCCATTAATGGACGTCCATATCCGCACCCTGCCGCGAACGTGCACCCACACCCTCACCCCTCCGTGCGGACGGACGGGGCTTCGGCCTTGAGGCAGCGCAGGTCTTACTGCCCGCCCGGTGGTTTGCCTCCTTGCCCTCCGCCACGCATTTAAAACAGCGTGGCGGAGCGTCACAGGCAAGGGCCGTGTGACCGGGCTGACTACAGCGGAAGCACCGATCGCCCACGGTGACTTCCGCCGTACACTGCACTCCTACATGCCCCACGACCAGGCACCTATAGCACCTGTCTTCGCGGGGCTGCAGGAGATGCACCTGCGCCCTCAGGAAGCCTCCAATAAGGAGGCTCCGTCCGTCCGCCACTTTCTGGGCCGCCGCGACGGGACAGCTCACGACCGCCGACCCGTGACCAGTGGGGCCAAAGCGGATTTCGCCTGACCTCACCTGATCACGGGGGCAGCCACTCGCCTCCACGACGGCGGAGATTACCTCCTCCGTCGTGGCCGCGTCATCCAGACCCGAAATGCGCAGACTCGCGCATTTGTTGGGTCTGGTGACGCGGACGTCACTCTTTTCCAGCGACTCCCGCAGCTTTGCCGCTAAGGCATCCGCTTTGGGGCCGCTGGTGGCGCCGGAGACCTCGAGGAGGCGCGCTCCGGTGCGCGTCACCTTGCACCGGAACCCCCTCAATCTCGAGGGCCTTGAGGTCTACTGAGGCTTTCGCCTGCCTCAGTACCTCGGCGTACCCCACGCCCTTCGCCTTGCCTGGAAGGAGCGCGGAGCCTCTTCGGCGCCTTCGCCGCGGCGGCCCTTGCCGCTTTTGCGGCGACCTTTGCCGCCTTCTTGGCGGCCTTCGCCGCCTTTTTGGCGGCCTTAGCCGCCTTCTTCTTTGCTCCCGCCACCTCCCAGATCCCCTCTCTAGAGGGAGTCTGGGGTGCGGCGGGAGCGCTGGCTGTGCTGGTGGAGGCGGGGTTGCCACCTCCACCAGGTGCCGTCTTCTTGGGGGCGGAGGCCTTCCGCTGGAGACCGGGAGCCCCACTGGGTGCAGCCGTCGTCGCGTACGACGCGACGGCGGGTGCCGCCAGCGGAGGGCGGTATGCCCGGTCCTCGAGAACGCCGAGGCGGCGCTCGATGGTCTCCAGCAGTTGGACCATCGTCGGGGTCGCCTTAGGGGCACGGGGAGCGGGGGTTTTAACACCCCGAGCCTCCCCGGCCCCCTGGACGAGCTGCGTAAGCTTGCCGATTTCCTCCCGCATCAGCTCTTGCTGCTTGCGGGAGTCGGCAAGCTCCTTCTCCAGGCTCGCAACCCGAGCCCGAAGCTTCCCCTCCTCGCTGGAGACGCTCCTCTCAAGGAGCTCCTCCAGCGCCTTCGTCACCCCTGCGACGGCTTCCGTCACTACTTTCTTCTTGCCCGCAACATTTTTGGCGCCCTTTACGGCGCCAGTGATGCGGGCAAAAGCCGCCATTATTTCCTTCGCCGCCGGCACCTCCGTGACCCTCCCGCTTGGCAGCGGGGGCACAATCGCCGGCGGCTCTGCCACCCTTCCTCTCGCTCTGTAGAGGTCGGCTTTCCGACCTCTACCCGCGGTGGTAGCAGCTACCTTCCTAGGAAGGCTACCTTCCTCCTCGCTGCTGGAAGATTCGGACCCAGGCCGACGGAACAGGCCTTTGCCTGGTCCGCTTGACCTAGGTCTCTTCCGCCTCGCTTCTTCGGCATGGAGACCGAGGGTATCCTCGGTCTCGGTACCCATATCAACTGCCGACTCCATCTCGGAGCCGGCACAGGTTGACGCGACCTCCGCGTCACTGGGGGTGGTTTTGAGGCACACCCCTGGGCCTGAACTATGGTGACCCCTCCCATATACCACCTGGGATGAACCCTGGCGGGGGTCGACATGACGGATCATGCCAAGCGATTCCCCGGACACTGTCCGGGTGCGCTCCTGGGTAGACACAACAGTAGTAATTTGCTCCATAGTTTTTAGATTTTGCGTTTCGAGTCCGCCGACGTAAAGGTTGGGGAATGAGGAGGTGGGAGTGGATGTGAGGATGGGAAGGGTGGGAAGGTGGGAGTGACGCCCTAGCCACTGAGTTCCCCCCAGCGATACATCAAATTGCCGGGCGTCAGAGCGTGAGATTTGGGGTAATTTTTTATAGAGATTTTCTTCCTCGCAACTCCAAAGAGCCACCGTGCCCGTCTGTTGCCAGACGGGGTTACGGCTCGGCCGAACGATGGTTCCTATGGAACCGTGTACTTCGCCACTGATCACTCAGTGGCGAAGTACTCGTCGCCCTGGGAGTTCTCCACTAAGTACGCTCTGCATAACAGAGCGCATGTGGAAAACTCCAAACCGGCCATAAAGGCCCCCCTCCTTGGTGGACTATTGGCCGTGGTCGACGACGTGCGCCTCAGGCGAAGTCCACATCGTCGTCCACGTTACCAGGATGCACCACGTGGAGGTTGTCCTACCCAGCACCCCAGGATAAGGGCCTAAGTGCTAAATATCAAATTTTTCAGGAGAGACGTTTTAAGAGTTTTATAGTTTAATATTGTGTTTTTCAGCCCATATTAACGTAAAATAGTATTTTTTTTATAAACAGGAATATGTCCTATACATTTCTGAATATAAATATGTAATTTAAAAGAGTGAGTTATTTATTTATTTATACTACCTATATTTAATGAAATATTAATTTATTCATACAATTATGCCCTTTTCCCACCAACATTTCAATAATTGTGCAATTGTGACCGCAGTAACACATTATATTGAAATGATTTATTAAATGAATTACTACTTATTTTGTACGTCTTCTTCTTAGGAAAATCTTTAAATCAAATAGTACGTCGAATTTGGTTTTCATGGTGGCTTAATATAGGTATTGTTGTAGGTAATTTCGACTTTTCAGTATGCAGTACTGAAGAGTCAAAATTACCGACTCAGTTTAACACAAGACGCGAGAAAGTCTCTGTCTTATGTGTGTTCCCAGCTCCCAGTAGGATTGATAAATCGTATTTGGAGATGAAACTGTAGGGGAATACGAAATTCGGCATTTATCACGCCAAGGATTGGATGCCCAAAGTGGATAAAGCACACGACGCGGCCTCGTTGTGGCCTTAGGTGTGGAAAACCTCACGCTGCAGGCTGGTTTTGGCCATGGTGAGCAGTGAAGTGGCATGGAATTCCGCCACCTCATTTTGTGAAGTGGTGATGTGCGCAAAAGAAGTGGTAGAGAAGGGACGGTAGAGAAATAGTTCTATACCGTGCTGAAGAAGACTCACTTGGCGCCGGAGACCTCAGAATGATCTCTATCCCCCATAAGAGTGAGCCTGGGAGTGACACTCCGTGCTTGCTATCGCCCTGGCAGAGGCAGGCTCAATGTGGTGGAACTCTGGGATTTCCTTCCGAGGTACACCAGGTTTCCTGACTACCTACAGCCAGGAAGGAAAATAGAAAAAAAGGAGGAAGAATTGATTTTGCTACTACAATTTTTTTGTTTGTGAGTCTTTGTGAGTCCGACTCTGAACTCAGAATTGTTATCGGTATTGGACTCACAAAGGCACAACTACCCGAACGACTTGGCACTGTCAAATAATGTGCTCACAAAATAGGCATAAGTACACAAAAAGTGACCTCGTCTTTCCAGAATATAAACCAAAAAAGGACATATTTATCTTAATGACCTTGACGCTCCAGTACACATTTACTACTCACGCGGGCGATGCCGCTAATGACAATTGAGATTTTGTCGCGCCAATATCATTCATAAAACGACCGAATGGTACAAAGGCACTACTGCCCTCTGGTGAAAATAAACGGAATGTAATGAGTGTCTTTGTTCCTACTGGTAGACATTACTTTTTAAGGCTCTTTGGCATATTTAACTCATTTTCAGAAATTTTAGCACTTAGGCCCTTGTCCTACCGAAGGTGCGAATAATAACAAGAAAGTTGCGTAATAGACTGAAGCCACCCATTGCGTTGAATTTATTTCGTATCTGGGGTTAATTTAGCCTTTATTAGTATTTTTAGTTCATAAACATGATATGTAGTAAGGTTATGATATAGAAATATTCCACGCTGTGTGTTATTATGAAGTATCGTACTCGTATATTCCTATTTGTAGCAATAACATTAGGCTATAATTTATAGAGGTTTCATTTTTGCCTATGGAGGTACGGAACCCTATAACAACGTTGAAATCAAACAATTAGTTTCGGAGTTCACCCAAACAAAGAAACGTCATGGCACGTGAATAATAATAAAATAATAGGTGTTCCAACAAAACTGAACAGGAAGACGGAAATGGTGTCTCAAACTTGTGTTCGGAACATCGTTAAACGAGAGACAAAACAAATGTTTCTACCGACCTTACAATGAATTTCCTATTCAGCAAGTTAGTTTGCTATTATAATATTAGCTCCGGCCAAGTTTCATCTCAGAGGATCGACGTTTCGTGTGTTGTTTGTGTTGCAACTCACACCCCAAGCACAGCCTACTGTGCACATACACACTTCAGTTTCAGAAGGCTGTTAGCGTAGTACATTAGGAAATACAGTAGCTGACTTTTGAAACCGTATTGGGGAGACGTTATTTTTACCTATCAATACTACCGGTAGATGGCATTCGGCTCACCACCTTTTATTATAAGGACATGACTACATGATGTATACATTCATAATAGTCATGCTTCTATTTCTAAAAGGTTAGCCAGAGACAAAATAGATATACGCCCACATCTAGTATTTTGTCCCACTTAAAAGATCGTGAGCCTATTTACAATGAAAACTTAAATATTATAGGAAATATGGTAAACCGAACGATTTTACTACATTCACATCAACATACTGTACCCTAAAGCTAAGGTAGAAAGCAATCAAGTCAAGTGCTGTGCATCATGTTCCGTAGAGTGTAAGTTTTCACACAAGTGTGTTGCGAAAACTTTGTCACAATACATGACACTCGTTTTAGTGAGACCCTTTTGAGTATGTGAAGCCTTACAATTATCTTTACACAATTCTTTCCTCTTCCTGACAGTAAATTATATATTATCATACTTCCACTAAGTACTCCGAGGCTCATTTTTATTCGGCGTGATATTGTTAAATGCTGATTGGACTCTAAACCCCCCTCATGCAACATTTTCAATAAAGTCAAACTATACACTTTTTGTATCACCCTTTATTTTGATTTTTTTTTAAAATATACTTACACACTTTTTGAGATGAGAACGGAAAGGTGTCCTACCCTGGATGTGGTGCGGACTTGACAACGATCGCACTAACGTTAACTAGTTTTTTTATCGTGCATCACAGTCAAAGTGCAAAATATTCAAATTTGGATTAATAGGAATTAGACCTGAAAATCCGCTTTTTGTAGCATCCTGTAAACATAACTTTGTACAAAATAAAATTATAATAATTTCGTAACAGTATGAAACTGCAGCAACAAGAAGGTATAGCACATTATCTTATCGACCGATCCATTAATCATAATTGTATCATAAACACATGATACTGTGAGAATTACTTAATATATTATTGGCACTGTAGCATAGCATGCAACGTATCCGCCTGATATTATTATCTGGTCCATTTAGCACCAATGTATATCACAATTAAATGTATCCTATTCGGTCAGCGAATTAAGGCCTTTGTAATAAATATTGGCCGAATCACCAAGTGTTTACGGCGAATTAACTTGAATGTAGGAAACAGCGAGTCAGTGTGAAATGTAGGACACATAACGGTTCACGTTTCATTTTCTCTGTTTTATGTTAAAGCCCGAAAATATATGTGTATCGATCCTAAACTAACCAACATTCGAAAAAATTGTGAATGAATCCACTGAACAAGTGCAAGTTGGTAACGTTTATTGATTGATTCCAAAATCTTTCCTAGTGAATACCGTGCGTGATCGTTTATTAGATGCTCCGTGTGACGACGGTAAAGATTATAAAATGTCGCCACCCCAGTTCATCCCGAGAGTGTCGTAAGAGGCGACGAAGAGAACGGTTTCGCAAAACGATCCATAACGTAAACAAGGAAAACCCTAAATGAAACCCGGTTGTCAGTTAAATGGCAATCGTTAAGCCAAGTATTTACATTACATAATTATTGAGTGCTTCGCTAGTCTCTTGCTACTTTAGCGTACAAGCATAGATCAAGCTAAAAGAGCCATTAGCATTAGACGAACTACTAAAAGGCCTGCTAATGTACAAGATGTTCATTTGAGTCTGTAAGTGAGATGCTTAGCTGGTGACCCCAGCGTTGTATCAAATAATGACACTGGCATTAATCTAACGAGCTAGTGGGTTTAGTATAATTACGTATACAAATAAATATACCTTTAACAAAGATTACTGAATAGGAAAAGAAAACTATGTCTTAAATATTATTTACCTGTTTATTGCCAACTTTGCAATATTGTGTACAGAGTTTTGATATTTATTTCAAACAAATTCAAAGTGGAATATATTTTGGGAAATTCATAAACTTTAACATTCACAGAACATTTTGCTTCTCTATATTATATTGCCGAGATTGTTCTACTTAAACTTATAAACAAGATCAAATACTTTGTACTCGGAATAATTTTAATTAGATACATTTTACTGAAACGAGCTATTAACAATATGCCTAGAGCAGTGTCAGGACTAAATTATTAAACACTTTAAACAATGTCCAACGTAATAAATACAATGTACCTACCTAATATTTCGCGCTTGAATTTTTTAAATGAATTTAATTTATAAACAGAGAAAAAGCTCACCCTGAATTTTAAATAGCCGTAGGCAGGTAAAAGTATGCCATCACATTAGCAAGATACCATTGTGGATTCTTCATTAAATATCTGACCTCTTCTTAAACATTAGGAGGATTAATAAAACAGTTATTGCTAAAAATTACAGTGAAATATAATTATTACATATTATATTTACATTATTGCACAAAAGACTAGCAGCATTCCTCCTTTGAATAGCAATACCTGTTGCTTTAAACTAAGTAACTAGGTCACGTGGATTATCTGTTCAAAGTTTGAAATAAAACAAAAATGACAACGTCAATCGGATTCAACTTTCAATTTCACAATATACGTTTTAGAGAGGGGCAGTCGGGTGAGACCGTCTCACGGCTTCTTGTTTCATCTAAAATGACAGGGCTATTACGATAAAAATAACTAGTCAAAGTAAAATCCAATACTATTTTTTTTATAAAAGGCTCATTGCTTTAAGAGTTTAAAAGGCATTTGCTGTTTAATCCATGAACCAAAAGTTCATAGTTCCTACTGGTGAAAACACGTTACCAAACTCGATAAAGAATATCAAGTCTTATAAAATACTGATGAGAAAATCCTACAAATTACGAATTTCTGAGTACAATCTGGGCGTTTTTTTCTCATAACCTCTCAGAACTATATAGCTTTAACTCACAGTGTTTGGGTCATTTATGTAATAGACTGTCTGACCTGTATGAGCAGTCTGATCACCTACAAAAATCGTGCTGAATTGTTCATTAAGGAAGAATTCGTTTTAATGTAGTAAAAATAACTAACCTAGAATTCTTCAATACAGAAAATGATTAAAACTCCAGATTAAAAATACCTCTTGTTTATATTAAAAAGCGTTAAAAGGCCAATTCAAAATAATGAGGGAGGAAAGTTTTGCGAAATCTCTGAAGGATTTACTTTTATAGCTGACGCATTAAAAACGAAATAATCACCACATCATTGCGGCTTATCTTTCCTCCTAATGGTTCTTCATAGGGCCTTTCGCTTTGCAAGGCCCTTAGTGAAATAACAACAAGCTTCCTGATACCACTTAGTATGACGTGGGTGTGTGAAGTTTGGTATAATAACAAATGCTCTAATTTTATTTGAAATAACTATCATTATGATATAATTTTTATATGCTATATTGTCAAGTAACCTAAATTCATATGACCTAATGTTTTATAACATATAATATTTCTTTAACATAGTAACATTTAGTATAACGTTCGTTTAATATAATTTTCAATTCGTATAATATTCTTCTTATATAAATAAAATTCATTTAACCCAATGTTCTTTTGACCTATAGCTCGACCTACTCGTACTACTACGAGTAGTAGTAGTACTACTACTACTAATCGTACTACTGATACTTATACTGGTACTTTTGACTTAGCTTAGTCTTCTAATCCATTGAGATATATTACTACGTATAGAGAACGCATCCCGAAGTAGAATTTTGCTCCTAGCGTTATGGTCAACGGACCATAAGTCAATTAGTCTCTTGCCAGCACCCGGCACAACGTGACGCCTTCATCAGTGAAAAGATTTGCGTAAAAGTTCGTTCGCGTATTGTCAAATACTGTAAAAACCACTCAAGAAGACGAAATTAAAGTTTTGGAAGTACTTTTCACTCGTAAGGATAATATAAGCTTTTCGATTTAACACGCATGATTTATTTAATTTGTGTTTTTAATGTCTAACCGCCATTTTTTACACTCGTGTTTCCTTACAAGTGACATGTTCTTGGTAAACGTTGAAGGAAACGCGTAAGCGCCATGAAATGCACGGCCTTTTGGTCGTGAAAAAACTATAACTAAGAAGCGGTCTTGCGCTTAAATATTTTATATTATGATTGGACATATAATTTATTGTTTTATCGTTGCAGCGAACTTTAGTTGTAACTCGTGGCAAAAGGCAAAGTTTTGTGTTCGGGATGCGTTCTCTATACGTAGTAATATATCTCAATGTTCTAACCTAACTCATCCAAGTCAGAATGCTCTGAGTCGGGATGATGATGATTGTAAGTACGAACCATTATAGTATCGTGAACAAAGAGGTAACGAATACTATTCTAGGCTTTTCTACAAATCACAAAGTGAATGCGTACAAAGTTTATCAGTTGTGTCAACAATTTTGCGCTCAATTGACAATCAAGTATGGAAATTAGGACCCAACCATACAAAACTTTTGAGAATAGTCTCGACGGCGCAAAACTAAATACAATAACTTCAGTCTGGTTATCATATTATCTATTATAGTTGTAGTTTGAACAAATAATAGTTAAATACTATAATAGAAGTATAATAATATGGTCTTTAGTTTTCGAGGTTATAAAATTACAAAAATTTAGACTAAGTACAATTTTTTTACGGTGATGGTCATGGTTTTAGTAAGTAGGCTTGACTTATTAAATAGATTTCATATCCAAAGCAGAGTCAACAGTGATTCTTCATCGCGTTCGATCTTGGGATTCATAGTACATCCCACTCTGAGTCTTCCCGAGTTTCAACTCGTCTGTCACTATGCGTTTCCAGGTCTGTTTGGGACGGCTACGTTGCGGTTCCTTTAAGTAAGTATGGAATGTCGTTGGTTTTACATTTATATGTGTAGTGAAATAGGTTTTCATTCCAAAACAACATTTTACTTTCAAGGAAATACATTGGCTGATAAAATAACTCAGTATATTGGCGTAGCTTGGGCGCTTTTTCTCTTAGGTTAGACTAAATAGCAATGTGTGAAAATGTCCCACCATGTATGTATTTGATAATTAAACGTAGCCTAATTGTACAATACAGATTTTTTTCTATATCATTTGAAATGTTTAGGCTATCCTACCAACAAAAGAACGAACTTTGGTTGAACATTAATTGATTATATGCCTAATTACACGCCACAAATTTGATACAGCAAAAGGTATGATCTAGATTAGGCACTGAAAAATGAAGGATGCTTATTAATTATTAAGCAAGAGAGAACCGAGCAATGCCTTTAAAATATTTATGTTATGGAAATGACCGTGAATATACTAATTGAATCGTTATTAATTTTGATTAAGCTGTTTTATACTTTGTGGAGTATTTTTACAACATAGAAAGACATAGAACCTAATCAGTAACGAGTTATTATAAAAAACATATAACATGGTAGTATCAGAATGATGTACCTACTAGCTGTGCCTCTTCGGCTTTGCCCGGGCCTTACTTCGGTAAACTTATATACCTAGCTAGAGTAACAAACAGCCACACATCCATGCTCACAAACACTCTTATTTAGAATAATTAGTAAGATTTACGCTAGTTCAGTATTTAACGTATGAATGTATGACGTAAATGTTTGAATAAATTAGTTTCAAACTTTAGTAACTCTGACGCTTACATCACTGAGTTTTAGTTGGTCGTCTCCTGGAGGCTGAATAAGAGTTAATTTTAACACCAATTAAAATGTTAGAGCACCGCTTCATTGCGGTTGTGAGCATCCACTCTGTCAACTTTGTATTTAGAGTAGATTTTTTACTCCCGTAGCGTCTCGTCGTTAATATTCAATACTACGTGAGAGAGAGAGAGAGAGAGAGAGAGAGAGAGAGAGGGAGAGAGAGAGAGAAAGGTTTCTCGTTACGTGTATTCCCGTTGCATTACTTTTAAGAACAATTTCGTGTATGAAAAAGATATCCCGTGGCATTATTGTAGAAAAAAATTGATTGCCATTAAAATGGTTATTGTGCACCAACCCAAAGATAGACACATGCTATCGCGCAATTTTTTAAGAGAAACAATTTTGTAGTAAGTACATACGTATTTTTTACATAACTATAAATATTTACGCAGCACACGCAACAAAGCTCTCAAAAGGAATAACTTTTCCCCCGTTTTTGAAATATTTACTATTACTGCTCCACTCCTATTCGTTGTAGCGTGGTGCTATATAGCCTATGACACTTCACAATAACGTAGCTTTCTATTGGTGAAAGAATATTTAAAATCGGTTCAGTAGATCCCGAGATTATCCCTTACAATTTTACAAATATACAAACACACAAACTTTACTTCTTTATAATATTAGTATAGATTATATTTAAAGTACAAGAAAGAGCAGAATTAGAAATAAAGTTAGATTTTTACTTCTTCCGATATTCATATGAGCTAGAATTTCTCTACGAAAAATATCATAATTTGATCGTAAAATTCTAAAGGTCCTGCCAATTCGTATCTACAAGTGGGAGCTATTCAACGCTCATATCATTAAGTTTAAGCTTTAACCATAAATATAATGAAAATTTGTGGACATTCACACAAAACATCATCTAGCCTAAATTAAACTAATATTAGCTTGTGCTATGGGATCTAGATGACAGATGTTCATACTTAAATATTTCTAAATACATACATATTATACATAGAAAACACCCAAACTCCGTAACAAATATTTGTGGATCACACAAATATTTGGACCGACCCAGGAATCGAACCCAGGACCTCTAGCGCCGCAGGCGGTACCTCTACCGACTACGCCACAGAGACAGTCAAAAAACCATGATTTTATTCTATAGTCCTTTAGAAGATACAACTCGATACCTATTCGTTTTAATAATAATTCATCTTTTAATCTAAGGTTGTCTTTAACGAGTTGTTTTCTAAAAACGATTTATATAATTTCATACATACGTACTGCAGTGTTTGTGTTTACGAGTGTGTGCCCTTTGTTCAATGTAATCAAATAACTCTTTTTCAACAATAACTACCTATTAAGATTTAGTTGAATTAGCGACTTTATAAAAACTGCTACACAATCCAATTCTATGAAGATTCGTTCACTGAATTAGTAAACACGAGATGTCCAGGCTTTAAACATCTTAAGCCCAACAATTTTACGTTGGCCTTTAAAGGGAATCTGGTTTAAGTGCAAAACCAATTACACGAGGAGAATTTTTAATCTTCTCGTTCTAAATAAGTGGCTCTGAGATTATGTGCAGGTGCAGAATTATGAGATTACGAATAATCTCATAATTCTCAGCCATAGCTGACAACAGTTAATTTTACCTAACCACAGGTAAACAAAACGAAACATGGATAACCATCATAACGATATTTTTCAACTACTGTAAAAGGGGCTAAAACGTTATCGTCGTGTCGTCTCGTGGGAATCGAACTCACGACCTCCAGCGCCGCAGGCAGTATCACTACTGACTGCGCCACAGAGGCAGTCAAAATGTAATGTGGAATACTCGCATCGCGGATTCAAGTGCAAAGATATTGTATTGCCGACAAAGAACTACGAAGTGGAGAAAGAAAGGTAGTAAACAGGATTCCATACTCCATTCCATAAGTACAATGATGTTATTTAGGACTAATTCTTGGATATGACGCCTTAAATTGCTAAGGTTTCTTTTAAGATAGCTAGAGTTATTTAAATAGCTTTCCCTCGAAATCACTTTAATTTGTAATAATATTTTATCGAAATCCATTTAAATTCTCTACTATGTCTAGCATTCTATAACATACTTTACAATAAAAATTTACTAAAGTAGTATATTTCTTAGTCTAAAATCAATTTCAAAGATTTTTCAAATCTAGTTGTGCAGTCGAAATTTTGTTATGTATGAAGTTTAAACATTTTAGATTTTTGTACTGTAAAAATATAACGCAGTTTCCTTACGTAGACGATTCTGGTATAATTTTATTACGTTGTTCAGTACACCTGCTAGTCTAATCTAATAAGGTAGAAAGAGATCGATGTGTAACTTTCTGTGTAAGATATATTGGTGTTCTGTAGGTACCTGCTGTATTTGGGGCTACCGTCAATATTAGCATAATAACGATATTCGCTCGCAAATCTATCTTCAAATTCAAATGTTATAATATTATTGGCATACAGTAAGTTTTATGAAAATTTGTATTCTCAATCATTGCTTTAGGCCGTTATAAAAATAACATACAATGTTATTTTATGTCTTACTTTAATGTTAATAATTATTTTCTTACCATATTCCATTGATTCATTGACATAAAAAAATCAATCCTAAGAGAATTAGTATACAGACGTTTTTGACTAAAACACTGAATAGTTCTTTAATATAACTTAAAATTATAATAAAGTGACTAGCTCGTGGTTTGAGCCGTATTGTCCCAGGACTAGAGAACAGGACCTTATTGGCTTTTGCGTAGAGCTAGTAGTGCAGAGCCCTTTAAAAAAAAGCATAGGTATCATGGAATACAGTCGTTTTATTAAAACAACCGTTCACGTAAATTTAAAGGCGGAAACATATTATTAAAACGCGACGCGATCCGATGGAAGGCAACGCGTGTTGAGTAGAATCAATTTGAATTGTTTTCTATGACCAGAGTCACACTATCAATATCCGATGCACCATCATACGCAGTACAGTCTACACGTAGCATCGCGTCGTGTTTTAATGTGTTTCTTTCTTTACTCACCATTAGACTGTACGACATGTACGTCAACAGGATGATTCATTTACCTCTGCAGAATTTTTCACCTACAGACTTTCGTCGGCAGAAACTTTCATCGTCATCATATTCGATGACAGTCCTTTGCATAATTTCTTCGTTTTACCTACACGACGTTAAACCTATTACTCTTCTAACTACAGACCTTTCTACCCTCAGAGAATTTTCCCGTCAATCCGCCGTCAAAATATAAGAAACGATACATAATACTCAAAAATAAACGTAGATCAAAAGCTTCCCGTGACTTTGACAAGTTCACTACTTAAAATATTCGTACATAACTTAAGACATGAACATTTGAATGCACGAGTTGGGAGCCATTTATGATCCCTTGATCGCAAGGTTATTTAAAACAGATGTAAATCATTATATCAAAGCATAGCTATTATATAATGATTTACATCGGGTTTCATACCATTAATATTTGATATTAAGTCCACCTTTGTACGAATTTGTGCATAAAGTTTTAAATAGATAAAAACAAATAAATAATGTTGTAGCCAGGAAGTTACATTATAATTCTCCAATGGTGACATGAATGAATTTTGGAATGCTAAAACGAATTTTCCATTCAAGCCATGGTATAAATATTAATTCTGCCCATTGTTACTCGGAAGAATCTATTAAATCTTAAAACGGAATTTGCGAAAAGCGCAAATCGAACGGGTTTATAGGAAAATGTAGTCGTAAAATATTCCAAAAAGACAACCGTAAGCATAAAATCTTGACTAATATTTAGGTTGTAACAGAAAAATATTTGTGCTGTGCTTTGTAGGTACACCGGCATTGAAAAAAAAGACGTGTGGCACTCGGGGACTGCCGCGGTAAAGCTATTACATAGCATTTTTTACCGACTATGCTAGTATAATTATTTCTATATAAGAATACTAGCTGATGCCCGCAGCTTCGCCCGCGTAAAATTTGTTACCGCGGGAAGTTATTACCGGGATAAAAGGTAGCCTATGTGTTATTCCAGACTATAATGTATCTCTGTTACCAAATTTCAGCCCGATCCGTTCAGCGGTTTGACCGTGAAAGAGTAACAAACATCCACACTCACAAACATTCGCATTTATAATATTAGTAGGATTTTAAGGCCTATGTTCAACAAAGTAAAGTACCAAGTACCTACTTGACTGTGGACATTTGGGCTTTTGGACTTTTGGCCTATTGGCCTTTTGGACTTTTGGACTTTTGGACTTTTGGACTTTTGGACTTTTGGCCTTTTGGACTTTTGGACTTTTGTACTATTGGACTTTTGTACTATTGGACTTTTGGACTTTTGGACTTTTGGACTTTTGGACTTTTGGACTTTTGGACTTTTGGACTTTTGGACTTTTGGACTTTTGGACTTTTGGACTTTTGGACTTTTGGACTTTTGGACTTTTAGACTTTTGGACTTTTGGACTTTTGGACTTTTGGACTTTTGGACTTTTGGACTTTTGGACTTTTGGACTTTTGGACTTTTGGACTTTTGGACTTTTGGACTTTTGGACTTTTGGACTTTTGGACTTTTGGACTTTTGGACTTTTGGACTTTTGGACTTTTGGACTTTTGGACTTTTGGACTTTTGGACTTTTGGACTAAAGTCCAAAAGCCCAAAAGGCAGGAATCTTAGCATTATGTTATGTAGCCTATAGCCACTATCAATTAATGTACCTACTTACTATCGAACAGTTTTTGAAACCCTACCAGTAGTTTCAGTAAGACTTGCCTTGGTATGATGTGATCGTGGTCCCTTTGCAGCGTGTGTCCAATCTAGCGCAGCAGCTACACTTCCGACGTTTGATCTGTTGGTCTCACTGCAGCGTTCCAATAGTCTTACGTTCGTGATGTTCTCGGGCCCGTATGTACCGAGGATTCATTGGAGGCAGCGTTTGACGAAGACTTATAGCTGGTAGCTGGTGCGAAATGTCTTTAGTGACCTTCCATGTCTCGCATCCGTATAGCAGTTAGCAGTACAGTTTTAACGTTTACTTTGTTTTGAGTTTCACTCTTCGTGTCCATTTTCGCAACTGCCCACGGGGCGCGGCTGTGTAAAGGTTGTTCTGGCCTTGGCGAGACTCGAAATGATGTAAGGTACTCTTCTATCCCATCAGTTTCTGACACGACACTCCCGAGGTACGTGAATTAGTGCCTCCACCACATCTCTTGCGTCTGTCGATTTTAATTTCAGTCCAGCCATTCGCTGCCTCATCCTGCTCGTTGTCCTGCACGTTGTCCTGCAGACATGCATGACGGCGTGTGTGTGCCTCAGCAGGCACAGGACATCGGCATCATTTAAATCCTCCAGGATATCAGTATAGGCCCCATTCTATGCCGCGCCGATTGTTCTTTGCGGTATTCAGCATTATACCATCTATTTTCTATGGATGGTTGTTAACTATCCTGTTATCTTCATAACGATCCTCTAAGGCAGGTACAGTACGTATTTTCAAAAGAGTTTGTGAACTCTATTTTTAATTTCTTTTTCAGAATATTGATGACATTTGATTGATGTCATTTTATACACGTTACGTCTACTACATTGATACATGTAATAAAATTCTAACACGCCGGTGTTTGTATGTAAATTGTTTATAATGAGGAAAATTCTATACTGAGGAATAGCTTTAACCATTAAGCTCTATTTTGATTAAGCAAACAGGGCAGATTCACACGCTACTTGATGAGTATGATTAATAAATACCTCTAATTTCATAGACCTTGTGTGACGTAAACAAAGTTGCGAGGGTCAGCTAGTTAAAAGATAAAACAATAGGTTTCTTCTTAAAAACTATTTTTACAAATTTTATGGTAATAATAGACATTCTTTAAAATATGCATGTATGGTATTGTTGTGACTTTTATGACACGTTTAAAGTACATAGGTATGGGATAGATGGCGCTCGCGGCTACGTCAGCGTGAAATTTTCTTCCCGCTTCCCATGGGAACGTACTCCCGGGTTTGGTTATCTTTATAGCAGTATTATATATAAATTAACAAAACAAAAAATAATACTGCATTGGTGATAATAATAATAAAATGTATGTATATAGAGTACTCACCTCTTATATTTGCTCCATGGTACTCACTCATTTTCTTTCACTATTTTTCGTGACTTTCTTCATTAATAACTGCACTTTGTTTATTCATATTTAAAACACTTTTTACACAAATTATACGAGTACAGTTCACTGTTGTACATAGATGATGAATACCTATACACCTATAGTCGAATTTTTATTTAGACGAAGTAAATTGACAGCAACTAATGTAATTGACAGCATCGAAATTGTCATTTCACATTATGAACTATAAATTCGACCAGCACTCTTAATTCAACTTTGGTCGAGTGGTTAAGACGCGGATCGGTACGCAGAAGGCGCAAGATCGATTCTGGGTACAAGCATCAATTTTTGGATTATTTGACACAATATAATAATATATAACGACTGCAGAGTTCATAATTGACGTAAACAAAAAATTTATGAAGTGCGAGACGAGATACACGAACGTGGCCGAAGGTAGCCGCGAGTGTGACTCGTTTTCGTGACACAATTTCTGGATTCGGTCTCCACGCAAGGCCCGCGATAGAAGCTATGCAATAGCTTAAAAACAAATGTGTGGTATTTTTAATTACTATCAAAAACCAAAAACTTAGGTATTAATACTAGTGGGGTACTTACTATTAATATTCACGCAACGTTATCTTAGCTCAAATAGTTTTATTATTCGAACTGCGTTACGGACACAAAGGCAAAGCATTTTTTTTAGTTTTATGAAACTCTATAGTATCTTTGTAAGAGCCTTAGTTTTAGAAGACTTCTTACAAATATTGGCCGCTAGCCAGCGTGAAAACTTAGCTTACTTAGTCTACCATGCACGTCTAAGCAGTTTTCAGAGAAAAGATTTTGGTTGACAATGTGTTCGAATCACCCAAGTTATCCGATAAAAACTGCTTATAAAGGGTTTGCAATGAACATATGTTAGCGAAATAAGTAGACTGATATTAATACATTTATTTATTGTGCTTTTCCTGTTTGTATTTTAGTATGGGGCTCTTCTCCAAAAGGGGCTCTTGCACGGTCGACAGCGCGAGTGTAACGCATCTGATACTGAAAAAGTTCATGGGCTGCGGTGACTACTTTCCATCAGGTGAGCCGCGAGCTTGTCTGGCACTTTAGTAGCATAAAAAATAAACCCAACATTTTAGGAGTCCTGATGAACATTGGTTGGTGTCTAGAGGTACACACAATGCGTATATTCAAAGTAGATATTATAAAACTGCCAAAACGATTAACCTCTATCATTATTAAGTAACATCATACTGTTATCGTTGTTACTGAGTAGGTATCATTATCTAGGTACTTAAAATTAATTTGGGCCTGGAGATATTGTAGTGAGGCCCTGATGTACTCAGTACTCACTATTTACACAATGTTATGCCAGTGGACACAACAAGCATAAAAAGTAAAATAAAAGTGTTTCAAGCAAATGGTTTTATAGAGGCAGCTACGGAGGATTGAGAGTGGATAGACACGTAGGGTATACATACATACATACTCCCCCCGGAAACGTTGTTATGTCACATTATTCAATTCTGAAGATTATCAGCTGTACTGTGATTTAGTCTTCCTATGATGTAGTTTAATAATGTAGTTTATTAAAATATTCCAACTCAATTTGGACTATAATTACAAGGCACTATAAAATTAATTAATTGATTTGGTTATATTTTTGTAGTACTCGTAGTTTCTTTTTTTAATGTGTGGAAAATCCGTTATGGATATTATGCCGGTCTCTTACCGACTAAAAACCACACGCTGCCTACCTACAGCTTACGTTTGGGAGCCCCGGATAAGGCCTCGGAAGGATGACCCCAGAATACCCAAGACGACCAGCATTATACTGAACTAAGTAGATAGTCATACAATAATTATGTGTAATCTGTTTCAATCTTGCTAGTAACTTAGAAATCAATTTTCAAAGGCTTCGATTTTCCTTCGATGTTATGATTCTTTGTTATATTCGCATAATGTAAGTAGATAATACAGATAGGAATTTCCTTCCAAAATTCTATTCAATGCGCTTTCCTGAGATAAATTCATAAATTCGGTCGAACATCATGAATCACAAATAAGGCAGGATATTTTTTATTTACTTTAACTCAGCTCAAATTGATGCAATATAATATCTATCTTACGTAAATGTTCAATATTAGTTTTTTCGAAGGTTGTTCTTGGGTATTTCCTAGCGTTAGTAATGTCTAGTTGAGCCAGAATCAAGTCCCAGCCTATACACACCGGAAGGAATTTTTACCATGATTCTCTTTTTTAAAGCAAAAAAAAAAGATAATCTATCTGAATAGCTAAAAGGTTTTAGGTTTTCTAGTGTGCACAGTACCTGATTATCGTAAAAGATTAGCGCTGTTACAAAGGTCCACCACAACTAGGACCAAAGTGTGAAAGTCGATTCGCCTCGACCCACCCTCTCAGGTATGTAGGTTTGATTCTAAGCAAATATGCATGTAATACTTCCATCTGTTAAATGCAGGTTTCAATTAAAATCAGTGATTAAAAGTAAATACGTTTTGATACACGAACCATGTAGAATTATCATGTTCCTTCCTTAACATATTTTACCTTTAGATTACCGTGGCCTCTGAATTCACAGCCCGGTATTAGTACATCGTTGATCGTGACCCGAGTTTCCGCTGAGCAAGGAGTATGTTCTGATGGGTCCATTCAGTGTCTTTTATCTACCGTCTTGGGTGTGTTCCGTACCATGACTGGTATTAGTTCTGCAGAAATGAAATAATGGTTTTATTTAATAGTGTACACGAAGATTTGTAGGGAATACTGTCTACCCCTTTGGGTATGGGGGCGTGACTAATGTATGTTCTTAATACTAGCAGTCTCATTGAACAGCGTACTGAACTTAGCTTAGCATCCATCCAGTTTTGAACATTTCGCTCGCCGCATTGCGTTACATTGACGATTGCCTAAGATGATCTATACATATGATAAAATGATAGAAAAGTCAAAACTGTACATTGGAAGTATTTAAAAAAAAATACTCGCAGGGTGTTCAACATAAGATACCGTAGCCGAAAATACAGTTAGATTTTTTTGTCTGTTTGTCGGTTTGTCTGTTTGTTTTGCTTTGTCCGGAAGGATCTCAAAAACTACTCAATTGATTTGATCCAAATTTTGTACGAATATTAACTAGGGGTAGGGTCTTCAAATAGGCTATATATTATCACGCTACTTATCCCAGGGGCTAAGCAGAGAGCAAACAAATTGGCATTAAAACATAATTTTCACGCGTACGAAGTCGCGGGCAACAGCTAGTTTAAAATATAGCTAAACGTATAGATTCTATAACATTTAGGTGACTTCATTTTGCTTCAATCAATCAAATGAGCCTATGGCAGTCCACTGCGGGACGTAAACTTCTCCCAAATTACGCCACAATGTCCTGTATTTTGCTCATCTAGTCACTCCCTACAACCTTTTTCAGGTCGTCGGTCCATCTGGCAGGGGATCGTCCGTTTGCTTAGAGTGTTCAATCTAGGTTTTATAAATCAATGGTAGCTGCAGTGTATGTATCTTTGCAACTGAAGTGAATAACTTATTTTAATCTTGAATCTACGTTTGTAAAGTAGAATTTCTTGTTTAGATTTTCTCAAGTCTCAGGAACTGACTTTTTTTCGAGTTCATTCTTTATGTATCAAAGGAGTGAGAAAATTTGTTTTTTAAAGAGATTTGCTGAGTTCTTGCTGCTGGTTTACGCCAGCAATTGGTAATAGTAGTATTATTGTCTGGTAAGCGCCAGCTCGTCGATAGTAGAAGTAAACGATCACTGCAGTAAACAACTTTCACTATGGCTAGTCTTTGGATGAGTCACCATCCATGGTGACCATTTTGTGACATTTACTTGCGCGTCTCCGTGCTTTGGAAGGCGCGTTAAGCCGTTGGTCCCGGTTGCAAGTATATTGACAGTCATTAAGCCAAGTTGAAGGCCTTTCTAGGCGGTATGATGAAAACTTCAACAGTAGGCCCCCTTCGGGAATAAAGGCGTGACCATATGTATGTATGTAAGTGCCAGCTGCTCCATTTATGTAAAACCATAAACCTTTTACTAAAACCTATTCATGAAAACTATGAGAAAATACATTCAGAACTTTTGGGTTTAACGCGTTCAGATAGTCAGAATCGGCAGGGCACTTAACTAAAGCGTAGTACCAGTATTGTCACAGAATAACTAATAGTATTACCAAAAGAGCTTCCTTTTAAGTATTTTATTGGTTCTGGGAAACTAATTTTGTTTTTTTTTTCAAGAACTAACGAAGGAGTTACCTATAGAAAAAGAAAGCGTTCACTTTTTAGTAATTTAGCAAATAAATTTATACAAAACATGTTTTTGATTATTTTATAGCTCATAATATTTAAACCATAGAGAAATACGTGCTGTAAAATAGATTACTCGGGCGTGGCTTTTGCTTCGCATCACTATTCACACGAATAAATCTTCGGACATGAAATTGGCAGTGGGTGACATCACCGAATGTGTTTGGCGTTGGATGTTAGATGGGCTTGTCGATAACTGCGGTTAGAAGGCTAACTGGACCCGTGTATTTGCTAATGTTTAATCAGACGCGTATAATTAAACTTATGGTCGCTTTGGACTCAGTATCACGCAGTCGATATAACTTTTATTTATAGTTCGATTCTTATTCACGGCTTCCCTTCTGAACCAGTTATCGTTTTACAATTTATAAAATGTAACTACAATGAAAACTAGTACTTTCATTTGTTTTCATTATAAACTGCTTTAATGCAAAAAGATATAATTTAGACAGTATAATGAAGTAGAGGTAAAAGTTTAAAGTAAAGTTTCTTTCACTTTGCTGTTCTGTTTCTGTGAAACACTTAACGGTTACTTGTTTTTGCTGTTACAGTTGAGAAACAAGTTTAATTTCGATAAATGAATTTACAGGTCCTCTTCACAATGATTTATTACTGAGTGCGATAATTTCATAATTAACTCCTTAAAACGTAGATTCTGATTATAGGTAGCTATATCGTAATATAATATCAAATAATAAATATTTGGTTCATACCTAGTTCCTACAATAAAATCATAAATAGTAAATGCTAAATAAAGTAAATATTTGAAAATGATTATAAATTTACATAAACATCATGATCACAGAATTCTTTATATTATTGCGTATCTACCTATTATTATTATTACCCACGTTTTACAGAGATATAATTGTAAATAAATATTCAAATAAATATTCACGGACATTTCACACAACGCTATCGATCCCAAAGTAAGCTAAGAATAACCTGCTTGTGTTATGAGTATCAGACCACGGATATTAATACTTATATACTTTTGAAATACATACATATTATACATAGAAACACTCAGACTCTTGAAACAAACATTTATGGGTCACACAAATATTTGTCTCCGGTGGGAATCGAACCCACGACCCCCATCGTCGCAGGCGGTATCACTACCGCCTTCGCTACAGAGGCAGTCAAAATAGTACATTTTTTCAGAATTATTCACTGCATAAGAAACCATTTTATGTTCATAATAATATATTATTGTAGTGAACAAAACACACATTTATCTTCGCTAGTACCAGAGTAGACGTGTACGATTTTACAGCACTCATTTGTTGCAACCAAATAAATTAATACCAACGCTAATTGGCGCTGTGTATTTAGATCAATATAATATATTATTTACTTCTATCAGAAACAGCTTAGATATTGTAATATCTTCTTCCTTTTAGTTGGTTAAAATATAATACAAACGTAACACGAGAACACAATTTATCTTGGTTTTGTACAGACAAACATTGTTAGATTTTATTAATTGGCCTTATCACTGCGGGCATCTTTGCAACTTCAGAGGAGGTCAAGTCACGTACTCTCGGGTAAATTGCTTACTCGTAAATTGGCTCAACTGTACATTTTGTTGCTAGCAATACAATATTCTGACGCCATGTTTCATGATTTGTGAGTAAAGTTCTTGGTACATAATCTGTGCGTTTAAATATCTAAAAATTAATGAATACCTACTGAAATTTAAAGGGTGATCCATATGCAAGCAAAACGGCTGGTAATGGCTTTGACCTCGCTAGAAAAAGGCTTATTACCGTCTACGGTACACTTAAAAGTCTGCGGACTTAAGAACAGACCGATTTGCTTGCAGACTCATTATGCATGATCAAAATTCAAAGTCTGCTGTGCAAAAAACATCATAAGATGAGAGACCGTTTTGGAGTCGTTTGCTTGCCGTGTCGCCGATAGATCACCACGATATGATATGAAGACATATGCAGCAGCTATTTTTTATTATGTGAGACAAAATATCATAATTTAGTCATCATGGTCAGGGTTTTCTTTTTTAAATATATGGATACTAAGCCGGGCCCCTAACGACTAAATAAAGGTTGGTAAAATAAAGAAGGTTTAAGGAAGATATAAACATATTATCTAAACACACGATTTTCCAGTTAATCAGTAAAATAATCAACCGTAAAATATTCTGCATTTGTGAAATAGTTAGCTCAAAGCGCAAAAATATCCTAAAGCAAAACGCCCCTAAATAACAAAAGAACACGTACTATGAGTTCAGATTTTCACGCACGCATGAATTGCAAGGAAATGATAACGGTTCAATGCCGCCGACTACTGAATTTCACATGGACTTTATATGTCCTCAGCAGCTTTTATTTTATTATGCTATCTTTATGTATGTAATTTATATTGTCTTACAACGAAATTATAATCCTACTAATATTATTAATGTGAAAGTAAGATATAAATTAGGTCCTGGGACATCCTCCGAGGGCTTACCCGGGGCTCCCAACCATAGGCTGTTGGGCGTGACGTGAGGTTTTTTAGTCGGTAGGAGTCCGGCATAACATCCATGAGGATTTTCCCTCACGTTAAACAAAAAAAAAAAAAAAAAAAAGATATAAATTAGATGCACTTATAGATGTTTGTTACTCAATCAAGCTCTAACGTATAAACGGATCTGATTGAAATTTCTGTAAGACATTCTTTCTTAGGTCTTATAGCCCATTCATTCCGGCAGTCCCGTACACCACCGAAGAAGTCAGCTAGCAAAGTCAACTATTTGCAGACGGGTCGACGCGTCTTTTTTCCTGATCGCGGCTATATAAGGAACTCAAATTTGGCAGTTTGTCAGATGACGGCGTTTTTAATAAAACCGGCCAAGTGCGAGTTGGACTCGCCCATGAAGGGTTTCGAAGCAGCAAGTAACATAATATAAAAGTTCTTATAGTTCGTTGTAACTTTGATTGATGTTTTAACACGTTCGCAGAGGTATTGATTTTTCTAAGCGAAAATTGCGGTTTATGACGTATTAAAAAAGAACTACCAGCTCTATCTCGTTCAAACCAATTTTAATTGGTAGTTTTTATGGCAATGTACATCATATATTTTTTTTAGACTTGTCATTCTCTTAGTTTAGAAGTTAGAGGGGGGGGACAAACATTTTTCCACTTTGGAAGTGTCTCTTGCGCAGACTATTCATTTTTGAAAAAAATGATGTTAGGAACCTCAATAGCATTTTTAAAGACCTATCTATAAATACCCCCCACACGTATGGGTTTGATTGAAAAAAATTTTTTGAGTTTCAGTTCTGAGTTTGGGGACCCCCAAAATTTACTACTTTTTTTCTAGTTTTATATAAGAATCTTAATGCGGTTCACAGAATACATCTAGTTACCAAGTTTTAATAGCATAGGCCTTATAGTTTCGGAGAAAAATGACTGTGACACACGGACGGAGAGACAGACAGACAGACAGACATGATGAATCTTTATAGGTTCCGTTTTTGCAATTTGGCTAAGAAACCCTAAAAATGACGGCAGCAGTGTATAATTATCAAAAGTATTTGTACAAATAAATTATAAATTTAGATAACTATACACGTACACCACAATTTTAGTATGAAAAATGTCTGGCTGTTGCAGTCGTTCCAACAGGTATTTGTGGTCATCCAAAAAATTTAAGGCGCTCGTACGTTCTCTGAGTTGTGTCAGCGATCACTGCATTGGTAAAATATGAGCAATTTCTGTCGAAATTTCTGGTTCATCCTTCCGAGGACTTACTTCCGAGGGCTCTCAACCTTAAACAGTGGTAAGACACATTTGGTTTTAGTTAGAAAGATTCCGGCGTATCATCCATGAGGGATTTCCACATGTAAAAAATAATAATACCTTGTTCTATCAGAAGAAAAAAAATCGTAGAACATATTGAAATATTCCCTTCTGGAAACAAATCCTGATCTTGACTATGTATGTGTATATGCCCAACATCTAATAGTAATAAAGTAGAAAAGTATTATCATAAAGTAAAAAAGTTATGTTAGTACGTTGTGCTCACACCGCACAGCCGCTAGTTTATGTGTCTTTTGATAAGAATACATTATGGGTTGGTATATCTAGTTGACGGCTCTCCTAGGGGTTATGAGGCGTAACAACATTTTATCTCCAGAGTATCTTTCAATTTTCTGTATATTTTTTTCATTACAGTTCTTTTTTTACAAAAATTTGTTAGATGAACCTACCCCGTGATCTGTGTCGGGTGCAAAGGTATTCAGAAAACTTACTGTATTTTTGCGCCGAAAGGCAAATTTCAAAAAGGATTTCAGTTCTATTTAAGAACTTTATAATCACCATTGTATTACTTTTAACCTTCAAGATATTGTGAAATGAAAAGACAATAAATTACAACAACATAGTAAATTTAAGTTCTATTAATTTATATTAAATATTATTATTTTAAACTTTCATGTTCTGTTACTGAAGGAAGGCTTCTCTTTCATCCTACTATGCCTATCTAAAGGGTAATTAACTTGCTAATATTTATTTCACTAAGACTTTGACATCGAAATTATAGCAAGCGCAAAATATTTCGCTTATTATAAATTCCTTTAGTATAATTATTATATAAGGATTCTGATGTTGATTTAATTCAATGTAAATTCTTACTGTAAATACAAATAGATTAAATTTGTATTTATACTAAGAGTTTACATAGAATTCAAGTATAATTATTTTACGCAAAACGTAGTTTAAACTGGGTCGGAACTATTTATTCTCAAACAGTAGGTATTTGCAAAGATGATTACATTTACAAATTGTCTCTTCCAATAGGACTAAACATTAGTAACATATATAGTTATAAACTAATTTGAAGTTGTAGGTTGCGCTATGCTCGTCTTAATATTTGTGTGGTTTTAGTCCGGCATAACGTTCATTTCCATACGTATAAAAAAGAGGTTTTTGCCGTACAACAAACGTGATATTTTGCCATTTTGTCCAATACTTATATAGATCTTGTATCCCTATTAATATTATAAATGTGAAAGAAACTCTGTCTGTTTATCAGTCTGTCTGTCTGTTACATTTTCACGCCTAATTTCAAAATTTGGTATAACGATATTTGAGATAATTGAGTATAGCGATATTTGAGTCTACGGGAAGGACATTGGTTACTTTTTAACTGACTGCGCAAAAGGAGGCTAATGATTTTAAGCGATAAAGACTTCTACGCGAACGAAGCCGCCAATAGCTAGTAACCTATAATAGTGAAAATGAAAAGGTCTCAAAAATGTTGAAATATTTTCTCCTTTTATGTATATTCCTAAAAGCAAGCAGGTAATGTTAATAATATAATAATTATATCTACTACAACGGTTAATTATAACTTAAGCAGTTATATAAGACAGTACGGTCGATAACTTAATCTGTTAAGTACCCACTTAATACATAAATAAAATTTTTGTCCATGCAAACTATTTAAAAAATGTTCCCAAAACAGATCATATTCCAAATGTCTCGGTAAATAACTTGGAGTTCAAAAGATTGGAATTTATTCCAATTACCTGGCGCTTTCTTTGTTTTCCGCTGATTATTTTCTTCAGGCTTCAACGTCGAAGGTAACGAGGCCTCTTTATGATGCCTCATTTCCCAAGAGGTTTATCATTTTTAATTTTCTGCCACCTACTTTATTTTTAAAATGAAAAGCTGTCGAGAATCACACATTTTTTTACAAAAGACGTACGAATTCAAGTTCAACGTCGGAGCGTGTTGCTAGTTTATGTATATAGATCAAGAAAGTTGTGAGATTGTTCTCACCAGACTGCCCCTCTCTAACACGTTTATTGTGAAAGTGAAAGTTCAATCCTATTGACGTTGTCATTTTTGACGTAGTTTAATGCGACAGATTCACAGCTACAGACAAAGTCTCGCCATAAGCCCCTCTGCACTCTAATTTATAGAGAGGAGCTAAAACTTTAAAGGATTTTATTCAAACTGAAACATCAAAACCCAAAAACTTTATCGAAGATAAACTGCGATCTGAATGTAATAAGATGAATGCATATAACACTTACAACGGTCACATGAAGGGTCTAACAGTAGCCAGATAAGTTATCAAAGGAAACACGAAACGTGACACTCCTTGTCATGTTGAGTCCAGGATTTTCAGGGCCAAATAAAACGAAATGTTGGTCTTATCCATTTGAATGCGATAAGTTGACCCTATACATAATGGATAACGTGAAAGTGACCGTGAAACGACGTATACCTATGCAAATGCCAGGAATAATTACTAAGCCCACAGACGTTTTGCCCTTCATGAAAATAGGTTAAATGTTACTCTACACACGATTTATAACACACTAGATGACACCCGCAGCTTCATCCGCGTGGATTTTGGTTCGCGTTTCCGTTTCCCATTGGAACACATTCCCGGGATAAAAGTGTTATTCGAGACTATACTCTATCCCTGTAGCAAATATCAACACAAACCGTTTAGCCGTTAGAGCGTGATTGAGTAACAAACATCGAAACATCTTCACAAAACTTTACAGTTAATATATTAGTAGGATGATAGTAAGATAACCAGTATGATTATTCTATATTATTGATCTTTCATTATTATATAAAAAAATCAATTCAATATTGTATTATGGTAATTACTTCGAGGGTTTGTGTATCTTCATGATGGTAAAAATGTTAAACCGAATGTTTTCTCACCAGGGCGGTGACATTGTAGAAAGTCACGAATTCGGCTCAAAAATCAGATGCAGAGGTTTGAAATCGCTGTTTTAGTAGTAAATTTCATTTGTTGTAATAATGTAGAGATTATTCTGTACTAATGTCATAAAGATGAAGAAGAGTTCTTATTTGTTTGTTTAAACGCTAATTTGTTTATATGCTAAGGATAAGGTACAAATAACTTTTATATCGCTTACGTATCAAGATTTGTTTGATCGAGTAAAGATTGACATGAATTATTGTCGTCTATACATTCACGTCAAATAAATGGTACCCATTTCATGACGAATTATGTTGAGCTGTGTTATATTCAGGAAGATAAAGTGTGGTCCCTTTCACTGAAGATTTATTGAGTTACTAGTATCTGTATTTGATTTTCTCTCAAAGTCCGCACTTATCCACTATAATTGAAGCTAGTCAGCTAAAATATAAATCTGAGTTTGGCAAACCCTTATTAATGTCAGAAAAATAAGTTTACTAGGGTAAGATTCATAAAATGTAAGAGAAAAATAAAGTAGCCAATAAAAAAGTCTAGACCTCTTTGAAATTCTTATCTGCACGAACGTTGCCCGTTTTATAGTAAAAGCTTACTATGTATCACAAAAAGAGCCCACAAGATCTATATTATATTTCGTTTTTATTATTCAATACATTACATAGCTTATAATGTTAGCTTGGCTTAAAAAATCCATTGCATTTATAATTACTTTTATATATTATATTAAAGTACGTTGTAAATACGATTCTGAAAATTATTATAAAATGACTTTCACTTACTATTTAACTGTGTGATTTTAGCCGGTAAAAATCCGACATAGCATCCATGAGGATTTCTACCGGTTAAAAGCAAAAGAGAGCGTTGTACCCATTTAATGTGGGTGACATAATGGCTTTATAAATTTCCGTATTGAGGTTTTGAAACGTCCCACTCAATCCGGTCTAGCTTCACTATCCACTAAGGAAGTGTCTAATATCATACATAATTCATTTCAGAATTTTAGTACTGATGGAGGCTGACATTAGCTACTTTTATCTCTGAAATATTGAATTATTGTCAAATGGAACATACTTTCGAGATAACAAAAAAATGAACAGTACAGAGCTGTCAGCCTTCACGAAACAGATCAGCATCATCATCGCCACCTTTACAGCACTCCAGTATGCCCGGTAAATAAGTCTCAACCAGCCAGCATCTACGGCCTCATCAGGGATACCACAAGCTAGCAGCGACCGCTCCAGCCTGGTTACCTCTTCGGCCCCATCAGCGTCTAGGCACCGAGCACTGCACTACGGTACTTGTAAGAAGAGCGCATCTCTCCCGTCTACGCAGCAGCCTACGCATCGAACCGCCCCGACTCACTGAGGGTACCGCAGCACCGCGCACCGCAGCATTGTACTTAGCCCCGACTCACTGGGACTAGCAGTATTCGATTCCGACTCACTGGATTCAGCGGCATACGATTTCGACTCACTGAAATCAGCGGCACAGTTCCGACTCACTGGAACTAGCGGAGTACAGTTCCAACTAAATGGAACTACACTAACGACACCAGACTCATCGACTCGTCAACTCGACTCGCAATCGACCTCCGGTCTCGGAGGGGAGTGATGTGGCGACCGCCACATAGCGAAGATGAAAGTTCTCGCAACGAAGTATTGATAAATCCTGAATCGCGGGAGTGATGTGGCGACCGCCATATAGCGAAGATGAAAGTTCTCGCAACGAAGTATAGATAAATCCTGAATCGCGATATCAGAATTCTCACGATGATGAATAATATAACCAACAGTCCAACATCAACCGTTGGGCTTCGGCCCGCCAGGCGCGATCACCTAGCCTGGTCGGAGGATCCTCCCTTTGTGTGTTCGAGGAACATTCCCAACCTTTCCTCCACAGTTACATTTATATTAAAACCATGTATGTCTACTTAGGTATATTATATATAATGTCATAAAATAATTAAAACATAACATTTCCGATACAATTAAATTTAAATGTCAAATAAGATTGAAAATATTGTTAATAAAATTATTCCCTGACTATAATTTAAAACATGCTATGTAAAATAAAAAGGCAAATACTTTTAATCCAAAGAACTTCAACCTTCTTTGCACACATGACCCCCAACTACAGGCTCAACACAGAAGTGGAGAGTCTGCAGCAGTGACTAATATACACAATCGAGTCTACTGGCTATACTCGTACAGTTTAGGGTAAGTAATATTTTTCTATAGTCTCATGTATTATTTTTAGTAATATTTTTCTATAATCTCATACTCAGACTTCTTAAAAACTGTGACAGTGGCCCCCAATCCGTAGATGTAATGAATCCATCAAGCATAAAATGAAAGAATATTGAAACCATTACGTAGTAATGGCGGTAAAATGAGAACAAAATATAAAGAAGTTTTACAATATCCATAACTTGTTTCACATTATTTTTAAAGATCATTATTTTTATACAGTATCATGAAAACTGAAGGGAAGTTCTGAGAAAACTATTAAAAACTGTACAATGTACTGCACTGAAGATGCTATGTTGTGTACCTTATTATGTTGTGAAACGTGAATCTCATTTAGTTCAGGAAATAATTCACTCGCTATTCATCCCATTATTCAAGAACTAAATTCAAAAGGGGGGATGTCAGAATATGGCCATTAGACGCCCAAGAATATGGTATATAGTAAAAAAACAGCCGTTATTTTTAATTACTTATCTAGTTATTCGTATACCAGCATAAGTTAGGAATAATGTTCTAAAATATTATGGTACCTTCACGATTTCCTGTTTACTTTTTGCAAAACGTAATGGCGTGGACGTAATGTTACCCGATTCTAAAATCAGGAATTAACTACATATCGATATTTATCGATCATTATTATCGATTATATTTGTAATTCAGCATTATTGATTATAAATTGGTAAATAAAATAGGAAAATGTTAATGTTTTTAGTATTGTGTGCTATTTTTAATAATTTAATTATCGAGATAAGTAGGTATATGATTCCGATTATTTTATTTTATAAATTGCAATATCCCTCGAGGCAGTAAATACTTAGAAAAGAACTTTTTTGCGCAATGTTGGGTTTAGCATTATGAATAAAAAAATCAATAAATAAAATAGGAAATAAAAATAAATGTCTTTTTACAGTTACTTACATACATATTTTTTAAATGAACGATATTTTTTAAATGAACGAAACTGATATTTTTAGTGAATAGATTAATGGAGAAATGTGTGATATCGATTGATTTGTAAATGTTTTATTTTGTACTAGCTGAACCCGCAACTTCGTTTACGTCACATAAGGTGTATGAAAGGAGAGGTATTTCTTCAGCAGACTCATCAACAACACGCCAGTTTAGATTTACCCATTTTTAGATTCATGTCTATGTACGATTCTTTAAAGTGATATTACTTTTTTATTTATGAACCGATTGACATGAACTGAACACTAAATGTTAAGTGGAGCAAACCTTAACACAATAAAGAAAACCGCATTGCAATCGGTTAAGCAGTTACTGAGATTAGCGTGCACAAACGTACAGATAAACAGATATACAGACATACAGACAAACAGACAAAAATTCTAAAAATCATTGTTTTGGGTTCTATTGCGTTCATAAAGCCCCCCTATAATATTTTTTCTTATTTATCTTCCATGTACAGACAGCGACCTGTTACAATTTTATTATATGTATTGATGTATTGATATTGATTGATGTTGCAGCATCGACAGCGTATTGGCATGGACGTAATGTTACCCGATTCTAAAAGTGGCAGTAAACTACATAACGATTATTTTTGATTATTGAATGAATATAAATTGATAAATAAAATAGGAAAATGAAAATATTTTTACTATTGAGTACCATATTTAATCATTTGATGAACTAGGAAAAGTAAATGATTTCGATTTTTTCATTTTATAAGTTGCAATATCCCTAGAGGCAGAACAGTAGTTTTTTTTGCATTATCAATCAAATAATCAAATAATAGAATAAAAAATAAAAAGAAATGTCTTTTTACAGTTCTATACATACATATTTCTTAAATATTTTTAATGAATCGATTACTAGCGAAATCTGAGAAATCGATTTACAAATATTTTATTTTGTATGTTGCAACATCGGCATGTACTGAGAAAAAACTCAAAAAACTGTCAGAAGATTTTCAAACTTCAATTACTGTACGTACGCTAGTGTTTCACTCTTGTAAATATTTTATTAACGAATTGCATTATAAATGGACCACGACGATACATCTAACCCTGACGACTACGGCTTTAACATGGACTCCGCTGCTTCTTTTCACGATAACCCTGGCACGAATTTGGATACGACATTAGCTGCTTTGAACGATGACCCAGGCTCGAGTTCTTCACAATCTTCTGGAGCTGTAGTGCCAAGAGGGCATTTACGGTGCATTAATTGTGGTTTGAACATTAACCGACTGCGTAGACATGTGTTGGAAATAGCAGTAGTTCGAGATCTCATACAGCGACAGCAGCAACAGGTAGGCGTTTATGTTCATGTTTTAAAGTATTTGAGTCTCAGCCTAGAAGTAATTTAGTTATTGATCTCTGTTGGTAACTAATGACATATTCTTTTTTTATTTTAGGTAGAGGTATCAAGCGAAAGCGTGGTATGTCATGCATGTTGGACCGCCGCATGGAATCAGATACGAAATCCAACCAGTCAGGATGTACCCATTATTGGTCATGGACATGTATGCGTCAGCTGTGGCAGATCAATTCTGAGGATTAGAGCACACTCTCTCCAGTCTGAGTCTCCACATGTAAACCGGATAAGAGATGCTGTAGCCCGTCAGATCTCACCACTTGAGGTAACACAATATTAAGAATTGATTTTACATTTTCTATTATTATTATATTATTATTTCATGCACTAGCAGCTTATAGCTAATGCGTGCATATCTAGTGCACTTGGTCGGTTAAGAATTTATCTATGGTGGTCTTTCGCCTCTTTTTGGTTTAACTTATATGGTTATGTTACCAACCTCAAGAAGAAAACCCACACCAGAGTCTCAACTATCAATCAGTAGGTGTACTGACTTAAAGGTGATATTTACTAGACTCCGAAGGTCTTGCTGAAGCCTCATACACCCACACACTTCATACTGATGTTACAGCAGTATTAATATGCCAAAAGCATATTGAACCACAACTTTACCTTTATTGTTATAGCTCCCACCAACGGCTCATCTCTGTCACAACTGCTGGCGAAGGACTAACCGAGCAACATCAAATTCTACTGAGCAGGACTCCATCTCAGTAAGTGCGCCTGTTCAATTAGAAGAAGAAGATTTACATGTTCCTCCACAAGAAAGACCTGCAGATAATGTCACCTCTAACGGTATCTTGCTACCTAATTATTCAAGAGCAGCATTAACACAAAATCAATGTTTTGTACCTGGATGTAATGAACCTAATCGGCTCTCTGTTCCAACTGTGTTGCGAGTAGATTTGTTTCGCAACTATAATTATTATATTCCACCAAATTGTAGGATTTGCCGAAGTCACATACGGACTAACAACTGGGACTTAATCTTGGACCAAGGTACTCCAATAAGAATATTCAGCGCTGAACAAATTGAAGACTTTGCTTCCTTATTGAAAGAAAATATGCAAATGCACTTAGATTTTGAAAATATATACAATATGCCTGATCATATTGTACATTATTACATTGGATTTACAAAAGAACAATATGAACAAATACTAAATTCAACTCCAAGGCTTTTAAATAAGCATAGAGGTCCTTTTGCACTTGCAGCATACCTCATGAAATTGAGAACAGGTGATAGTGATGAACGGATCTCATCATTACTTCAAGTGCCACGTACCACCTTGGAACGTTTAATGAGTATGGCTCGTGAATTATTATTTGAAGACTTTGTGCCGGCCAATCTGGGTATCAACCATTTATCCAGAGCTGAGATAACTGAAAGAAACTTCTTAATTCCTAATGGGCTGTTTGGAGGAGAAGGAAGACCTATTATAATTGCTGATGGCACATACATATATATTGAAAAAAGCTCTAACTATTTATACCAAAAAAAAACATACTCTTTACACAAATATCGCAATCTTGTGAAGCCATTTCTATTTGTGTGTACTGATGGTTACATAATTGATATTTTAGGTCCTTATCCTGCAACAACGTCAGATGCCGATATAATAAATAAAGAATTCCATGATGAAGCCAGTCCATGCAGGCAATATTTTCAAAGCGGAACTGTTTTTATTTTAGATAGAGGTTTCAGAGACTCATTATCGCTATTGCAAAGTTGTGGTTATCATGTTCATGTGCCATTATCACCTGGACAGGGTGAAACACAGCTATCTACATTGGATGCTAATAAATCAAGGACAGTGTCAATGTGTCGATGGGTTGTGGAAATAGTAAATGGCATTTTTAAAACAACCTTTAAGATATTTCGACAAAATTATTTTAACCGGGCCTCCACACATTTAATGGTTGACTTTAAAATAGCAGGTGTTCTAATTAATAAGTTTCACACCAAAGTAAGGGACAGGGATGATGCAGCTCAAATCCTTCAAGTTGTTCATCGCAAGATGTACAGGAACAATGATCTTGCAGAATATGTTAGGCTACACAATTTAAATAGAGCAAGGGCAGACTTCATAAATATCAATGTCAACACCGAAAATGTTACACAGTTTCCCATTCTGACTGAGAATGATCTAATATTAATTGCATGTGGAACCTACCAAATAAAACAAGCACGCTCCTACTATGGTGAGCACACACGTGCTAATGGTAGTTACCGAATTGAAGTTTGCAATGACTCTAGAAGTAGCGTTATGGAAGGTTTGAGCTTTGGCCCTAACTGCTTATTAATTAGAGCAAGAATTGCTAGTCGCCATATAAGCAGTAAAATATACTTCGTCTACATATTAGTAAGCGATAATGAGACTGGTCATACCGCTATCCAACAGTATTGTTGCAACTGCATTGTTGGTCGTCGAACAGTGGGATGCTGTGCCCATGTTATGACTGTAATATGGTATTTAGGATGGGCACGGCATGAGATTAATATATCTCCTCCTGCAGGATTTTTAGATGACATTCTAATTATCTACGAGTAATTAATACAAGAAGAAAAAAAAAGAAAATATAAAAATAGATATTTTTATATTTTCTCTTTAGAACTTTAATATCATATTTGTTACCATCAGTACAACAACGTGTAGTTGAGTATGTAGTTTGAGTTTTAAAATCATGTTCAGCAGCAGTTAAAATCGATTTTGAACGTGTATTTTTGTTAAAATAAAAACTGTTTTATTTTCTATACTCTATCTTTTATTTAAATCTTTACAATTGTAATTCAATGATGGTATGGTATACTACCATTTGCATATACTTTTTTCTGTGGGCACCCTATGGCCAAAGTGCCTATGGGCAGTGGTCATCCCCCTTTAACATATGGTACCTAGACGACGGGACTCTTGGAGGCGATGTAAAAACAGTTTTACAAGACTTAGATTTTATCCTTTAACTGGTGACATGGTTTTTTTATAACATAACTGGTGACGAGCGGCCTGACAGGCCGCTGCCATAATTGGTCTATAATACATTATATTAAAATATAATAGGTTATCCTAATGTTTGTTTTGTTTTAAATTAAATATTAAAGTAAAAAATAAAAGAACGTCATGTAGTCTAAATATAATTTTAATTAGAAACTGGGTAGTTACAAAGTTTTGGATCTCTGTAATTGAAAAACTAGAATCGAGACCAACGATTGCTTATAAAATAGTAAAAATCAACATAAATTATAAAATATTTGATTTTAACAAAGTTCAAACACTAATCAAATAAAAAAAAAATTAAACTCTTATCACAAGTGTCATGTCTCAAAAATGACAACTGTCAATCTTTAGTATTTTTATTGACAGTTATGGCATAATTGCTTCGCACACTGCAAACACACATGTTTATCGCATGATATACATTCGTCACTGTCACTCTCTGCAAGCTGATTTTCCTGGTGTATTTTATCATATATACAGGTTCTTCGTCTTCAGAAGCATTTTCTTCCGTCTCCGAGTTGTGGTCGCTATGCTCCGGGACATAATTTTTGGAAACGTCTTCAGCTTCCGATCCACTTGAGTTTTCTTGTGCTAAACCAGTCTACAATTCGAGTAGGCACTACATTTCTGTCAACAACCTCTCTACGCTTTTTTTCTAGGAAGTCCAGAGTCATTCATAGTAAGAAATATCTAAAAAAAATCGCAATACAACACTACAGTGTAATTCCAAAAAAGTTACGTAAGTGGTGACATAAGGTCTGAGAGGCCGCCCGAGAATTTTCAATCGATCTAACTTACCGATTTGGGCCTGGCCGACGCAACTATCCCCCTCTAGGGCACTGCCTACACTGAACTCGAAGCTACTCAGGCGCGCAAACATGGGAAATGCGAGGAAGGGGGTGATATGATGTTTCGCTTACGCCGCTCGGCCTGTGAGACCGCACGTCACCAGTTAAAGGTTATTATCAATAAACTTAATTCCATTGGTCTTCAACTAAATCCGAATAAATGTGAACTGTGTGTAACTAAAAAGACAGACAGACTTTCGACAATAGACAAATTCAATTCTTTGGCACCAAACATTAAAATTTTAGATAGTACATCATTTCGCCTCTTGGGTTCCCCGGTTTTAGAAGAAGGTTTTCAACCTTTTTTAGAAGAAAAGCTTCAAAATTTCGATAATATTTCTGATCGTTTCCTCAAAATTAGTGTTCAATCGGCTTTCACTATTCTACGCTTTTGTCTTTTTGCCCCAAAATTTACTCATGCACTTCGGTCATCACCTTTCTGGAAACATTTGCCACTTTTGGAAAACGTAGATAACACTATTCAGTTCACTATAAGCAAAATTTTAAATGTAGCCTTGAACGACCGGGCCTGGCTCCAAGCGTCCCTTCCAGTTCGCTTGGGGGGGCTCGGTGTTCGCAAAATTTCTGACATCAGCCTACCGGCGTTTTTGTCATCAGTTCACGGCACTGAAGAGTTAACCAGGAAAATCTTAAGAAACACACTGGTTAATTCTGATGTGTCGTGTAAAACTGACGCCATAAATGCCTGGAAGATGGCCTGCCCCAATACTGTTTTGCCCGTTATCCTATCCTCTCAGAGACTATGGGATGTGCCGCTCTGTAACTTGGTAAGACTTAGTCTAATCAATACTTCTTCCAATGTTGCAGAACGTGCGCGTTTGTTAGCTGTGGGAGAGTGGGAGTCGGGCTTATGGGTTCAAGCGCTTCCATCGCCCAACATAGGTACTATGTTGGATGATACTACGTTTCGCCTTGCCACTTGTCTCCGTTTGGGTGCGCCGTGTGTTTCTCCGCATCATTGCCACTGTGGAGATGTAGTCGACAGCCTTGGACGCCATGGCCTCTCGTGCAGCAGAAGCGCAGGCCGTATATCTCGTCACGCCAACCTTAACGACATAATCCGTCGCGCTCTTGTCACCGCTGGCATACCAGCAGTACGAGAACCTAACGGGCTGGTGCGTGACGATGGCAAGAGACCTGACGGTATGTCGTTGCTGCCTTGGAAGATGGGTCGGCCTTTGGTGTGGGACGCCACATGCGTCGACACCCTTGCGCTATCACATCTTCCAAGCACAGCGGGTTGTGCGGGGGCCGCAGAAAACCTTAAACGGCGAAAATATAGTAATCTAATTGGTGATTATGTGTTTGAGCCGTTTGGGGTTGAGACGTTAGGCCCTTGGGGTCCAAGTGCCCGCTTCTTTTTTAAAGACTTGTCCAAGCGGCTAGTCGACACTTCGCGGGACCAGAAGGCTGGCTATTTCCTTGCACAAAGGATTAGCATTGCCATTCAACGTGGCAATGCTGCCAGCCCTCTGGGAACGTTTCCATTTGGCGATGATTCGGAGGAATTCTACGACGCATGTATGTAATTATGTATTATATTTATGACTAGCTGACCCGCGCAACTTCGTTTGCGTAAGAGAGAGAGAGAGAAAAATAGAAAGGTCCCCCGTCGCTTCTATTCTTATCGCGTGGTTTTCTGTTACGTGTATTCCCGTTGTAGGTATTATTTTGGCACAAATTGGATTTTTATTAAAATGGTTATTGTAAACGAACCTAATTCGAATCCCTCCGGAGAGCACTATCAGTGGGGTTACGGGATACTTTACTTTCCTGTGACTCTACTGGATGCCAAGGGAAATATGGGTCGACATGCAGCAGCGCCACTGATGTTGCAAACGTTCACTATGCGAATTAGTCCACTACAGTAACCAACTATCAGGTGGACCGTAAGCTTGTCTGCCATCTTAGTAGTATAAAAAACTGGCCAAGTGCGAAGCGGACTCGCGCACAAAGGAAATAAATAAAGAATAAAGTATAGATAGGAATAAAGAATTTAAGTCCCGTAGATGAGTTCCACACACACAGCGGTTGGCCGGTTTAGTTGGTCGGAGAGGAAAGACAGAGGGTTCCGTACCAAAAAAAACAGCAAAGCATCACGTTTAATGGTTGGGAGCCCCCTTAATCCCCGCCCCCTTTTCTGACGTTAGTATTTGTTGTCATAGTGGCTACAGAAATATATCATCTGAAAATTTCAGCTCTCTAGCTGTCACGATTCCTGAGATACAGTCTCATGACGGACAGATAGACAGACGGACAGCGAAGTCTCATAAATATGGTCCCGTTTAAGGGCACAAACCCTAAAAATCGTTTCTTTGTGCGCAACTATGCCATTAATCTAATTTCAAGGTTCTAGATCTCAATCAGGTATTTAAGTCAGTTTTTATTTTTATATCAATCAAATCAGCATGTACGCTCTTGGACGTAGGCCTCTCCTAATTTTCGTCCTGCGCCTTCAGCATCTAGTCTGCGACCTCTTCTAGGTCCTCGGTCCACCTGGCGGGTGAACCAAGTCGCGATGCCCGCTTTGGAACTCGTTTGCTCTATCTGCCGTTGTCTGTCGTCTTCTGTGGCCAGCCCGCCGCACTTTACAGTACTGTTTTTATTATGTATAGATATAATTCTGACCAAATAAATCAAAATACGTACTTTGAGCGAAGTAAATCTATATTTTTGTAAAAATTGATACCTCATGTCTTTGTTAATTGGTTTAGAGAGCATTCTCTGCTTTTGCTAAAGAATTGGTATCTGAACTTCTTTCTTCCTCGTATTGTGTAAGTCTATATATCTATAATACGAAAGTAAACGAACTACGTAACGTAATACTCTGTGATAATCGGAACCGTGTACACATTACCTAGAACTTGTTCTTTCATAATTCCTAGCCAGCCATGTTCAGGTTTTCATCTCACAAATGTATTTTGACATAAAAAATAATATGAAGGCAATTTCGCTTATTGAAATAAATATACGCATAAATAAAATAAATTACATAATACAATTTGAAACGTTTTGACGTTTATCAAAAAATAGACCAATTTTTTTTAATAAATATTCAGCTGTCATGTGTCAAAAAAAATGTTTAAAAAGTACCGACTAAGGAGTATCAATATGAACTATGAGGCAAATGCCCCCAAAAATTTTTTTCTAACCCATTTAAAACATATTAAATGATAAATTTCAATATAATAAAATACACGTCTCCCATCAATTCGGTTAAAGATGTTTTATGCCAAATTTGAAGAAGATCGGACCAAGGAATCACGTAGTCCCATACAAACTTTGCAACCCTTGTTTACCCCCTTAGGAGTTGAATTTTCAAAAATCGCTTCTTATTGCTCGCCTACGTCACTTAAGGAGCATTTGTGCAAAATTTCATGCTTTTAGACCCAGCGGTTTAGGCTGTGCGTTGATCGTCAGTCAGTCAGTTCTTGTTTTTATATATATAGATTAGTTTTTTTTGCTTTTATTTTTAATTTAAGGTAAGATAGGTTCAATTTTTATTTATTATTATTATTGTTCAGGAATAATATAATTAAATAATTTATAAATAAAACAAAATAAATATTGACAAACACTAGGATTAACCAGCTTGTGTTATGGGTACCGGACATCGGATTTGAATACTTTTTTTTTAAATACTTATAATTATACAGAAACACCCAGACTGTCGACACAAATAACTATGAACACAAATTTTATCCAGTAGTAGTAACCTCACCTACTGCCTCGTGGTCAGCAGTCGCACTATACGACCGCTTAACGAAAAAGGCAGTCAAAGTTTATTCGATCGCCTACCACACTCAAGTATTGAAATTATAACCTCCATTAACACCATAGACAATGAACGAATAACTTCTCGTTTATTTGTGGTCGAACATCACTTAAGGTACCCAAGTAAATTTGTTTAACCATCACTTATACTAAAACCGTGCATCGTTATTATTCAATTCACTCGGAAAATTTTTAGCTCCTGAAGTTATATAATTATGTTAATATAACCAAGAGGAAAGTTTAAATTATGAATTTATGTTATCATGAAAATATTAACTTTTTGTAATTACTAACTAGAACACCACTCAGACTTTATTGATTTAATTCTCAATCTGTAATTGTTTTAAGATAGTAGGTATAATTTCCATACTGTACGTATGCGTGTATCTACAGGTTTCCTTTCATATCATGCGCTTATTTTATTAACATTAAATCTTATATTTCCTGATTAAAAATTATGCTGCAAGTCTAACAGCTCCAACAATATTAACTTACGCGTTTGTGCTGAGCTTCAACGATATCTTTAGAAACCGACCTTATATCAGGGACCCAAAGATGAATAATCTTTTTACGCTCCTTTGAAATTAATACCACGTATACCGTCAATCAAATAAAAACCATATTAGCTCATACTACATCGTAGACTTCATAGCCGTTCATACTCCTGCATTTCTTTTATTGGTGGATGTTTAGCAATTTACGCTTTCTTCCGGTTGACCTAGGTCAGGTGGCTTAGAACCTTCCTCAGACGTGTACCAACATAAATATACATATATTCATCGCAAACGTCCTTCAAACCGTTTAGGAGTTATAGTGGGCGAGGACAAATAGTGCGGAAGTCCGCACAAACGCACATTGCAAATTTATAGCATTCCGTAGAAATACAATTAATAAACCAAGTGGCGATAGCCAGCCTTGATAATAATGATGAAGTTACAGACTGAAACTCGATTCATACCTGTTCGTCAAGTAATATTACAAAATTAATTCGATCTACGAATTAACTTGTTCTTGTTTGTTTCGAACGATTTAATTGAACACTTCAAATTATTTCAAGTTATAAGCATTGTTATCTAATTAGCATTCAGTGGTTGTTTCACTTCTAATTAAGTTTTGTTATACATAGTAATGGGCTAACGTCTATTATCATTTGAATGACTACAAAGTTTGCAGTAAATTAGTATTTAAAACGTAGAATACTTTTGAGCTGACGCTACTGAATGGGCGCAAACGGACTACCGCTACCGACGACTAGTGCCAATATCGCCGCCACGAAGCCCACAAATTTATTTTAAATGTAGTAATAGTTTCCTCTTTTAAGAGTGGATATTCTCAGTAATGTCATGTCCGACTCTTACTTGCTATTTTGAAGAATTTAATTTAGTTTATCACTAATGTCTGTGGTCTCCTATAATTAAATTATGTAATGACATGCTTACTTGTTAAAATGTGACGGTGAAATACTCGAAATTTTGCATGCTATCTCAATGGCTGAATAGGCAAGGATTATCCGATTTATATGATGTAACACCATTTTTGTACCCTATTTATAGCAAATAAAGAATTTGTATTTGTATTTGTATTTGCTAAAACCATACGGTGCTCCTTCATTTACCTGTGGCCTCTTGGCCAGGGTGCGCCCTTACAATGATAGCTCCAGGCTTCACGACACAAACTTCTTCCACTCTCGCGAATTCTCCTGAGGGGTTTTAGTACATTCGACAGGGGACTCGTCCGCAGCAGGTCCTATCGTGCATCCACGGGATTCATCCTGTATGGTATCCTCGTGATCTTCTTTACCAACTACGTCGCAGCGAATTTAAATGTGAACAAGTAATTTCTCTAAAATAATTAGGTACCTACATCAAAACTGTTTTAAAACTATTGAATCTATTTATGATAATATGAATATAACAACCTTTTATACAATATTTTCACAAACATACAAATTCAAGAAATAAAGATATTTCTACGTATGTGTTTACTTTATACTGGTAGCAATCAGTTTCAAGTATACTACTCGTATAATACTTGAATGATATACCTACATTTGGTAATAAAATATCCACACATGTGTATAATATTTTATGATTTCAATAAACATATAACTACGAGTACAATGACAAATAAACGTAGCTCCAGTAGACTGGGTTGAAACATAAAACAGTGTTGAAGGGTTAGTAACTTTATTCGCCCAACAATTGGATTCGAGTCAAGGACTCTCAACAGGGACTGTGGCGCAAATGCGATGGCATTTTTTGCAGTTTATAAAAAGGTCAACTAACAAAACTTGATTACATTTTTATGTTAATGTAGACAAAAATTTATATATATAACTAGCTGATGCCCGCAGCTTTGCCCGCGTAAAATTTGTTTCTGTTCCCGCTTCCCGTATTTTATCCCCTTCGGGGTAGAGTTTATCAAAATCCTTTCTTAGCAGATGCCTACGCCATAACATCTACCTGCATGCCAAATTTCAGCCCGATCTGTCCAGTGGTTTGGGCTGTGCGTTGATAGATCACTATGTCAGTCAGTCAGTCACCTTTGAGTTATATATATTTAGATTTTTATGAATACGATTCATCTACATATATAGCATACTAGCTCTTACCCGCGACTTCGTACGCAAGTTGATTTTAACAATAACCAATTGACTTTGACCTGTCCAACGTATGGGGCTCTTAGTAAATAAAAAAAAATGCCCCGAGCAAAGCCGGGGGGCAAGGCTACTAATACTAATAAATTTTAAATGAATGTTGCCATTTATTTATTTGAGAACTAAATATGACTGATATGAGAACTATTAGAATGTTGTGCTTTTGTGACCATTCCGTCATCAGGGCGTGAATTCACAAAACGTCGACATACTCGATATGCATGAAAAACACTGCTATGTCTTTTCAATCCATTATATTATTTATTTCTGTGTTTTTATGACTCATTTAAGAACAATACTTACTTTGGAAAAGGAATGTGTTTTTAAGGGCATACAGTATTAAATATATTAATTTTTAAAAGAACGTTAGCCTTCCAAGCCAAATATATTCCAAAAGGCTATCCACAAATCATTAAGATTATTATAAATTTTATGGCAATCTGATTGACATCTTTGACATTTTAATAAGGGCAAGCTGGGGCTGAAGTTTTAAATTGAACTTGAAATTTTAAGTAAATTTGTAAGTCACAACGTAAAAGTCTTTGTCATCGACGAATTTCTGAGTAATCTGTGGTGACGGTAATAAAATTATAATTTTTAAACATTCTCAGATTCTATAAAAAAATATATAAGTCCCAAATTCTATAAATATGAGTGATTTATAATATCAACGTTATCAATTAAAATTGGTGTCGGCAATGTTGACTTCTTGTAACCATTTCATGAGTCGTAGAACTAGCTGTTCCCCGCGGTTTCGCCCACGTAGAAGTCGTTATCGCGTAAAATCGCAACCCTCTTTTTGCGTAGTCAGTTAAAAAGAAGCCTATGTCCTTCCTAGGGATTCAAACTGTTTCTATTCGAAATTTCTTCTAAATCGCTTCAGCGGTTTGGGCATGGAAGCGTAACAGACAGACAGACAGAGTTTCTTTCGCGTTTATAATATTAGTAGGGATATATTAGGGATTTCAAGTGAAACAAAATTTGGGTGTCTATTCAGAACCTATCTTTAGCTTTGCCCTTATTCTAATAATTTCCTGAAACACATTTCTTAGAGGGAACCTTACACTCACTTTAACAAACATCCATTGTTCAAGAAAACTGCGAAGCTGCACATGGATTGTATTAACTGTTTGTTCAACATAATACTAACAATTCCAGAGTGCTGCTTGAAGCTTGCAATAATGATAAGACCTTTGATTATATACATTCTTACTCTTTGAGTGTATATAATCAAAGGATAACACATAATAATGGAATTTAAAATCCAAAAATAAGTGGCCCTAGTTGCATTCCAAGTTCTTGATTCGAAACCTATGGTTCGCATATTCTGTTAATCTTTACTAGATGCCTACTACCACAGCCTAAGCAATACTTTTTAATACACTAAGTGAAAATAATATAGCAATACAATAAAATGATTACAATAGTCAGCTATAATATTCAACTTTTAAAGCATGTGATTAACAGTAGAAAAAAGACGGGTAAATTATTACAAATAGCAAGAAGAAAAGTATTCCAAATAATAGTGTTGGAGACAAAGTACGTTACCACTGCGGTATTCAACTTTGAAATACTGGGGAGCAAAATTACTTTACCGACGTCTGTACCTACTTTAGATTTCCACGCAAGTAAATAGTTGAGAACAACAAATATTTGTAGCATACTAACTTTAGCATATTGATTTTAAGAAAGTATAATTTTAATTATATCGAACCGATAATTTACTCACGGTAACTGACCCACCCATTGATAATTTATTGATCCCACGGGTGCAATTCACTTGACAATGCTATAATTCATCACAACGTATTGCAGATTCCTACTCTTTTCTTTCAACTGCACAACTGAGCGCAAGCTGTACTCTACCATGTTAAATCGACGTAACTGGAATTAACGCTCAGATGATAATACAGATTGGCTTCTTAGACTAAAACAATATTAAGAAAACAAAATTGAATTGCGAGATAGCGAAACGAATCTCTAGCTAGAGCATATTAAATTTATTAAAACTACTTTCACTCAACACCTATCGGCATTCATTATATTTATATTGTGTACTTTGTTCTCAGTTTGCAATTGAACTATTAAATGAAGTCATAGTCAAGTAATGTAAAATAATTTACGAAAGCACTCTACTGCTTAAAGACTTTCCAGTTGTATCTCTTCTAATATTGTAGAGATGGATGAAACTGTATAATGTTTGATTATTTCTCATTCTTTATCCCCGTATTTTCTACGGTAGATCTTAAATGATTTTAAGAACGCTATTTAGTGATAGTTGTTGAACATTCTCCCAATACATAGCAGTCTAGGAAACTGTAATATATAGTTAGTTACTTTTATATAAAAGAAGGTTCTGTTATTTACAATGAGCTGATTTTTGTGATCTTTGATTTGTTGAAATTTTCTCCGCCCCGAAGAGCACGATAAAAAGATTTTTCTATAGAACAAAAAAAGACATTTTCTAAAAAACCGAATTGTAAGGCAGTACAAAATTTGTCGGCACTACTGGTAAATAAATAAACAGTTGTACCGTTTTGAGATAATAATCCAATCTCATTACTCACCAAGTACAAAATAGACTTTACAAGTAGTTTCTTTATCTATTTTAATTGACTTCAGGCATTTTAAAGCCATCATTTACGCATTTTTTTCTGCTTAATGTGTAATATTATAGGTTTCAGTTTGACTTCTATACCAGAGATTATATAAAAGACAATTTCATAAAGCTCTGCGGACCTAAAATTCGCGAGAATCACACTTAAAAATTTCAGCATTACATTCTAAAAAGGACAACTATCACAATATTCAAAATCGTTAGATTTTTTGTTCCCACGCCTCTAACGTCTTTATGTCAAATAGCTTGGAATAGTTTATTCACGTGAATATTCTATTTCGAGACTTGCACTTACTTTTCAGCTTGAGAGTCTCATGGGACCATGAATAAACCATTGCTTGAATGTGGATCTCTTGTCAAGAGCGGGTTTGTTGATAGACACGGTCTGACACGTCTATCGATTCCAAATAGGTATTACGCTGTACTAAAGTTACTATAAGAATACGGTAAGTATTTAAAATTTAGGTATTACATTTTTGTTTCATTCTTGTTAGTAAAAGTTCTTAAGTTTTGGATATTACTACTTAATATATCGAATTAGGTATCATGGTCAATGAATATACCATACTACTCAAACAGCCCGCCCCAGACCACCCCGGAATAAAAGTGTACTACATATTCGCTCCGTTTCTACGCTGGATTGCATGAAGCTTCTTGTTATACTATACAACACACTTATTTTGTATCGCCTTAAAATTTAATGTTCCAGTTCTTAAATAACTGAAATCTGTCTTCCAAACAGATTGGTGTAAATTAGGCAGCATGAAACTTACTGTGTTGAAAATAAATAAATTTTGCAATACGTTGTTTTACACGTTACGCAAATATCCAAATTCTAACTAAATGAAACACGATACATCTAGAGAAAATTAGAACAACCTCGCACAGATACCAAGTTACATTTGTGGCATAAATATCGGACGCAACTTTAGGTATTCAACGAGTACAATCATCATAAGGAATCCAGTCTCAATCCTTCCTATTTCAATCTTGGTGGCATACTGTCTATGAAATAAATAAATCAGAGCATCGTGTATGGAAAATAACACTGCAGAGGCAGGCGGTAAACAAGTTTACAACTTTATTGAAACTGAAACGGCTGCTATAATAAGATTAGCCGATAATTTTATTTGTGTTAGATACATAATTTATTTTTATGATAAATTTCATTGAAAAACCTATCGGTAGTGTATCGTATCTAAGCACGTATTGCTAACTTCTTAAAGGACTTTATATTTGCTATTTTTTTCATTTTAAATTAAAAATACGACAACTCTGAGTCTGGCGTGAACTAGTTTTCAAAACGGTCACAGTAGTATTAAAAGTTTAGACTTTAGAGTATTATACATACCACGTCATCCCCTAGCTCGCAAAGTTTGATTTCGTTTTTAAGTTAATGTGACTTTCTAAGTAAAACCTACATCAACAAGCGATCCATTAAAAGTTTTATGAAATAAAATGGTTTCAACTTTTAGCAGTTTTAAAATGATAATGGTTTGGTGGTGGTCACGGACTGCGTTGGCAATTCAGATTCTTCCCCCATCCACCGAGTAAAAAAATGGCTTTTCAATAGATACATAATACCAAATTATCCTCACCTACCTACATGAATTAAATTAACTGACGAGATCCTACAAATAACACACTGTGTAATTACACACAACAGCCTGAAACAGAATCTTAATCATTCTATTCCACCTAATGATATTGAAAGCAGCCTTCTGTCAAACCAAATTTACGTGATCCAGTAACACAAAGGTTTACCTAGCACGTGACTCGATTGATTAGAACAAGGTTCCAATTACGCACCCATATTATGGTGTTAGGTTGATCTTTGAATAGCTAATTTATTTATTTTCATCGGTAAGGGATATCTTTAGTATAGGTACTAATTAAGACGTACCGAAAAAAGAAGCGTAGAAAGGTCTCCTATAAGGTGGGATGAAGTTCTGATAAAAATCGTGGGTGTCTCCTGAATGCGGGTGGCAAAAGAGCGAACTTAGTGGCAGTCTTTAGAAACCTAACGTCAATCGATTGAAATGATGATAAGAAACTATTAACAAGGTAAAGTAGTGTGCTCTGCACTCGACGTTCTTATTGGAATTGCTCGGATAATCTTTGTAAAAGTCATGAAAAGGAATTTTTTTTTGTTTTTTATCGACTAACTCAGCATTTTTTGAAACGATTTATAAAATTCGTTTGCCATTAGAATGCTAATATATTATTCTAAAGTATGTATCATCATGCTCTTATTCAATGGAGCGGAAAAGTTTGTATGGTATTTTTTTAATACAAGCATTTTATAGTTTACTAGCTGATGCGCGCGGATTCTCACGCGTGAATTTTGGTTTCCGTTCATTTTCATGGGATAAAAAGTGTTTTTCCACACTATACTCTATCCCTGTACCAAATTTCAGCCCGATCCATTTTGCCATTAGAGCGTGGTTGAGTAACAAACATCCAAACATCTTCACAAACTTTCACTTGTAATATTAGTAGGATAATAGGCAGTAGGACTAGCTGGTGCCTTCAGCTTCAACCGCATAAAATTTTGTTCCCGTTACCGCTTCGCATAGAAACATATTCCTGGGATAAAAAATAGCCTATGTGTTATTCCAGACTACAATCTATACCCGTACCAAATTTCAGCCAGATCTTTTCAGCCGTTAGAGCGTGAAAGAGTAACAAACATCCACACATCCACACTCACAAACTTTCGCATTTATAATATTAGTAAGGAGTAAAATAGTAGGATTATAATGTGCTACGGTATTCGTAGTATGGCATAAACTGAATTATGTAATTTTTGACATCCAATTTGCATTATACTATTGCAGGACAAAATCAAATTATATTTAACTACTAAGCTGTTTACAAGATTTCCATTACTCTACGCACATTGAGGTATAATGTTCAAAATGCCAAATTTAGCATTTATTCTACCATCAATCATATCTAATTAATTTCAAATGAATGCGAATGGTTTAATTACTTTCGAACTCTGAAATTCCGATGTGTTTGAAACTGGGCAATGTATAAATTTTGGTTGGTCGTCTCTCGGAGGCGTAATTTAACACCATTTAAAAATTTTAGGGCGCCGTCTAATTGCAGTTGTAAGTGTCCACTCAATCCAATATTTTTTAATTTTTGTTTACATTTACGTTAGTAGCTGATGCGCGCGGTTACGTTCGCATAGTTAAGTTTCTCCACGTAAATTTTCCGCCGCTAATATTGCATTATTTAAGAACATTTTTGTTTTACTTTAAAATGGTTATAACCACAATCATTGAGGCACCTTAGAACAAGAAAAAATATTGTATCATTTACGACGTGGCTTTCCCCTAAAAAGGGCTGGAAGGTCAGCCAGCAGTAACATCACAGTTCTGTCAATATCACAGCCGACATGAAAAAGAAACACCAGGCAACATCTTCGAATAACAGCCAGTTATAGTAAACCTGGATCTAGGAAGCAACGGACTATAAGATTAATAACAAATGCATAATATTCATAATTTACAATAGACTTTCCATAAAATCTCTCCTTTTAGGACCCAAACAACACGTTGTTGGGCAGGGGTGCCCAACAAATTAACTCAATGATTAAAACAAGCTTTAGATTATGTTAATTATAAACAAATCTGAAAACATTTCATTTCCTAAAATTTAATAAACGGACGACATCCATCCGTTAAACTACCAAATCCCAGCAAAATTTGAATTTGCCCCTAAAGAGAATCTGGTTTAAGTACTTAACCAATTACCAGAGGCGAATTTTTAATCTGCTCATTAAAAATAAGGGGCTCTGAGATTATGTACAGTATTATGAGATTAGCAGGTAAACAACAGTGAATTATAATCGCCAGTAAACAAAATGAATTTCAAAGTTTTTAATTTGTTTTACTTATATCTGGAATTACGAGTATGTGAATTTTGTCAGTAAGTTTGGCATACCTACCCCGTCAACATTCTATCATTATGTTAATGAATGTATCTATATATCAGTGACAGGCTGAAGTTGAATTTCCAAACGGTTATCGAAAGAAAAGTTGTGATTCAAAAGTATTTTCAACTGAAATATTGTGAATTACCTTTTTAGGCTCCCAGCTGAACTCCTTGGATGAGTGATACGGCTTCTCTAGTATTCGGGCTTTCGTTTGGTCAGCAAGGTGGTAAAATGATGAAACATAAACATAATGATAGAAGACGCCCGCCCTATTATACTTACACCCAACCTTCAAATGTCAGAAATTGAAACCAAAATCTATTCATTGAACATCAATGTACTGTAACAGATTTCTCTCAGGTTGCTCAAGGCGAAATGGGATAATTGACAGTAACTAATTTATTAATTTCAAAGGAACTAAAGCTATTTTCCTGCTACTTAATTGTTGTGATACTATAAGAAGCTTAGAACGATAAGCTGCAAAGGTCCTGAAAGTTATTAACTGAAGGAATTCATAATCTCGCAATCGGTAACATAATTTAAGTTTGAGACTTAGTAAGAAATGTCTTTGTGTTGAGGCTTTGTGAAGTCAAAGTTGGTTCCTTAACTTTTCAGGCCACAAGAGGAAACTTCATCGATTTGGGTAACCGATAAAGTATGAATCGATTGCACTGCGATTAACCACAAGTCCATTCTGGAATTCAAAAAAAATAAAGATTAACTATAAGCATAAGTTGAATCGATTTGTTATTGAATTCCGAAATTCAATCGTAGTTAATTGTACACTGCAAAACATAGACTTATAACACAAGAATTATTAATACATAGTTTATCAGCTACCCAAATCGATGAAGTTTCCTCTTTTATTTTAAAATCATCACGATAAACTTAATAATATCATATAACAATTATTTTTAAATAAAATTTACTACTTATGTTACTGCTTGTGTAAATAAACAGTAAGTACACACAGGTCCACGCTCGTCATATCTGAAAGTACCCAAAGCAAATGCCAATTTCAGTGGATTAGTAGACCCAGCGTGGAAACAGATAATTTTTTGTATTCTTTTTTTTCCCTGCGATTTGTCACGGTGGAAATACGATCCATCAGTCAGCAGGCTGTGCTGGTTGATATAATCAGTTCAGGTAAATTTACTATCTATCAGGTAAATTTGATGGGCCCCTTTGTACCTACTTCACCAGCCTACTTTTATAGTATGTACCTATAATGTGCCCCAATCCTTACCAAATGAACACACTTATATTTTGTTTTTGTAAATAGCTGCGCCTTCCGCATCCAGCCAGTCCCTGCGACCTTTTTCAGGTCATCGGTCCATCTGTCATCGTGATTTGGGAGAGGCCTACGTCCAGCAGTGGACTGAGATAGGCTGATTTGATTGATTGATTGATTGATTGAAATAGCTGCAAAATAGAAACATACACGTCTCCGATACAAAAATTTATAAGTACCTATTTGTACAGGTGGCCATGTTTTACAAGATGCCGTTACCGCCGAAGCAGTCTGCTATATTTTAAATTTGACAAATGCACGCTATAAATATCTTTTAATATCTATCGTGTTTACGAAATTATGTATATAGCACGGCTTTTTTTGTCATATTTAAACAGATATTATTAATCATCATTATGTTGTAAAATATATCAGGATTTCTTTAAATTGTTTATGTTTTCCATAAATCCTATCATGGACCGTTACAGCTTTACAGATGTAATATACTGAATTAGGTAGGATTTATTCTAACCATTATTCATTGCTAGCAGAACCAATTACTTTTGTTATGTATGAGCTCAAATATTAGCGAATCTCTTAATTTTTTGACCAGTACAATGTATTTAATTTGTAAACATATTATTTTCCTATTATAAATTCTTTTATTTTGTTTGTACACATTTTGTATTGCAAAAAAGTTGTCAACTGCGTATGAAATAATGTCATAGGACAACCATAATAAACTAAAATAATGTAATAATTTATATCAATCAAATATGGTACGTGATGTTTTCTTTCGTCCATAAAAACTAATTATAGAACTTACTTGTGAACGTTAATGATAAATCACGAGTCTGAACAGCACCTATTTTATTATTCGACTGTACTTGTACGTTGTCGTATAGTCTAGTGACAAGATCAATCACTTTTATTAAATATGTATAGAAAATATTAGAAAGGGTTTGTTAAAAAACTTAGTTGACATCATCACATTAAAATACAAAATATCCTATCTAGTTTTCCAAATAAACTTTATACATTTCTTTGTCATATCCAGTGTAAACAAATAGCTTATATCAAATTATTAATCACAAGAATATTCTAGTGATTTATGTACTGTCTCATGATTCCAATAGATTCAATATTTTAATAACTTATGAACATTGATTCGTTCAATTTACATAAGATTTTAAAAATTGATTTAAAAATTAATCTTCCACCATTTTGATTCCAGGCTTTGGGAATTATTTATGGTAATTGAGTTTTGTGTTCAATTTCCTTTCCATTACGAACAATAATCCATGAATTACGGCTAATAGGAAGTCAACCTTCTCTCATACTGAGTCAAACAATTGACTTCAAAATGTCTCTCTTATTTCTTGATTGTTATGCATTTATTTCGTTCTACTAACTTAATCAAAGACAGCTTACTTGTTAGAATAAGTTGGTTTCAACCTTGGGAATTAATCGGAAACTACTGAATTTTAGTCATTTATCTTGATGTTCTCAGCGTAATCCTAACGATAGTAGTAAGGCTAGCGAGAAAATATTATTAATTTATTGTATTGTCAGAGATTCTCGACAGATGTTCAAAAGTTTCAATTTATTTCAAAGTGTCGAAGTCTTTGAAGTGAAGCTCGTAATATCGTATTGTACGTCACGCTTTTATCACTAAAGGGGTAGACATACACCCTAAATCAGCATCAATTTCAGCCCCAAGTGAGTAAGCGAGGTGGTAAGCCTGTTGCCAGTTTGAAATCAACAGACGCAGGTTGCGCCGCCTCGTTGTTGAATTTTTCCAGTCACCTATAAGGCCTTTAACATGAATTAACGACTGCCATGTTACTGACAACCGGAATCAACGGATGAAAATGCCTTCTAAAGCACGAAAACGTGATCAAATTAAGTGTCACAAAGTGGTCACTCACCCATTCAAGGACCAGCTATAGTGAAAGATTATTACTTTAGTGAAAGTTTACAGAACACTGAGTCAGTGGGGCTACGTGCGCTTCAGCATAATACAAAAATACAATAATCTCACAAAGTATTTTATCCTGCTATACTTTATACATTCCTAATTTATCATTACGTGTTAGTCTACTGTCTGGTGCAGATTTATATACTTAATTGGCTCCTATTGGTTTTATTTGCATCGTTTAATTTTTCTAGTACCGATATTTTTATAGTGATGCTAGAGATCGTGAAAATATTACTGTTTGTAAATGCGTTTACCTTAGCAATATAATATCATATCCTATCAATCATGTTTTTGAACGGTTTAGGACGTTTACGGTTTAGGACCTTAATTTAATGGATTCTAAACGCTCTTAATTTTCTAGGAGAAGAATAAGAAGAATCGAAGCGTTTGATAGACACCATTATTTATCTTAATACGACCAAAATGAAAAAGGGAAACGGCTTTAAGAGAAAATGTGTGTTACTCCAAGACTCAATTAGAGAAAAGTTCAGAGGCGTGTATATGGGACCTCCTTAATTACCTTACCGTGTTTAGTCCACACCACCCTTAGGTAGAAAATCGTAGAGCACTAAGTAACTAAGTAAGTCACTTAGTTATTTAACATTATATCCTTGTGTGTGATCTGAGCTTATTACAAATTCATAAAATACGATAATGTTTTACGATAAAACTATAAAAATGATATTTATTATTAAACTAACCACGAGCATTGTTTTATCTAAAGTTAATTTTATAATAGTATATTGTCAGGTAGATTATAAATTGTATTATTTTTACAGACACCTTTTATAAATTAGGTAAGTTCAGGTCAATTTTCTAGTGATTGTAATAAGTTTATCTTTTTTATCAACTGGTTCAAATGAAAGTTGAACTAATTAATATTTTTATTCTGAAATCCTTCAATTTCTACTTCATAGTGATCCTCACTTACACTCTTGCGGGTTACAGAACTACCATGGGTCTCGAAATCAATAGGTATCTGCGTTGTGCCTTAGAGAATTTCAATGCAGAAATTATTCTATCCAAATACAATTGCCTCAATGCACCAAACATTTTTGCGGCACTATGAAATAGATTTCTGTTCATGTAGCCTTTTTTTATGGCGAGCAACATCCGCCTCCCGGGTCCGTCTCTGTAGAGAATATTATCGTCTAATTGTTTACTAATTCATACCCGGGTTTTAACGAGATGTAGTACTGGCCTTTTAAATTTTAAATGGGGATCTTTCTGTGTTCTAATTGCGGTTTACGTGAAAATGTTTCCCGTTCCATTTTAATGACATGAACAACAAAACTATGACATAAAGATTTCCTACTGTGACGATCACAATCAACATTGGGAAACTTTTCAAAAAATCGCACATAGACTAAGGGCTATAGTACACCCTCCTAAGGACCTATGTAAATAACTGACTGTTAGCTTGGAAATGTTGCAACGGTTCATCGGCTGCAATATCATATTTGAGAATACACAACACCAGAGGATTTAAAGTCACACTGCAGTAACTTTTTCTGAGCTTAAGCATCATATCATACTTATACCGAAAATATTTATGCTATTTTCCTTAATACTTCGACAGAAATAACAAATAACTCTTCATCTACGGGTAATGCACAATTGCATAAGCATTTATGAATATTGAAATTCAAAACCAATCAAGAACTCTCTGCAAAATGTCATTATAAGTAATTCAAAACTGTCGTTTCAGATATTAAAGACGTTCATAGATGCTTTCAACGTATTCTACTCGAGTTACAATCTAACTAGTCTCATTTAACGCTAGACTGTCTAGCTGAAACTAATTTGAAGTTGTCACCGGAATGTAATAGTTGCAGGTTGCGCCAATGCCTGTGCTTAGAGGACGTGCACTGTCAACTTCTTACCACATTTTACGTGTTAAATTGTATAAACATACTTATCTGTTTGCGTTGGAGTTGCCTCGTGATTTCATTGGCGTTTCGCGAATAATTTGAATTAAAAATTTCCTTCCATCCGACTGCTACTTTAAATAATGTTTACGTACTAATAGACAGGGTACTGGTATCACAAAAAAATGTGTCAGGGCTATTTTAGTGTCGCACCTCTAGTGTCATATACACTATTATTTAAAAGAATGAGAATCCTCACTGTAGTATGCATTTATATCCTAGAGGTAGCACTGTTTGTTCGAGAACATCAAAATCTCTGGAGGCGCCAAATGGTGTACATGCGCGCCTTTGACTAGTGACGTAACGGTGCGGTGTGCAGAGGTAGGGGGACCCCATCCATCAATGACCATTATTAGGCGAAAGGCACCCCCTTGTGTTCCCGAGAAGTCTCCAGCCCGCTCAACCGCCCTCTACCCTCTCTGCTCTCGATAGCATTGCGTTCGGATCAGAACTCCGGGGGAGCAGCTTATCTGGCCTCGTTGAGGAGAGCCCCGGACGTACCCCTTTACCAGGTCGACGTTAATAATAATAACTGATATTCTTCAGTTCGGCTATAGGGCGAGAAGGAATACCGTGAGGTTTTGCGGGTGGGATGGTCCTTTTCCGGGACTGGAAACGATGGAACGATGTGTAGGATACACATCGTTCCAGCTGGACCCGTGGATGTATTGACGGTGCACAAAGCATTCCCTGTCTCACTTAAAAAAATCCGTTGTAATTTCTTAACAAAATTCTAGGATGCTTTTAAATTGTTACTTTTTGAAAAACAAAATAGGACTTTTTTTTTTTAACGTGAGGGAAAATCCTCGTAGGATGCTATATATGACTCTTACCGACTAAAAAACCTCGCGTAACGCCCAACAGCCTATGGTTGAGAGCCCCGGGTAAGCCCTCAGGAAGGATGTCCCGTGACTCCCAACAGACCTACGGCCGCCGCTGCGGCCTCGCCCAGGGGGTGGTTCGGGTGCAATCCGGCTTCTAAGCTCACGTCACGCTGCCGTCATGGGCCTGCTTCTGTAAGGACGGTGAGCGGCCCTCTTAAGGACATCTAAAGTAACAAAATAGGACTTATAAAGTAGTTGACGGGATTCGCAAGTAGCTCATGATTTGAAAACCGTACGTGAAGTTAGTACACCAAGTTGTTACTTGTTGTAGCTACGAATGAACTACTCAAAGTAAACTGTAACTTAAGATTAGAACTTACCACCGGGACCACAGACAAAGTTGTACGAAAATATTTGTCGTAGCTCGGAGCTTCACAAATGCACATACGATGGGAATTCTGGTGCATTCGAACTTATTACATTTAATCTAAATCTTCGCGTCATATTTCGAGGTATGCTTTTTGTACAAATAAGTTTTAAGATTCAGGCTATAATGAAGAGTTTTCATAAATTGTAATCTAATTGATATCCTTTCCTGTGATTATTATTATGCACATAATTAATGAGCTGACATTTATTGTTAAAAATTACAGAGAAACATAATTATTACATCTCTATATTTACATTATTACTATCTAAACTAAACCTTAATAAGGCCCCCGTGGCATTGTGCCCACAATTAATGTAATAATCATAATTAATGTACATATATGTACATGTACACAGTTTAGACTCTTGGACGTTACAGTTCATAAAGAATTCTACAGAAATACACTGTGATAGGCACTTTTCAAAGACTACGAAAATAGACAAATAACGACGAATTAACCTTTTAAGACTCAAAATGTAAAAAAGAAATTGGTATCGAGCAGAATTCGAACCTGCGTCTTTTCGCATACCATGCAAGACGCTTTACCGCTAAGACATCGAGACCCTACTCGAAACCAACCAATTTTTCAACCTTAAACGTCTTGGGGCAACGTTAAAGCACCATGTACCGACTTTAGAAAAGTTAGGCACGAATGTATAGAATTTGCACCTATAATCGTTCGCGGGACACCGTTGCCACACTGGGCGCCGGGGTCCCGTGTTGCGACGGGTAAGAGTACAAAATGTCGCCACCCCAATACATCCCGAGGGTGTCGTAAAAGGCTAAGTAAAGTGAGAAGGAAAACTCGAAATGAAACCCGGTAGTCATTAAAGTAACCATCGTTAAGCCAAGTTGAAGGCCTTATAGGCAGTTTGAAAATTTTTAACTGCGGGTTGCGGTAACCTGCGCCTGTCCATTTCAACACGGCATTGGGCTCACCACCTATTACGTGGGACATAAAACTATAAAGTGAAATAGTGGGTGTTAACTATGCTTCTGTCACCCCTTCGGTAATAAAAGCGTGATTATATGTATATATGTAATCGTCCGATTTATAATGCAGCCTGTCCAAAAATTTGAAATAGTTTTTGAAAAGCAATTAGTATGCTAGCTAAATCACAACTTTATCCATATTTAAATTTATGATTTAGTTAGCGCAATTAATTGCTTTTCAAAACTTTTTAAATTAAAAAATCTGATTTATTATTTACAGCACAGTTAAAAATCGACTTTCAAGACCTTGCCATGAATAATAAAGAATTGAATTGAATTGCTGCAAGACATTGTCGCGATCAAGTTAGATAATTCTTATTTTGATCACTTGCAAAAAGCTCTAGACGAACGGAAACATCGTAAGAAACCTATTTGTCTAATAAGGTCATAAGGCCCATGCTTATTCAGCACTGTACTTTGTTATTGTAGATTGTACAGAAAACTACGTAACATTTGTTACAAAATATATTAGAAGTCCGATTTGAAACCAGTCAACCAAAAACTCTCTACTCAAACCATTATTTGCAGGATTTGAAAAATGTATCAAATCCGCAGAGTCGTTTAAACGCTTAGTCGACCGAAGCTGAATGCGAGCCCCGACTGGTGAAATATTACAATCATAGCCTGACCATAGCACAAAAACAACCGATAGATATTACATACTTCCCACCAAGGATCTCAAAGTGTACCCCTGGGTTTTGAATCGCAGACAAAGACCGATTTTCTATGACAATGTGTGTAACTTATCACAATGTTAGATAATGAAATTAATAGGTATGGCAGATATACTAATAGATATCAGAGTAGGCACATAATATACACGGTGTTTCTTTTAGGGTGTCAAGCCGCCACTTGCTGGTAGCAGGGTTCCATACCTATCGATTTAACCCCCATGTATGTTCTACGATTTTTGTAGTTTTCGAGATATAATGTTCTGCATAATTATCTATTTTTTTATTATAGATTAAATTTTTTACATCTTATATCAAAGTTAGGAAGGAGATTATTTTTTTAATAATACTGCAATCAATAGGCATTATAATAATAAAAAAATATCCAAGAAAAGTCGAACCAAAAAGAAGTTTTAATTAATAATTATATTTCCTAAAAAATAATTATATCTCGAAAACTACAAAAAATCGTAGAACATACATGGGGGTTAAATCGATAGGTATGGCACCCTGCTACCAGCTAGTGGCGGCTTGACACCCTAAAAGAAACACCCAGTATAGAAAGAAATAAATAAATGGTTTAAAAAAACCCTAGAAAAACACGCTTTTATAAATGCACGTAAAACCATAAATAAATTATGGATCGTTCAAGTTGCCTCCATTTCTGGGCTGAAGTATAAACTATGTGCTTTTAATTATAATATTTGATAGTAAAAGCATGGGGCGCTGGAACAAGAAAGAATAAATAAGTGGTAATTGAGATAAATTAGGTGTAAATCATGTATCTCTTTCTCGTGTTAGAGGTACTTTCCGTTTTCATCACAAAATAAAACTTTAGGATCCAGTGCTTGGTATGATTGTCAGATCAGGAGGATTTTTATTATTTTTATGTGTGGATATCCGATGCTGTGCCGGCCTTCTGCCGGATAAAACAACACGATGACCTACAACCACCTACGGCAGCGAGTCCCAGGTGAGTCGTTGGAAGTATGTCCTAGAACTACACACTTGCACAGATTTTAAAATTCCCGCTGTGATAATTATCTGTGGATGTCGCAATGATTTTGATGGAAAATTAAAAAAAATACTTTTTAAAAACAGATAGTCCAATATAATGCGATCGCTGACTGACCGGTTGTATTCAAAAACAACATAAAGAATCTGAGATTAATTTAATTTGGTTTATTTTCGGTGCTGTTATTAGCAGCTGGAGTCCTAACTCTTCTATGGATGCTTTAAGCCATACTGCCCTAGTCTTTCAATGTGCCGTTGTCGATGGTCTTCTCTCGTTTTATTTAAATTCATTTGCACTATTATTGTTTGCCATAATCATCCCCGATCATAATATTTACTTGCACTATTATCATTCATACTAATAACGTTTGCCTTAACAACTCAACAATCATAATTTTTATTTGCCATAAAATGACTTTCTATAGCAACATTTCTCATAATAATTAGTTTCCAAAATTAACACATCTCATAATCGACTCTTGACATAATCAAAATTTGATATAATTATGAAAATAATGCATAATGTTGTAAGGTCGAAATTAATTATCGTTAACACCCCGACTCAGTGCAATCCGACTCGGATAGGTTAGGTAGCAGCCCCGCAAAGCGGGGCTCCGTCGAGCTTAGTTAGCTAGAGACGCCATATGAGGTTTAGTTTTAGGTTTAATTGTTAATAAAAATCTGTGTCGTATAAATTATCTTTATTTATATTATGGTGAATAAAAGTTATGGAAAATGGCATTATTGAAAACGAAAATTATGGCAAATACATTTATGGATTTAAATTATTATGACACTTGATCGATTATGACCAATGCGATTATTGTAAGTCATTTTATGTCAATTCACGATTATGGCAACTGAAGCGTTATATCTAATGAAATTATAGCAAATACCAGTATGGCATATGAAATTATGGCATTTTAAATTATGGCAAACATTAGTAAACCGTTGTCGATAAACTAGCAGGCTTGCAGAACATCGTTCGGCCTAAGTTTTTCGGTGGAGCTTCAATACCCCGTGGAAGCCTTGAAAATCTTTAATACTTTCTACCATACATTTATAACACGTTCTAAAATCTCATATGTATAAACCATAAATCGCGGGGTGCTCGCTGTTCAGCTCACTGAAAGAGATTTAAAGAAGTCGATAAGCGAGAGAACGTGAAAATACACGAAAGCCGAGCCGTCTTCGAATTTATGTGCTGGGGATTGGAAACCTCCACGTTTGGATATTATTTTTCAGAACTAATTTAGATGTAAAGGTAGGATAAAATTTCTTATTCCTGTTTATTAGAGACTAAGTTTTAAAAAAATAAATATTATACATAAAAAATTGCGGATCTCGCAACTATTCATTCCTAACTTTAATTCGAACCACATTGCTCAGCCCAGCGGCTGTAGGAATAAATAAATAAAACAAAATTTTTGGACATTTACACATTCACACAAATATTTATCCCACATCATCTAGCCCAAACTAAGCTACAAGTTTGTGCTATGGTGTCTAGATGACTGATAGACATACTTATATATTTCTAAACACTGAAGTACTAATGTGTCCATTGTTGGACGTAGGCCTCTTCCAATTTCAATTTATGCCATACCTCAAATTTGAATAGAATAGGCATAGTTCATTATACGAGTTATGATCTACATTCTAACGCCGAAGACTCTTTCTAATATGAAGAATAATGACAAAGTAAACGTGTATTATTCTAAAAAAAAAACAGGTAATTATTTGAACATTTTAATTATATTCGAGATTTAATAAATCATCTCAACAGATTTACGGCTACCACTGCGGCCCCACCTTTGAAGTTCAGGTACTATTCCGCGTTTTTGGGGGGATTTTCGGGTGTCATCCCGCTTCTTAGGGGGCGCGCGTGAATCCCTAGCGTCACGCTTTCGTCTAGGGCCTGCTTCTGTAAGGACGGTGAGGTGAGCAGCCCTCGCACCGTCATCAGGTCCACGGTCATGGAGGCCGATAGTCTTAGGCGAAGACACGTCTGCGGCACCCCCGTCGCAGATTGCGGAACTCGGGTGGGAGAGTTCTCTCCCGCTCCCTCCCCGCCGCCTATAAGCGAGCATAACCTTTTTTTTCAAATCAAATTAAATAATTTATTTGCATAGAACAACCTGCTCGCATAAAGAGGCAGCGGAGTACCACTTACTGCCGCTGGAGATCATGACTCGCACCATGGTCTCGAGCGAGAGACAAATCAAATAATTTATTTGCATAGAACAACCTGCTCGCAGAAAGAGGCAGCGGAGTACCACTTACTGCCGCCGGAGATCATGGCTCGCACCATGGTCTCGAGCGAGAGAGTGTCCACGTCCAGACCTGCAACGATGACCTGGCGCTGTTGTGCCCTCGCCGAGTAACCGGCCCACCTGATGCCCAAGTTTCCTATTGCAATTCTGTCAGAACAAAATCGTAATCGTAGCTCATTATAAAGTGGACGCATCGGCTGCTGCTACAGTTTACTGTTTTCGTATCTATCGGCTACGATTATGATTCTATTCTGACGCAACATGAATTTTAGACTTGGACTCTTGATCGAAAGAGGTCACAGACAGTAGCCTATGACCTTTGCAACACAACGGCGACGATTCTCGACCATTCAATTTGAATGCGTAGTCAATTATAGACTGATAAAACGTCATTTCTCTACAATGTAAAGCGGTAAAACATGAGGCGCTAAATGGTTCGATTATTAATTTAATAACTTTCCAATAATTGTTCGTAACTTGACAACTTGCTAATTGGAGCCGTGGCCATAATTTACGCGCTTGTGTTGTACGAGTGCCCATTCATGCGTTTGTAAGTTTTCTATTTCTTTTAATGAACATTTAGTAGGGTTTCCTTGAAACCAACACTCTCGTATTTTAATTCACTATAAAATTCACTATAAAATTGACTTTAATATTTCGTGGCAATATATGTATTTTTCTGACCGCAAGGTGAAGTTTTTACGTGCCCATTTCCTACAGCAGGTATCTTTTTTCTTGGGATTAATATAAACCTATAGCCTTACCCAACTCTGTTCTATATCTGTACAAAATTTCATTAGAATCAGTATAGTGATTTAAGGTGTGAAAGCGTAACAGTCAGACACAGTTATCTAAGCATTTATATATTAGTAGAAAAGTAACTTCTTACATCATGTTATGGACATACCTTTGAAATCTAAACTCTGGTTCAACACTTATGAAATTTATTATTTTCGAACAAAACTAGTAAAACATTTGACTTACAAATATCACAAATGCCTGGTTGCCCTCTTGGAAGTTGATGGTGGCCTATTTGGTTAGGCACTTATTTCCCAAGTATCACTCTTTACGTCTAGGACTTATAAATGCGTAAAAAATCATTAAAGAGTTTCTTTGTTTGAACGCTAAGATCTCTGAAACTAATGGTTGGATTTCAAATTCTTTTCACTGTTTGATAGTGCATTTATTGAGGATGGCCATAAGCTATATAACGTCACGCTAAGACGATTAGGAGCGGAGCAGCAATCAAGAATGTTTCGAAAACGTGGAATATTTTGAACGTCTGAGAACTTCCGAGGCTAACGCTGCGTTATAGTTATTTAAAATATGTGTACTACAAAAATTATGTCTCTTAAAATGTGTCAAAAGAAAATCTGCGACAGCATATTTCTAACTTTTTAAGTTCGCTCACAATAATGTAATTTATCTATCTTTTAAGGTACGCTCACAATATTATAAAACTGAAGAGTTTGTTCGTGCTAGGATCTCAGAAACCACAGGTTGCATTTCAAAAAATATTTTATGGTCTAATAGTTCATTTATTGCGGATGACTAATGGCTATATAACATCGCGCTCAGACAATTATGAGTAAAGCAGCCATGAACAATGTTTTGAGGACGGGGAAAATTTCTTTCTTTTGAGAGCTTCTATAGCGTACGCTGCGTAAATGGTTAACGTTACGTAAAAATGTGTAGTACAAAATTGTTTCTCCTAAAAAGTTTTAAAAAATGTCCTCATCAGCATATGCCAATCCTTTACCCTCAATAAGTTAAAATATCAATAACCCTCATAATAAGTCTTAAAATATGAGCGACGCGACGCGACGGGAGTAAACGTGGTCTGTCAACTGAACGATAAAAGTCGGCCAAGTGCGAGATGGAATCGCACACGATGAGTTCCATACCAAAAAACGGATGAACGGAAATAAATGCGACGGGAAACTTTATATTACTCTAAATATTAATACCATACCTCTCTCTTTCTCACTCTCATGTGACGCAAACGAAGTTGCGCGGGTCAGCTAGTTTCTAATATAATTGAACCGTTTTTGATTTTCTTAATCTATAAATGGGTGAAATGCCTACTAAAGAATTTATTATTGAAGTTTGAAGTCAATCGATATTCTTTTATTCACAAAATATTCACCAGCTTGAGGAGAGTTTTTCAACAGACATAATAGCAACACGACTTATTTATGACTTTTATCGGGAGGGAAGGCTCCATACTGAAACTTTCCCCTCTGTCAAAGTGTATTGTAGTGTTTATGACACAGTCATTGTGATTAAATAGTTATTATACATAATTACTGGTCATTATATATAATAACTAAATTACCTAGACAATATGATTAATTTATCACTTTATCCGGATATTATTCATAATTGCGCGCGAAAATTAGTCAAAGTAAGAAATTATGGTTAGGTTTGGTTAACCTTGTGACCATAAACGCGTAAAGGTGAGTGAGCGAAGCGAGCTTTCAAACTTTGAACAGATGATCCACGTGACCTAGTGACGTAGTTTAATGCGACAGAGTCACAGCCACAGACAAAGTCTCGCCATAAGCCCCTCTGCACTCTATTTTATTGAGAGGGGCTAACGTGCTATGTTTACTCCTCTTGTATCTCTCGCGTTGCTCTATGCCTATTGCCTACAGATGTCAAAAATATTCTCGAGCAAAGCATTTCTCAATGTTTTGAGACACTCAAACTATTTAAAAGCATCATGCAAACTATCGAATAACAAAATGATATAGGTAGGTATTTGGAAGACACATTCATAGCGAAGCTTGTACTTGTAGATGTCTATACAAAGGTTCCTACTCCTCTGAGAATTGTGGACCTCTCGTAAGTAAGCTAAAATTGTTGGGGCTGGCAAAATGTCATTCATAGAACGAACGCGATTAATAATATTGGTTTGATATAATTGGCTGTTAGAGGAAGTCATTGACAACTTCTTCATTCTTTTCTTTATTTATCAGATGCGAAGATTTCAAATGCTACCATGAATTACGGGTGATGATGTTGATGATGAGAGGAACGCAGAGAGAGTTTTAACAGACATGAAAGTCTCTAGGCTACCACATCTCTTGTACAACACACATGTACCAATAAACATTTTTTAATTATTGAGATTTAAGGTAAATGAAAACAAATTATAATCATATTTATTCTACTATCCTTTGAGATGTTTAGATATTTGAATGTTTGTTATTTAATAACGCTCTAAAAGTTGACCGTATTTGGCTGAAGTTTTGTACAGGAATAGATTGTGAAATTTTTATTCCGGGTATAAAAGCGGGATCGGGAACCGATTTTCACGCGGGCGAAGCCGCGAACATTATCTAGTAATCTATAATATTAATAGGTAAAGCGAAGTCTTTTTACCCTCTTTTTAATCAAATGTCACAAGCAGATAAATGTGAAATTGAACACAACGAAAGTTTATACGGAGAATAAGACAAGTACATAAAGTCTTAATAAAATACTGTCGAATTTCGACGGTCAACGATCTTAAGCTAGTTAGGACTTAAAACTTGTTCACGTTGCAAATCCCGAGATACTTCTTTCTCCTTTTACCCTAAATAATAGCTTTCAAATTACTTTCTTATACCGCACAAAGTCTTAATGAATTACTGTCGAATTTTGACGGTCAACGATCTTTAGCTAGTTGGCTTTAATAGGAATTTTATAAGGAAGTAACCAAAATTCCCGACGTTTTGTCCTAACTTTCTTACTGTTATGTCATCAAATTACTGTAACAGCTACGACATTTTAACGCCTAAGTAATGGACGTATTATTTATGTTAATACTTTACACATTGACATAAACTTTGCTGACTTAAAATAACTGGTTTCTCTGTATATTCATAAAGTTACATTTTCCTTGAAAGGGTAACCAGGTCTAAGTAGTAAGTCGTGAAGGTGTATGTTTTTTTTCTATGTGTGTTACTTTCATATCCAAGCCTTCTCATTTTAGGGCCCTCCTTTAGAGCTGACCTATCTGTCGCACCCAAAAATGTAAGTATTTTTAAAGGTACACGTTTCCTTGAGCTTTTATAGGTGGCTTAGCCATTTCAAAATATGTAAACAGCCATAGCATATCTATGTCCGTGCCATCATGATAAAAAACTCACCACCTCAATTAAAACCAAGCAATCATAGTGCACTATTGGAAGTAGGCGTATCTTATCATTTTGGAAGAGCGAATACCAAGATGGATCGTCGATTTAACTCACCACCTATAAGTGATCGAATATTTTTGGCATGTTTCCAAATTCCTAAGCTTTGCTCTTTTTTGTACCACTAAAGTGGTCACCGTTGCCTGTGGACGTTTGCAACACCAGAGACAGGACACACGCGCCGTCCAAGAAGATTAAAAAAAGAGCTATTAGATATTAACATTTTACCCGAAATCTGTAGACTTATTCCTATAAAATTTAACACTCGAACAACAGCCATTTCATACGGGATTAGTCTGTATTGTGACAAAGCCTTAAGCTCCACAAATCGCCCGTAGATTGCTTTCAAAAATTAGCTCCCCGGACACGTTCCCCAATGTAAACTCCACAGGAAACAATCGCACGGTAATATTTGTTTTTGAGACTTTCAATATTGGTGTGTACTGTGGCCTTGATAATAATGAATGCGTAATGGTTGAAGTAGCCTAGTGGTGTAAGTGCTAGGGTAATTCATTAAACACCTCATACTAATAGTACAACATCACATGTATAAGTTATGGGTTACATAGGTACACAATTATAACTAAAATGAAGGTAATGGGACTGACAGTAATCCCACAGAAAACAAAACAATTTGTATCTATGTATTGTGATAATCTTGCTTGCTCAATGTTCTGGAAACGAACGCGTTAATCATCTTACACGTTGACTATAGTTATGAGATAAATAACCGTTTGTGGCGAGTGAATTTTCTTGCTTTGAAAAACCAATAATCCGTTGGTCCTGACTGCAAGTGACATGGTAGTCTTTAAACCAAGTCATATGTGTGGTTTAAAAACCAGTACAAGGTAACCAAAACCCGCCCTTGATCGTTTCAATACCGTAATAGACTGATAATGGGATAACTATCTAACCGTGAAACATTGTTGTACCTACAATTGACTGCTTAAATTCTCGGGAAAACAACTAATTTCAAATATTAGGTGTCAATTCAGCCATTCTTGGAATTGTGATCACCTCAAAAACCTTTACATTCTATCAAACGTAAAACTGTTTCAATGCATCCTATTCTAGCTGAATTGAATTTCAAAATGATGATGTCACGTATTTTATCTCAAGTGTTAGTGTGACCAAATACATACTTGATAAATTGGTCACATGTGTAGTTGAAGATAGTCTAGAATCACTCGTACTTTGAGTCAAAGAACAACTTGGCTAGTTTTACGCCAGTAACACTTGGGTTCCTTTTCGGTATACTAGGAATCAACTCCAGGGTACCTATCTATGTACTATTTAATTTTTATTTCATTTGCGAAAAGATTACCTTAAATGAATATGGATACACAAATACGAGTTTCTGGTGTTATATATACACCCCATTCTCGAGCTTTTTCCCCAAGGGGTAGGTAGAGGCACACCTACGTACACTTAACCATTTTGATTTAGTACCGTCCCACTTACTAGAGGAGACCATGCAAGTGGACATCGATGGCTATTTGATTTCCAAATTTTGAATGAGTTATTATAAATCTAAATACAAATACGGAAAGATGATATAAACACTTGCCTTTAGTTTTCTAAAGATGAAAAGAAAAATGAAACTTAACTCAGATCGTGGTTCCGTACAAAATTGTTCAGTGAAAATTTCTGCGCAGTTCGTTACAAAAGTAGTTCTCGGCGTTGTTTTCTGAAACGTGACAAATACACCATTGAGACACATCCGGTATAAAATGCCTACAATCGGGTTAAAAGATTTAACTAAACGTACTACCATAGTTTTATATGGATCAATCAATCAATCAATATATTACATACAATACACAATTGATTAAATGTAGGTGTAGCCAAAAGCCTCTAATAATCCTTTTTAACCCTCGATTTATGACTTCCTTGATAGAGCAGTTTCGAATTCACATGTTACATGAATGATGTATTATATTACATTAATTTACATCAAATAAAATAAAAGATGTACCTTAATTTATACTAAGCATATCTAGACATATGCCAAGTTCAAGTAACAGAACTGGTGAGCATACCCAATACAGAAGCTCAGCTTGAATATTCTAAAAGGGATATTTTTAAATGCAAATCTAAATAACTTTTCTGCAAACTCCACTAATTAACTGACTGCAAACCAGAAATCAGAACGCTGTGCAAAAAAACCAATTTACTAACTATGTACTATTTAAAATACTAAAATTTTACACAAAACGAGATGACCTCTTTTATCAATTTGAACCAAAAATGTGGTTTGTACACCGGAAATATGATTTACAATTTTATTTCAGTGTACACCTAACATGTAAGTATATTAGATGATGCACGCCGCTACACCGTGACGATGGCATGACGACGGTGATGCTCGCCGCTAAGCGTGCAAATTGGTTCCCATGGCCAACATATTTCCGGGATGAACAGTAGTCTACTATTACTTTTTCCGGCCTATAATCTATCCCTATATTAGATTTCAGCCTGTTCCTATAATCCTTTTCAAATTAAATATCAAACAAAGAATAAGGAAAAGATTGCTTTTGAAGATTACCATAATCCACGTCGAAAGGCTTCTTAATGCAGGCAAAGAAGTTCATGAAAATAAAAAAATAATTCATTCGTGATCAGAAGTGGGCTGGTTGCTAAAATTGATACTTGATTACGCAGTTTATTCGGTTATTAGGCCACAACTGGACTAATTTTGATATCTACTACATTTAAAAAGTTTTTTTTTGTGCTAAGTACTAATTCGATTTTCAGAATTTCCTCAGAAAGACAGATCAGTAATCCTTTACCAAATAAAGTCGGCCAATATAATATGAAACAAGTATTGAGGGTTCAAAGGGCTATAGTTCGTAAGTATAACTAGTAAGTGAGGAACTGCCAAAAGTCCCAAAGTTTCCGATACACTTGGGAGTCTCGTAAACTCGCTATATTCGCCATCGCTTGGTGCATAGTTAGGGAAAGACAAATTGACTTAGGTATAGGTAAAATACAGTTTCAGATGAGCCTTTACTGTAGGTACCATCACAGTTCGTGAACAAGAGAGAATATTATTATGTTCTGTGGTCTGTGGTAGTATATTGTTCTACATACTTTTTGCTATCTTGTTTTTTGGTACAGAAAGCGAATAGAGTCTGGGACAGCAAATTTTGTTTCAAAGTTTGGCTTTGACCGTGTCCGTTAATCAGCATGTACAGAGCTTGCTGGTGAGGCAGGGTCTAGCCTCTACAATCCATCGCAACTTGCAACTGTATCGTCACTTCAAAGTAGAAGATATCAATGATATTGTGACTGTTAGCAGTAACGATCTGCATTACATTCGTCAGTGGGCGTCAGCTCTTCACGCTTGGAAAACAAACAGAACTTGTGAATAATTTTCTTCCCTTGGTTGTTCAAACAAACAAAATATATATTAGGGAACAGGGAAAATCTTTTCTGTCCATCCTAAGGTTCCTTCGAAGAAATTGCTTTGTAGAATATCATGTGTTTAATTTTTGTAAATAGTTTTTAACGAGGTGTACAAACAAATTTTTATTCTATTCTATTCTATATTTATTACACTTAGACATGTACAGTTTACAGATGCACTTTCCAAACGTCTCGAATATAAACCAAAGAATTACCAGTCATACGGAGTACTCAATCTCTGAACTCCACCATGGCTTTCAATGGTATCAATTCTAACTAAGCTAAATATATGCCAATTCATTTTGGTGAGCTATATATAAAATAAAAAAACAGGCCAAGTGCGAGTCGAACTCGCACACAGAGGGTTCCGTGACCAAAAACAACAAAAAGTCTTATTTGTTGCATGGGAACCCCCTTCTTTATTTTTTTTTTATTTAACGTCAGGGAAAATCCTTCATGGATGCTATGCCGGACTCCTACCGACTACCGACCTCACTTAACGCCCAACAGCCTACGGTTGGGAGCCCCGGGTAAGCCCTCGGAAGGATGTCCCAGTAAATGTCAATTTTGTTGTAATTATTTATTAAGCTATTGCATAGCTTCTATCGCGGGCCTTGCGTGGAGACCGAATCCAGAAATTGTGTCACGAAAACGAGTCACACTCTCGGCTACCTTCGGCCACGTTCGTGTATCTAGTCTAGCAATTCATAATTTTTTTGTTTACGTCAATTATGAACTCTGCAGTCGTTATATATTATTATTATTATGTCAAATAATCCAAAAATTGATGCTAGTACCCAGAATCGATCTTGCGCCTTCTGCGTACCGATCCGCGTCTTAACCACTCGACCAAAGTTGAATTAAGAGTGTTGGTCGAATTTAGAGTTCTTAATGTGAAATGACAATTTCGATGCTGTCAATTACATTAGTTGCTGTCAATTTACTTCGTCTAAATAAAAATTCGACTATAGGTGTATAGGTATTCATCATCTATGTACAACAGTGAACTGTACTCGTATAATTTGTGTAAAAAGTGTTTTAAATATAAATAAACAAAGTGCATTTATTAATGTAGAAAGTCACGAAAAATAGTGAAAGAAAATGAGTGAGTACTCTATATACATACATTCTATTATTATTATCACCAATGCAGTATCATTTTTTGTTTTGTTAATTTATATATAATACTGCTATAAAGATAACCAAACCCGGGAGTACGTTCCCATGGGAAGCGGGAAGAAAATTTCACGCTGACGTAGCCGCGAGCGCCATCTATCCCATACCTATGTACTTTAAACGTGTCATAAAAGTCACAACAATACCATACATGCATATTTCAAAGAATGTCTATTATTACCATAAAATTTGTAAAAATAGTTTTTAAGTAGAAAGAAGAAACCTATTGTTTTATCTTTTAACTAGCTGACCCTCGCAACTTTGTTTACGTCACACAAGGTCTATGAAATTAGAGGTATTTATTAATCATACTCATCAAGTAGCGTGTAAATCTGCCCTGTATGCTATATCAAAATAGAGCTTAATGGTTAAAACTATTCCTCAGTATAGAATTTTCCTCAGTATAAACAATTTACATACAAACACCGGCGTGTTAGAATTTTATTACATGTATCAATGTAGTAGACGTAACGTGTATAAAATGACATCAATCAAATGTCATCAATATTCTGAAAAAGAAATTAAAAATAGAGTTCACAAACTCTTTTGAAAATACATACTGTACCTACCTTAGAGGATCGTTATGAAGATAACAGGATAGTTAACAACCATCCATAGAAAATAGATGGTACATACATACATACATATACTCACGCCTTTATCCCCGAAGGGGTAGGCAGAGGCCTATACCGGCGCACATTTCACCGTGTACAATTCGGTCCCACGTGACAGGTGGTGAGCCCATCGCCGTGTTGAAATGGACCGCCGTCGTCAGAGCCTCGTCCGTTGTTCAGCAGGTGCACGAGCTTGCACGTGAGGTTGACTTGGGCCCGATGGTGTTGGTAGGGCCCCACTACACCCAATACTTACCGAAAATAGATGGTATAATGCTGAATACCGCAAAGAACAATCGGCGCGGCATAGAATGGGGCCTATACTGATATCCTGGAGGATATTAATGATGCCGATGTCCTGTGCCTGCTGAGGCACACACACGCCGTCATGCATGTCTGCAGGACAACGTGCAGGACAACGAGCAGGATGAGGCAGCGAATGGCTGGACTGAAATTAAAATCGACAGACGCAAGAGATGTGGTGGAGGCACTAATTCACGTACCTCGGGAGTGTCGTGTCAGAAACTGATGGAATAGAAGAGTACCCTACATCATTTCGAGTCTCGCCAAGGCCAGAATAACCTTTACACAGCTGCGCCCCGTAGGCAGTTGCGAAAATAGACACGAAGAGTGAAACTCAAAACAAAGTAAACGTTAAAACTGTACTGCTAACTGCTATACGGATGCGAGACATGGAAGGTCACTAAAGTAAAGACATTTCGCACCAGCTACCAGCTATAAGTCTTCGTCAAACGCTGCCTCCAATGGATCCTCGGTACATATGGGCCCGAGAACATCACGAACGTAAGACTATTGGAACGCTGCAGTGAGACCCCAACAGATCAAACGTCGGAAGTGTAGCTGCTGCGCTGGATTGGACACACGCTGCAAAGGGACCATGAATCACATCATACCAAGGCAAGCCTTACTGAAACTACTGGTAGGCTTTCAAAAACTGTTCGATAGTAAGTAGGTACATTTATTGATAGTGGCTATAGGCTACATAACATAATGCGAAGATTAATAGGAGTGGTGCAGCAATGAGGAATGTTTCGAAAACGGAAAACATTTAATCGTTATAAGAGTATCCGTTGCGCCTCTGCGTAAATGGTTGAAGTTACATAAAAATAATTTATTACAAAATAATTGTTCTTCTTAAAAAGTTCTAAAACAAAATTCCAAAAGCCCAAATGTCCACAGTCAAGTAGGCACTTGGTACTTGACTTTATTGAACATAGGCCTTAAAATCTTACTTCTTACTAATATTATAAATGCGAAAGTTTGTGAGTGTGGATGTTTGTTACTCTTTCACGCTCAAACCGCTGAACGGATCGGGCTGAAATTTGGTACGGAGATACATTATAGTCTGGAATAACACATAGGCTACCTTTTATCCCGGGAATAACTTCCCGCGGTAACAAATTTTACGCAGGCGAAGCTGCGGGCATCAGCTAGTATTCTTATATAGAAATAATTATACTAGCATAGTTGGTAAAAAATGCTATGTAATAGCTTTACCGCGGCAGTCCCCGAGTGCCACACGTCTTTTTTTTTCATTAAAATACACTGCTCGATATTTTGTGAGTATTTCAAGCGTCCACTGGTTGCCCTTATTACCCAATATCACTACATATTATAAAACAAGTATTGCTCTGTGGTGGTTGTTAACCACAGAGCACCGCGCGCCTTAGACAGTTCACGTTGCTCTAAGTTGTTAACTATTCTGTTATCCTCGGTAGGTACAATATGTATTTCCAAAGAGTTTGTGAACTCTATGTTTAATTTCTTTTTCAGAATATTGATGACATTTGAATGACGACATTATAAACACGATACGTCTACAACGTCGGCTCATGTAATTGAATTGTGTGTTTGTACGTAAATTGTTTATACTGGAGAAAAATCTAAATAAAGGGTTCTTTGTTTAATGTTTCCTATGAAATTACTATCTTTGTAATATTACACCTACCTAAAGTAATCTACTGAAAGCGTTGTTCACTTTTTAAAGAAAAAATATTTACGATGAAAGTCAAAAAATAAGTTAGTATGTGACCCGTACAATGTTCAATCATGGCGACACGAGATTAATTTCGTTGCGCAATATTTGATTGTGCTATACCCCCTAAAGTATTCATGTAATTTGCATGGTGTAAAGGAAATAAATAATCTCGATGATATCTTCAAGCCAACTTACGTATTTAAATTGAGAAGGATACCTCATTACCTAATATATAAAATAAAATGGCGAAAAAACACGTTTGTTGTATGGGAGCCCCCCCTTAAATTTTGTTATGTTTTTGTTTTAAGTAGGTATTTGTTGTTAAAGCGGAAACAAAAACACATAATCTGTGAAAATTTCAACTCTCTAGCTATCACCGTTCATGAGATACAGTCTCGTGACGGACAGACAGACAGACAGACGGACAGGGAAGTCTCATGAATAGAGTCCCGTTCTATACCCTTTGGGTACGGAACTCTAAAAACCTTGTATAAAAGGAGTCCTCAACTAAAGTCGGATTATTAATCTCAGTCAGTAAAATGACAAGTGCAACTGTCACTGATACAAAAAAGGGTGACCCGCTACAATAGTGATGTTCGGCAATCAATAGACTTAGACATTTTAGACATTCTTTGGGGTCGTCCATTAATCGCGTGAGGTTTTTTTGGGCATTTTTGGACCCCCCTTCCCCCTTGGTGATACTTGGTGAGGTTTCAGACTACCCCTCCCACCCCTGGGCCGAATCACGTGTATTTTTAGATTTTTTAGTAATACAAAGATTTTCAAAATTTTATAGAAGTCCCTATTGTATAATCTATCCTGGATACTTCTATACGAATACTAGCTGATAGCTAGACTGAGCTAGCGGACAAAAGTAGAATAATCACAGGGTCGGCAGCGTGAGAGTGGCGCCTCTGGTGTTGCAGACGTTCATAGGCAGTGACCGTCAGTCCTTCTGGTGGGCCATATGCTTGTCTGCCACCTTAGTGGTATAAAAAAATCAAGGTTGAATTTCCATGCGATCATTAGGCTTTTGGTCACGACTATCGATATCCAAGTGGGCAAAGCGGCGTTTCTTTTTGGTCCCGGGGGAATGCGATTGGGCACCGTGATCCCAGCTGCGGGGGCATCCGAGACGGTGTATGAGGCTCCCGGTCCCGTAAAGGGACCGCTCTATCCACTAAATCCCGCGGTGTTCCTCCTCATCCTATAGCCGGGCCGAAGGATATCCAAAGATTATTCACGACAGCCCGGCCTGGGGCTCCCCGCACTTCCGGGGCTCTCCCGGGGAGCAAGATGGGTGGCTCCCCTGGAGCTCCCTGAGCAGCTAACGAAAACCCAAGCCCGCCTCGCACCGCTCTCTAGCGCCTCTGGAAGCAGAGAGGGTAGATAGCGGGTGGGCGCTGAAGGCATCTCCGGAACACGGAAAGGGGCTTTCCCCCTAATGATCATCGGTGGATGGGGTCCCACGACATGCGCCCACCAGTGGACACTGCTGCGTGCTAGTCTAGCATACATAACTTTTAATAAGGCTATGGAGAGTCGAAAATCTGTACATCGAATATATTTGATAATTCTCTTCAAAGATTTTTTACTGGATATTCTATGTAACTTCCACATTATTTTGTATGTCTTTCTCTACGAATAATGTATATATTCGTAGGTCTTTCTGTATCACGCCAAAACTATAATACCATTTTAAATAATAGATACTGACATAATTTGAGATTATTATAGATCGGATTGATGCCGATATTCTGCGCGGTTCTTTTGGGAGACACGATGAAAGACAAAATGATTTTTGTGTTTTATGATCAACGCATAGGTATTCCGATTTCAATTAATTTCTGATGTAAGAAAGAAATTAAGTGCTTTATGAATGATTCCATACAAGTTTTAATACTGTAGGTTTTGTTGTTCGGAAATTAGCGAGATCCCAAATTCAGGGTTGTAAAGGTTTTGTTCAAAATAAATACAATCCCCGCACCCGGGTCCACACCCCACCCCCCTGGTGATGTTTCGTGATTTTTGTCAGACCCCCTCCCCCCCTATTGAACCTCACGTGATTAATGGACGACCCCTTTATTTTATTAGGTGTGAAAGTGATTTTTTTATTGAATTTTAAATTTTTATTGTAAATATAAAATTTACAGTCGGTAGACTCGGTAGTGATACCGCCTGCGGCGCCTGAGGTCGTGGGTTCGATTCCCACCAAAGACAAATATTTGTGTGACCCATAAATATTTGTTTCAAGAGTCTGGGTGTTACTATGTATAATATGTATGTATTTAAAAAGTATATAAGTATTAATATCCGTGGTCTTATACCCATAACACAAGCAGGTTATTCCTAGCTCACCTTGCGCTAGCGTTGTGTGAAATGTCCGTGAATATTTATTTATAATATCTAATATCTATTACATATTTACAATATTTATTATTATATAATATGATTGGAGAAATATGGACCTTACCAGCATATTAAATTTGCTTGCTATAACATTATTATAAAAGCTGAGAAAAAAGCTTAAGAATATATGACTTGTGGTTATGTATTAAACAAATTACCAAATGGTCGTAGAAAAAAATAATTTCAAGGACAAGCTAAAATGACAGTTTTAAATTTTTGTCATAAAAGTATTTTTTATTGAAATTATTTTCAAGGTAAATTGGTGTGAAATGTTTGTATAAAACAAACTATGGTTCCTAGACAAGTCTATCTATCTACCTTCACGTCAAATCCATTGCGGGGTAAGCAGAAAGAACCAAGCGCCACACGGCACAGTCCATACACACCTCACTCTAGGAATTATATTTAAATGTAGGTAAATAATTATGGAGCATACGAGATCCAAGTTGTTAGTTTACTGCATTATTGAGTGAGTTGAAATACGGTATAGGTGGTTTTATGTAATATTTAATTAGTGTTTAATATTGGATAAAAAAAATATAATCTCGACTAACTTGTTGTCGACTTAAATGTAAAACTCGATTCAACCACATCACTATTTATTTGTCACAAAAACCCCGCAACACTGAAAATGTCATTTTACTGACTCGAATTAAAAATCGTAGTATAAGGACAGTCAACTAAAGACATGTCAAATAAACGCTAATGGACCTCTAATTAAAAAGGTTTTGTTGTACTTTTCTTTGCTTGTATAAGTCTGTCGTTTTAAGAGGGTTAACACCCAAATACATGATTTCACGCGTTTGAAACGTTTGTTTCTGAAGAAACTACCAATGTTTAGTAAGTATGATTAATGTGTAAGAGTAATATATTTCCTTGTCTAAAAATTGTTCTAATCAAAATAAACGTGGCATAACTAGGTTTTTATTAAAAACAGTGTTTACACACCTCGTTTGAAGAAATTCACGAAACAAGGCATCTTTGCCAATCGGGTGGTATAAAATTAATTGATGTACACAGAAATTAAAGCTGCTATAAGTATCTTCGTAGTCTTCTTTAAATCCGCCTAAGAAAATTATACCGAAATATATTTCTTATCACCAAAACATGACAAATAAAGTTTCCAAAAAACGTCGTACTTTGATGAACTTCATCACGATTTTTGGTACACTTCTAGTTTACAAAATGGTGATCTTTTTACATTTACAGACTGATCATGATATCACCAATTGAATACATCAGTAATATTCTAGAAACCTCTTTAAACATATGTATAATAACGTAATAAAAAGAGTCCTCAAACTCGATGCACGGGCCGCGAGAAATTAGTACCGGCCGAGGCCTTCCAGGGGGAGGAGGTATCACTTTATTTCCCGCGTTCCCAGTCAGGTATTATCGTAATCTTCGAATACTTTGAGTGTGCTCAACGCCACTTGATACTTTTTCAATTTTGTCCGCGCTGGGTGATAAACCCTCTTAAGTTTAAAATTGTTTCCTTATTTTATGCAATGTTGGGATGTTTAACATTGTAACGTAACGGGCGTCAAGGGTGTCGGTGTGGACTTCCCAAGTCCCGTGTTACAATAGTTTGATTTGTAAAAGAAGATTACCTGGATAACAGCAGCCGGAGATACAGTGGACCTTTTAGGTTAAGGGCCGTGTTGTCTGGCTAGTAAACCCCTGTTGCAGTGAGTTCGTGAAAGAAAAACCAGTGTATATTATTATCACCACGTTTAATGGTCTACAATACAAAAACCACAGGCCTTGTGGTATATCATACGCACTACTTAGCCTATATATATGGCAGGATGCACCAGTATTACTCCAGTTAGAATACTTATATCTACACACACTTTACTTACTTGCTATAAACTTATATCAAATCTATTGACCTGGCCGGCTCTTGCGCCGATGCGATGAAATTATTTCATTTGACACAATTAACTAAACATCACCTTGTGACGTGGCTAACAAAATATACTTTAATCTAGCGACCTAGAGATGGATCCATTCTGGTTAACATTATTATAATCTATGATTTAAAGGCTAAATAAATCTAGTTACATTCTCGGATCGTTATGCAGCCTCCTGAAGGTGAACTACGTTGTTAAACTGTCGGTGGACTATCGCGCAGGCACCGCTAACCAACGAGATGCAGTAATCAACCTCGCGTATGGATGTATAAGAAGAATCCTGGTGGCCCTCCTTGGTGCCAAGTAGTGAAAAAGAAATGCACGTGGCGTAAAAAAGAGAATAAAAAAATGCCGGTGCGAGAACCGGTTACCGCTACAAAGCCGGGCTCGTCAGCGGCGCGCAGTCCCGTCTGTGGATCACGCGTCCCACGCTGATGGGTTCACGGGGAAGAATTCCTCCGTGTTGGGAGTCCGCCAAGGGACGGGCAGGTATTCCCAGCAATAATAGGTAGGTACTCCAAAGACCCGCTACAACAAAAGTTACGCGTCATTAGCAATCAGCACGCACTTCACAGACCGCGATTATTACAAGGTCTATCTAGCTTATAAATACCTTTTTGCGGGTCCTGTGATGGTACGAATTGCTCTTGAAGAGACACCTTACGGGTCTTCTCGCTCGAGAGAAAAAAATGCCGACTGCCTCCATCTTTGCTTTTCGTCTCTTCCCCTTCCCACCAAGCCAAACCCGCTTGGTCAGTTACATCTACGGTCCGTTTCATTTCACTCATCCCTCACGTTCCGTTCGTGACTTTTATTCCTCCACTTCTCATACGCCATACACGATTAGGGCTTTATCGCATTAACGCCATGTCATTAACTGAAGCTAAAACTATCCTGTACATTAACCATCCTATCCTCTTAAGCGAATATTTTATCCACTATTTGACATAATGTTCTACGTTACGCGGAACGTGAATTCTGGTGTGACCACTCCGAAATTGATCCGCTCGTAAACTATATATAAATTATCATTAGTTCCAAATCTGTTTACTAATTTAATATACCTATTATTTATTCTAATCTAGATTTATTGTACACTAAATAAAACTATTTTTTTTATGTTCTTTTTTTTATTCCTAAACTATTTCGTTGACCAGGATCAGTCATTGTTACTGTCAAAATGACAATGTCAGATTCACGACGTCTAACCTATGTGTATGTGTAGTATTGTGACTGGATGTAAACACGGAATAAAACGACAGAAAGATATCGAGTTTAATATCTTTGTGTTAATGTGCTTAATGTATGAAATCCTCGTTATCACGAGACAAAAAGAGAGTATTATATTAGAACGTATGGATAATGTGTTGGTGAGTATTGCAGAGTGTTACAATACCCCCTTTCTCGGGAAAAGAGGTAAACCGACAGGTTTACCGAAAGAAACAGCCGGGGCAACCGGGAAAAAGTGGTTACTTAACCGACTCCAAAAAGGATTAAAAAAATACCGAGAAACAAAAGAATAAAACTTCAGAACGCTGCTAGCAATAGTTATTCTTCTGACTGCCCTTTAGAATGATCACAGCTGGATAGGTATTCCTTTCAAAACGCGTACTTCACTCTTCCATACCTCACACAGTATTTCATATTTATCTATGTACATTCATTCGTCATCCTTTCCATATTAATAATAATTATAATAATACATATAATAATATTTAAAGCTTATTTTCCACCTATCATTCAGTCATGCACTTATCCTTCCCTTTCTTATTTGCTCCTATCATTCCATAATTATTTACATGCTGTCATTCATCAGTCTTATATTCTGTAAGAGTTTTTCATACTTTGGCCAATCGTACTGTCGGTCAATCATTTGACTGTCAAGAAAAACAACTTTTTTGCTCATGCGTTGTTAAGTATCATATCATATAAACATTAACTGTAAGAATAAGAACACAATGTAAAAACACAAACGGCAAAACAATTATTAATTGCATACATTAGTTTCGATAAATGCTTGCCTAGCCCTACGATCAAAAAAAATCTTGGGTTCGGAGTAAATACCACTAGACAAGCAACAATATCGGACAGGGTGTGTAAATAATTTAATCTACACGCAAGATGTCCTTTACATGAAATTTACCAACAGATCCTGACGATAACTCGCGTAGCTCATACACTACATCTGACAACCTCCTTTCAACCGTGCACTTCACAAATTTCGGCGCCAGCTTGGCGGAGAAATACTTCGCTGCGTTAGATTGTACGAAGTTCCTTCGCCAGACCACATCGCCTATTTTCGCTGTGAAGTGTCGTCGTCTTAGGTTATAATGTTGTGAATTTTTCTGGTACGCCTGAGTTAATGCATCTACTACCTTGTCAAAAATTTTTCCCAATTCCAACAACGATGATGCCGCTGCGCTTCTATCGCCTATGGTCAGATCATCAGCTGATGTTGGTAAATCCCTAAGAATTGAATGGAATTGACCGTCAGTGACTATTTCACGACCGGTGGCTAAGAAGTACGGTGTGTATCCCGTTGCTAGGTTCACCGTGCTATTCAGTGATAGCTGAATTTGCTGAAGGTATTTGGACCAATTACGTTGATCTTGTTCAACTAGTATGGATAAACAGACTTCAGCGGTTTTGTTATACCGTTCGACTGTATTCGCTTGCGGTGCGTAATGCGCCGTATAGAAAATTCGAGGGATAGAATATCCATCGCAAAATGATTTAAACGATTTGCTTTTAAATATGGTAGCGTTGTCACAAATAAGAATCGCGGGGGTTCCCCATTTCAAGATCAATTCCTTTTCCAAAAATGAAGTGACCGTTTGAGTGGTTGCAGTACGGAGGGGGTGAAGCCATACAAATTTTGAGAAAACGTCTACAACTGACAGAATGTATATATGACCCGAATATGCTTTAGGTAATGGGCCTATAATATCTATTGACAACGTGTGCATCGGAACGTCCACCTCCTTTTGATTTGTCATGAGTCCGTGAGGTGGTGAATTTGAGTGTTTATATGCTTTACACTTGTCACACCGTGTGACAAATTCCTTAACATTTTCAAACATATTTGGCCAATAATAATGTTCCCTAATTTTCAAATACGTTTTTTGAACTCCTGGGTGTACACTACAGAAGGAGTCATGGTTTTCCTTGATGCATTCATCGACCAGCTCTTTAGGAATTACTAACCTCCAATTGTTTTTTGAAGTACAAGAGCCACCTTTGCAAAATCTAAACAAATTGTTGCCTAGGATCTGAAAATTTTTGAAACGAGTAGGCATAGTTTTACAGCCGTTATACATCTTCTTATACCACTCATCAGAAGTTGAAGAAAGTTCTTGATTGAAAGTAATAGCATCGACCGAAATTCGGGATAGTGCATCTGGTACGACATTAAGCTTACCTGCCTTATGGCAAATGTCAAAATTAAAAGTGGATATCTGCATTGCCCATCTGGCCAACCTGCCTGAGGGGTTATTTAAAGACTTAAGCCACTTTAAACTCATATGGTCAGTGATGACCGTGAACTTAGTACCTTCTATGTAAGCACGAAAATGATTTATGGAATCCACTACCGCGAGCAGTTCACGCTCTGTTGTACTGTAATTTCTCTCAGGTTTTGCCAGTAAACGTGAAAAGAAAGCCACAGGACGCTCGATTCCATCTATGTCCTGCGTCAAAACACTACCAATGCCTACGGATGATGCGTCGCAATGAAGCACGAAAGGTTTCGAAAATTCTGGCGACGCCAAAACTGGAGCTGTTATTAAAGCATTTTTAAGGGTATTGAAAGAATCCTCAGCTGCTTCGGACCATTGGATGCCGTCACTGCCTTTCTTCTTACCTACCAACGCTGTCATAGGTGCTATGATGGTGGAAAAATCCTTAACAAACCTACGATAGTATGAACATAGACCTATAAATCCTCGTAGCTGCTTGGCAGTTTTAGGCTGTGGGAAATTCTGAATGCTGCTCAGCTTCTCTGGGTCAGTGCGCAAACCTTGTGTATTGATGATGTATCCCAAGTATCTAAGCTCTCCTTTGCAAAATTCGCACTTTTTTAAGTTGATAGTGAGACCAGCGTCACTAAGCGACCTCTTTACAGCAGCAAGTATCTCCATATGTTCAGAAAATGACTCTGTGGCAATCAGAAGATCGTCCAGATAACAAAAAACTTTTCCGTCAAATTTGTGCAGAAATAGCGAATCAACTAGCCTTTGCATTTCCGCTCCCGCATTGGATAATCCGAATGGCATTCTTTTAAAATGAAAAAGACCTCTATTAGGGACTACGAAAGCTGTTTTCTCACAAGAAGTACCTTTGCCGTCTATTCCATCCTGACTTGACAAACTGACCTGCCAAAAACTCGATGATAAATCAATTGAACTAAGATAATGTGCTCCTCGCAGATTGTCCAAAATCGAATTTATATAAGGAAGCGGGTACGAGTCTTTAACCGTGACATCATTGAGCTTACGCGCGTCGAGGCAGAATCTCCATGATCCATCTTTCTTTGGGATCATGACAACCGGGTTGGACCATGGTGACCTCGACGGTTCGATGACATCGAGCCTCAACATCTCGTCCACCTCCCTATTCAATGCTGTCAACTTAGCAGGCGATAAAGGGTAATATCTTTGTTTAATAGGCTCTCCCTGTGTAATAATTTTATGTGTAACGATATGCGTTTTCCCTAAACCTTTTTTTTCTGATGAAATTGACTCAAAGTCATTCATTACTTTTTGTAGATGTTTGGCTTGTTGAGATGTCAGATCATCTCTGGGTATTAAAGCTTTCACCTCACACAACGCACTGCAAGCACTATAACTTGTGGAGTTGCCTCTCCTCACGACATCTCCAAACTTAAAAATGTCCACTAGACCAAATGCATCAGCGAAATCCATACCGCACAAGATTTCGTGATGTATGTCAGGGCAAACTAAAAAATTAAAGTGGGCAGTTATCCCATTACAAGTTATTGGCAAAGACATTATGCCAATGACTTTAATTTGAGATAAATCCGCTAAAAATACTGCTGGCACGACTGAAGCATCCCTAGCATGTAATGTCCATCCAAGTCTTTGAAAATATCGATGCTTATTCGCACCTAAAACTGATAAATGTGCCCCAGGATCGAGCAATGCTTCGAAATTACGGTCCTTTATTGTGAATTTAACAAACAACCGATTATCCCCTACGAATGACGATATTTCAGGCGAAGAGACTGTTTGTGTGTGTAACGACTTGCTCGGGGGCCCCATCAGTTTTTTTCATTAAGTGTCTGTGTAGTAGACTGCGAGCGCAAGCCTGTGTTACATTGGGTGCAGTTCCTAATCGTCACCCTCTTAGCTCCGCACTTGAAACATATTATGCCTGGTATTGACCTACACACCTTATAACTATGGCCGACTTTTTTACATTTAAGGCAAGTAATAGGTGAGCCGCGCCTGTCAGGTAATTTGCCGACGCTGACTGCATTGAGTTCGCGCTTGCCAACCGGTTTAGATTGACATAAAACACCAGAATAAGCCTCATAATTCTTGGACACGTTGACCAATTGGTCAAAGGTAGTAATATCATTGATGGCTAATAGTTGGGCGTATGTAGGTAGCAAATTGTGTTTTATAATTTCAAGTAGGTTGTCGCTTGTAATAGGATATGTTAGTCTATTGTTTAAATCCTGGATATCTAAAATAAAGAATGATACAGACTGACCTAGCTTCTGCTTTTTCTCACGAATTTGTCTCTCTATGTTGTAGTTGTAATCCTTTGATTGAAAGAATTTTCGAAATTCAACGCAAATATCAAACCAAGAGTTAATTTTATGTTGGATTGTTCTATGAAACTTGAGTGCGGTGTCAGATAACAGTTCTGAAAAACCTCTTACTAATGTTGTATCGTCAATCTGTCGTGCGATACGTGTTTCATTAACCCTAAGGAGGAAGTCGTCAATATCTGACTCTCCGTTATACTTGAGTTTAAGGGAAGCTAAATTCAATGATTTGTAGTACACATGCGCACTGGGGGGCGGTGCAACCACTTGTGTTATACCATTACCTTGGTTCATGTTGTCAAAAATTTCGCTAGTTTTAATGGGGAATGTCTTATGTGCGTGTGCTATCGGTTCTTGTGCCACGTATGTCTCTTGTGTGTTGCTGTGAGAGGCAGCATAATGGGTGGTCGTATTAGAGACTATGGATGTCGTAAACGTTTCGGGAGCCAAAGATGAAGTCCGGTTCACGTTGACTCGGGGACGTGTATTTACGGTATCCATAGGTATGTGTACCTCTAAAGGTCGTGTATACGGGCTAGAAGTTACCTGCATAACGTTCCGACCATGCACCGGTGAAGCAAATTCACTTGCATCAGTATCTGGGGTTTTTGACATTTTTTATAAATAAGTTCTTAATATCTAGTTTGTATTTAGCCTAACATGCTCTAGTAGTAGTAGTAGTAATGGTATAATCATTGTAGCAATGCCACAGACACAATAACAACAAAGTTATGTTTCAAAATTATGTTCGTAAAAATTACTATGAAAAAAATTCAATTTTGTTAATAAAAACAAAACCTGCAACTATTTAGTCCTGATCCTTGTGTATGTAAGCTCTAAAGGGTGTACAAGATCAGATAAAACTATAAAAACAACCAATATGTTGATATTTAAAAAGTTGATTTTTGTCGGGAGAACGATAAGACAAAAAAACTCAAATTTGCTCACAAAATCGAAAATTGACACAAGACTTTATCTGGTCCTAGTGTTTATCAATGCAGAATGGTGCACCGAATCAGATAGAAGTTTAAAAATCACCAATATGTTGATACTTAAAAAGTTGATTTTTGCCGGGATGAGAACGACAACTCATAAAACACAAATTTGTTCACAAAAACAAAATTTGCACATATTTTGGTTTGGTTTCTTACTGTTATTAACTCTAAGCAGTGTAAGCAATTATATTAAACACTTAAACCATCCAGATGTCAATATTTAAAAAATGTTGTTAGTTCTGGATGAAACTTTTGTTAAAGAAAAAAAACTTAAATTTGCATAAAAAAGTCAAAATTTACACATTTTGTGGTCTGGTCTTCACGGATATGAATTCTTAATAGGGTGAGTGACCAGATTCAATATCTATAAACCATCAATATGTCAATATTTAAAATTTTGACATATTCCTGAGGGAACGGTGAAGTATGAACTATTAATTTTCTTAAAGTAAAGCTACTGCTTTCAAGCCTAGATACAACAATAAAAATTGTATCCCTCAAAAGATAAACACACAGGAAATTCCCCCCCGAAGCTCAATTGCAACAATGGTTACCAACTAATTTCAATTGAATTCAGGCGCTGTACATGCAGCACTTTAATAGGTAATCACAATAAAATAAAGTTCGGGCGCCATGTAACGTAACGGGCGTCAAGGGTGTCGGTGTGGACTTCCCAAGTCCCGTGTTACAATAGTTTGATTTGTAAAAGAAGATTACCTGGATAACAGCAGCCGGAGATACAGTGGACCTTTTAGGTTAAGGGCCGTGTTGTCTGGCTAGTAAACCCCTGTTGCAGTGAGTTCGTGAAAGAAAAACCAGTGTATATTATTATCACCACGTTTAATGGTCTACAATACAAAAACCACAGGCCTTGTGGTATATCATACGCACTACTTAGCCTATATATATGGCAGGATGCACCAGTATTACTCCAGTTAGAATACTTATATCTACACACACTTTACTTACTTGCTATAAACTTATATCAAATCTATTGACCTGGCCGGCTCTTGCGCCGATGCGATGAAATTATTTCATTTGACACAATTAACTAAACATCACCTTGTGACGTGGCTAACAAAATATACTTTAATCTAGCGACCTAGAGATGGATCCATTCTGGTTAACATTATTATAATCTATGATTTAAAGGCTAAATAAATCTAGTTACATTCTCGGATCGTTATGCAGCCTCCTGAAGGTGAACTACGTTGTTAAACTGTCGGTGGACTATCGCGCAGGCACCGCTAACCAACGAGATGCAGTAATCAACCTCGCGTATGGATGTATAAGAAGAATCCTGGTGGCCCTCCTTGGTGCCAAGTAGTGAAAAAGAAATGCACGTGGCGTAAAAAAGAGAATAAAAAAATGCCGGTGCGAGAACCGGTTACCGCTACAAAGCCGGGCTCGTCAGCGGCGCGCAGTCCCGTCTGTGGATCACGCGTCCCACGCTGATGGGTTCACGGGGAAGAATTCCTCCGTGTTGGGAGTCCGCCAAGGGACGGGCAGGTATTCCCAGCAATAATAGGTAGGTACTCCAAAGACCCGCTACAACAAAAGTTACGCGTCATTAGCAATCAGCACGCACTTCACAGACCGCGATTATTACAAGGTCTATCTAGCTTATAAATACCTTTTTGCGGGTCCTGTGATGGTACGAATTGCTCTTGAAGAGACACCTTACGGGTCTTCTCGCTCGAGAGAAAAAAATGCCGACTGCCTCCATCTTTGCTTTTCGTCTCTTCCCCTTCCCACCAAGCCAAACCCGCTTGGTCAGTTACATCTACGGTCCGTTTCATTTCACTCATCCCTCACGTTCCGTTCGTGACTTTTATTCCTCCACTTCTCATACGCCATACACGATTAGGGCTTTATCGCATTAACGCCATGTCATTAACTGAAGCTAAAACTATCCTGTACATTAACCATCCTATCCTCTTAAGCGAATATTTTATCCACTATTTGACATAATGTTCTACGTTACGCGGAACGTGAATTCTGGTGTGACCACTCCGAAATTGATCCGCTCGTAAACTATATATAAATTATCATTAGTTCCAAATCTGTTTACTAATTTAATATACCTATTATTTATTCTAATCTAGATTTATTGTACACTAAATAAAACTATTTTTTTTATGTTCTTTTTTTTATTCCTAAACTATTTCGTTGACCAGGATCAGTCATTGTTACTGTCAAAATGACAATGTCAGATTCACGACGTCTAACCTATGTGTATGTGTAGTATTGTGACTGGATGTAAACACGGAATAAAACGACAGAAAGATATCGAGTTTAATATCTTTGTGTTAATGTGCTTAATGTATGAAATCCTCGTTATCACGAGACAAAAAGAGAGTATTATATTAGAACGTATGGATAATGTGTTGGTGAGTATTGCAGAGTGTTACAACATCTTGGTGTTATGTTATATTATTATTTAAAACTTTTTGTACACACTGCTATTTAGCCCAAATTAAGTTAAAATAAGCTTGGGCTGTAGGATTATACTTCATTATACTTATGATGGCACCCAAACTTTGAAACGAACATTTTGCGGAGCACAAAAATATTTATTACAAGCGGACGTCACGCGTCTTCACCCGCGAAGTTCCCGTTCTCGTGGAAGTGCGGGAATAAAGTATAGCATGTGTTACCTAATGGTGCAGCTTTCCAACAGGGAAAGAATTTTTCAAATCGGTTCTGTAGTTTTGGAGCCTATTCGATGCAAACAAACCATCAAAACTTTCCTCTGTAGAATACGAGCATAGGTGAATCAGGATGCAAACCCTAGATCTAAGTAACCGCAGTCGCTTACACTTATCATAGTGCCAAAGAAGTAGCTAACCAGTAGTAGTTCTATTAGACAAGTTGTCAAAAACTAGGTTACAAAGGGAAGCAGAGAACACTTCGTTTTTATCGTTTACGTGTTAGCCACTGTAATCAGTGTTATCTACCTAACTTGTGAACTGAAAACCTAAACCTGTAATATTGTGGCATTTTACCAAATAAAAGATTTTTCTATTCTATTCTAATTGCAAAATTTATTTACACTTTTATTATAAAGAGGAAAGATTTGATTGCTTGCATCAAATAAGCTCCGAAACTACTAAACTGACTTGAAAAACTCTTTCACTGTTGGGTAGCTACACTCTTTCCGGTGAAAATAGGCTATATTTTATTCCCATTCTTCCCATTCCCATCCTACAGGAACGGGAGCTACACGGGTGAAACCACGTGACGTCTGCTAGTCATTAATATATTCTTTGTAAAATTCATTCAACGATTCAGAACTAAAATAACATTGCTAGCTTATAGGTAAAATTGAGCTTACAAAGTTGAATGCAATAATAGCGATAGGAAAAAGGACGAAATTCCTTCTGTATGTATATTTTTTGACAAAGCGTCGGGATAATCGGTTTGTTCAGCCGTTCCGTTTTGGCACTACCGTAGCTTTCACATTATCATCATAGATTTTACGTGGGTACCAGAATATACATTTTATATGGGTTTGGCACGAAAATTCTGAGCCGTGCAAAAACCAAACCAACTAGTGAGACCTTCAGGCTTCATCATCGTCAAAGTTATTACTGATTTTTATTCGGAGCCTGAGTCGACTCCGTTCATATAAAAGTATTATATGTATATACTAGCTGAGCCCGCAACTTTGTTTACGTCACATAAGGTGTATGAAAGGACAGGTATTTCTTCATCAGAGTCATCAAGCAGCGTCTGAAACTGCCCTGTTTGCTTAATCATGAAAGAGCTTAATGGTTAAAACTATTCCTCAGTATAGAATTTTCCTCAGTATAAACAATTTACATACAAACACCGGCGTGTTAGAATTTTATTACATGTATCAATGTAGTAGACGTAACGTGTATAAAATGACATCAATCAAATGTCATCAATATTCTGAAAAAGAAATTAAAAATAGAGTTCACAAACTCTTTTGAAAATACATACTGTACCTACCTTAGAGGATCGTTATGAAGATAACAGGATAGTTAACAACCATCCATAGAAAATAGATGGTACATACATACATACATATACTCACGCCTTTATCCCCGAAGGGGTAGGCAGAGGCCTATACCGGCGCACATTTCACCGTGTACAATTCGGTCCCACGTGACAGGTGGTGAGCCCATCGCCGTGTTGAAATGGACCGCCGTCGTCAGAGCCTCGTCCGTTGTTCAGCAGGTGCACGAGCTTGCACGTGAGGTTGACTTGGGCCCGATGGTGTTGGTAGGGCCCCACTACACCCAATACTTACCGAAAATAGATGGTATAATGCTGAATACCGCAAAGAACAATCGGCGCGGCATAGAATGGGGCCTATACTGATATCCTGGAGGATATTAATGATGCCGATGTCCTGTGCCTGCTGAGGCACACACACGCCGTCATGCATGTCTGCAGGACAACGTGCAGGACAACGAGCAGGATGAGGCAGCGAATGGCTGGACTGAAATTAAAATCGACAGACGCAAGAGATGTGGTGGAGGCACTAATTCACGTACCTCGGGAGTGTCGTGTCAGAAACTGATGGAATAGAAGAGTACCCTACATCATTTCGAGTCTCGCCAAGGCCAGAATAACCTTTACACAGCTGCGCCCCGTAGGCAGTTGCGAAAATAGACACGAAGAGTGAAACTCAAAACAAAGTAAACGTTAAAACTGTACTGCTAACTGCTATACGGATGCGAGACATGGAAGGTCACTAAAGTAAAGACATTTCGCACCAGCTACCAGCTATAAGTCTTCGTCAAACGCTGCCTCCAATGGATCCTCGGTACATATGGGCCCGAGAACATCACGAACGTAAGACTATTGGAACGCTGCAGTGAGACCCCAACAGATCAAACGTCGGAAGTGTAGCTGCTGCGCTGGATTGGACACACGCTGCAAAGGGACCATGAATCACATCATACCAAGGCAAGCCTTACTGAAACTACTGGTAGGCTTTCAAAAACTGTTCGATAGTAAGTAGGTACATTTATTGATAGTGGCTATAGGCTACATAACATAATGCGAAGATTAATAGGAGTGGTGCAGCAATGAGGAATGTTTCGAAAACGGAAAACATTTAATCGTTATAAGAGTATCCGTTGCGCCTCTGCGTAAATGGTTGAAGTTACATAAAAATAATTTATTACAAAATAATTGTTCTTCTTAAAAAGTTCTAAAACAAAATTCCAAAAGCCCAAATGTCCACAGTCAAGTAGGCACTTGGTACTTGACTTTATTGAACATAGGCCTTAAAATCTTACTTCTTACTAATATTATAAATGCGAAAGTTTGTGAGTGTGGATGTTTGTTACTCTTTCACGCTCAAACCGCTGAACGGATCGGGCTGAAATTTGGTACGGAGATACATTATAGTCTGGAATAACACATAGGCTACCTTTTATCCCGGGAATAACTTCCCGCGGTAACAAATTTTACGCAGGCGAAGCTGCGGGCATCAGCTAGTATTCTTATATAGAAATAATTATACTAGCATAGTTGGTAAAAAATGCTATGTAATAGCTTTACCGCGGCAGTCCCCGAGTGCCACACGTCTTTTTTTTTCATTAAAATACACTGCTCGATATTTTGTGAGTATTTCAAGCGTCCACTGGTTGCCCTTATTACCCAATATCACTACATATTATAAAACAAGTATTGCTCTGTGGTGGTTGTTAACCACAGAGCACCGCGCGCCTTAGACAGTTCACGTTGCTCTAAGTTGTTAACTATTCTGTTATCCTCGGTAGGTACAATATGTATTTCCAAAGAGTTTGTGAACTCTATGTTTAATTTCTTTTTCAGAATATTGATGACATTTGAATGACGACATTATAAACACGATACGTCTACAACGTCGGCTCATGTAATTGAATTGTGTGTTTGTACGTAAATTGTTTATACTGGAGAAAAATCTAAATAAAGGGTTCTTTGTTTAATGTTTCCTATGAAATTACTATCTTTGTAATATTACACCTACCTAAAGTAATCTACTGAAAGCGTTGTTCACTTTTTAAAGAAAAAATATTTACGATGAAAGTCAAAAAATAAGTTAGTATGTGACCCGTACAATGTTCAATCATGGCGACACGAGATTAATTTCGTTGCGCAATATTTGATTGTGCTATACCCCCTAAAGTATTCATGTAATTTGCATGGTGTAAAGGAAATAAATAATCTCGATGATATCTTCAAGCCAACTTACGTATTTAAATTGAGAAGGATACCTCATTACCTAATATATAAAATAAAATGGCGAAAAAACACGTTTGTTGTATGGGAGCCCCCCTTAAATTTTGTTATGTTTTTGTTTTAAGTAGGTATTTGTTGTTAAAGCGGAAACAAAAACACATAATCTGTGAAAATTTCAACTCTCTAGCTATCACCGTTCATGAGATACAGTCTCGTGACGGACAGACAGACAGACAGACGGACAGGGAAGTCTCATGAATAGAGTCCCGTTCTATACCCTTTGGGTACGGAACTCTAAAAACCTTGTATAAAAGGAGTCCTCAACTAAAGTCGGATTATTAATCTCAGTCAGTAAAATGACAAGTGCAACTGTCACTGATACAAAAAAGGGTGACCCGCTACAATAGTGATGTTCGGCAATCAATAGACTTAGACATTTTAGACATTCTTTGGGGTCGTCCATTAATCGCGTGAGGTTTTTTTGGGCATTTTTGGACCCCCCTTCCCCCTTGGTGATACTTGGTGAGGTTTCAGACTACCCCTCCCACCCCTGGGCCGAATCACGTGTATTTTTAGATTTTTTAGTAATACAAAGATTTTCAAAATTTTATAGAAGTCCCTATTGTATAATCTATCCTGGATACTTCTATACGAATACTAGCTGATAGCTAGACTGAGCTAGCGGACAAAAGTAGAATAATCACAGGGTCGGCAGCGTGAGAGTGGCGCCTCTGGTGTTGCAGACGTTCATAGGCAGTGACCGTCAGTCCTTCTGGTGGGCCATATGCTTGTCTGCCACCTTAGTGGTATAAAAAAATCAAGGTTGAATTTCCATGCGATCATTAGGCTTTTGGTCACGACTATCGATATCCAAGTGGGCAAAGCGGCGTTTCTTTTTGGTCCCGGGGGAATGCGATTGGGCACCGTGATCCCAGCTGCGGGGGCATCCGAGACGGTGTATGAGGCTCCCGGTCCCGTAAAGGGACCGCTCTATCCACTAAATCCCGCGGTGTTCCTCCTCATCCTATAGCCGGGCCGAAGGATATCCAAAGATTATTCACGACAGCCCGGCCTGGGGCTCCCCGCACTTCCGGGGCTCTCCCGGGGAGCAAGATGGGTGGCTCCCCTGGAGCTCCCTGAGCAGCTAACGAAAACCCAAGCCCGCCTCGCACCGCTCTCTAGCGCCTCTGGAAGCAGAGAGGGTAGATAGCGGGTGGGCGCTGAAGGCATCTCCGGAACACGGAAAGGGGCTTTCCCCCTAATGATCATCGGTGGATGGGGTCCCACGACATGCGCCCACCAGTGGACACTGCTGCGTGCTAGTCTAGCATACATAACTTTTAATAAGGCTATGGAGAGTCGAAAATCTGTACATCGAATATATTTGATAATTCTCTTCAAAGATTTTTTACTGGATATTCTATGTAACTTCCACATTATTTTGTATGTCTTTCTCTACGAATAATGTATATATTCGTAGGTCTTTCTGTATCACGCCAAAACTATAATACCATTTTAAATAATAGATACTGACATAATTTGAGATTATTATAGATCGGATTGATGCCGATATTCTGCGCGGTTCTTTTGGGAGACACGATGAAAGACAAAATGATTTTTGTGTTTTATGATCAACGCATAGGTATTCCGATTTCAATTAATTTCTGATGTAAGAAAGAAATTAAGTGCTTTATGAATGATTCCATACAAGTTTTAATACTGTAGGTTTTGTTGTTCGGAAATTAGCGAGATCCCAAATTCAGGGTTGTAAAGGTTTTGTTCAAAATAAATACAATCCCCGCACCCGGGTCCACACCCCACCCCCCTGGTGATGTTTCGTGATTTTTGTCAGACCCCCTCCCCCCCTATTGAACCTCACGTGATTAATGGACGACCCCTTTATTTTATTAGGTGTGAAAGTGATTTTTTTATTGAATTTTAAATTTTTATTGTAAATATAAAATTTACAGTCGGTAGACTCGGTAGTGATACCGCCTGCGGCGCCTGAGGTCGTGGGTTCGATTCCCACCAAAGACAAATATTTGTGTGACCCATAAATATTTGTTTCAAGAGTCTGGGTGTTACTATGTATAATATGTATGTATTTAAAAAGTATATAAGTATTAATATCCGTGGTCTTATACCCATAACACAAGCAGGTTATTCCTAGCTCACCTTGCGCTAGCGTTGTGTGAAATGTCCGTGAATATTTATTTATAATATCTAATATCTATTACATATTTACAATATTTATTATTATATAATATGATTGGAGAAATATGGACCTTACCAGCATATTAAATTTGCTTGCTATAACATTATTATAAAAGCTGAGAAAAAAGCTTAAGAATATATGACTTGTGGTTATGTATTAAACAAATTACCAAATGGTCGTAGAAAAAAATAATTTCAAGGACAAGCTAAAATGACAGTTTTAAATTTTTGTCATAAAAGTATTTTTTATTGAAATTATTTTCAAGGTAAATTGGTGTGAAATGTTTGTATAAAACAAACTATGGTTCCTAGACAAGTCTATCTATCTACCTTCACGTCAAATCCATTGCGGGGTAAGCAGAAAGAACCAAGCGCCACACGGCACAGTCCATACACACCTCACTCTAGGAATTATATTTAAATGTAGGTAAATAATTATGGAGCATACGAGATCCAAGTTGTTAGTTTACTGCATTATTGAGTGAGTTGAAATACGGTATAGGTGGTTTTATGTAATATTTAATTAGTGTTTAATATTGGATAAAAAAAATATAATCTCGACTAACTTGTTGTCGACTTAAATGTAAAACTCGATTCAACCACATCACTATTTATTTGTCACAAAAACCCCGCAACACTGAAAATGTCATTTTACTGACTCGAATTAAAAATCGTAGTATAAGGACAGTCAACTAAAGACATGTCAAATAAACGCTAATGGACCTCTAATTAAAAAGGTTTTGTTGTACTTTTCTTTGCTTGTATAAGTCTGTCGTTTTAAGAGGGTTAACACCCAAATACATGATTTCACGCGTTTGAAACGTTTGTTTCTGAAGAAACTACCAATGTTTAGTAAGTATGATTAATGTGTAAGAGTAATATATTTCCTTGTCTAAAAATTGTTCTAATCAAAATAAACGTGGCATAACTAGGTTTTTATTAAAACAGTGTTTACACACCTCGTTTGAAGAAATTCACGAAACAAGGCATCTTTGCCAATCGGGTGGTATAAAATTAATTGATGTACACAGAAATTAAAGCTGCTATAAGTATCTTCGTAGTCTTCTTTAAATCCGCCTAAGAAAATTATACCGAAATATATTTCTTATCACCAAAACATGACAAATAAAGTTTCCAAAAAACGTCGTACTTTGATGAACTTCATCACGATTTTTGGTACACTTCTAGTTTACAAAATGGTGATCTTTTTACATTTACAGACTGATCATGATATCACCAATTGAATACATCAGTAATATTCTAGAAACCTCTTTAAACATATGTATAATAACGTAATAAAAAGAGTCCTCAAACTCGATGCACGGGCCGCGAGAAATTAGTACCGGCCGAGGCCTTCCAGGGGGAGGAGGTATCACTTTATTTCCCGCGTTCCCAGTCAGGTATTATCGTAATCTTCGAATACTTTGAGTGTGCTCAACGCCACTTGATACTTTTTCAATTTTGTCCGCGCTGGGTGATAAACCCTCTTAAGTTTAAAATTGTTTCCTTATTTTATGCAATGTTGGGATGTTTAACATCTTGGTGTTATGTTATATTATTATTTAAAACTTTTTGTACACACTGCTATTTAGCCCAAATTAAGTTAAAATAAGCTTGGGCTGTAGGATTATACTTCATTATACTTATGATGGCACCCAAACTTTGAAACGAACATTTTGCGGAGCACAAAAATATTTATTACAAGCGGACGTCACGCGTCTTCACCCGCGAAGTTCCCGTTCTCGTGGAAGTGCGGGAATAAAGTATAGCATGTGTTACCTAATGGTGCAGCTTTCCAACAGGGAAAGAATTTTTCAAATCGGTTCTGTAGTTTTGGAGCCTATTCGATGCAAACAAACCATCAAAACTTTCCTCTGTAGAATACGAGCATAGGTGAATCAGGATGCAAACCCTAGATCTAAGTAACCGCAGTCGCTTACACTTATCATAGTGCCAAAGAAGTAGCTAACCAGTAGTAGTTCTATTAGACAAGTTGTCAAAAACTAGGTTACAAAGGGAAGCAGAGAACACTTCGTTTTTATCGTTTACGTGTTAGCCACTGTAATCAGTGTTATCTACCTAACTTGTGAACTGAAAACCTAAACCTGTAATATTGTGGCATTTTACCAAATAAAAGATTTTTCTATTCTATTCTAATTGCAAAATTTATTTACACTTTTATTATAAAGAGGAAAGATTTGATTGCTTGCATCAAATAAGCTCCGAAACTACTAAACTGACTTGAAAAACTCTTTCACTGTTGGGTAGCTACACTCTTTCCGGTGAAAATAGGCTATATTTTATTCCCATTCTTCCCATTCCCATCCTACAGGAACGGGAGCTACACGGGTGAAACCACGTGACGTCTGCTAGTCATTAATATATTCTTTGTAAAATTCATTCAACGATTCAGAACTAAAATAACATTGCTAGCTTATAGGTAAAATTGAGCTTACAAAGTTGAATGCAATAATAGCGATAGGAAAAAGGACGAAATTCCTTCTGTATGTATATTTTTTGACAAAGCGTCGGGATAATCGGTTTGTTCAGCCGTTCCGTTTTGGCACTACCGTAGCTTTCACATTATCATCATAGATTTTACGTGGGTACCAGAATATACATTTTATATGGGTTTGGCACGAAAATTCTGAGCCGTGCAAAAACCAAACCAACTAGTGAGACCTTCAGGCTTCATCATCGTCAAAGTTATTACTGATTTTTATTCGGAGCCTGAGTCGACTCCGTTCATATAAAAGTATTATATGTATATACTAGCTGAGCCCGCAACTTTGTTTACGTCACATAAGGTGTATGAAAGGACAGGTATTTCTTCATCAGAGTCATCAAGCAGCGTCTGAAACTGCCCTGTTTGCTTAATCATAAAAGAGCTTAATGATTAAATCTATTTTAAAACAATTCAGTCCACGCCTTCGGCGCGGACTGAATTGTTTTAAAATAGTCTTAATCATTAAGCTCTTTTATGATTAAGCCAACACGCCAGTTTAGGTTCACTCACATTCAAAGAAACCCCTACAATTAAAATTTTCAAAATATTTGATTCTTAAAAGTGTTATAACTCTTTTATTTCTAAACCGATTTACATAAAACAAACGCTAAATATTAACTGGAGCAAACCTCAACACAATAAAAAAAACCGCATTGCAATCGGTTGAGCGGTTACTAAGATTAGCGTGCACAACCGTACAGACAAACAGATATACAGATATACAGACATACAGACATACAGACAAACAGACAAAAATTCTAAAAATCATTGTTTTGGGTTCTATTGCGTTCATAAAGCCCCCCTATAATATTTTTTCTTATTTATCTTCCATGTACAGACAGCGTTCTATTGCGTTCATAAAGCCCCCCTATAATATTTTTTCTTATTTATCTTCCATGTACAGACAGATCACCTGTTACGATTTTATTATATGTATTGATGATTATCTATACTTATAATAAATCTGTAGAAGTGAAAATTCTGTGCATTCAAAATATCAAAAAAATAAATAGCAATGGGTGTTACTAGACCGACACCGAACCCAAAAATGTGATTTAATTTTTTTTTGTCTGTCTGTCTGTCTGTCTGTTTGTTCAGGCATCACGCAAAAACTACCGGTTCGATTACGATGGAACTTGGTATAACTATTCTTTAATAGCCTGGGCACCACACTGGGTTCTTTTTATCCCGGAAAAGTATATAGAACTTAAACCAAACTTAATTTTGCGGTTCGATCCCTAGACCCAAAGTTATTATTAATTAGTGCTTAAACGGTTAATGGTACGATGATGAAACTAAGCATGAGCGTTGTTTGTTACAATTTGAAAAAAGTAATTTTAAGATTTTTGCGAATTCCACCTCCAAAGGTATAAAAAAGGAGGGTAAAGTTTGTATGGGACAACGTGATTCCTTGGTCCGATCTACTCAAAATTTGGCATATAGCATTATTAAAATAATTGATGGAAGACATGTTTCGTATTTTATTGAAATTTAGACTATAACGAGCTAAAAAGGGAATGTAAATTATTTTAGGGCTGATTTTCTTTGGAGTTGATATCAATACTCCTTAAATACTCTTACTTTATTCTTAGAAGCGCTCGTGGCCCCGCGGACTCAGTGTTCTGTAAACGATCACTGCAGTAAGCAACTTTCACTATGGCCGGTCCATGGATGGGTGACCATCCATGTGATCACTTTGTGACATTTATTTGAGCGTTTCCGTGCTTCGGAAGGCACGTTAAGCCGTTGGTCCCGGTTGCCAGTAAAATGGCAGTCGTTAAGCTAAGTTGAAGGCTTTATTTCAACAGCAGGCAGTCACAACCTGCGCCTGTCCATTTAAACACGGCAATACGGCTCACCACCTATTACGTGGGACAAATTATACAAAGGTGAAATGTGGGCATATAATATGCCTCTGCCTACCCCTTCGGGGATAAAGGCGTGACCATATGTATGTATGTATGTATGTATTTTATTCTTAAATTACTGGTTATTTTGACACATAATTTGTGAAAGTTCAATACAATTGACGTTTTTTCAAACTTCAAATAGATGATTTTACTACAAAGCCCTTAAGTTAAATAAAAAAAGCTATATTGGTAAAATATTAACCAAATATGCTTTATTGCTAATTTATTCAAATTTTGTGTGACAAAAATACATTTGTGAAAAGAAGAAGAAAATTCTAGGATGGCTAGCCCGACAAAAAGGAAAGACCACGCTTCAGGTAGTATTCTCTGGTCAATAAAATAACACCGCATGTTACCATCTACGCTCAATCCTTACGACAAAGATATTGTCAGCAGCCCTAAGCGACTGGTCATGGAAGGCATGAACTTTATTCTACATATTATAGTGCCGACTGCATTCTGTCAGGAAACAGACTCACTAAGTCTTTGTAAAATATGGGAATGGCCTCTACGTAGACTACATTCGACAGGACTGAAAAGAGCCATTACAATAAACATGAACGCTCAGCTGATGAAATTTACATTGTTAATACGTTATCAGGTCTTGGTTGGACCATCTGTATTAGGAGGACAAAGCCTACAGTAGTTCGGTTTGTCCAAAAGTCGAAGGCTGAGACTATCTAAAGAAGGAACTAAGTTACGATGTCAATTGCTTAGAAGAGAAGTTGTGTCAAGTAGTAGTTTAGCCAAAAAAAATTACTTAGCTCATATTATAATGCATTATGAATTTGTTAATCAGAAATCTATCTAACTAGGTATTATTATAAATGCGAATGTTTCTGAGTGTGGATGTTTGTTACTCTTTCACGCTGTAACGGCTGAACGGATCTGGGTGAAATTTGGTGCCTATAGAGATATACTATAGTCTAGGAACAAAATTTCACGCAGGCGAAGCTGCGGGCATACGCTAGTAATATATAAATTATTATATGTATTATTGCGAATTCGATTTCAGCTAGAAATAACAATTAGTTCATGGTTTACATTTCGGCATTGGATTAAAAGTTTTGTTTAAAAAACGTGTTAAGTGAAGATGTAAAACACCAGCTTTAAAATTGTTTTTTTTTAAATTGGATGAGAGAACTTCCATAATATTGAGATCTTTCTAATGTTAATGCCCTGGACTATAATCGCACAGTTGAGTTTCCCGCGCAGTAAACAGACTATCTCACAAAGGTCCTGACAGTTAGCTTCTTTAGTTACGAATGGAGCATATCGTTTGGGGCGATTCGCGGGGGAGGTATAATACCACTTATGCCCAACGGTAAGCGCCCACCAGTTGATATTATAAATGATGAATATCAGATGTCAATAGTACTGGCTCCTGTCGGTAACTTAGTTGATAATTATTAAAAACCAAATACATATAAAAAACGACTGTTATTTTGAAAATAACTCAACCAAATTAAAATTTGGCTAATTACGAACAGTGCTTGTTCAAGAGAAACTCGAATATAATCTAAAACATTTGATAAATCAACATTTTCGTAAAGAGGGAGCACATTTTATTTGCTTATCGAGTGCCCTCGCCCTTTTGTGACAAGAGCACTGGCATTTGAACCAAGAATATTTTGGATTATAAAAGAATTCGCTCAATTCTGACGAATATAGCGCACAATACCGACGTTGAACTCCAACGGTAGAGAACACTCTAGATATGCACAGCCGATTTTGATCAAATTGGACTCTCGCCCACGCTATTGAATTATATTTTATACGATGAACGTGAAAGTGGTTATTTAATTTTTAAGCGATGGAATACAATTGTCGAATGTTTGTAAACTACTGAGGTGCCAGATGAGCATACGTAATATCTAGGTATTTAAACTCTCATGGTCACTACATTACATTTTTTTTTTTTTTTTTTTGTTTAACGTGAGGGAAAATCCTCATAGGATGTTATGCCGGACTCTTACCGACTAAAAAACCTCACGCCACGCCTAACAGCCTATGGTTGAGAGCCCCGGGTAAGCCCTCAGGAAGGACGTCCCGTGAGTCACTACATTACATTAGTATTAGATTTAACAAGAAATTTCTCGTTAAATCTATTAATGGTTCATCGTTAATCTAATTAATGGTATTGAGTACTTCTATTCTTCTTCTCTTCGATATTTCTGACTCATCTATATATAGGAGTACATTGAATGCACTAACTAATAATGTTACTTTTATTGCCACATTCTAATTATCATCATAAATGTTCGCATACAAATAAACGCACTTAGCCTAACACATGCCCACATACACACAGACACACACACATATACACTTACACACTCACAAACACACACACTGTTGTTAATTATTGCTGCATGCAATTGTGTTCACTTTTACTGTATATTGTAGTTTAAAAATCATGTACCTTAAAATACTTTGTTAAACAATTATATTATTTATATAGTTTAAACCACGGGAAAGGGACTGTTATCCCTTACTACAGGCATATCTAACCTATCAAGGGAAACGGAACTTTACCCACTAGTTTGTAATGAAAATATTGTAAGACCGACACTGTTATGTTTTGATCTGTAACTACAATCATTTTTTTTTGAAATAAACATGTCTAAATAATTATTATGATCTGATAGCATGTGGTTAAATATGAAGGTTTCAACACCAGATCGTGTTGAAGTGGAAATCAACAGGCGCCTATAAGATCTTCAACTTGACTTAACGACTAACGTGTTACCAACCAACAATTTTGAGACCGCGTTACTCTGTAATATTTACTTTATAAAACAAAATGCATTAAACTAGTGGACAGTTCTTTTACCACTATTTAACTCAATTAGGGTACAAATCAAGTCCTAGTGGTGGCTCTGGACGTGGATACTCTCTCGCTCGAGACCATGGTGCGAGCCATGATCTCCAGCGGGAGTAAGTGGGATTGCGCCGCCTCTTTCTGCGAGCAGGTCAAGCTCATGAAGGAGGCGGCGGGGCGGGGGAAAAAAAGGGCAAAAATCAACAATTCCGTTTACAAATTTTAAATATGGAAAAAGCATTGGTTTCGAGCAGGATTTGAAACTGCATCTTCTCGCATTCCGTGCAAGATGCTCAACCACTTAGCCACCCAAACCTACTCGGAACCAACCGAATTTTCTATCTTATATACGTCTTTCCGAGTAGGTTTCGGTGGCTAAGTGGTTAAGCATCTTGCACGGAATGCGAGAAGATGCAGGTTCGAATCCTGCTCGAAACCAATTCTTTTTCCATATTTAAAATTTATGATCAGTTAGCATACTAATTGCTTTTCAAAATCAATCTTAATGTTTGGGCTGGTTTCATCATAAATCGAATGAATATAGATGCAATTCTATATTACATTCGTGCCGTGTAACTTTCTAGAAAAGTACCGGTAGATGGCGCCTACGTCGTTCCGAGTGGGTTTCGGTGGCTAAGTGGTAAAGCATCTTGCACGGAATGCGACAAGATGCAGGTTCGAATCCTGCTCAAAATCAATTCTTTTTCCATATTAAAAATGTATGATCAGTTAGCATACTAATTGCTTTTTAAAAATAATCCTCATTCTGTTTACAGTTGACGGCAGATTTGTTAGGTATCTTCAAAGCGAAAAGTACTAATAGTCAATGGTGCATAAAACCATGAAGGGGTTATTCTACTGTAATAGCTAAATAAATATAGATAACATCGAACATAATGTCATGCAAATAGAATAGGTACTAGAAGTATCTTTGTACAATATCTATATGCGAACGACTATGGCCCCGTAAAACGTCTCATTACGTCCCTTTAGCATACGAATATCATTCTATTGTCTCCAGACTTCTTGGTAGGTAATATAAAAAATAAACATTATTTACTTATCCATTTTGGCTGGTTGGTTTTACTCCCCGACTCCTAACCCGCGACAATACGATTTCCATTACCCCCGAATTACATTACCGTACTCCGTAAACGAAAGCAAAATGATCATAATATAGGGAGATGTTTATTTCTTTAACAAACACTTTTCATGAAAAATGAGGTGATGTTTGCTATAAAATAAAATGATTCCTGAGAAATAATGTAATTTGTGAATATGTCGCAGTTAATTTATATTGGTAAAATATACATGGAACATAAATAAATATCTACTCTATCTAAGTGTGGCAGTATAGTAACCAATGTTATCATAACTTATAGACAAAGACAGCTTGTGTCTATCTGCAGCTTTTGTCGTACTTTAAACCGCTCATTTTTTTCATACAGACCAGCAAACGGCCCATCAGACAGACTGGTGGTCACCGTAGCCGATGGATGTTTGCAACACCAGAGGCGCCAAACTCGTGTTTCACTTTAAATTATTCTTTCTTAACATATAGGTATAATGTTCCTGGTAACCAGTACCAACGACGTAAAGTACCTTCAAAAGCACTGACGGAGACTGATTGTTTAAAAATCTTTGAGAAAGTGGGATTGCTGCAAATGTAATGAAAATTCAAAGTACAATGAGTGAATTGATCAAAGCTTGAACAACGATAGCATTATATTGGAGACCTAAATAACATCGATCATCGACATCGGGTGTAGTGGGGCCCTACCAACACCATCGGGTCCAAGTCAACCTCACGTGCAAGCTCGTGCACCTGCTGAACAACGGACGAGGCTCTGACGGCGGCTGTCCATTTCAACACGGCGATGGGCTCACCACCTGTCACGTGGGACCGAATTGTACACGGTGAAATGTGGGCCGGTATAGGCCTCTGCCTACCCCTTCGGGGATAAAGGCGTGAGTATATGTATGTATGTATGTAGCAAATTTCCTAAAAACTGTTACATACACAGACTAATGTAATTCGAGAGAAATCATTGCCTCAATGTTGCTATAGGGGCAAGGTTGCTCTGTAATAGTCATAGAGAAACACGACATATATGTATATAGCGGGAGGAGAGGCGCTTTCGCGTTCTTTAAAAATAATACAATATACGTACATGTGTTGTTCTGAAATTATGAGCGTATTGTTTTTGTGTAAGTTCCATAGTGACAGCAGATTGTTTTTGTAGTGGTGTTTAAGAATACAATTTCCGCCCCGCAACATAATCATGACAGGCAGATATGTATAGAGCACATATGCTATGTCTACACCCCCTGTACTGGTTGCATTGCTCTATGGTATTAGTACCGTTACAATACTCTAAGCTAGCAAACCACCAGTACACTTCGTTGAAACATTCATCAATGTCAACTGACTAAACAAATAACTAGTGAAGTGATATATGGAGTAAATCTACTGTAAAACGAGGCTGGCTGGATTGACGTGAAAACCGAACGGCATTCGAGTTTTAAAATGCTAGTGACTGACATTGTTGCTGGTGAAAATTAGTGAGATATTAAAATCTGGCCAAGTGCGAGTATAAATATTTTCAAATTAGCTGCGTCCCATAGTTTTATCTGTTATATAAACCATCACAGGCATTTTTACACAAAGCTATCTGATCCTAAAGTAAGCTAGGTTACCTGCTTGTGTATTTGAAATCTTTTACTCCGACAGTAAACTTTTAACCTTATGATTTATCGAAAATTAGGATTACTGTTCTCTCCATTTTTGACAGACAGTACGAACCAACAAACACAGACGTCAGAGCATTTTTAAAACTCAAATATTTTTGATAAACATATTTCCTCAATATTTTTTTATCATTTGTGTAGGACAGTTTTAATCTTTCTTTTGAGACCACAAAGTGTATTTACGTGTTCAAACATTTGATTGTTATCCTCGAATAGAAATTCCCTCGTCAACATTTCAATTTATTTGCGACAGATCTCCTGTGAAAAGTAATGAATGTAATTATATTGCGAGGTGAGGAACGGTGGAGGCGAATTGTAACGGAAATTATTTGAACTCGAAGCGACTGCGATCACACACCATCTGTTGCCGTTCGACATTTGAATTAAGGACATTTGTTAAAGCGAACCATTGTTCCTTTGATTTCGAGTCAAATTGAAAGACTTACGTCAATTTACGCGTATTTACGTTTCAGGCTCGGCTCGCACGTGGCACTAAAACTTTGAACTGGTTTTACGGAAGTGAAACTGTTACGTACATTTGTAAATTTTATTTATTAGCTTGTATATTAACAACTTTAATTCTGAAATTGACAGATTTTGTATATAATTCAGTAATCATTGTGCCTCACTGTCAACCCCTGTGGTGATATAAATTAATAAATTGTAACTTTATCTATTCTATAGATTTTTTAATATTTAAAGCAATTAGTATGCTAACTTTTTTCATAATATTTTGTTATAAAGTGAAAAAAGACAACTTGGCCCAGACGGGACTTGAACCCGCAACCTTTGCCTAATCCAGGGCAATGCTCTAACCAATTGAGCTACGGGAGCCGTACTGATACAAGTTGAAATTCTTCACCTTATTGTAACCGCCATTTAAGAGTATGGCACAGAGTCATGTATCGAGCTACTTAGCAACTCTGATATCAATGAACGATATTGCAATCTTTTTTATACATTGATTTGATGTCTCCGACTCAATCTATAGATTTTTTAATATTTAAAGCAATTAGTATGCTAACTTTTTTCATAATATTTTATTATAAAGTGAAAAAAGACAACTTGGCCCAGACGGGACTTGAACTCGCAACCTTTGCCTAATCCAGGGCAATGCTCTAACCAAGTAGCTCTAGCTAAGTAGCTCGATAGATGGCTCTGTGCCATACTCTTAAATGGCGGTTACAATAAGGTGAAGAATTTCAACTTGTATCAGTACGGCTCCCGTAGCTCAATTGGTTAGAGCATTGCCCTGGATTAGGCAAAGGTTGCGGGTTCAAGTCCCGTCTCGGCCAAGTTGTCTTTTTATCTATTCTATTTTAGCGGTAAAACCACGTTATTATATTACGCTCGATGAACTCCGAACATGCTTAATCAGTTTCACGTTTATTTTTTATATGTGTGTTTCGCTGGCATGCCTTGTTGGAATAGTTGCATTTGACGAAAACGGGTTATCTAGTAGGTATGTTTACCTAAATATACTCTAAAACATATAATCTTAAATATTAAATGCAATCCACAGTTGTTTCACCCACCCACTCTTCACACTGCTCAATTAACGTATTTTATTTCTTCCTGAGCAACGATTTAATACTATCAAAAAACTACTACTAACAAATAGTAGTAGGTATCATTAACAGATTCTACTTGCTTGTTCCGCCAGCAAAATATTAAAATGGGTACCTATCGACAATGCGACGTGTATTACAATGCTCCAGCTGTTACTTGCTCCCTAAAGTACTCTGAAGCTGCGTTATTGTAACAGTTTTTCCTTAACCGTAATAGAAAGAAAGAAAGAAAGAAAGAAAAATAATTTATTTCTGCCAGCTGCAGTAACAGAAGCGTACAACAAATAAAGAGAAAAAAAAAAAAAAAGTATGACTGACTGTAGCTTGTCTTGTCAGTGTCTAATCACAAATTAATTGTCAACAAAATTAATCCCTCCAAATTAGTACAAGTACATACATGTAGAGAAAAATTGTAGAGACTAGAGACTAAATAAAAGTCGCAGACTAAAGTCTTTCAATCTGAGAGTTACGTACAATCTTACAATACTAACTTAATTAAATACGATTACAAGAACAATAATAGTTGTAAATACAGTGTCATATTTTACAACAATCCAAATCGATAGCCACTGCAACTGGCGAAAGCAGGTCGTTTCTCAGCATAGTGCTGTAATGAAGAGATTTTCCACATCAAGCGCTGATTTTCGTCAACAACCTTATTTATCGTGTAAATGGCGTCATCCGTCACAAAACCCGACAGGAAAAAAAAGAGAAAATAAAAAAAAAGCTTGAAAACATGAAATGTTACAAGAAAGCCTAATTATTATACTAGAGTAACCCGTGAGAGAATACAAAAAAGGTTCAGGTTCATCATCACGCCTTTATCCCCGAAGGGGTAGGCAGAGGCATATTATATACCCACATTTCACCTTTTTATAATTTAAAGAATACAAAAAAAAATTAAAAGAAGTGCATTACAACAGTGATCATTAGGCACCCGCCTACCTTTGGACAGTTTTTATTTTAAAATACATTTGTACTTACAAATAACAAGTTTATTTACTACTTATGCACAATATTTAAGTCTTTCTAAGAAAACATACCAAGAACACAGCTTCAAGTGCTTCAAGACCATATCAACAATAGTATATAGTGCATAATTCAAATAAAAAAGTGAGAGAACACAAAAAAAAAATAAGAAAAGTCCATTGCAACAGTGATTATTAGGTACCCACCTACCCTTGGACAGTTATTTTAAAAAAACATAGATAGGTACCTACAAATAACAAGTTTATTCTCTACTTATGTACAATATTTAAGACTTTCAAAGAAAACATATCAAGAACACCGCTTCAACATCAACACTGGTATATAGCGCATAATTTAAATGAAGAATGTGAGAGAACACAAAAAGTGCATTGCAACAGTGATATTCAAGTACTCACCTACCCTTGGACAGTTTTTATTTCAAAAAACATAGGTACTTACAAATAACAAAATTTATTCTCTACTTATGGACAATATTTAAGTTTTCAAAGAAAACATACTAAGAATACAGCTTCAACACTAGATCAACAATGGTATACACATAATTTAAAATGAAGAGTGCACAGAAACCAAACCACATAATATCAAGCCAAACATATATTATACTGTTACCCACCCAAGCTTCAATATCAAAAAACTAGAAAGAGTCATTCCCCGACACAGTTCAGCCACTGTGCTGTGTGACTGTGGAACATACCAACCCGCCATATGTAAGTATATAAAGTGTAATATAAATATTCTTACATACATACATATGGTCATGCCTTTATCCCCGAAGGGGTAGGCAGAGGCATATTATATGCCCACATTTCACCTTTGTATAAATTGTCCCACGTAATAGGTGGTGAGCCACATTGCCGTGTTTAAATAGACAGGCGCAGGTTGTGACTGCCTGCTGTTGAAATAAAGCCTTCAACTTAGCATAACAACTGCCATTTTACTGGCAACCGGGACCAACGACTTAACGTGCCTTCCGAAGCACGGAAACGCTCAAATAAATGTCACAAGGTGATCACATGGATGGTCACCCATCCATGGACCGGCCATAGTGAAAGTTGCTTACTGCAGTGATCGTTTTCAGAACACTGAGTCCGCGGGACCACTAGCGCTTCTTCTAATAATATTCTTGTATTGTTTTTAAATACTATGTTAATTTTTGTTGTACCATGTAGTAATTTTTAAGTTTAAGAATAAAGTATTTTTTTGATTTCAGAGATCGGAACGGAGGCGGAATATTATTCCAACAGCGAGTGACCGAGTAGGTGAAGCTACCTCTGAAGGCACAAGTTCTGTGCTTTGGCACAGACAGTGGAGCAGTCTTGGACCTTATATATCCTGCATAGCCCACTCTCCAATTTAGTCTTTCATACAGGTATTTAGGCTTTTGTGATTTTATTATTCCAAAAAGCAAACTTGCCAAGTGCACCTGTCTTCTAGCTGCCATTTTTAAAATATTGTTCTCATTCATAAACGGCGTAACATGACTTCTTCTTGGAATACTGACACAGAATCTAGTACATGCGTTCTGTATACGCTGTATCAGCCGCACCGTTCGTGCCAGCAAGCATGGCCCATAAACAGTATCGCAGTAGTTCAATTTTGACATAATCAAACTATCCACCAGTCTTTTCCTCACATTAATGCCAAGATAATCCCTAATCTTATAAGTCTATAGAAGCAGTTGCGCATTGCACTAGACACATGAGCTTCAAAACGAAGTTCCGGATCAATTGTCAGTCCCAGGTTACCTCCACTCTTTCAATTGTTTTCCCTTGAATCTTAAGTACTGGATTTGCTGCCAATATTTTACTAATTTGATCCTTACTTCCAAGCACCATATACTTGGACTTAGCTGGGTTAAGAATCAGTGAGTTACTCTCTGACCACAGTGCCACCCTATTGAGATCAGCCTGAATCTGTTGTGTTGCTTTTAAAATGTCCTCAGGTCTAAATGATAGAAATACTTGAATATCATCTGCATACATATGGAATTTGCAGTTTTGGAATGATGACACTATGTCAGCACTATATAAAATGTATAGAATAGGACCCAATATAGAGCCTTGTGGCACCCCTCTCAGGACATATCTCGGAGGAGATTTAAGAGACCTTCCATCCTCCTGCTGGATCTCAACATACTGTGATCTATTTAATAAGTAACTGTTAAACCACTGAACCGTTTCCCATGCAAATCCGTAGTATGCAAGCTTGGATAGTAAAAGTGTAGGACTTATGGCATCAAAAGCGCGGGAAAAATCCAGCAAGGCAAGCATAGAGCCCTCCCCCCTATCTCTTGCTTCTAAGATACTTCCAATCACATCCGATAGAGCCGTTGCAGTCCCACGTCCCTTCCTAAAACCCGATTGTAAGTCAGGGAGTACATTGTTAGTTTCCAGGTAATCAACCAATTGATTGCATACTACCCTCTCCAAAATTTTAGATATGGTAGGAAGTATGCTCACTGGCCTAAGATCTTTATAGGTAGTTGGATTATTGACTTTTGGAATAGGACGGACACTGGCACACTTCCACAACTCCGGGAAAGTATATGATAAAATAGACCTGTTAACTATATCTGTCACTGCCCTAAGAGTTTCTGGCATAGTTAAAGTGAGCATCTGGGCACTAACTCCATCAACTCCCTGTGCATTGGACTTAAGACTTTTTATAACGTTTAAAATTGCATCTTGATTGACTGTCTGCAGTTGAAAAGTAGATTGGGAATACCTATTGAACTCATAGAATGTTAGCTGCGAAATACTAACAATATGATTACCCGGGACATCCAAAAAGGCCAAGTTGATTCTGTCAGGATCATTAAAATGACTAGGCAAACAATCATTCTTATTAATATGTGTTACTTCTGATTTTAAACTTTTCCATAATAATTTTGGATTATCAATATTTTCATTTATATTTGCATTAAAATACACTCTTTTTTCATTTTCAAGCGCCGTTCTTGCCTGTCTCTTCAAAGCTAGATAATAAGACCTACTACTATCAGTTTGAGACTTCTTATACCGTTCCCTCGCAGTATCCCTGAGTTTAAACATTAATCTAATATTACTAGTAATCCAGGGTGTAGGTGGATCTCTAAATACTCTAGTCTTTTGTGGAGCATGCAGATCAAATAAAAAATTTACATAAGATGTAAATGCACAAACCATATCATTTACACATGTCATATCAGATATTGTATTCCATGGCAACAACCCAAGGTCAACGTTAAAAAAGTCTTCTAAAATATCCCCAACTGGTCTGTATGATATCACCCTTGGTTTTGGCTTTTTTTTTCTAATAACTGTGACACAGGTAATGAAAGCATGATGGCCAAGGTCACTATTATGGACCACTGTTACGCTATGAAACCCAATGTCGGTACAAACTACATCAATTAGAGTAGCACTGTCGTCTTCAAAATGGGTAGGCGAAGTAATTATTTGATTCAAGTTATGATGGCCAAGAAATTCTATCAATCTTTTGGATTTAGAATCCTGTAAATCTAACATATTTATATTAAAGTCACCTAACAACACTACATTGTCATATGGTCCAAGTGCACACAAACTATCGTTTATACTTTCCAAGAATATCAAAACATTCATCCATTGCGGTCGGTAGGCCGTTCCAATGAGAATTCTTTTTCCATTATTTACCAATGTCAACCACATCTGTTCGACCTCAGGTGTGACAGGATGAGGACTCACACATGCTCTTATTCCCACCTTAATGTAATAACCCACCCCTCCACCTCGATCTCGATCTACTGAACTCCGAGGGATGTGTTTCAACCTGTAACCCGGGACACGTGGAGCCCGAGCCTCCTGCCCGGTTCTTAGCCAAGTTTCATTAATAGCCATAATATCTACTGTGTGTTGACTCATAGCCATTAAAAATTCATCCTGGTTAGTAGCAAGAGAGCCTGGATTAAATAAACCAAATTTCAACTGATTTTTAATAGTCATTTGAATGAGTATATGTAATATTTTATTATAAAGTGAAAAAAGTATATGTAAATTATGTATGATGTAAATAAACATTTCATATAACAGTAATAACTGTGTAGATAATTGTGCACAGCATATAGAAATAGATTTTTAATGTATTTATTATTGTTGATTAGTATAGGCCCAACCTTGCCACTTATGTTTGGATATAAAATATAATAAATAGTATTTTGTTGAAACAGATACCATGTATATAACAAAATTACCCTACCACTTATGTTTGTATATAAAATATAATGAATAGTACTTTGTTGAAACAGATAACCTGAACATAATAAAATTACCTTGCCACTGATGTTTGTATATAAAATATAATTAATAATACTTTGTTGAAACCTATAACTTGTATATAATAAAATTATGTAGTTTTGTATAATTAATTGTTTATGTATAAAATATCTTTCCTCACCTAGATTACTTGTTTTGTATATTATTTGATTTTCAAATATAATGTGTATTGTGAATTTATGCACTCTTCTTAGACCATTAACCTGTATTATTAACATATTGCCAGTTCCAAATACAACACCTACAGTACAGATAAGAACAACCAGAACAACAGAACATAAAATCCATTTAAAATTATAGCCAATTAAACATTTATGATGGGACCATAGCTCCACCAACTCCCCCAAATATCCTCGACAGGTCTGTCTCACAGCGAATTCGATGGGTTTGATCACCTGGCTTACTGCAGGCAAGAATCTGTCCTCTCTTCGTCCAGACATATTTCCATCCGGCAGCACCAGCCCTCTCCCGTGTCTTCCGAAACAACTGTCGGTTCAATTTAGTCAGACGCTCATTAATGTAAAACCGTCGGGGAGTGCAGTTCATGTCCAGATCTTGTGTAGTAGCTCCCCGGCGCACTCGTGCTCCCTTCAGCAGCTCATCACGTACACCACGTCGTGCCAACCGCACCACCAGCAGTCTCGGACGCTGCTCGACAGCACCCTGAGGATCCGTGGCAAGTAGATGTCGTCTACCTACTCTCTCCACGCTAACTACATCCTGCTCCTGGACATTAACACCTAACTTATACCCTATAGCTTTCACCATGTGCATCAGGTTCTCACCATTGAGCTCCGGCATATTGGCAATCTCAAATAAAACGTTTCACATGTCGGGTACAGTCCCTGTGACCGCGTGCGGTGGGCGTGAGGCTAAATTGATGGGTCTCTCCATCGGCAATGTAATGGTCCTTCAAACCGAACGACCTCTGGCCAGTAAGTGAAATTCACGTTTGATTAACTTTGCTCAAGAACCGTGTTTTAGAGAAAGTGCCTACTTGAGTAAGAATATCGAGTATTTAGATGATTTGGCTATTAATTTATATTATACGGTGATTTCAAATTCATCTTATTGACTAAATATTATAAACAAATCTTCGATAATTTCTTTTAAGTAAATTATAAGCCTGTCTTGTTGCCTATGTGTGAATCTTTCAAGATACATTGTACATCGATCCAGACATCCTTTCGCAGGCTAATCCAGATCTCCCGATCGTAGGCAGTGGTTGCACGTGAGGATTTGATCGGTAAGAGTCCGGCATAGCATCCATGACTGATTACCACACGTGAAAAAAAACCTAATACATCGATGAAGCATGAAATAAAATGTTTCTATCGTGTTCAATTTGGCAGTGGTGACGTAAAGTGGCTACGAAACCTCTAAAACAACAATGTAAATCCACAGACAGTTTCAGATTGTTACATTTATCTTGACAAAGCGCCTGACTTTACCTGACACCGATTGGTGGCTACAAGAACTCGGTAACGTAAGACAGAAACTGCTCTCGGTTTTGAAACCCTTTTTACTTCATATATCTTGTTCTGTTAATTTCTGGCGTTTCATCAATATTAGACTACTATTTATTATTCTACTAACTGAAGTTTAAATGGCAGTGACTATTTTAAGTTTCTTTTTCATACGTCAACATTTTCTCGAAGAAATATCGTTAGACTTGACACATTTTCCTGATTTAGTATCTTCAATGTTCAGTATAAGAGTATGTTCAGTGTATAGAAGGTTTACGGCGAGAGTTATTCGTAAACAGGATGATAATTTTCGTTGAGGCAGACTTATACACAAACATATTTCATAGTTGGTTTTCGGTGAAAAAAAAAATACACTGCTACTGTTTTTATACGCGTAATTACAGGAAGTGAATAATAAGTTGCCCCGAATAACAATATTGTGCTGGACAATACGGTAAAATACAAAAAGAATATTGTAATATTGATAATCTCGTTAAAATGCAATAAAAAGCAACAACGTCGTACGAGTATGAAGTTATTTTTCATACAATTTTTATCCGTAGATTGTACATAACTAAATTTGACACGAATATTTTAATACACGTGAATAGTTTGTATTGTAGAAATAGTTTGCAATACTCGCTCTGCAACCTAATAACAAGCACATACATTCACATCGGGTTTTGTGACAAAGGTCCTCCAGAATCTACAATTTGCCTATCGGTCGACACATGCACGTAATATTCGAAATACGATAGGCTAGAGTTACTATATTCCTTTTATTGTCTTTGTTTGATACATTTTGTCTCTATTTTTTTTTGCGAATACTAGATACCCCATGAGCAGAGCTATTGGTTATTATGTGGTACTATTACATTTATTACCATCTTACAGAGTGCTATTTTATGACATCACTTGCGAATATCTGGAACTGGAATAAGACTTATCTTAAGCGTTGCTCGGTGGGTCTAGCTATAAATGTAAATAAAGTGATAAGCGCCATAAGCATATTATTAAACTATTATACATGAAATTGTATGTTGGAATGAACTGTTAAGAACAGTTTGTGAAAAATTCTGTACTGTTAAAAAAATAACGATAGCTGAAGAATTAATTTATTGAACATTTCCTTCAAATTATAATTTAAATCGACTAACAAATGACGCTTCACCAAATTTCCGGTCTTTCTGCCCCATTTCCTCTCAATCAAAACTCGCTGGACTGTAAAAGAACCAATCTGTATGATCAAGAAATATTTATGCAAAGTTGAAAATCGTGAAATACAGTCTGTGGAGGGAACAAACTGACACACACGTACACAAGAAAATTTTACCAAATTCGTTCACTACGTTCATTTGGTCAATTAAAGGGAAGCATGATATATCAACGCAGGCATAGTTAGAAAGCACGCACATAGTTATTATAAGACGTAGGCATCCACTAAGAGGAGAAAATAGAAAATGCCCACCTTCAAGGAATTCAACGGGGGCTTGTATGTACTAAGTCGCTAGTGATTAACTATAGCGATTATAAGTTTTAACATTTCTAATGCCGGGCCACATTAAAGAAAACGTCAATGCCCATCATCGCGATAAATATTGCGCTAATTATGGCGTTAATTCTTAACGTCATAATTTGAGTAGTGTGGCCGCTTCAACGTAATAATTCTCGCGTGAATGCCCATTCTTGGCGTTAAAATTGACGTTAAGTGTGACCGAATTAAATTTTACGAAAATACCTTAGCTCCTTAAAAATAAACTGAAATATACCAACTGGCACAGGGAAAATATACCGATAAAAATACCGATTATCAAAACGTGTTTTTTTTTTATTATTTATTTATTAAGCTATTGCATAGCTTCTATCGCGGGCCTTGCGTGGAGACCGAATCCAGAAATTGTGTCACGAAAACGAATCACACTCTCGGCTACCTTCGGCCACGTTATTGTATCTTGCACTTCATAAATTTTTTGTTTACGTCAATTATGAACTCTGCAGTCGTTATATATTATGTCAAATAATCCAAAAATTGATGCTCGTACCCAGAATCGATCTTGCGCCTTCTGCGTACCGATCCGCGTCTTAACCACTCGACCAAAGTTGAATTAAGAGTGCTGGTCGAATTTAGAGTTCTTAATGTGAAATGACAATTTCGATGCTGTCTATAACATTAGTTGTTGTCAATTTACTTCGTCTAAATAAAAATTCGACTATAGGTGTATAGGTATTCATCATCTATGTACAACAGTGAACTGTACTCGTATAATTTGTGTAAAAAGTGTTTTAAATATGAATAAACAAAGTGCATTTATTAATGAAGAAAGTCACGAAAAATAATGAAAGACAATGAGTGAGTAGGACTCTGTATACATACATTTAATTATTATTATCACCAATGCAGTATTATTTTTTGTTTTGTTAATTTATATATAATACTGCTATAAAGATAACCAAACCCGGGAGTACGTTCCCATGGGAAGCGGGAAGAAAATTTCACGCTGACGTAGCCGCGAGCGCCATCTATCTCATACCTATGTACTTTAAACGTGTCATAAAAGTCACAACAATACCATATATTTCAAAGAATGTCTATTATTATCATAGATTTAGAATTTTTCGCTACTATTACCATAAAATTTGTAAAAATAGTTTTTAAGTAGATAAGAAGAAACCTATTGTTTTATCTTTTAACTAGCTGACCCTCGCAACTTTGTTTACGTCACACAAGGTCTATGAAATTAGAGGTATTTATTAATCATACTCATCAAGTAGCGTGTGAATCTGCCCTGTTTGCTTAATCAAAATAGAGCTTAATGGTTAAAGCTATTCCTCAGTATAGAATTTTCCTCAGTATAAACAATTTACATACAAACACCGGCGTGTTAGAATTTTATTACATGTATCAATGTAGTAGACGTAACGGGTATAAAATGACATCAATCAAATGTCATCAATATTCTGAAAAAGAAATTAAAAATAGAGTTCACAAACTCTTTTGAAAATACATACTGTACCTACCTTAGAGGATCGTTATGAAGATAAAAGGATAGTTAACAACCATCAATAGAAAATAGATGGTTTAATGCTGAATACCGCAAACAACAATCGGCGCGGCATAGAATGAGGCCTATACTGATATATTGGAGGATTTAAATGATGCCGATGTCTTGTGCCTGCTGAGGCACACACACGCCGTCATGCATGTCTGCAGGACAACGTGCAGGACAACGAGCAGGATGAGGCAGCGAATGGCTGGACTGAAATTAAAATCGACAGACGCAAGAGATGTGGTGGAGGCACTAATTCACGTACCTCGGGAGTGTCGTGTCAGAAACTAATGGGATAGAAGAGTACCCTACATCATTTTGAGTCTCGCCAAGGCCAGAACAACCTTTACACAGCTGCGCCCCGTAGGCAGTTGCGAAAATGGACACGAAGAGTGAAACTCAAAACAAAGTAAACGTTAAAACTGTACTGCTAACTGCTATACGGATGCGAGACATGGAAGGTCACTAAAGACATTTCGCACCAGCTACCAGCTATAAGTCTTCGTCAAACGCTGCCTCCAATGGATCCTCGGTACATACGGGCCCGAGAACATCACGAACGTAAGACTATTGGAACGCTGCAGTGAGACCCCTATCCACCAACAGATCAAACGTCGGAAGTGTAGCTGCTGCGCTGGATTGGACACACGCTGCAAAGGGACCATGATCACATCATACCAAGGCAAGCCTTACTGAAACTACTGGTAGGGTTTCAAAAACTGTTCGATAGTAAGTAGGTACATTTATTGATAGTGGCTATAGGCTACATAACATAATGCTAAGATTAATAGGAGCGGTGCAGCAATGAGGAATGTTTCGAAAATAGAAAACATTTAATCGTTGAAAGAGTATCCGTTGCGCCTCTGCGTAAATGGTTGAAGTTACATAAAAATAATTTATTACAAAATAATTGTTCTTCTTAAAAAGTTCTAAAACAAAATACCTATTAAGCTATTGCATAGCTTCTATCGCGGGCCTTGCGTGGAGACCGAATCCAGAAATTGTGTCACGAAAATAAATCACACTCTCGGCTACCTTCGGCCACGCTTGGCCACGTTCGTGTATCTCGCACTTCATATACCAACGTGTACACGTGAGCGTTTGCATAACGTGTACCTATGTACTGCTCGTTCGCTCTAACTTTGCCGCTCGGCTCCATACTAAAATCGAATTTTTAATTAGACGAAGTAAATTGACAGCAACTAATGTCACTTCTTCATACAATGTTGCGTATTTTCTATGACGAAGTGACATTAGCTACTGTTAATTTACTTCGTCTAATTAACAATTCGGGTATACGCCTCTACGCCAGCGGCTAAGTTAGAGCGAACGGGTAGTATATGAAGTGAAGTAGGGTGCAGTGGGGTGGGCTGAGGTGTGTAGGCCCACCCTACACACCTCAGCCTGAAGTGAAGTGGGGTGTGGTGAGGTGAATTGGTGTGAGGTGGGGTGGGGTGAGGTTTGGTGGAGTGGAATTTTGGCCTTTTGGGCTTTTGGACTTTTGGAATTTGGTTTTTTGGACTTTTGGACTTTTGGACTTTTGGACTTTTGGACTTTTGAACTTTTGGACTTTTGGACTTTTGGACTTTTGGACTTTTGGACTTTTGGACTTTTGGACTTTTGGGACTTTTGGGACTTTTGGGACTTTTGGGACTTTTGGGACTTTTGGGACTATTGGAACTTTTGGGACTTTTGGGACTTTTGAGACTTTGGGACTTTTGGGACTTTTCGGACTTTGAGGACTTTTAAGTCTTCAAAAGTCCAAAAGTCCAATAGTAAAAAAGTCCAAAAGGCCAAAAGTCCAAAAGGCCAATAGGCCAAAAGTCCAAAAGCCCAAATGTCCACAGTTAAGTAGGTACTTGGTACTTTACTTTGTTGAACATAGGCCTTAAAATCTTACTAATATTATAATTGCGAAAGTTTGTGAGTGTGGATGTTTGTTATTCTTTCGCGCTCAAACGGCTGAACGGATCTGGCTGAAATTTGGTACAGAGATACATTATAGTCTGGAATAACGGTTATATATTAAAATACCAGAAATCAAAATGCCTTTACTTAAAATGCATTAGACCAAAATACCCGAATTCGAAATACCTTAACATTCAAAATACCTTATTTCAGTTCACCTTACCTTAAAATGTCTAAACTTAAAATACAAATAATTATTATACCAGAATTCAAAATACAAATTTTCAAATATCCTTAATTTAAAATACCGAAAATAGAATACAATATGAATATTAAAAAAAAACCATAACCTGCCCAGTTTATCGCTATAACCTACTGGGTATTAGGGATATATTATGCTATACCAGTTCATTATATAGCGCATAGTTAATAAATGAATGATTTAAGAAATAAAGATTTCTTGCCACTCACCCGTTTTGTTATTTGACTTTAACTTATTTACACCCCCCCCCCCTCCCCACCTAAGTGTAGCCGTAGCTCTGTTGGTCCTTGGGTATCCTTCTGAGGGCTTACCCGGGGCTTCCAACTGTAGGCTGTTATGTAGGATACGTGTGGTTTTTAGTCGGTAGGAGTCCGGCATAGTATCCATGTAGGATTTACCTCATGTTAAAACACTTTGATTCAGAGTTACAAAAGTACTACAGTGGGCTAACGAAAAATCAAAAAAAAAACCACGGAGGCTAAGGCGGGAGCTCCGCTTCGCTTCGCTCCCGCCTTAGTCTTCTAACCTAACCTATCCGAGTCGGGATACTCTGAGTCGAGGTGTTAAACATTTACAGATATATAGCATCCATGTAGGATTTAAATCATGTTAAAAAAAAGGTATTTTGTGTTTGAACATTTTAGGATAAGGTATTTGATAAATTTATATTTTGGGTTTCGGTTATTCGACCGTAAGGCATTCTAAATTATTTATATTATAAATATTTGCCTTTTGAATATTGATATTTCGATTTCGGGTATTTTGGGCTCAGGCATTTTAAGTAAAGGCATTATGATTTCTGGTATTATGACGGTATACCGGAATAACACATAGGCTACCTTATATCCCGGGAATAACTTCAAAGTAACAAATTTTACGCGGGCGAAGCTGCGGGCATCAGTTAGTATTCTTATATAGAAATAATTATACTAGCATAGTTGGTAAAAAATGCTATGTAATAGCTTTACCGCGGCAGTCCCCGAGTGCCACACGTCTTTTTTATTTATTCCACACACTACTATCATTACAGGTTGGTACCCAATACAATAGCAGACCTATTTTATTCTTTAATTACTACCTTATTTTTATAGAAGAAGAACCTATAATTTACATTTAACATTCTATTTGAAGGATTGATTTCAACGTTCTTTACCTTCAACACGCTTCGTAAAAAATAAATTCCGAATATTATTGCAACAAACCCTACCTACAAAGAAAAAAATCATTGCGATGAGGAATTAGGTTTTCATTTTTTCAGGTCCTTAGCGAGCTCCGGGGGAACCTCCCATCTTGCTCCTCCGAGGAGAGCCGGCTTTCGCGGTTTCACCCGCGTGGTTCCCGTTCCCGTGGGAATACGGGAATAAAATATAGCCTATGTTCACCGCAAGGAGTTTAGCTTCCCAACAATGAAAGATTTTTTCAAATGGTGGTTCCGGAGCCTATTCGTTACAAACAAACAAACAAAAAACATTTTTCCTCTTTATAATATTAGTATAGAAGTATAGATATACCCAAAAATACTGACTTTTACCAATATACCCATTAATATACAGATATCGAAAAAAGTCAATAAAATATACCGAAAAAGTATTAAAATACTGAAAACGGTCACACTCTCACGGTGCGCACTGACACACGTACTGTGGCCGCTTCAACGTAATAATTCTCGCGGTAATCTCTTTGATTTGCCGCCACTTAAGCTATCACCTAACGTCAAACGGCAATGTGAATGCCGTTGTCGAATTATCGCGATGATTCGGTGGCTACACTAACGTTTAACGTCCATCAACGCGATAATTAATGGCATTTCTCCTTAGTGTGGCCCGAACATAATAGTTAATTGCGAAAGTAACTCTATCTACTGCGCTTTCACGCCCGAACCACTGGACCTATTCTGATAAAATTCGATACAGAGATAGAACAGAGCTTGGAAAAGCATATGGGACAAATTTTATCCCAGGAATACTGTGTGGAACAGGTATGGAGATACCTCACCATGTGGGAATAACCACGAAAATTATCTAGAAGAAATAATTATGTATCTTTTTGCATAGAGTTAGTGCTTTTTCACCAGAGATTCGCCACCCTGTGCTACTGTAAACATCACTCTCTTCTAATTTAGCAAAAAATATTCAGAATAATTGTGTATAGTCCGGAGTGTCAAGTTTAAGTGAAGTGCAAGACATAGTGCGTCGTCGGTGGCATTTCCAATTAAAATTTGTGGCATAATTACAAAGATAAGTACTGATACAAATAACCTAAAATTTTCAAGAATTCCCAAAGTACCCACATAAATCGATATTTAAGTTGTTACATTCAATTGACACTTATAGATTCGACTTTGACAGCGCCCTCTGACAGTCTGAGTGTTGCCAGCACTTAAGACTTCCCTGGATTAATGGGTAAAATCAAAATATAATAAGATACCGTTCAAAAGTACTACTGGCTATCTACTTGTTTTCATTATTGAAAATTAAATCTAATAGATTAAGTTACCCAGAAATGGCAACATCTCAGTTGAACAAGTCATTATCTGATACAAACGTAAACGAAAATGGGTTAGACAATACCCTACCGAACTACGTAGCTATACGAAGCAAAAGACCAAGAGAGGAGGATTTACCTTCGGAATTCTTTAAATTCAAGGAAGAGTTTAAGGAACTATTCTCTTCTTTCGTGAATACACAGAAAAGGGAACTGACAATAATCACTGAAAATCTTAAAGGAATCCAACAGACAAACAGCAAAATTGAAGCAGCTATCACACATTTGTCAAACCAACAAGAAGATTTTCGTAAAAAGCTGGAGTCGCTTGAATTGCAGGCCAAAAAGGACCGCGAGTATATCGTTATCTTAGAGGATATATTAGAAGATCTTCAAAGAACTGCGCGTAAGGGCTGTATTGAACTAAAAAATGCCTCGAAGAAGCCTCAAGAGACCAGAAACGATTTGCTCAACATGATTCATTGTCTTACGAAGACTATAGACTTCGAAATGTCTTTGAGCGATATTAAGGATATTTACAGAATAAAGGGTAAGAAAACAGGGGTTAATAATACCCCCATTGTTGTTGAGCTGGGCTCATCATTGCAAAAGACAGACCTCCTGCAAAATATCAAGTCATATAATATAAAAAACAAGACTAAACTGCAGGCAAAGCATCTCGGGTTCACTACTTCTGAGGATACTCCCATATTTATATCAGAACAATTAACTGCCAAGGGTGCCCGTCTGTACTTTCTGGCCCGGGATCTGGCAAAAACGAAACAGTTTAAGTTTTGTTGGACATCATTCGGGCGTGTGTTCGTAAAAAAAGATGAAAACTCTAGAGTTACGCTCATAGGTAGTGAGGCCCAGGTGCATAGTATGCTACAGAATGTCTGACTATCTATATTGTTAAGTTTTTTCTTTGCCCTTTTTTATTTAGCAATTAGTAAATTATTAAGTTGTATAACCGCTGCATGCTATATAAATGTTTGTATACACGTAGTAAAATGTATGAAATATCTTAATATATAAAACAAAGACGGGTTTGTTACAACACTTATAACTCAAGAACGGCCGTACCGATTTGGCTGAAAATTGGTGGGGAGGTAGCTTAAAACCAGGAGACACACATAGGATACTTTTTATCCCGTTTGACCTCGCTTTATTTTTTCGCTTTTTTTGGTCGATTCACTATTCTGCTGGCGACGTACACCGGTAGTCCACGTCCTATGCATGAATATGCGCAATTTCTAGAATAATGCGACGGGAAACATCTATCGTTAACGAAATTATTCTGACGGGAGGCAACGGGAACGGGTGATTTACTCTCTTATGTGACGCATACGAAGTTGCGCGGGTCAGCTAGTTATTTTATATTTAAAACACTAACAGTAATGCATGTCCAGTTCGGCTATAATGTAACAGAAACCACAATGAACACACCTTATATACTATATCACGAATTTATAACACACACAAATGTACATAAACATTATGAATGTCCACTTCGACTACAAATTATCCAACACTACTTCTTACTCAGAATATATTTTAGATAGTGTCCCCTTCAAACATACATTGCCTTGCTCATACCTCCTACACATAACCACAATTATTACTACTTCCATTGTCGTACTCATCATATATCCTCTGCGTATACATCCTGTATCCTCTCTTTACATAAATTCTTCTACACACATACTATGGTGCCTGATGGCGGAAGGCTGGCCTTTTCATAACTCCACTGGCAAAACCATAAGCTCCACTAAGTCCACTACATCTTTTAACCTGACAATAATTTTCAAGCGGCGCCATTTACGCTATCAAAAAGAAAATGGATAATTATCTAAACACGTTAAAAGAACTTGACAGTACTGGAATTGCTAGTTCCGCAATGATTAGTGCTGATCAATTTCATAATTATCTACACCCACAACATACTAACTTTACGGTATTGACACAAAATATTAGGAGCATTTATAGCAACAACTTTGATGATTTCCAACTTAATCTTTCACTACTTAAACATGAAGTCGATGTGCTGATATTTACGGAATGCCGACTTGATTATGGTAAACAATTACCTTATTTGAACCACTACACCTGTTATTACACCCTCAGGCAACTAAATCAGAATGATGGCGTAGTAGCATATATTAAAAACAACCATCTTGCCAGGGTCACTGAAATTGATATTACTCATGCATCTGCCTTACAGATATCTACATCTAATATAACCATTATTGGTGTATATCGTTCTCCATCACACATGCAAGCTGATTGCTTTATAGAATCCTTAAATAAGCACCTTGAAACCATTAATTCTCACAGTAATGTAATAATAATAGGTGACATTAATATTAATCTCATAGTAACAAAAAAGGAAAGATCTCACGAATACCGAAATAGGCTGAATTATTGAACTATGCTAGCGGGGCATGGTCTTCTGCCGGGACACAATTTAGCTACGCGGAAAGAAAGTTGTCTGGATCATACAATTTTAAAAATTGATAAGGACATTTTTCTGCTTTTGTAGCGGTCCTTACAACCACTATAACCGACCACGCAATCGTATTGCTCAACATGACTTACAAAATCAAACATAAAATATGCCGTAAATACAAAACTATTATTGACTTTGATGGTGCATACAAATGTTTGGTTGAAATAGATATGACTTTGCGTGGTGATCCGGATATTTTAGCTGAGACATTGGTGACCTCTATTAGATCAGCTCTACTCTCAAATACAGAAATGCAGAGAGAGTTGCTCACAATGTGCGAACACTAAAGCCCTGAATATCAACGGGGACAATCCGTTGTATTAGACTTCGGGACAGAATGCAATTACAACTACGGAGAGATCCTCACAACGAAGTACTGAGGATTTCTTATAGAATATATCGTAATTTCTGCGTAAATCTAATTAAAAAACAAAAAAGGAAATATCAGACAGATCAAATAAATAAATCCTAAAAAAATCATCCTACTGCGGAGGCTTCAGAACATTGGCATAAGGGGAACAGCTTTCTCTCTTTTCAAAAGTTATTTGGAAAATCGAACTCAACAAGTGAAGATTGAGAACCTGCATAGCGATGCGGATGATGTAGCGTTCGGGGTTCCGCAGGGAAGCGTGCTCGGTCCGACGCTATTTCTCATTTATATTAATGAATTATGTAGAGTTGGAGGCACCCGAGGACGTGTATTTTCTTATGCTGATGATACTGCCGTAGTCTACTCGGGAGTGTCTTGGAGTGCTGTAAAGTCGAAGGCTGAGAAAGGGCTTGCAGAAATATCGAACTGGCTAAATGCAAATTTACTCACACTAAATATTAAAAAAACCAGCTACATGTGTTTTACCCGCAGTATAACGTCACAGCCAGACCCAGGCTTTGGAGTCATTATCCATGAGTGTGCCGACTCGTCAAATCTTGATTGCAACTGTCCGAGTTTGCAACGGGTAGCAACGACTAAATACCTGGGAGTAACTGTTGACCAGGGGCTGTCGTGGTATTCTCATCTGGAAACTATCATGACTGGAGTTAGAAAGCTCATGTAGATGTTTAAAATCTTGCGACATTTAATGCAGTCACACTTATTAAACAAAATTTATATCGCCTTGGCACAATCTATTATAGTGTACTGCATACCAGTGTGGGGGGGTGCTGCTAAAATCAAGTTCTTGGAATTGGAAAGAGCACAGAGAGCCTTGATAAAGGTTATGTACTTCAAACACCATAGATATTCCACTGAGTATCTGTATAGAGACAGTGATTTGCTGACAGTTAGGAAGCTATACCTTCTTAACATAACCTTACATCTGCATAAAACTCTCACTTTTAACCCCTCCCTACTCGATAGGAGACGCAAAGGTAATGTAGCCTTCTCGCAAAATGTTCGCTCAGCTTTTGCTATGCGTCAGTATGGCGCTCAATCGGCATACTTATATAATAAAATTAATACTAAACTGAGTATCTATGCTATGCTACTGTATAACTGCAAACATACCCTTATAGAGTGGCTTAAGTTACTCACATACGAGGACACTGAACAATTACTAATCAGGCAAACGTGAGGTCTCCACATCACTGAAAGACACAAAGATAAACACACACACACACACACACACACACACACACACATACACACACACGTACACACTTAGGTACACACACACACACACACATAGATATAAAGTTTTACTTAATCTAAGACAATTAATATTAAGGCCCCTTCATTGTGTGATAAGAGTAAGGGAAGAAGCGAGTCAACCCCATCACAAGTATTTATATAACTTACAGGGGTTGCCTCAATTTTTGTTTTGTATGAAAATGTATGAGATATAATAAAAACATTTATTTATTTATTTATTATTTATTTATTTAGATATTTTGCTACAGATGCGTTTAATATCAACAAATCACATCGTCGGTCGCATAATTTGACAATATAAATGGTCAACGTTACGTATCGTAGTGGACAACCACCCTAAAGCAGAAGTATTGAAACCTAGTTCCAGCCACTCGCTTTTATAGTCTCGAATAACTACTGGTTTATTGCACAAATTGTGATGCAGTATTATTTTAATATTGCATCCGGAATCCTAATATAAATACAGTGGAATGTTCCAGCGAATCGTAAGCGGGGAAAATGAAGACTCTTTTGTAGTAATATTGGTATAATAAAAACAATTATTGCTTGTATAAACACGAGCGTTTCTGGTTGTAAACACGGATTATTAGTACTTAGAAGCAGAGCTGGTTGTATAAAAAGTACATTTATATTGGTTGGGTAACCACATCTACATTTTAATAATCAATTTTCATACCATTTTGTATGATAAGAATTTTAGGACTTTTTCGGGTGTGTGCTACGAACGTTTGTTACTCAATCGGGTAATGAAGTTGGAGTTGGAATATGGTTGGAAGGTATACGTAATGGTCTTGATTTAGATAGCTTACTTTTTTTATCTCGGTTAAAGGTCAAAATTCTATGCCGAATACAAAGAACCTATGAATGGGGTGGAGGCAATATGGTAAGGCCTTTATGTAATGAAGCATACTATAAATTTATTGGGATAGGGTTCTGAAAACTATGGGTAGAGATGATGAGATGAAGTGGGTTTCAAGTGTCCGTTGGAATAAGATACTATGAAAATACCACCACTTTTGCAGAACGCTACACCGTATGCCATTATAATATCCCTTACGCTACAAAAATCTGAACCTTGCTACGATCTTTCGTAGCACACTCCTCGTAGCTAGCTGACGTTATGCTACTACAAAATGTAGCAACTTTATACTGTAATGTTGCTAAAAATCGTATTATTATCTAATCTAGTGGTTCAGGTGTCAAACTGGCGATCGAGTCGACACAGCTGCAAAGCCCAGCCATTATTCTAACATCGAGAACCCGCTCCTAAAACAGGTATGAAGGATTAACGGGAATACAATATCAGATAAGTAGCTACGCGATACAATACATCATTCCCTTCTGATATAATTTAAAAATATTGTTCTCAGTGCAAAATTAACACGGAGTAACGATTTACTTTACTTTCTTGTTTTAGTTTCATGTAGATTCAATAATGTTATTATTTTAGTACTAAAGTAGGGTTAAGTTATAAAAAAATAATCATTAAGCATGTAGTTACCTGTTGGAAGTCCTGGGACATCACTCGTATTTGTTGCTACACCAGCAACAAAAATCTGTGAAAGTTTCAGCTCTCTAGCTATCACGATCTCTGAAATACAGCCTCGTTAAGGACAGACAGACAGATGGACGGCAGAGTCTCATGAACATGGTCCCGTTTTTAGGGTTTCGTAGCCAAATGGCAAAAACGGAACCCTTATAGATTCGTCATGTCTGTCTGTCTGTCTGTCTATCTGTCTGTCTGTCTGTCGTCCGTGTGTCACAGCCACTTATCTCCGAAACTATAGGGCCTATGCTATTGAAGCGTGGTAACTAGATGTATTCTGTAAACCGCATTAAGATTCTTATATAAAACTAGAAAAAAAGCAGTAAATTTTGGGGGTCCCCATACTCAGAACTGAAACTCAAAATTTTTTTTTCATCAAACCCATACGTGTGGGATATCTATAGATAGGTCTTCAAAAATGCTATTGAGGTTCCTAAAATCATTTTTTCCTTAAATGAATAGTTTGCGCAATAGACATTGGAAAAATGTGTGTCCCCCCCCCCCCCCTCTAACTTCTAAACTAAGAGACTGATAAATTTAAAAAATATATATGATGTACATTGCCATAAAAACTACCAACGAAAATTAGTTTGAACGAGATAGAGCTGGTAGTTTTTTTTATTACGTCATAAACCGCAATTTTTGGTTAGAAAAATCACTACCACAGCGAACGTGTTAAAACATCAATCAAAGTTACAACGAACTATAAGAACTTTTATATTATGCTACTTGCTGCTACGAAACCCTTCATGGGCGAGTCGAACTCGTACTTGGCCGGCTTTTTACTCTTTGGGTACGGAACCTTAATAAAAAGTAAACATTCATTAGGTGTTTACTCATGCGTAAATTTTAAATATTAGGATTAGGACAAAATTCAAATAAGGTTGTTAAAAGCAATGTTATTTTCATTTCTTGCCAAAAATTTAAAGAAGGGCTTTGAATATCATTTGACTGAAAGTTTTATTTACAAAAAGTTAAAATTATTAACAAAATCTTGAAATATTTGCATAAGTAGATATCAGTAGAGAAGCAATGAAAATAAGTATCACGTACATATTGAAACTTATTTTTGGCTTGGCCCGTACATACTATGAACGCATTGTATCAATTTTTTTTTGTTTTCGCGTAGATTTTTTACTTAAAACTTCTACTTCAAAAAAAAATTATAAAGGTATCTGAAACACATGTTAACAGTCTAAAATTGTGCGTGTGTCTTGCTTCAAAGATATTATGAACTAAAATATAATACTGAATACCTATTATTTGTCACTTAGAAAAGTTTAATATTAAACTCGAAAACTACATTAAATTTTCCTTAACTTGTTTAGAATAATTATTTTGCTTGGCATTTAAAAATAAACCTATGAAAAAATTAGTGAAAACTCAAAACTTTGTTTGGAAAGTTAAATTGAAACTAGCTTTCTAAGATGTCAGAATTTAATTTAATACTTTATAAGCTTGTCATGAAAAGCAGTTGTGAAAAGTTAATTGAGTGTACGAGTTGAAAGACCCCTCTACATTTTAGTATTCAACTACATACTTCAGACATAACACCAGCATAGCATGCCTCTGCTTGCCCCTCCAGATATGTTTTTTATCACTATTTTTATTATGATTTTAATAACTTTAAAAATTCCATTCTAATTCCTTGCCTAGGTCTCAAAATAAAAAGCCTCAGGAAATCATCTATTTTCTTGTTAGAGTGGGTCATTTCTGGTCATGTTTAAAATATTCATGGATTAAATGATATCTAGGTATATTGTTTTTGGGGAAAAATAAATATACGTATTACCTATATTATATAAACCCGTATTTGATTGAGTAAACTAAGTACCATTGATTACAAAACATAAAACAAACAAATTATACCATTCGTGGTATTGAATGCCGACCAACGTAGGAATCGTACTTTAGAATCTATCTGGACTGAATGATTTGTCGTTCTAACGATGTCATTTATATTCCATGTACGCTAGAGTAGTGGAATAAACTGTAAAACCACAATAAATCTGTATATTATATTGTAGAGGCCACGGTCACACTTTAAGTGTCTAGCTAGTTACTAATAGCCAAGTGAATAGATTTAGCTTTCTAACCTAGCTAGGCTCGACATAATTATATTACATAACGTGTCGGTTCGCTAGGATCAAGTCACTAACCGAGTTAGTTAGCTCTTAGCAACAATCTAGGCGCATTTAGTGTAGCATTACCCTAAGGTACATAAAGTTGTATGTAATTACAACTGTGTAACATATTCGTAATGTTTAGTCACAATAAAATTCAGATATTGACACGGTTCGTAGACGCAGATTGCTTATACATTCAAGTTGCGTACGTCAAGGGTCGGCTGTAAGCTGTTTGCATTGGTCATTCGTCCACGCGGCTTATCGAGCATTATTTGCTTTTGCTTGCCTGATTCAATTTCCTAGCGCGACCCAAATACTACGTCTGTATACGATATGGCAACAACAAGTACTCGACGAAGGAAAATACGTTGTATGTTACCCTTTGTAACAGACTGTAAAAATGTTGAATAACCGAATATATAAAATTTGTTTCGTATTCTTTCTATTCCATTTGGAGTCATTTATGATTATGATAAAGTAAAGTGAATTCAGGTGGACTCTTTTGAAACTACTCAAGATTTGAAAAGAATTGATAGATGCTAATATGGATTCATAATCTCATTCAACGTTGAAGGAGAAAAGTTGAACAACATAAAACCACACTCTGTTTCTACCCGTTATAAGGTCAACAATATTGATCTGATGTCAAAATACACAAAATAAATAGACATAGATAGTAGTTTTCATCGTTTCCTTATTAAACTCTTATCTGTTTGTTTGTCATGTAGGTACATTACTTGCAAAAATTTAAGATCTGAAAATCAATAGCGGCTGCTACTAACCACTCAAAGAACTTAAAAATGCAGAAATAATAAAACCAACAATGCCTTTGCAAAAATCAAACTGTCTATTTACAAAACATTCCAATTACATAACAACAAAAGCTTTTTCTATCAGCTTAAAGACAAAAAGGCTAAATCTACATTTGTAATTATACCAAAAAGCTTTACGAAAATATACAAAAATCATTTTCGATTTCAATCTCACAACTATAGGACGTAGGTATTATAAAAACCAATATCGATAATAGTTATGAAATTTGTTTTTGTATACCTGCACATGTTTCGTATTTTGGTTTTTTCTCCGAAAATGTACAAAATGCAAGATATATTTTGAAATACATAGGTAAGTATACTTAAGCGTATCTTGCAGGGTCGGCAGCGCGAGTGTAACACCTCTGGTGTTCCAAGTATCCATTGGCTACGGTGACCACATTCCATCAGGTTATGCTTGTCTGCCGCCGAAAAGTATTCAAAAACGTTTATATTCTATAGCACAAACTTACTTTACCTGAGTTTGGCCAGATGGAGCAGTGGGCTTTATTTTATTATTTCACCTTTCCGTATACCGTTCGAACGACAAATAAACGTAGATCACTATACTGAATTCTTTTCACTAATCTATGTTGTACCATTAATCTAGATTGCTTTTCACAGTGATATTATGAGAACTTTCAGAGCTAAGTATTCTCAATACTCTGTCCATTGTATCGATCGCCGCCTCAGACCTACGTGTTGACGTAGATTGTGGTCGGATTTATAGACTGTCTCAGTAAGCAGTCCTGTACAATTGCATCTACATTTGATAGTAACAGACTCAATATAGGCGCTTACTAATTGAAATGTGTATTGTCCGTTGCTTGAAACTAGTCTAATGTATTTGCAACTATTGGCGTAAGTTTGATGGGAAATCTAAGTACTGCGGTTATACGAAATTGTATTCCAAGTAGACATGTTACTGATATTATAAAAGCAAAAGTTTGAGAGTGAGATGTAGCTGACTAAATTTGAATGGATCTGGCTGAAATATGGTAAAAGAATAGACTATAGCCTGAGAAACCACATCTTACTATTATTATAATTGAGGAGCGTTTTTACAAAGCGGTACAACAAACTTTTTTTCCATTTGCTGTTTTTTTTATGTTTCATACTCTTTTTCGGCTTTTTCTTTACATTGGCCGTAACGAATTTTCTGTAAGAGGTACAAAAACTATTACTATATAATTATATAGCTAAATTCATAAATTTTCTCAAAACGATACATCTACAACGATAGAATTCCCTCAATGCGATACATCAAACGTATCAAAAGTTAGTTATTGTTATTAGTAGATACTTTTACAAGGCTGCATCTGCATTGACACGTCTTAACGCGTTAATTTCCACTACATCAGTCTCGCGGATTACGTAAAACTAATAAAACAAAAACTAATATGATATCAGCATAAAAGAAAGCGGACATCGAAAATCTACTTAGATTTTGTGATATATCTGGTAACCGCCATGCTCAACTGTTCTATGAAGATGTGCTCCAGGGTTCTGGTCCCGATGAAGACAATATTTTACGCAACTACAATGACGAAGAGCCTTTAATTTAATATTGATCTCATAATATATAAGGCTAATTTTCTCAATGCGAGACATCAATGATTGATGTATCAAAATTCAAAAAACTCGTAATTTTTGTACTCTTTTCATTTTAGCTGTATATGTTTCATGTTTTTTTTTGTCTTTATTATTATTACCTTATACAGTACAAACATAATTAATCATGTTTTTCATTATTATATTTAACCCATGCACTAATAATCACATAAAATTGTTTCCTGAAAAAACAACTTTCGTTTTGTGAAAACGCTCCTTAATTGCGAAAGATCGTGAGTGTAAACATGTGTAGGTGTGTAGATGTCTGGATGTATGTTAATCTTTCAAGCTCTACGGCTGAACGAATCTAGCTGATAATTATTTGGTACAGAAATAGATTATAGTCTCGAATACCACATAGATGACTTTTAATACCGATAAAAAATTCCCATGGTAAGCGTGAACGGGAAAAAAATCCACGTTTTCCGACATTAAAAAAGACATAGAAAATACCTAAATATTTGCGTATTATACAAACACTTTTGTTACAACCCGGGGCTGTCAAACCGTCATTGGCAGCAGTCACAATAATAATATACTGGTACAACTGCGGCATTAAGGGCATTATAAATTTCTATCTATCTCAAAAAACATTGCATGGCCTTCCTTTCCTTAAAGTTGCAGGTATAGCTATCACATTCTGCTGGTCCGTAAAACTTTTACCAGAACGTGCGTAGCGTATGTATTTATCAGAAACTAGCTGACCCTCGCAACTTCGTTTACGTCACATAAGGTGCACGAAAGGAGAGGTACAAAGGTAAGCCAACACGTCAGTTTAGATTTACCCTCACATTCAAAGAAACCCTTGAATTTTAGGTTTAGCGAAAGTTGAGATGTCTCTAATTTCTTAACTACAAAACACCCAATATTGAAACTAATGTGGAACAATGCTTAGAGTACTCCCTTTTTGACACCAAAAAAATATTTGAAATCGGACCACGTGGTGAAAATTCAGCTGAAAAACAATTTTATCTTTCATCCCCTCTCCTGAAGGAACTGCGCTAAATATATTAAACAAGGGAACAAGCTATGGGAACATGTAGCTACTTTGTAAACCACCACTCGCTTGACATAGGTTCTTCCCGTCTGCAAATGTTGCCGACAAAGTAAGTAGCTAAAGAAAATCACAAAAGAAATGTAGAACTAGTTTTTTGCTTTTCAGTTGTTGTATGTTTACTTGGCAGTCAGGTTTTTTGTATTCTAAATAGGTAATTAAGTTTATTAATTTTGTTGCATGTTCAGTATTGCAAATGCCCAGAAACAAAGCGGTATGTGATAGTTTTTTTTTTCTCCTACATGGATGCTATGGACTCCTACCGACTCTAAGCCTACGGTTGGGAGCCTCAGGTAAGCCCTTGGAAGGATACCCCAGGACAGGCACGTGCTAAAAAAAACGTTAACTTTTATTATTTACTAGCTGAGCCCGCAACTTCGTTTACGTCACATAAGGTGTATGAAAGGAAAGGTATTTCTTCATCAGAGTCATCAAGCAGCGTCTGAAACTGCCCTGTTTGCTTAATCATAAAAGAGCTTAATGATTAAGTCTATTTTAAAACAATTCAGTCCACGCCTTCGGCGCGGACGTTTAAAAATAGTCTTTATCATTAAGCTCTTTTATGATTAAGCCAACACGCCAGTTTAGGTTCACTAACATTCAAAGAAACCCCTACAATTAAAATTTTCAAAATATCTGATTCTTAAAAGTGTTATAACTCTTTTATTTCTAAACCGATTTACATAAAACAAACGCTAAATGTTAACTGAAGCAAACCTCAACACAATAAAAAAAACCGCATTGCAATCGGTTGAGCGGTTACTGAGATTAGCATGCACAACCGTACAGACAAACAGATATACAGATATACAGACATACAGACAAACAGACAAAAATTCTAAAAATCATTTTTTTGGGTTCTATTGCGTTCATAAAGCCCCCCTATAATATTTTTTCTTATTTATCTTCCATGTACAGACAGCGACCTGTTACGATTTTATTATATGTATATTGATTTAATTAAGAAACCGGCCAAGTGTGATTTTGACTCGTGCATGAATATCATTCGGCAAAATTTCAGCTTTAAAGCAATCACGGGTTCTGAGATACGGCCTTGTGACGGACAGACATACAGACGGACGGCGAAGACTCATGAATAAGGTCCCGTTTTTACTCTTGGGATACAGAACCATAAAACTCGTTTGAGCAACGGTACAATATTTTTGACACTAGATGATGCTCGCGGCTTCGCCCACGTTTGGTACCCGTTCCCACTTCCGGTGGGAACATTTTACCGGGATGAAAAGTCTATGTGTTATGAAAGATTATAAGCAATCTCTGTACCAAATTTCAGCCTAATCCGTTTAGCTGTTAGAGCGTGATTGAGTAACAAACATCCAAACATCTAAACATCCAAACAGCTTCACAAACTTTCACATTTTTAATATTAGTAAAATTTTCTATTTTATCTTATGCCATTTTTGTTTACATTATTAATTTAATGTAAACGAAAATGTGCAAAACAGTGTAACAGTATAAAGAGGACGTTATCCTGATAATATTTTTCAAGTTTTATAGCAAAAGTCACATTCTACGTTATGTGCCTAAAAGTATTTGGTGTACTATCTCAGATGTAAGATCTCTGAGCTAGTCATGTGGACAGTAGTGTGGATAGATAAACGGACGGGCCAGAAACAGATAAAATGAATTGACGAAAGCAAATGACGTCATGGTTAATAGCAGTTCGAGATCACAATAAACTAATTGGAGTTTTCGCCAATTGATATCGGTAAGATTGGTACCTTGGCAATATTGATTTAGACAATGAGAACCAAATTGAAAATTGATGACAGAAAAATGCATAATGGAAACGACGTAAGAGTACTTCTGATGGTTAATGAACACCACAAACCCAAATTACCATACCATCTATAACACAACATTTTATTGTTTTATTTATAAGATTCTTAAAAGCCTCTATGGCGCTATTCCTCTACGTGACTACCGTGACTTGGTGAGTTTTTTTTTTCTATGAATTGAATAGTATTTATAATCAAATACTAACATGAATAACGTGAAGCGCTCGTGGCCCCGTGGACTCAGTGTTCTGTAAACGATCACTGCAGTAAGCAACTTACACTGGGGCCGATCCATGTGATCACTTTGTGACATTTATTTGAGCGTTTCCGTGCTTCGGAAGGCACGTTAAGCCGTTGGTCCCGGTTGCCAGTAAAATGGCAGTCGTTAAGCCAAGTTGAAGGCTTTATTTCAACAGCAGGCAGTCACAACCTGCGCCTGTCCATTTTAACACGGAAATACGGCTCACAACGTATTACGTGGGACAAATTATAAAAAGGTGAAAAGTGGGTATATTATATACCTCTGCCTACCCCTTCGGGGATAAAGGCGTGATGATGAAAATACTAACATCAGGAGACCCAGCGCTCCCTACAGGAGACTATACCTGGCGATCGTGCGAAGTATGGTCCTATACGGGGCCCCCGTATGGGCGGAGACCCTGACGGCCAGCAATGTGGCTAAACTGCTGAGCCCGCAGAGGACGATGGCCATCAGGGTGACAAGGGGATACCGCACAATCTCCGGTGAGGCGGCATGTTTCCTAGCCGAGACCCCTCCATGGGACCTGGAAGGGAGAGCCCTTGCGTCACTGTTTAGATGGCGCAAGTAGGCGTAGCTTCGTTAGGTATCTGTGGCGAAAACACCAGGAAAACACTGCAAGGACCGCAGCGATGACACGGCGCTCCACACGCTGGTGGAGTGCACGACGTGGGCGCAACATTGCGAGGTTCTCGTGGTAGGTCCGGACGTGGACACTCTTTCGCTCGAGACCATGGTGCGAGCCATGGTCTCCAGCGGGAGTAAAGGGGACTGCGCCGCCTCGTTCTGCGAGCAGGTCATGCTCGTGAAAGAGGCGGCGGAACGGGAGCAGGAGAGAACTCTCCCACCCGAGATACGCAGTCAGCGGCTTGGGCGCCGCGGACGTGTCATTTCCAAAGGCTATCGGCCTCCATGCCAAGGGGGCTGAGTACGGTGAGAGGGCTGCTCTCCGTCCTTACAGAAGCAGGCCCATGACAGCAGCGTGACGTGGGGGATTCACGCACGCCCCTCTAAGAAGCGGGATCACACCTGGAAACCCCCCAAAGACGCGGGATAGCACCCGAACCACCCCCTAGGTGAGACTGTAGTGGTAGCCGTAGGTCTGTTGGGAGTCCTGGGACATCCTTCCGAGTTATTACCCGGGGCTTCCAACCGTAGGCTGTTGGGCGTTTCGTGAGGTTTTTTAGTCGATAGAAGTCCGGCATAGCATCCATGAAGGATTTCCCCACACGTTAAAAAAAAAACCTAACATGAAACGTTAAAAGAGTTTTCCATGACAATAATTCCTCCCTTTCAAAACACAGAAACTCTGAACGTTTAAAAGAACAAAAATATTTTAGGGTCCTGCATCCAAAGGGCAGGGCAAAACAGAGCATTCATGATACTTCGCCGTCCGTCTGTCTGTCTTTCTATCACGAGGTCCATCTCAGGAACCGGGATAAATAGAAAGCTGAAAGTTTCACAGATGACGTATTTATCTTGCCACTATAACAAAAAATACTAAAGTCAGCAATAACTTTATTATTTGCCGTTTTTTGGCACGGAACCCTCTGTGCGCGAGTCCAACTCGCACTCGGCCGGTTTTTCAACTCACATTTAAAAATGCGATGTTTTGAATGCAGCTGACGTAATTTGCTCTATTCTACTGCTGGAATGTTTATGCACATTTAAATAATACACGAAAAATTCTGTTACGTTTTTATGAGTGAGTGAGAAATAAAATACGTGTATGTGAAATGCTGGGAATGTTTCTGTTAAAACTGGGAATTAAAAATAGTTATTCATGATATGGTTTTACGTATTCTCTCACAATTATGAATATCTATCAATTGTAGCAGTTCTTTGACTTCGTTTGTAAAAAAAAGTTTTGTTCTTCACAGAGCTTATTGTACTTTGAAATAGTTTAATAATTCGTTCTTAAAGTCAGTAGATTGCATTTTTAGACTGAAATATATTTCACTGTCTTTAAAAATTAAATCACGAAAACTACATTTTACTTACAATTTAATTAATTCACCCGTCCCATCAACATACTTGGTGTCTAAAAATTTTAATCAGCTTCGTATCTTTTAGTGACGGAAAGCAAACTTCAAATTTACAAGTTGGCAAAAAATTTACTTTCCAGCAGAACTTTTCAAATAAGATAAAATGTTTATTTTGCTTACGCACTCGTATTTTAAAAAGTGGGCTTCTTGAAAAGATCATCTTAATATTAAGTAACGGAATCAGGGTCTTCATGGGGAAAATTCTTCGTGGAATGTAAGGCAGAAGACGTGAAAAGGAAACTCCTTATAATATATTAACTAGTTGATGCCCGCGGTTCCTCCAATGGACTTTGGATAACGTGTCGTTGCTTCGCGTTATATTTCTATACTATTGTGAAAGCTGAAGAGTTTGTTTGTTTGATTGAACGCTATTTCAGGAATTATATATTGGATTTCTTTTCTAGTTCTATTGTCCATACTGTTTATTTATAGTAAAAATATACATAATTATTTCTCTTAACCTACTATGACTGTTTTGTAGGCTTTCTTATCTTTTTCGTACAGACCAGGTATGTACCAAGAATATCGTCCCCAGGGTTTGGTCGTTGAGTATCTATTATAGGTTACTTTTCATCCCGGGAATATATTCCCACGGGAAGCGGGAACAAAATTTCATGCGGACGAAGCCGCGAGCATTATGTGGTTTTACTTTGTTTCAAAATTAGCTCTAACATGGTAAAATACCCGATTGTTTTTTTTTATACCACCAAGGTGGCAGACTAGCATTCGGCCCACCAGATGTACCGGTGGTCACCGCTGCCTATGGACGTTTGCAACACCGGAGGCGCTACACTCACGCCGCCGATCCTGTAAAAACCTTCTAAGACCCCTTTTGAAAATCCCCATACTGTAGGTTTGGGAAAACCGAGGCAGGGAGATCATTCCACAACCTAAGCGTGCGTGGGAGAAAGCCCCTATCGGATTTAACCGTGCTCGAACGCTGCGGACGCAATGTGTGAGGATGAACACCCTGTCTGTGGCGAGAGGTGCGGTGATAGAACGTAGCCGTGGGCATCATATCAAACGTTCCTACAGAGCACAAACCATTGTACAGAATATACAAGCAGTAGAACACGCACAAGGAGGCAGTCTCTCCTGTCGCGAAGAGGTTCCACACCACCTGCAAGCATAGGATCGTTGACTACTCTCATGGCCCGCCTTTGCACCGAGTCGAACGGAAGAAGCTAATATTCAGGTGCCCCCGCCCAAAAAAAAGATGTTGAGTTTTGGCCGGTTCCTTTTTGAAGTCACGATTTTTGGTTACGCGCCATCTTTGTTCTGTTCCCCACCACGGTGGATTCGAATTAAGAGTACTTTATCCAGGGATAGCATGTCATTTAAGGGTTTTTGGACTTTTGGACTTTTGGATGGGACGTTGGTACTTTGGGTCTTTGGGACTTTGGCACTTTGAGACTTTGGGACTTTTGAACTTTTGAACTTTTGGACTTTTGGACTTTTGGACTTTTGGACTTTTGGACTTTGGACTTTTGGACTTTTGGACTTTTGGACTTTGGGACTTTGGGACTGTGGGAATTTGGGACTTTGGGACTTTGGGACTTTGGGACTTTGGGACTTTGGGACTTTGGGACTTTGGGACTTTGGGACTTTGGGACTTTGGGACATTGGGACTTTGAGACTTTGGGACTTTGGGACTTTGGGACTTTGGGACTTTGGGACTTTGGGACTTTGGGACTTTGGGACTTTGGGACTTTGGGACTTTGGGACTTTGGGACTTTGGGACTTTGGGACTTTGGGACTTTGAGACTTTGGGACTTTTGAACTTTTGAACTTTTGGACTTTTGGACTTTTGGACTTTTGGATGGGACATTGGTACTTTGGGTCTTTGGGACTTTGGCACTTTGAGACTTTGGGACTTTTGAACTTTTGAACTTTTGGACTTTGGGACTTTGGGACTTTGGGACTTTGGGACTTTGGGACTTTGGGACTTTGGGACTTTGGGACTTTGGGACTTTGGGACTTTGGGACTTTGGGACTTTGGGACTTTGGGACTTTGGGACTTTGGGACTTTGGGACTTTGGGACTTTGGGACTTTGGGACTTTGGGACTTTGGGACTTTGGGACTTTGGGACTTTGGGACTTTGGGACTTTGGGACTTTGGGACTTTGGGACTTTTGGACTTTTGGCCTTTGGGACTTTTGGACTTTTAGATGGGACCTTGGTACTTTGGGTCTTTGGTACTTTGGAACTTTGGGACTTTGGGACTTTGGGACTTTTAGACTTTGGGACTTTGGGACTTTGGGACTTTGGGACTTTGGGACTTTGGGACTTTGGGACTTTGGGACTTTGGGACTTTGGGACTTTGGGACTTTGGGACTTTTGGACTTTTGGCCTTTGGGACTTTTGGACTTTTAGATGGGACCTTGGTACTTTGGGACTTTGGGACTTTGGGACTTTTGGCCTTTTGGACTTTTGGACTTTGGACTTTGGACTTTTGGACTTTTGGACTTTTGGACTTTTGGACTTTTCTTTTAGTTCACGTGTACTTTGGGACTTTGGGACTCTGGGACTTTGGGACTTTGGGACTTTGGGACTTTGGGACTTTGGGACTTTGGGACTTTGGGACTTTGGGACTTTGGGACTTTGGGACTTTGGGAATTTGGGACTTTGGGACTTTGGAACCTTGGGACTTTGGGACTTTGGGACTTTGGGACTTTGGGACTTTGGGACTTTGGGACTTTGGGACTTTGGGACTTTGGGACTTTGGGACTTTGGGACTTTGGGACTTTGGGACTTTGGGACTTTGGGACTTTGGGACTTTGGGACTTTGGGACTTTGGGACTTTGGGACTTTGGGACTTTGGGACTTTGGGACTTTGGGACTTTGGGACTTTGGGACTTTGGGACTTTGGGACTTTGGGACTTTTGGACTTTTGGCCTTTGGGACTTTTGGACTTTTAGATGGGACCTTGGTACTTTGGGTCTTTGGTACTTTGGAACTTTGGGACTTTGGGACTTTGGGACTTTGGGACTTTGGGACTTTTGGCCTTTTGGACTTTTGGACTTTGGACTTTGGACTTTTGGACTTTTGGACTTTTGGGTTTTTGGACTTTTGGACTTTTCTTTTAGTTCACGTGTACTTTGGGACTTTGGGACTTTGGGACTTTGGGACTCTGGGACTTTGGGACTTTGGGACTTTGGGACTTTGGGACTTTGGGACTTTGGGACTTTGGGACTTTGGGAATTTGGGACTCTGGGACTTTGGAACCTTGGGACTTTGGGACTTTGGGACTTTGGGACTTTGGGACTTTGGGACTTTGGGACTTTGGGACTTTGGGACTTTGGGACTTTGGGACTTTGGGACTTTGGGACTTTGGGACTTTGGGACTTTGGGACTTTGGGACTTTGGGACTTTGGGACTTTGGGACTTTGGGACTTTGGGACTTTTGGACTTTTGGCCTTTGGGACTTTTGGACTTTTAGATGGGACCTTGGTAATTTGGGTCTTTGGTACTTTGGAACTTTGGGACTTTGGGACTTTGGGACTTTGGGACTTTGGGACTTTTGGACTTTTGGCCTTTGGGACTTTGGGACTTTGGGACTTTGGGACTTTGGGACTTTGGGACTTTGGGACTTTGGGACTTTGGGACTTTGGGACTTTGGGACTTTGGGACTTTGGGACTTTGGGACTTTGGGACTTTGGGACTTTGGGACTTTGGGACTTTTGGCCTTTTGGACTTTTGGACTTTGGACTTTGGACTTTTGGACTTTTGGACTTTTGGGTTTTTGGACTTTTGGACTTTTGGACTTTTGGACTTCTGGACTTTTGTACTTTTTGACTTAATTTAAGGTGAGGTGAAAATTAAATTTATGAAGAAGTTTCACTTCTTACGTGTGTACACTAAGTACACGCAATTTTTTTTTTTTTTCTTTAATGTGAGGGAAAATCCTCGTAGGATGCTATGCCGGACTCTTACCGACTAAAAAATCTCACGTTACGCCCAACAGCCTATGGTTGGGAGCCCCGGGTAAGCCCTCAGGAAGGATGTCCCGTGACTCCCAACAGACCCACGGCCGCCACTGCGGCCTCGCCCAGGGGGTGGTTCGGGTGCAATCCCGCGTCTATGGGGGGTTTCGGGTGTGACCCCGCTTCTAAGGGGGGGCGTGCGTGAGTTGCTCACTTCACGCTGCCGTCATGGGCCTGCTTCTGTAAGGACGGTGATTCGCCCTCTCACCGTCCTCAGACCCTCGGTCATGGAGGCCGATAGTCCTCGGCGAAGACACTTCGGTGGCGCCCAGGGCGCCGACTGCGGAACTCCGGGCCGGGTGCGGGAGAGAACTCTTCCACCCGGCCCGCCACCTCCTTCGCGAGCATGACCTGCTCGCAGAAAGAGGCGGCGCAGTGCCACTTACTCCCGCTGGAGAGCATGGCTCGCACCATGGCCTCGAGCGAGAGAATGTCCACGCCCAGACCCACTACGAGGACCTGGCGCTGTTGTGCCCACGCCGTGCACTCCACCAGCGTGTGGAGCGCCGTGTCATCGCTGCGGTCCTCGCAGTGCTGACACTCGGCCGTGGTTTCCCGGTGTTTTCGCCACAGATACCTACCGAAGCTACCGTGCCCGGCAAGCATCTGTGTCAACCGGTAGGAGAGAGCACCGTGTCTTCTCTCCAGCCACTCGTCCATGACCGGTCTGACGGCCGCGATTGTGGCTTGGCCGGTTCCTTGTACTTTTTTTTTTTTTAATTTTATTTTCTTGGTTCCGAGTTTCGGCTCTACGTTTATAGTTTTCAGATGGTTTCCGATTTTAAGATAGTCATCATCATTGGTATTGTACACCGCCTACCGCGGTACCGCAAACGGCCTGACGCCTGCCGCCTGCCGCCTACCGCCTGCCACCTACTGCCTTCTTTCATGCATCTGGATCTTCGGGGTAAAACCCTTTCATTTTTATTTTCTTAAGTTTTCATATTTATACACCTCTAGTGCGTCATAAACGGCCTACAGTATGATTTTAATTTCGAGTTAGTTCGCGAGATAAAGGGTCTAGTAGATAGACAGATGGACGGACAGACAACAAAAGGAACGTTTCTTTGGAGATACGTTTTTCTTTTCGAGATACGAAATCCTATATACAATGACAATTTTAAATTATTTTGTTGTGTGTTACATCAAAGAAAAAAATTAAGGAAAAATGTCCTTCATTTTACAAAACATTTTAATTTATTCGCAATGACAGCTTGTAACCAACAGAGTAAATTTATTTCTTTAGTAATTGTTGTAAAGGATCCCCCTTAAAACTTTTGCTGTATTAATTCAACTGTCTTGCTATCGTGGTCAATAAAATAAAGCATGGTGGCAGATAAATGGACAAACGGACAGATGGCCAGACGGACATTGGAGTGTCAGTAATCGTTTTTACCCTTCGGGTACGGAAGTTCTCCACTTTCCATCAGGTGGGCTGTAAGCTTTTTTGCCCCCTTAGTGGCATATAATTTAATCGATGTTAAATAGATTTAGCTTTAAAATTATGTTGGGACAACCCTTGCTGTCGTATGACTTTCTATGAGTGAGTAGATGCAGAGGCGGCATGTGAATCACCACTAAAGGGTCTAGAGTCCAATGACTAGTTGGTGCAAATCTAACAAGAAGCCGTGAGTCGCTCTCACCCGACTGCTCCTATCTAAAACGTTTATTGTAAAAGTTCAATCCGCTTGACGTTGTCATTTTTGTTTCATTTCAAACTTTGAACAGATAATCCACGTGACCTAGGGGCGTAGTTTAATGCAACAGAGTCACAGACTACAGACACAAGTCTCGCCATGAGCCCCTCTGCAATCTATTTTATAGAGAGGGGCTAAAACTATGGCATTACTATCCTTATTTATATCTCACTGAAATCTTTTATCCAAATAGGTACGCAAGTAATGTCTGTTATAAAATGGTGCTTGAAAGTAATTCCGTGTAATAAATGATACCTATCTATACTTGCGACAAATTTTACTTAGAACTTTTTCTTCTTAAAACTTTGAAGGACTTATCCGTGGCCAGTTAGAAAAGAAATTAAGGTTTAAGGGTCGAAATCTTTTTATTTAGATAAAATTCACTTCCATAATGAGTTGTTTCAGAGGTCACTTTTAAAATTAAAAGATATGCATAATTATGTTATGATCTTGAAATGTACTCAAAAATTTGAAATTATTTTACTAATTAGGTTAGTTTTATCCAGAATCGGTTTATCCAATACTACTAACAATTGTTTTGTTAGGATATTACTGGATGAGAAAACAAATGTTTGATATTACATGACTGCTACCCATCGTAGGACTAAGTACATAATACAAAAGGCGAGCAGAGTAAAGGGAAAGGGGGAACCTACTACTCACTCTCAAATCGTTAATCCTAGCGCACAATAGACTACTAGTTGTTTTTATTGAAGTGACAGTTTTTTTTATTAAAGCTTGCACGAGAAATGCATTTCTGCACCAACATCCTTGCTGCTGGGACGGGTATGGGGCTCACCAACCCCTAACAGGGCCCGTCCTACCCACTAAACTCTGCGGTATTCCTACTCATCCTATAGCCTAAGCATATTAAATATGATTATTCACATCTAACCGGCAAGTTTTGTATACCCAGCACTTTCGGGGAGCTCTGGGAGAGCCAGATGGAGGGGCCTCCGGAGCTCCCTAAGGAGCTGACGAAAACCGAGTCAGCATCGGGATCTAAGACAGCACGTAGCGAGTTATTTTAGCCTTTATATTGTCATTAATATGAAAAAATTCTCTTTACAGTATCACGAATACGAATTTTAATTTATATATATGTTAAAATAAGATAATAATATTAGAATTAGATAAAGGTTGGGGTTATTGAAATCCTTAGCTTTTTTCCACGTTAAGAACAAGAAAAGTTAACAAACACGTTTAGGTGGATATTAATATATCACCGCGGATGGACATCAATTTGTCAAGCGGACAAGGGACGGGTTCGCGATACTGTCTTTGGATGAAATTGTTTGCCACCTCGGGCTCACTCATCATTCATCTTGTTACTTAATCAATGGCTGAGTTACGACTATGTATTTTAGTTGTTTTTTTCCTGCCTATAATATGCTGAGTATAATATTAAAAAGAAAACTCTCGACCAGACTCCCAGGTATTGTATATGGTACGTCCAACCTGGCACTGAAATCCTGGTCAACAATCCTTAAAATCTCCCGATCTAGAGATACTATTTAAACTTGTGAAAATGAAACGGAAGCTCTATAAATTATTTATTATTATTAATAATACATTGAATTTAGTACTTATAGTTAAACCATGTTTTGTAATAAGGCCGAAAGCGTCCATAATTTACATTTAACCCGACTTCAGTCAAGAAAAACAGAATATTAATAAGGAATAAAATTATTTTAAAACTCAATCAAACTGAGGTTAAAAACTAATTAGAAACTGTGAGATTATATCCCAATGTTTTCTTTTATTTACGAATTAATTCCAAAGAAACAACAAAATTAAATGAAGTAACTTTCAAGTTTAATTAGCAGCATGAAAGTTTCTCTTACCGCGGCAACCAGATACTAATTTGAAAAGAATAAGGGCGTTGGCAAGATTAGAAAAAAAGTTACGTAAATGGTGTGTTGGCGCAGATAAGAAAAAGTTACGTAAGTAGTTACGTAATTTTGAGGGCCGGAATTCGACAGTTTTCTTTTGAAGTGTTTGTGTTTGCACTTACGCAAGAAGTAAAACTGCAAACTTCACTGCGCTTGGGTGACAGTGTTGATGTGGGCTTAGTGCCTCTAAATGTACACTCTAATAATATAAATAGTATTCACGAAAAGTATGACTGCAATAGCTTTATTTTTTAGCTTAGCTTATCTTTCCATACATATGTAAAAATAACTTCAGTCAAATTTAAATCGGCAGATAATTTTCGCTTCACGTATTAATACTATAGATTGTTAATTTTTACTTTGCATGTTTAACAGGCCTTGACCGCTTGATATTATTAAGAATGTCACGATCAATCAATTCAAAATCACCACCAGTCTGAGGCAGCATTATGCTGAGTAGCTTACCTATTCTATCTGCATGGTCATGAATACAGAAAGCAATCCTTAGCATCTTATCAGAAGTCTTATTCTATAGAAATAGTATAGTTAGGTACTATAGTTTAAGAAAAGGTATTTTCTTTGTTGAATAATCACGTTTCAGTTCAATTGTGGAGTGACAGAGCATTTCAAAAACTCCATGAAATATTATATTATTATAATATAATTTTCTTTGAAATATTATAAATTCTCTCTCAGTTGGTGTCAGATGTTGAAAAATATTGAACTTCAAAGCAGAACGTCGAAATCGAATGGCGCGGAAATGGTAAGCCACAGAAAACGTGGCATATGTTGCATACGTCAATAAACGAAAAGTGTTTATTTTACCGTTTATTTGGGATATGGCCTTACCTGCCAGTGCTTAATTTTATTATATTACTGAGGGTAAACTCTTTTCTATAGCAAAGTTTAGTGACTACGAGGTTTACCCTTAGACCATATATCACGGGACTAGCCTTTGCGAACCACCGCATACAAAAATATTCTGCCAGTTTTCATAGCGGGTGAAGAGGGAAACACAAAGACATATAAAATTTCATTACATTTAAAAATGTATTAATCGACAAACGCGTAATGGCTGTTGTGTGTTAATTTTTATTGTACAGTCAACTACAATGAAATTTACTAGTTTTATCATATAAAATGATGTACTGATGTACAGTGCTTTTTATAAAGCCAAAAGACCAATTAATGGTCATGTGCAATGGCAGAAAACAATGCTTAAGTAAGGCACATCCTGTGGTTAGATGATCTAAGGGTTTACCAGATATTCTTATCCAAAATTACGATAAATCTGAATAACCAAAAGGGATTCAGTTTTATGTATACCCTTACCAATGATTATTATTAAAAAAATATAATTATATTATGCTCTTTATTTGTATGCTATTAGTTTAAATTCATTTCAATTTTGTTTACATTTTAGTAATTTGAAAAGCAAAATTTTATACTTTGATGTCATATTTGTATCAGGTGTTGGTTCTCTATTAGCTAAACATTTGCATTTATTTAAATAATTGAGCCCGGGTCTGTCTATCTTTTTTTATATAATTTATAGACAAGTCATGATCCAAACAACAGACGAAACATTTCAATGCTTACTCGTCGTCTGTAGGCGTGTTTAGTTGAAAAACGTTGTCTAATGATAAATTTTCCCGTTTAATACCTAGTCCACAGGGTAAAGACAAACATATAACAATAATATATTCAATAATGGTGCCTATTTACATAATGTTACGTAAATACACAGTACATATTCGACCTAAACCACAGCTGAAATTGTCATCTAATTATCCACGCTATTAGCAATAAAACATTCTAAACCTAGCGAGAAATAAAACTTAGTGCTAATGTTGAGGATTTGGAGAATTCAGCGGTGGGATATCTTCCACTTTTACAGCGAGTAATCCCAGATTAATGATATTTGTTGGAGTCAGTTGGAGTTTTAGATGAGGCAATGTTTACGGACATTTCTTTTAAAGGCAAATAAAATTATTATTCACGTTTTAGGAAATGTTTAAATACGACAGGTATTACAGGTATTCGTTTAGCTTATGTTTACTTAAAATGTATTATCTATACTAAGATTATAAAGCTGAAGAGTTTGTTTGTTTGTTTGTATGGTTGAACGCTAGGATCTCAGGAACTACTGGTTGGATTTCAAAAATTCTTTTACAGTTTCATAGTCCATTTATTGAGGATGGCTATAAGCTATATAACATCACGCTAAGATGAATAGGGACGAAGCAGCAATCAATAATGTTTCGAAAACGGGGAATACTTTTTACCGTCTGAGAGCTTCCGAGGCGTACGCTGCGTAAATAGTTAAAGATACGTAAAAAATGTGTATTACAATATTGTTTCTTTTAAAAAGTTCTAAAAAAAAGTCCGCGACAGCATATGTCGATCTCTTAAGGTTCGCTCACAATAACCTAATTTGTCTGTTTCTTAAGGTTCGCTCACAATATAACAAAACTGAAGACTTTGTTTGTCCTAGGATCTCAGAAACTACTGATTGCATTTCGAAAATTATTTTACAGTTTAATAGTCCGTTTATTGAGGATGGCTAATGGCGATATAAAATCACGCTAATGCGAATAGGAGCGGAGCAGCCATAAATAATGTTTCGAGATCGTGGAAAATTTATTTCTTTTGAGAGCTTCCACTGCGTACGTTGCTTAAATGATTAATGTTACGTGAAAATTTTGTATTACAAGAATGTTGCCCTTTAAAAGTTACAAAAAAATGTCTTAAACAGTATATGCCTATCTTTTAAGGTTCACTTACAATAACCCCTTTTATTAAGTTTTGAAGTATGAGCGACGCGACGGGAGTAGGTAAACGTGGTCTGCAGTGGTAGCCAATCAACTGAACGATAAAAACCCGCCAAGTGCGAGTCGGACATACATGAGTTCCGTACCAAAAAAAGGACGGGTGGAAGTAAATGCAACGGGAAACATTATATCACTTTACATATTAATACCACACCTCTTTCTTTCTCGCTCATGTGACGCAAACGAAGTTGTGCGGGTCAGCTCTAATGTATATAAGCGACGCGACGGGACTAGGCGCGACAAGAGTAAATGCGACGGGAAACATCTCAAAATATTAATACCATACCTCTCTTTTTCTAACTCTCATGTGCCGCAAACGAAGTTGCGCGGGTCAGCTAGTATCTTAATATATAAAACAAAGACGGGTTTGTTACAACACTTATAACTCAAGAACGGCCGTACCGATTTGGCTGAAAATTGGTGGGGAGGTAGCTTAGAACCAGGAGACGGACATAGGATTTTCATCACGTTTGACCTCGCTTTTTTTTTTCGCTTTTTTTGGTCGATTCACTATTCTGCTGGCGACGTACACCGGTAGTACACGTCCTATGCATGAATATGCGCAATTTCTACAATAATGCGACGGGAAACATCTATCGTTAACGAAATTATTCTGACGGGAGTAAATGCGACGGGAACGCGTTATTTACTCTCTTATGTGATGCATACGAAGTTGTGCGGGTCAGCTAGTGTGTTATAAAATTTGGTTGTTCTTTCTTCAGTATAAAGTAAAACTGTTAGTAAAACAATAAAACAGTAGATACTATTTTTCCGTAAGTCTCAATTAAAAATAGTTCTTGTGTGAAAGAACGAAGAATTTAAAAAAAAAAAAAAAATAGAACCGACTTCATACAAATCCATAGCGTACGAATTGAGAACCTCCTCCTTTTTTGAAGTCGGTTAAAAATAGTTAATGATCGGTGTACAGTAATATTCCGTTCCGTTAACTTCTGAATATCAGTTCTTCAGTCTGATAAAAATTAATTCAAAAATAAAAATTGAAATTTTGATCGGAAACCAATCGAGTGGTTGGCCTTCGGTCTGAAAATTGCCGAATAGCTTTTATTGAGAATATGAAATAATAAAAATATTTGCAATTTCTACCGCCGAATACACACGAAGTATATACGTCAGACTTTACGCCATTTATTAATTTATGTGATCCATAAATGTTTGTTTCGAGAGTCTGTGTGATTCTAAATAGATAAGTATGTATTTAAAAAAGTGTATAAGTTATAATATCGGTGGTCTGATACCCTGAACACAAGCAGGTTATTCGTAGCATAAATTTGAAAATATCCGTGAATATTTACTTAATAATAAAATATTAAGTGATGTCTTGTCCCAAAATGTATAAAGTTCAGAAACCATCGTAGTTAGCTAAAGATAGAAGTTTTCTTACGTGTGTACCAACTAAAACCACGCGTTGCCTATCCATCTACCTAAGTCTCGAAGTCCTGGGTACGCACTCGGAAGGATAACCTCAGGACTCCCGAGGAAAAAAAGATAGTGTAGGTACTCCAGCCCTCAATTCTACATAATAATATTTTAACCGCAATGTCTACAGTTCCTCCGAGATCGAGAAATTTTAACCGTGCCGAGATATAGGATACTGACAAACACAAATGAGCATGGTAAATATCCCGACAAAAGTTATCATAGTTCCGCATTGCATACAGTCGTGAGTCGGGTAAGGTGATATCTCAGAGCATGAAACGGAAAATATTGAAGCTATCTTCTTGTAAAAAGTAAACAGCAATACAAAAGATACAACATTTCGATTTCGTAGAATAAACAAATACAAAATGAAGTTTTTATTAGGGGTTAATTTAGTTAGGAATTGAAAGAAAGCCGTCTTAGTGTGGTACAACAATTTCGTAGACTGTATCGAGTATCAAACCATTCCGAATCTAATATACCAATGGTTCATTGGATTTAATTTTCAATGGCTTCTTGCATTTTCTATAAGAAAGAAATGATGTAATTGAATGAATTGTTTTCGAGTTTATCTCTCATCTTAGTATGACTCACGGTTGGACCTATCATCTTCAATTTGGTATTGGGAACTCTCTTATAAAGGGTGTTTTTTTTAGAGGTATAGAACTTTGAAATGGAATAAAACGAAGGTGATTGTTTTTATTGATATGAAAATGACTTTATTCGAAATGAAATCTTCTGGCATTATAATTAAAATATGATTTCTGGCAAATAACCGCCACGGCTGGCTCGGACGTAGTCTAATCTAGAGGTCCAATTTTCGATGACTTTCCCAACATTTTTGGCCGTATATCGACAATAACGCGCCGAATGTTGTCCTCCAAGTGGTCAATCGTTTCGGGCTTATCGGCGTAGACGAGCGACTTCACATATCTCCACAGAAAATAGTCAAGTGGCGTAAAATCGCACGACCCTGGAGGCCAATCCACTTGTCCAAAACGCGAAACTATGCGGTAACCAAACGTTTCCTTCAATAAATCAATTGTGGCACGAGCTATGTGACATGTTGTGCCGTCTTGTTGAAACCACTACTACAGCACATCATGGTTGTTCAATTGATGAACAAAAAAGTCAGTAATCATCGCTCTATAGCAGTCACAATTGACTGTAACGTTCTGGTCAGCATCGTTTCTAAAGAAGTACGGACCAATTATTTCACCAGCCTATAAAGCACACCACACAGTCAGTTTTTCTGGATGTAACGGTGTCTCAACATACACTTGAGGATCGCATCTTCACCCCAAATATGGCAGTTTTGTTTATTGACGTATCCATTCAACCAAAAGTGAGCGGCACCGCTAAACAAAATTCGCTTATGAAAATCACGATACGCATTACGGACAGAACCAATATTTTCATAATAAATTTGCACAATTTGGAAGCGTTGTTCAGGCTTCAGTCTATTCATGTTGAAATGCCCAACCAAACTAAACATAAATCACTTTACAGCTGATAATAATACCGCCAGTTAAAACAGTTATGCCAACTTAAAGTTCTATACCTCTAAAAAAAACACCCGTTATTACCTGCTAAGTATGGCTGTTATAACGCAAATTTGTCTTTAGTTTAGTCGGAAGTAAGCGGTGTCAGACCTGGGGTATCCTTCCGGGGCTCCCAACTGTAGACTGTTAGGCATGATACGTGAGGTTTTTAGTCGTTAGGAGTCCGGCATAGCATCCATGAGGACTTTCCCTCACGCAAAAAAAAAACTTCTGGGCTAGAGACTTGTGTTACAAAACAATTATGTTCGAGCTTACAAAATAAATAAGACTATCACAGACCCGCAACCAAATTATTGCCCGCAAACAAACTTGGTCGCGTTACTATTTGGCAGTTAATGATAAGAATGAACACCCTGAAGTTATACCTATCGTTGAAAGTCGGTCAGATCGATCAAGACGATATTTCGAAAAGCCGTCGACTACTCCTTAGTTTTATTAAACACAGCCAAGAAATGAAAATAAAAACATTTGAAACACAAGGGTTCTTATGAAGGTATATAAATTTTAAGGTAAAAGGTATAAAAGATTAAAATATGATTTATATATTCCAACCTCTTTGTTGGAGCTAATTTGACCGCCATTTTGAACTTGTACCGATGTGTAGAAGCTAAACAAATACTTAGTTACATTTTTATCTTCAGAGCTCAAGCACACTATGCTAACGACTTAAAGCCGAGAAAGCGGGATGTTTTCATCTGAGGCAAGATGTTCCTGAACGCAGCCTCTATTTGGTTTATAATTTAGTATGCAAATTGTGGACTTGGCGTTTGTAAGTACTCTGAGGCGAATTAACCCTCTGTATCATAGTGTAGACTGTAGGCTACATACCGTCTGGTTGCCTACAAAATTCATATTTTTGACATTTTAATATAATTACGCACTCTAGCTGTTGGTTTACACTCTCAGCTAACGAGTTGGTACTGAATAAAATACCTAGGTGGCATAACTTTTCGCAAATTGATATTTATTATTAGGCGGTCGAGACATTTGAAAAGTAGCAGTCGACTCCGATTTAAAAGTGTGATAAATATAATATGCTGCTTGTGTTTTAAGATTTTTATTGAAAACTTAGACAGGTAAGTGTCGTAATTATACTGTACAATATTGTTTTTGACGATTTTTTATGTTGAAATTTGATTTATTGGGGAAATCTTGTTTGTAGCCCGTAGGCTACATTAGGCAAAAGTGTCATATTTTGGTTGGTGTTCATTGTATTTTTACTGTGTTTCAGAATGTCTCGTAGAAGTTTCTTGGCAACAATGACATAAATTTTGTGCTGTATAATGCTTCTGATAGTGAAGGAGGTCTATATTTTAATGGTCATAGCCTTGCCACACTTGTTTTTGGTCCTGACTTAGAAAATTTCGAAGATGAGGATCCAGAGATAGATATTGATTTAGAATCGATAATAAAACCCTATAATATAATTATGAAGGTTCTTCTTCTAGTGGGAAAGCTGCATTGCTACACGACAGTACTGCAGAACCCTCCCAAGCCAAGAGAACTCGACAAGATGCTGCAGGAAAGCCTTCTTAGCTGAATTTAGGCTGGAAAGCAAAAACAATTAGAATTGACTGCCAGAACAGCTTATGCATGCTCATAGTTACAAAAAATAAGAGCCTGATTGAGAGATCTACTTGAGTTAGACACACTCATACAAGTTTTTTTCTGTTTCTTCTCACAAGAACTTATCACGTAAATGATTGAGTAGATAAAGTTTTATCCAGTTCTAAAGATCCTACAGGACTTTCCGATTACATAAGTCTGTCGTAGGGCAATAATTTCATTACTGAGGTATACCTAAAATCTGGCCAACATTCACTAGAGCTACCACTAGAGCCCCATACTTGGAAACCTTCTTCCAAACGAAACAATGACGTCGAACAAATTTGGAAAAATCCATCAAATTTTGCGCTTCACCAACAATAATAATAATCTTCAAAGAGAAAATCCGGACCATGATATGTCCAGTAGCGGACTTCTTCAATATAGCATACAGTCGAGTCGTATGGGAAGTGCACATTTGTGTGTATGAGCAAATATGATCCACAAAAGCGACATGGCTAATTGACGGTAGTCCTCAAGTTGGCGGCCCTATGATGTGCCTCTTCTCGCTCCGCTTGTACAACTTGGGGCTGTAAGAGGAGGGATGCGCCGGTAGGTCCATTCAGGGTCCTTTATGAATTTCATAAAAAACTTAGTTTGTCTAGACGGAGAACGCTGGAAAACGAGTTTCAAGCTGAAAAGCAAAAATGACCTGCTCAGCATGTACTACCAAAAGCGACGAGAAGAGACGAATTAGTCACTGACCGCAGTTTTTACACAATGTATGACATGAGACATCCGGGGTGGCGTTATATAACACCAAAACCAGAAAATGCCTAAGATATTTTCATCTTTCCTAATACACAGTATGCCCATAAATTATGGCCACTTGCCGCAGTGTTGCCTACAGGCAACAATCCCTATTCTTGTAGTTTTTTCCCAAAATATTAAAAAAATTAAAAAATCCAGAAATACGTGTATTTTATTTTTTTGATGTCAATTTGAATACAAAAAATCAATTAAATCCCATTTCTTGAGTGATAGAGGGTTAAAGGCTGCGCTTCATAAAATCTTTGGAGCCTTATATTACACTAGCTGACCCGCGCAACTTCGTTTGCGTAAGAGAGAGAGAGAGAAATAGAAAGGTCCCCCATCGCTTCTATTCTTATCGCGTGGTTTTCTGTCGCGTGTATTCCCGTTGTATTATTTTGACACAACTTGGATTTTCATTAAAATGGTTATTGAAAACGAACCTAATTCGAAGCACTATCAGTAGGGTTACGGGATATTTTACTTTCCCGTGACTCTACTGGATGCCAAGGGAAATATGGGTCGACATCTTTGACTATTTAACTAAAGTTAAATAGTCAAAGGTCGACATGCAGGTGTGTTACAAACGTTCACTATGCGAATTGGTCCACTACAGTACCTAACCAACCATCAGGTGGACCGTAAGCTTGTCTGCCATCTTAGTAGTATAAAAAACTGGCCAAGTGCGAAGCGGACTCGCGCACAGAGGAAATAAATAAAGAGTAAAGTATAGATAGGAATAAAGTCCCTTAATGAGTTTCATTCCGAACAACGGTTGACCGGCTTAGTTGGTCGGAGGAAAGACAGAGTTCCGTACCAAAAAAACAGCAAAGCTTTACGTTTGTTGGATGGGAGCCCCCTTAATCCCGGCCCCCCTTTTCTGACGTTAGTATTTGTTGTCATAGTGGCTACAGAAATATATCATCTGAGAATTCCAGCTCTCTAGCTATCACGATTCCTGAGATACAGCCTCATGACGGACAGACAAACAGACGGACAGCAAAGTCTCATAAATAAGGTCCCGTTTAAGGGCACGAACCCTAAAAATCGTTTCTTTGTGCGCAACTATGCCATTAATCTAATTTTAAGGTTCTAGATCTCGATCAGGTATCTAAGTCAGATTTTATTTTTATATCAATCAAATCAGCATGTACGCTCCTGGACGTAGGCCTCTCCTAATTTACGTTTTGCGCCTTCAGCATCCAGCCTGTGACCTCTTCTAGGTCCTCGGTCCATCTAGCGGGCGGACCGAGTCACGATGCCCGCTTTGGAACTCGTTTGCTCCATCTGCCGTCGTCTGTCGTCTTCTGTGGCCAGCCCGCGGCACTTTACAGTACTGTTTTTATATGTATAGATATAATTCTGACTAAATAAAACACAATACGTACTTTGAGCGAAGTAAATCTATATTTTTATACCTAATGTCTTTGTTAATCGGTTTAGAGAGCATTCTCTGCTTTTGCTAAGGAATTGATATATGAACTTCTTTCTTTCTCGTATTTCTGGATTGTGTAAGTCTTCAGACTTTCGAGGCTGAGACAACCCGTACTACTAATACAGTTTCTCCTATTGTGACCAGACGTTTACTGTAGATTTCATCTGCTAAATGTTCATCTATAACGCCTCTGATCGTTTGTATTGACCCTGTATAAGTGTATATAATAAGAAAGTAAGCGAAGCTAGTAATAAATACTCTGTATTATTCGGATGAACCGTGTTCATGATTCATAACCAGCCATGTACAGGTTTTTATTTTCACAAATGTATTTTTGACATACAAAATATGAAGGCAATTCCGCATATTGAAGGGCAAAAATCAATAAAATATGCAGTTTTAATAAAATTATTATTAGATTTTTTTGACATTTATCAAAAATTGCGACCATCTTTTTTAAATCGAATTGAGATGTCAAACATGACAATGCGTCAAAAAAAGAATTAAAAGTACCGACTACGGAGTATTAATATGAACTATGAGGCAAATCCCCCCTAATATATTTTTCAACGCCATTTTAACCATGTTAAAAGATAAATTTCAATAAAATACAAATCACGTCTCCCATTAATTCAGTTAAAGATGTTTTATGCCAAATTTCAATATGATCGGACCAAGGAATCACGTTGTCCCATACAAACTTTGCAACCCTTGTTCACTCCCTTAGGAGTTGAATTTTCAAAAATCCCTTCTTATTGCTCGCCTACGTGACATAAGGAGCATTTGTGCGAAATTTCATGGTTCTAGACACAGCGGTTTAGGCTGTGCGTTGATCGTCAGTCAGTCAGTTCTTATTTTTATATATATAGATTAGAAAGAAAATTAAACTTTTGCCTAAGCTTACGAGTTGAGTTGTGAATTAAATTACTTTGAATATCCAAAGCACTTTGGTGAACATTAAATACGCACTTTATGCGAGTTTCATGTAGCATAAAGGTGTGGAAGTTAATGAAGTATGCGTATGTGGAGTTATAAATGTAAATAATACTGTATTCATGAGGCCATTATACTACGTATTACCCACAGCCTACAGATCATAGTAGGTTTTTCCTCTTAATACTGTGGTATTACTATGGATTTATTCTCTGATATAACCGCCGCGTCATTATGATTTGAAACCTATTTTATTGTAAGGGAATTCAAACATCTTTTCTTAGTGGATGCTAACTTCACAATAAACTATCAACTCAAGTCTGCAAAGAAGAATGTCTCCCTTGCAAACTAGAGTAAATGTCCTGTTACAACAACTAACATAACTTATTGTATGTGTGTGTGTAAAGCTCTTTCTCCCGATTCTCTCTCAGTTTTACGTATTACATCTTATTCATATGTATACGTTATTCATAATATAGCTTAAGGATACCCTAAGGTTAAACAAATATAAATTCTGCGTCTACGTCACAATAACATAAGTAATGTAATTATATTAAGAAATCCATTATGAAGTGTCCTCTGAGATAATTTCTCCTTAACAGTCTTCAGTAAAATGTCCTGTTACTGCAATTAACAAGACACACACTCTATTTATAACATATTAAACTAATATACTCTAGAATCTCTCTCCTAATACCTACATACTTTAAAGTGAAAAAATATACTTAATTATTTTCTAATATCATCTTAATCTCACCGTTTCAACCCTTCATTCATTAAGCGACGTTACTCGTATCAGTTTGTCGTGACGTAACATGATTTTGCGAAAGACTGATCGCTACTCATAATGAATATTTTATAACACTTTATAATGCGTGCTTACCGGCACACGTTCGTGTATTAAATCAAGTGTAAATTCATTAATCAGAAGATTTAATACGATAAATCTATTAACAACAAGTTTAATATTGCTGATGTTGAATGCTAAGCTTTAGATATTTTATGTATAAGGTGCCATTACAATTTTTAGTGAATCTTTATTTTTTTTGATTAATGAATCTTCTTCACGTTTTACTGAATGTAATATACCTACATTTAATTAGATTTAAAAGTATTTAATAACTTTTCTTCATATTCATGTGCACCATTATAACAACACCAGCGGACGTCACGCGGTTTTACCCGCACAACTACCGTTTTTGTGGGAATACGGGAATAAAATATAGCCTATGTGATCCAGGGATACTGTAGCTTTTCAACAATGAAATAATTTTTCAAATCGGTTCAGTAGTTTTGGAGCCTATCCGATGCAAACAAACAATCAAATTTTTACTCTTTATATTATTCGTAGATAATTAAAATTCTATCCTTAAATTATTTTACGTAAACCAAAGCAATATACAATAAAACAACGAAAGCTTAAAATAGAACAAAATACTTTTTCTTGAAATATACAGCTTTGGGTACGTTTGTTAGGGCTAGGCTATTGTCATTCAAAAATGTAAGAAATTATTACAGCATTACGACTGTAATAGGTTTAATTTCATTCTACATTTGCATAAAGGTCAAAGTAACAAAAAGTATAATTTGCTTTATATTCTGACGTCGCATATTTTAAATTGTCTTCTGTTCTAAACAATAAGCACATAAAGATTTCTTTTGACATTTTTAGGGTTTCGTAGCCAAATGGCAAAAACGGAACCCTTATAGATTCGTCATGTCTGTCTGTCTGTCTGTCTGTCTGTCTGTCCGTCCGTGTGTCACAGCCACTTTTCTTCGAAACTATACGGCCTATGCTATTGAAACTTGGTAACTAGATGTATTCTGTGAACCGCATTAAGATTCTTATATAACACTAGAAAAAAAGCAGTAAATTTTGGGGGTCCCCATACTCAGAACTGAAACTCAAAATTTTTATTTTCATCAAACCCATACGTGTGGGGTATCTATAGATAGGTCTTCCAAAATGCTGTTGAGGTTTCTAACATCATTTTTTTCTAAAGTGAATAGTTTGCGCAAGAGGGACTTCCAAAGTCGAAAAATGAGTGTCCCCCCCCCTCTAACTTCTAAACTAAGAGAGTGATAAATCTTAAAAAAATATATGATGTACATTACCATAAAAACTACCAACGAAAATTAGTTGGAACGAGATAGAGCTGGTAGTTTTTTTTTAATACGTCATAAACCGCAATTTTTGGTTAGAAAATCACTACCACTGCGAACGTGTTAAAACATCAATCAAAGTTACAACGAACTATAAGAACTTTTATATTATGTTACTTGCTGCTACGAAACCCTTCATGGGCGAGTCCAACTCGCACTTGGCCGGTTTATTGTTTATATTAACTTTGAACACGTTGTAATTTTGATTACAAAACTAATTCTCACTAGATACGAAAACTTAACATAGTTAACAAAAAGTGACGTCATTCCTCCTAAGTTCATTTTCGGCAATATGGGTTAATTACCTTACACTTAACACTCGCTCTTGTGGGAACTAGTCAATTAAAAGCGTTTTAAGTTAACAGAATTAGTCGACTTACTGTGTTATGAAGTACCTACCTTTAAAGACTTCAAAAAGGAATACTAGTTGGTATTCATGGATCAAAATCCATGAACACCAACTAAAGCACAGCTACAAAAAGTAAATACGTACATGCTTCAAGTTAATCAACAGGTAAACGCCGCCGTCCAAGTGCGAGTCGGATACGTGCACGGAGGGTTCCGCAACAAATACAACTTTGTTGTATGGGAGCCCCATATTTTTTTCAATACTTGTTGTTATAGCTGTAATAGTAATTTATTTATTTTAATATGATGTGATAATAGTGTAATACATAATCTGTGAAAATGTATTACACTACCTCATGACCGACAGACGGACAGCAAAGTCTCATTATCAGGGTCTCGTTTTCCTTATGAGTACGGAATCCCAAACGCCGAATGCTTAATGTTGACATCTGAAAAATAATTTCTGCATATCCTTCCGCAGTAACTCGTTGTTAAGTACGTATTTATTTGTCTACAGAAAATTTAAGTGTTACTTGAACTGAGTGCTATGGTTTAATTTGTAAAGAAACTCACATTACAACAAACAATAAAGGTAGAATAACTTAAAAGATTTACATAAAAATATTCTTAGATGCACTGTGCAATGAAAATTGTCACAATTTTCATTGCACAGTAAAGAGTACAAAGAAATTTGCAACAGAATTCTTCACATATACAATACGTACTCCGTATATGAAGAATTCAGAGCGGATAGTGTTCAGAACAAAGTGTTCTTATCAGTTTTAGTACAGGCTGTGTGATTTTAGCCGATTTGAGGCAAAAATATCCACTACGGTTGAAAATACAGAATTGGATAAAGTCCACACTCGCATATAATCGTGGTTACATTATTGGACGTACTATGTCAAAACTGTACTGTATTTCATTGGCAGTGAGACAAAACATTAACAAAGAAAACAGTAGTCGAACTTTTTTAACCGAGTGGGACGAAAAATGTTCTGTGTGTTTAATACATAAAAACCGGCAAAGTGCGAGTTGGACTCGCCCATTAAGGGTTTCGTTGCAGCAAGTAACATAATAGAAAAGTTCTTATAGTTCGTTGTAACTTTGATTGATGTTTTAACACGTTCGCAGTGGTAGTGATTTTTCTAATCGAAAATTGCGGTTTATGACGTATTAAAAAAAACTACCAGCTCTATCTCGGTCAAACCAATTTACGTTGGTAGTATTTATAGCAATGTACATCATATATTTTTTTTAGGTTAAACATTCTCTTAGTTTAGAAGTTAGGGGGGGGGGATACATTTTTCCACTTTGGAAGTGTCTCTTGCCCAAACTATTCACTTTAGAAAAAAATGATAATATAAACCTCAATCGCATTTTTAAAGACCTATCTATAGATAGATACACGTATGGGCTAGATGAAAAAAAGAATTTGAGTTTCAGTTCTGAGTATCGGGACCCCCAAAATTTACTGCGTTTTTTCTAGTTTTATACATATAAGAATCTTAATGCAGTTCACTGAATACATCTAGTTACCAAGTTTCAAAAGCATAGACCTTAACACAAAGATGTTCAGTGTTACTCACCAACTAGCGCGAGGTAGCTATGCAGAGAACTCTTTCCCAGGGCGCCTTACTACAGAGATTCCAGTGTGCGTGCAAAGGTAGGCTAGGGCTCTCACGAAAACAGCCAGGTAGGGTGTACACACATATATTTATATAACACACAGTACACTATAGAGACAATGAGATTACATAGATACAGAAAGCACAGACATACATAAAAATATTACGGGTTTAGGTACTACTAGTACAGCACTACACTAAATCAGCGTGAGGAAGTAACTTAGGCGGCTAGATTACATGTATAAGTAGCTGACAAGTATTGGCCTTCGTTGTGGGTGAGAGCGACTCCGTATGTTGTAAATGCCGGGTGTAGACGGCGAGCTTCTTACACATGCACCCTGCTCGCGCAGTCCACGTATAATTGGGGTGTGGCTACTCCCACTATACAGTGGCAGCCTCCAGCCCTTATAAGCGACCCTGTCACGAAACAGACAACTAAATAAGTGACTGACCACGTGACAGACGAAGATTGACATGGTTTGCAAAAGAAGAAGTGACTCACCAGTTTTCTGGGTAAAATTAGAAAAGAACTTTGACAAAAAACATCAACTGGAGTGACTAACATAAAACTTAGTAGCTCAGAGAATCAAAGCACCGAAGCCATCCAATCTCAAGAAACCTCTTCTAATTTTTCATTAACCTTTTCTCTCCGATGTCAGTTCCCCAAAAAAACTCTAGTCATGTCCCATAGACTATAGACCGTTTTCTTGAGACAGCTGTTGCCACAGCAAAAAAAAACAATCAATCGATCATGGCGCTCTCAAACGCTCAAATATATTGACAAGCCCAAGACCAGACTTGCCACATATAGAAAATAAATGTTACAACCACCCCCCCTTTAATAGTATATCCTGCGGATATGACACGCTGGAAATACACAATAAAGAAAACAGAAAAGTACTGACTAATAAACAAAGACAACCAGCTATGTCCTTCAAACACCAGCTGACTACGACCATTACACTACCAAAGAGAGATCCTCCTATACACCTAACTAGACACTGACTCGTGTACCGGATAGGCTAAGTAACTAGAGTCTAATGCCCTTCATAGAAAACGAATGCTCCCTTTACTCGCTGACGAAACCCTAACACTACCCAAGCTCTCAAGATATTGTAGAGTACTGAGGAGCGAATGAGAGAAAAACGCTCGGTGCGGTGCATAGAAGAAACTACAACGTGACAATTTGAAGTCACGTACACACATAGAAATACAAACAAAGATTAAAATAGTCTTACATAATGATCACATAGCACTGGTTTAATAAACTAGAGAAACAGTGCTATGTAGTTACGTTAGGTATTGGAGACGGCTCCTCCTGATACTTCAGGGTGTCCTTGATATGGTACTCCCCAAGATCCCTACCGTCCAGATCTGACAGCCTATATACTAAAGGGGATCGTTTAGCAGTCACCACACACTTAAGGAACTTAGGGGCTAGCTTAGAAGGAAAGTTCTTGGCCTTGTTTGACAGGTAGAACGTGCGTTTGTAAACTATCTGTCCCACTTTCAGCTCCACATGCCTTTTCCGGAGGTTGTAATACTTTTCATTACGCTGGTGGGCAACATTCAAATGTTTCCTCACCTGGTCGTATATGCGTTGTATTTCTCTCAGCTTGACACCGAAGGCTGATGGATCGTCTACAGAGACTGAAGCAGGGTGGCACGCAATATCTGTCTGCCTGTATAGCACTCCATCTCCAATAAACTCCCTACCATGTACCAAAAAGTAAGGGGTGAAACGAGTTGCTTCGTTAACTGCAATGTTTAAAGCGCACTGTATCTCAACCAAGAACGAATCCCATGACTTGTGTTGTGACTTCACATAGCATGAGGTCGCTTGAACAACATTACGAATAGCTCGTTCCGCCTGATTAGTTTGGGCATGATACCTAGGGTTATAATATATATTAGGTACATTAGCTAACAGATCTTTAAATGGCTTACTCACAAACTGAGGGCCATTATCCATGTAAATAGTCTTGCAGACTCCGTGCACGAGAAACACACTCTTCTCTATGAATCTCGCGACTACAGCGCCTGTGGCAACCCGAACAGGGCACAACATGACGTATTTGCTAAAGTAGTCGGAGACCACGATCAGGTGTACGTTTCTATTGCTCGAAGTGGGAAAGGGACCAAGCAGATCGACAGAGATAGCTTCGAATGGCTTCGAAACCCGCTTCGGGCTACCCATTAGGCCGGGACGAGACGTATTTACGGGTTTGTACTGCTTGCATGTTTCGCAATTCCCAACATATTCTTTGACGTCCTCGTACATCTTGGGCCAGTAATAATTTAGGGCTAACCTTTTATGCGTCTTCCAAACGCCACCATGGGCACTAAGTGTGTCATCGTGGTACTTCGAGAGCAGGGGCAAGCGATCCTCCTGAGGTACCACCAGCTTCCAGTCAAAGTCTGAAGTCAAAGAATATTTATTTTTAGTTAACCTATATAGAAGGTTGTCACGAATGTCATAATTTGGTGACTTTATGGGGTTCTTTCGAACACTATTCATGGTGTGGTCATACCACGGGTCTTTAGTGGGTACTGCATCGAGGGAATCAATCTTGATGCGTGACAGAGCATCAGGTACAACGTGGTCTTTACCTTTTCGATGCTCTATGTCAAAGTCGAATTGACGGTAGATAGGGTGTAAGGCGATAGGGTGCTCAACACCATCGTGAGTTTGTGTCAGTACAGCAGCAACTGAGTAAGCTGACGCGTCACTAAGAATGCGGAAGGGCAACTCAAAGTTAGGCATTTTTAATATAGGGGCAGAAACCAAGGCTGACTTTAGCAGGTTAAAGGACTGTTCAGCCTCAGGGGTCCATTCGAATTTAAGGTTCGTAGAAGTCAGTTTGCACAGAGGTTTACTAATCCTAGAGAAGTTGTTAACAAAGCGACGATACCAGCCGGCCATTCCCAGAAATCCCTTAACCTCCTTAGGGTTAGAAGGGGTGGGATAGTTTAGGATAACCTCAACTTTACCCGGGTCTGTCCGTAGGCCATGTTTGTCAACATAATACCCCAGGTATTTGAGTTCACTCCGACAAAAGTGGGATTTTTTCATGTTAATTGTTAGGCCAGCATCCTTGAGTTGCTGATAGACTCTACGTAAGAGCTCTACATGCTCCTCAAAGGTGCTGGACACACAGACTATGTCATCCTGAAACGCAAATACCTTGTTGTCGAACTCGGGACCAAACAGACGGTCCATGAGGCGTTGCATCGTGGCACTGGCCCCGACAAGACCGAAGCACATGGAATTGTAATGGAACAATCCTCTCCGGGGAACCGTAAAAGCAGTCTTCTCAGCAGACTGGAGTGAGTCGAACGGAATCTGCCAGTAGCCGCTCAATCCCGTCGGTGGCGTGGTCACGCCGGCGTATCCATAGGCGGTGCCCACGCCTTTGGCGGGAGCGGCGGCTGCACGCCGGACGTCACACAATATATCCTTATTTCTTTTACAGGAGTCGTACTACATAAATACTTACTGTTTCATCATGCTGGATAACTGACGAAAATAACTACACTAAATCCGAGAACACCCCATGTGTAATGGATTTATGATATTTGGCCGAAAATTAGGATGGGGAAAATGAAGGAGTACTCTCCGATTTACCATGTAATTCAAAATAAAAAGCAGTTTTCTGACATAAATTATTTTATTTACAAAATATACACATCAACAATTCACTTTCACCAAAAAAATAATAATCTGTAGATATAAAATCTCCGAAAATAAAATAAAATATTACTGCCTATTTATTTGTTTATTTTTTTGTTTATTTTGGGGATATCGAGGCTATGAAATCTTAAATTATTAAAAAAAAACCCCCCCATTTTTATTATTGATTTTCACATAAATTATTCATATATAAATGTTAAATGGTATTTTGACAAAAGATTATAGTTTCTATTGAGAAAATCTCAACAAATATCGGTTAAATACGAGCACTGCACAACCAAAACAACAACAAAAAATAATGGTGACCTTCGCGTGTTATTTTATCAAATTTTACAAATTTTACTTCGAATTACACTGAAAATATTTATCACAGCTGTTAAACAACATGACAGGATACTTTTAAATGCAAAACAACAATATTTGAAACAGAATAAACGAAAATATTCAAAAATGAATCGTATTAATACTTTCTAGGAACGGCGCCAAACAAACAATAAATAATGACAGCGATCAAATCGTGATTTCGACTTTTTTTTTCATTACATTCACTCGGCAAGCTATCTCATTCAGTACCATAACCAATTCTACACATTAATTTATACAGAAAGACTTAGACCCGCGACCATACAGCCATAGATATCGAAAAATGTGCGAGGAGAACCAAACGAAAAAAGTTGGCCGCCATGGTTGCCAAAGCAATCGACTGTTCGGGAGATTGGCAACTCGGGTTTCATGCGGCATTCAACGGGTAGGCCGCACTCAGATCTACAGAGGTTAAATACTTAGCATTATTAAGATGGTCCAAGATTTGATTGATATAGGGTAAGGGGTAGGCGTCACTCTTTGACACAGAGTTCAGCTTGCGAGAGTCCAAGCACAATCTGAGGTCGCCGTTCGCCTTCTCCGCCATGACCACTGGAGAGTTCCAGGCGGACTGAGACGGGGACACTACTCCCATCTCCAGCATTCGGTCCAGCTCGGCTTCCAGGGCCTTCTGTTTAAGGGGAGAGAGCGGATAATAACGCTGCTTGATCGGCTTGCTGTTACCAGTGTCAATGACATGGTGCACAAGTGAGGTCCGACCTAAACCCACCTTATCAGTGTTCAATGAGTCGAATTTTTCAATGACCTCGTTGATTACACACCTTTGTTTAGTTGTCAGGTTGTCGTAATCCTCGAGGCCACCGTTAAGGGACACAGACTCTATAGGATTATTATCACTAAAACTATTAAGGCTAATATTTTGTAAAATTAATTTATCGCTTAACTTAAATTGTTGCCAGAACATAACATATGTTCACGCCTTTATCCCCGAAGGGGTAGGCAGAGGCATATTATATGCCCACATTTCACCTTTGTATAATTTGTCCCACGTAATAGGTGGTGAGCCGTATTGACAAATCCACACCAAATATCATGGAGGTGGTTATTCCTGGGACAACATAGAACTTGACAACTTGGATAGCCGAATTGTACTCAATTGGCAAAGAGATACAACCCAGACATTGCAAGTGAGTGCTGTCTGCAGTTGTAATACGAAACGTAGGATTGATACTCACAAGATCAAAACCCAGTTCCAAGAAGATGCGGTGCGCTCCCTTACCTAGTATAGAGCAGGAGGCACCGGAATTTAGAAGGCCTAAGACATTTAAATTTAAAACCTTAACAACTAGATACGGTCTAATATCACTATCCCGTTTAGGAAACAGGACCTTATCAGAAATAGACTCAGATACAGAGTAGTGCATAGAGTTCCTAACTAGGCCCTGGCCTACGCGTTTTTTGGCTTGCCAGCACATTGTGAGCAGTCTGGGGTCTTGACTCCTTTGAGACCACACCGGAAAACACCAGCTCCCTTGACTGTGTGCAGCTGTATGCAGAGTGACCGCCCCCGCCACAACGAAAGCATTTGCGTTCGTGGGAGGTAGTCGGCGTCTCCACTGCAGACACCTGCTTGGTGGGCTTCTGTACACCTTTGTTCTTATGCTGGTGTAAGACCGACGAAATCTCAAACTTGTCAACAGCAGGCTCACGGAAAGCGTCCGCCCTAGTATGCGCAAGCTCCAAGCGCTTACCCAAACGTCTCAAATCATCTATAGAGTTAACTTCATGCAAGGCCAGTTCTTTCATGTAATCAGGTCGAATATTGTGCATGAGAATGTCCAACTGCTCTTCACTGGGCATCTTACATGACAACCTTGAGAACATGGCTTGCATTGTACATATATAATTAACCAAGGACTCAGAGCGGGCTTGTGTACGCTGTCTTATCTCATTCCTGAGGCTGTAATCATAATCAGGAATATCAAAGGTATCTCTAAGCTCACTAATAAGATCCTCATATGAGATGAAGTTAGCTTTGTTTGTACGGAACCAAGACAAAGCCGGTCCATCCAACAGGTCGGAGAAAGCCATAAGGAGTCTAGGCTTAGTAACCTCCCGAGCACTTCTAAGTTCCTCTAATCTCTCTAAAAACACACGTACACAAGTAGAACCATCATATTTTAAATTAAATGAACATAACGCACCTTGATTTCGAAACCGTTACTTAACGAAATTTTTACGAAATCGAGTTAATCTTTTTTAAATCGTCAGAAACTACCGAATGAATTTGACAGTTTATTTAATACCTCAATATTACGGTAGATAGCTCTAAACTAAAACGTTACTAAACGAAAATTTAAACAAATGCTAATGACATAACCGTTATTAAACCAGTTGTCACTGGTCATTTGAGGAGTCGACGTTCAAGTTTATAATAAAAGTGTAACAATTGATATAAGAACGGTTCACTTTCTCGTTAAGCTATATTATTTACTTATTTTTATTCTATAAAGTGTGTTTTTTGTTTAGTCACAGTTTTTAACTTAAAATCCGTATTTCATTTTTTTCAAATTTAAAACTAAAACCGTTTTACCTTTCGTATAATCCTTATAATAAAGATTCTAGATAAAAGTATGACATAAATATTTAGTTTAAAATAGTGATTATTGGTTAAGTATAGTTCTTGACTAACTTTATTTTCATGTTTACGTTTAGGATTATTACAATAAGTATACAAATAATAAGTATAAAACAAATTAAAAGATTTATAAATGACTGTTTAGTTTCATATTGTGTTATATTATTTTTATTTAAAATTTGATAATTATTATACAGTTGTATAGTATAAGTGTGTAATAAGAAGTCGTTTTTTTTAAAGTGAGGGTATATCCATCATGGATGCTCTCTGACGCGGACTCTGACCGACTAAAAAACCTAACGTAACGCCTAACAGCCTATGGTTGGGAGCCCCGGGTAAGCCCTCGGAAGGATGTCCCAGGACTCCAAACAGACCTACGGCCACCATTGCGGCCTCGCCCAGGGGGCGGTTTGGGTGCTATCCCGCGTCTTTGGGGGGTTTCGGGTGTGATCCCGCTTCTAAGGGGGGTTGTGCAGGAATCCATCACGTCACGCTGCCGTCATGTGCCTACTGCTGTAAGGACGGTGAGTAGCCCTCTCACCGTCCTCAGGCCCCCGATCATAGAGGCCGATAGTCTTCGGCGAAGACACGACGACGGTGCCCATGTTGCCGATTGAGGAACTCGAGTGGGAGAGATCTCTCGCGTTCCCGCCCCGCCGTCTCTTTCACGAACATGACCTGCTCGCAGAAAGAGGCGGCGCAGTCCCACTTACACCCGCTGGAGATCATGGCTCGCACCATGGTTGCTCTCGAGCGAGAGAGTGGAGTGTCCACGTCCAGACCCAGTACGAGGACCTGGTGCTGTTGCGCCCACGCCGTGCACTCCACCAGCGTGTGGAGCGCTGTGTCATCGCTGCGATCCTCGCAGTGCTGACACTCGGCCGTAGTTTTCCGGTGTCTTCGCCATAGATACCGACCGAAACTACCTGTCCGGCTAGCATCTGTAACAACCAGTAGGAGAGAGCACCGTGTCTCCTCTCCAGCCACTCGTCCATGACCGGTCTGACGGACGCGATTGTGGCGAATTCACCCTTTGGTTGCTCAAGTCGCACCTTCCATGTCTCCACGGTTTCCTGGTGGAGCAGGGACCGCTGGGCCTTGGTTTCTCGATACGCATGGCTCCACTCCAGCGCCTCCTTGCGCCATCTAAATAGTGTCGCAAGGGCTATCGCTTCCAGGTCCCATGGAGGGGTCCCAGCTAGGAGACATGCCGCCTCACCTGAGATCGTGCGGTATCCCCTTATCACCCTGACGGCTATCGCCCTCTGCGGGCTCAGCAATCTAGCCACGTTGCTGGCCGTCAGGATCATCGCCCATACGGGGGCCCCATATAGGGCCATACTTCGCACGATCCCCAGGTACAGTCTCCTGTGGGGAGCATAGGGTCCCCTGATGTTGGGCATCAATGCCCTCATCAGTTTTGGGACCAAACTTCGGAAGTGATGTCCGATGTTCCACCAGCCATCGAGTACGAGCCCCAGATGCTTCATCGAGGACTCGATGCCGATGCTGACGCCCCCTACCTGTAGGCTGAATCCCGCAGGTGGCCCCATCCGAATAGGAAGTCGTTTTCTGTTGATTATTATTCAAAATAAGTAAATACTGTGATGTAGGCTTCAATTAAATCATAGTTATTAAATCAAATCATTATAAATGGCAAATAAGAGTTATTTGCCATTTATAATTGTTCTTCTTATGTTCGTTTAATAAATAGTGATTTTAACTATTACCTTTTATTTTATCCGTGTATTTAAATATATTTTACCCTTATTATTCTGTCATTTAAAATAGCTAGAATTTTGTTTTTACATAGTAACATTCAATTCATACTAACATTACAATATTCAATGATAATTGAAAACAAAAATTATTGCAAAAGTGTTACTATAAAAATTAAAATTATTATAAATCAGTAATTATTTAAAAATTATTGCAAAAGTGTTACTATAAAAATTAAAATTATTATAAATCAGTAATTATTTAAATTATCTAATTATGTGCCTTCATATCTTGAAAAGGAACCAATAATTTAATAAGTAATCTTAGGCATACCTCATAAAAGTTCATAACTTTTTCATAATGAGGTATTTAATAGGCCAAAAATCTTAAATTGCTTCTCCTGTAAAATTTAGTTATTTTGTTTAGTGACGGTTTCGAAATGAAGGTGCGATAAGTTAAGGGGACGTTCTTTATACACTATGTTACATGTAGAACTATTCCTACTTGAACAAGCTCGCACCGAGCGGTCCTCTCTCACTACTGGTGAAGTATACTCCACCTGGTCACGACACGAAGGATCATCACCATCATCATCCGAACCCTCGGATTCAGAATTACTACCGGGTTCAGCCCTAGCAATGATCTTCACTAGCCTACCACGAATTTCCACCAGGTCAGGGCAATCCAAACCACAACGCGCCAACCTAGTCAGCAGATAGTTTGCTCTTATAACTACCCTTAAGCGAGAGTTATTATTGGCCAAAAACTCACCTGACTGAAGAGCCTCCTCCAACTCGGAGACCTTCGGAAGGCAGGTCGAGAGCTCAGCCGATGCATCAGCGGGTACCGGAGCATTCGCTTTGATGCTTCCCCGACGGACAAGTCGGTGTGCCGTTCTCAGCTCACCACGAAGACCAGTCACCGTCGCATCCGGTTCCACTGAAATTCCCATGTGGGACAGCTCGTTAGCAAGTTCATCTTTTCTTAAATAATTAATATATTTTTGCATCTTTGCCATGATTTAAAAGTTTAAATACAACAGTTATAATAATGTAAGTGACACAGATGGGGTTCAATTACCAAAGAATATAAATTAAGTTTCACTAAGTGTATGATAACTAAGGTTTTAAATTAATATTTAGAATTTTAACAAAATTACAAGCTGACTAAAAGTGTTTAAAGTTTCAATAGTTTCTGAGAGCAAAGTTCAGGTTAATATTCAAAATTACAAGGTATCTACACACCTTATAAAAAAGTTTTAAGTTACACAGAGAAATTCACTAAGTTTACTTACAAGGTGAAGCTATAGAATAATATATATATATATATATATATATATATATATATATATATATATATATATATATATAATATTAATCTATACTAATATAATATTATAATAAACATATGTGTGCACCATAAAAAAAGAAAAAAAGAACATAAAAAAGAAAAGAAACACAATAAGAAAAAAAAATGGGTATGCCAAATAAAATCAAAAAGTTTTTCCAAAATCACAGCTATTTTTAAATTTTAGAATTTAGAATTTTGTGTCTTTTCCAGCCAAAGATGTAGGTAGCTGGAAGAAGACGAAAGGGATAATTTTGTGCTTAGCTGTTAGCACCACCAATTAACGTCCTGGAGCGTCTCGGACGAGACACCAGGATGGTTTCGCCAGAGGTAACCACCTATGCACACACACTAGACTGAGGCTACCGCAGAGTAGACCCAGAGATTTGCCACTACGTTGGGAGCCAATTTATAACACAAAGATGTTCAGTGTTACTCACCAACTAGCGCGAGGTAGCTATGCAGAGAACTCTTTCCCAGGGCGCCTTACTACAGAGATTCCAGTGTGCGTGCAAAGGTAGGCTAGGGCTCTCACGAAAACAGCCAGGTAGGGTGTACACACATATATTTATATAACACACAGTACACTACAGAGACAATGAGATTACATAGATACAGAAAGCACAGACATACATAAAAATATTCCGGGTTTAGGTACTACTAGTACAGCACTACACTAAATCAGCGTGAGGAAGTAACTTAGGCGGCTAGATTACATGTATAAGTAGCTGACAAGTACTGGCCTTCGTTGTGGGTGAGAGCGACTCCGTATGTTGTAAATGCCGGGTGTAGACGGCGAGCTTCTTACACATGCACCCTGCTCGCGCAGTCCACGTATAATTGGGGTGTGGCTTCTCCCACTATACAGTGGCAGCCTCCAGCCCCTAATAAGCGACCCTGTCACGAAACAGACAACTAAATAAGTGACTGACCACGTGACAGACGAAGATTGACATGGTTTGCAAAAGAAGAAGTGACTCACCAGTTTTCTGGGTAAAATTAGAAAAGAACTTTGACAAAAAACATCAACTGGAGTGACTAACATAAAACTTAGTAGCTCAGAGAATCAAAGCACCGAAGCCATCCAATCTCAAGAAACCTCTTCTAATTTTTCATTAACCTTTTCTCTCCAAAAAAACTCTAGTCATGTCCCATAGACTATAGACCGTTTTCTTGAGACAGCTGTTGCCACAGCAAAAAAAACAATCAATCTATCATGGCGCTCTCAAACGCTCAAATATATTGACAAGCCCAAGACCAGACTTGCCACATATAGAAAATAAATGTTACAATACTTTCGGAGAAAAGTGTTTGTGACACACGGACGGACAGACAGACGGACAGACAGACAGACAGCCATGACGAATCTATAAGGGTTCCGTTTTTGCCATTTGGCTACGAAACCCAAAAAATGTGAAAGTTAAATAAGACTAAGTAGGCATCTTCGACATGCCGTCTATATTTAGTTTAGTGTGAAAAATAATACAATTGTAAAAATTAAAAAATTTTGTTTACATTTTGTCTCACGGCCAAGTAAATACGGTATAGTAGGTTGACCTGATGGCGCTGGTGACCCCGCCGACACAGTGTTCTGGAAGCGATCACTACAGTAAATTTGCCAGCGTTTGCGTGCTTCGGAAGGCAAGTTAAGCTGTTCGTCCCCCACAGGCGTTAAGCCAAGATGAAGGCCTAATGTGCGACTTGGAAAGTTTCAACAGTGAGACGTTTCAACTTGAGCCTGGGTGTGTAGCGCCTCTTGTGTTGGAAACGTCCATAGGCTACCGTAACCAACCATCAAGAGTAGGCAGGAAGTTTTGTTCCCATGACATTTTACACAAATGATTATTGTTTATCTGAATGAGAACGATTTAGCTCAGAAAACTGCTCATTCCAAATTGTAAATGAAATTCTCCTAGCAACGACCGTTATCTAATTATATCACAGTAACATAACATAATGTTACAGTATTGTGTGAAATAAATAATAAGGAATGCTAGTTGATATCAATATTCTTTTGTTCAATCTCAAAAGCTCAGTTTCACGGCGCAATTTGGCGTAGTGCAATAAAATTGCACTTAACGAATCTTAACAAAATGGAACTATATTCAACAGCAAAGTCAACAATTTTGTTAGATTCATTTACTCCTTTCAAAAAGCGTTCTGTGCTTACTTCATTTGAAACGAAATTAAATTTAAAAGTTTGATACCATTTTTTAACATAATGTAATTGTAGCTTCATATTTTTAAACCGACATCGCGACATTAGCAAAATGCAGAAGCCTAAAATTATCAAAACTGATTCAAGAATATAAAATCCGTTGTGTTTAAATAGTCGTCCTTTTTAACCGACTTCAAAAAAGGAGGAGGTTCTCAATTCGTCTGTATATTTTTTTTTATGTATGTTAAGCGATATTTCCGTCAATGATAGATGGATTTTAAAATTTCTTTTTTTGTTGAATAGGGTTTACTTCTGAGGTGGTCCCATTTTCACCAGATCAGAATCTGATAATGGGATCCAGGAGAAAACGAGGGCAACCACCGAAAATTGTAGGGACAACTAGTGCACTTGTTAACTTTTTAATTAATTGCTTTAATGTTCTACACTTTAATGAAGGACTGGAGTCGTCCTGATGATGGAATCTAAAGACATTCGAGGGCATTCCCTAACAATTTACAGTATTTACCTTGTGTTTGGGCTTGATTGATTTGTATTGATGAGAACTTTACACCTAGATTGATAGATTCGCCTTCAAAACAAAAAGGAAGTTCTCAATGTTTTATGTATGTTCCCCGATATTTCCGTCAATTATAGACGGATTTAATTTTTTTAATAAATTTTAGTAATACGGTTTACTTCTGAGGTGGTCCCATTTTAACCAGATCAGGACCTGATGATGGGCTCCAGAAGAAATCGATGGCAACCACCGAAAATTGTAGGGACAAGCAGTGCGTTTGTTAACTTTTTAATTCAGTGCCTTACTACGTACTACAATTAAATGAATGTCTGGAGTCGATCTGATGATGGAACCGAAAGGCAGTCGAGGGAAATCCTTAACGATTTACAGCAGCTACCTTGTGTTTGGACTTGATTGATTTGTATTGATGAAAACTTTTACCTAGATAGATATATTTTTCGGTTTACCTGTCACTTAAAATAATGAAAAAAAAAATTTTAATAAAAAATAAAACTGACTTTAAATTTACTTAGCACAAATTAATATGTATTTTGATTTATCAGATTTTACTCAATATAGTATTGAAGTTGGTGCCATGAATAATACTTACATAAACCTATGGGTTTACTTGGCGCCGACTTCACTATGATATTGAATAAAATCTGATAAATCAAAATACATATTAATTTGAGCTAAGTAAATTTGAAGTCGGTTTTATTTTTTATTAAAATTTTTTTTTATGAGTGTGCTTCACTTTTTAAATAAAATACTAATAGTTAAAATAGTATGTTTATCAATGTAGGAAACTTTATCGCTTTAAGTAAACTGCTTATTTGTTGTTCGTGACTTGATGATGAGAGAGAGAGAGATGACTGTTCGTCTTGAACTTTTGTATAGCAAAGTCAAACAAATAATGATAATATTCACTCCTACAGTCCCGGGGTAAAAGAGAATATCCCACATGTCCTTCATTCTATTATTGTGCCTATATATCTATTAACAGTAGTTGTGTTGAATCCATTATAGGGGAGTCCACGTCATAATTCGAAATAATCTGGCCGACCCTCAAAATTCCGAACGCTCATTTCGCCGATGATAAATTCAACGAATGGTTGTATGGTCGACTGTTAAAACTCCGAATGGTCATTTTGCCGATGATCAGTTTTACGAATGATTGTATGAAATTGATGTTGGTGTTGGATGGTTATATAAAAAAATAACCACGAAGGCAAAGGCGGTAGCTCCGCTCCGCTTCGCTCCCGCCTTAGCCTTCTAACCTAACCTATCCGAGTCGAGGTGTTAACCATGGTTAACACCACAATGGTTAACACACACAATGGTTAAATACAATCATTCGTAAAACTGATCATCGGCGAAATGACCATTCGGAGTTTTAACAGTCGACCATACAACCATTCGTTGAATTTATCATCGGCGAAATGAGCGTTCGGAATTTTGAGGGTCGGCCAGATTATTTCGAAATTATGACGTGGACTGATTATAGGGATCGTCACGCAGCTATACAGCAGAAAGTTCAGACTATTTCGTAACCCGAATTGAAATTTCAACATCCAGGACAGATGTTACAGATTCATAAATAAAATCTTTGCAGTCCCAGGATACATTTATTTAATAAATGTACCGACATATTGCAGCTCGTCAGTTTTATTATTATTGTAGATAATAGAACTTTTGTCTAATGGAGAAAAGTTTCATAAACTTTAAGAATACTAAAAATTGGTTGAAAGGTTAACGAAGGACAAATCTTACTAAGTTAACAAAGCGGACACAACGTCCCAAGTGGTGATAATTCAGCGAGAATAAAGAGAAAGCGGCTTTTCTGCATCTTAAAGGCCATTATCGCCGACAAAAAAAAATAGGTTGAAAAAAGTCTCTGGAATAGGTATTTTCCCGCGTCTTTGGGGGGATTTGGGTGTGATCCAGCTTCTAAGGGGGCGCGTGCGTGAGTTCCTCACATCACACTGCCGTCATGGGCCTGCTTCTGTAAGGACGGTGAGCCGCTCTCTCACCATCCTCAGGCCCCCGGTCATGGAGGCCGATAGTCCTCGGCGAAGACACGTCGGCGGCGCCCAAGCCGCCAACTGCAGGACTCGGGTGGGAGAGTTCTCTTCCGTTCCCGTCCCGCCGCCGCTTTTACAAGCATGACCTACTCGCAGAAAGAGGCGGCGCAGTCCCACTTACTCCCACTGGAGAGTACTGTCAACCGGATTTCATTACGAGTTTTACTTCTCTACGCAATGGATCTTTTTGCCAAAAAAGATTTGTTTAACGTGAGGGAAAATCCTCATGGATGTTATGCCGAACTCCTACCGACTAAAAAACCTCACGTAACGCCCAACAGCCTATGGTTGGGAGCCCCGGGTAAGCCCTCGGAACGATGTCCCAGGACTTCCAACAGACAAACGGCGGCGCCCAAGCCGCCAACTGCAGAACTCAGGTGGGAGAGTTCGCTCCCGTTCCCGTCCCGCCGCCGCTTTTACAAGCATAACCTGCTCGCAGAAAGAGGCGGCGCAGTCCCACTTCCTCCCACTGGAGAGCATGGCTCGTACCATGGTCTCGAGCGAGAGAGTGTCCACGTCCAGACCCACTACGAGGACCTGGCGCTGTTGCACCCACGCCGTGCACTCCACCAGCGTGTGGAGCGCCGTGTCATCGCTGCGGTCCTCGCAGTGCTGACACTCGACCGTGGTTTACTGGTGTTTTTGCCACAGATACCTACCGAAGCTACCGTGCCCGGCAAGCTTCTGTGTCAATCGGTAGGAGAGAGCACCGTGTCTCCTCTCCAACCACTCGTCCATGACCGTTCTGACGGCCGCAATTGTGGCGAATCCCCCCTTTGCTTGCTCATGTCGCACCTTCCATGTCTCCACGGTTTCCTGGTAGAGCAGGGACCGCTGGGCCACGATTTCGCGAGACTCACCTTATAGTTTTATGTCACACGTAATCGGTGGTGAGCCTATTGCCGTGTTGAAATGGACAGGAGCAGGTTGCCGCGACCCGCAGTGCCACCCATAATGCCTTCAAATTGGCTTAATGATTCTCATTTTTACTGTCAACCGGGTTTCAATACGAGTTTTCCTTCTTTACGCAATGGATCTTTTTGCCAAAAAAGATTTTATCAAAATGTAAGTGGCCAATTATAGAATTATAGAAGCCTATTTCTTGTAAAATACCCGAGCAGCGGTTTTGAACTGCCTTTAAAAACGTAAGGCTACAGACAAGGAAAGAGATTTTTGACTATTAGCCTTGACAACTAGTATGATATGCCTCATTTATATCCATGCTTCCGGCATATAGTCTACCACCTCAATCAGTCAACCAGCATCTTGCACGAGTGCCATAATATGACGGTCCTCTCGGATGGACCGGACAACTTTCTGAATTTCGATAGGTTAGTGCTCAGGTAATGCAGGGATTGTCTTGGTGCCTATTCTGAAAGTCCCACTTTGAACTCAACCCTAAACTTTTAAATGCAATAAAGACTAGGGTAGAAACTGGAACAAGTGAATAAGTTTATGTACAACACACAAATTCGCCCAGCGTTGAATTCTGCTCACACTTTTGAGATGGTTCTACGAGGTTTATGTTAAACACTCCAGACGCTTGGCAGGATCGTATCATTAGCATTATATCTGAAGTACGCCTCTGGCTCAACATCTCTTGACATAAACACAATATACCTACACATGCACAGATTTCACAATACAATTCAATATTTTTAGTAAGTGTGCCAAAACAATAGTGTAGTACACTGTTGGTTTGGCAAGCTTTACAATTTTGCACAAAATGCATATACTCATATTTTTATACGTGTGTAGTAATCTACCAACTGTCTTATGGTCTTGTGACTTGTCATTTCTCTGACGTTTAATTTATCATAAAGTTACTTATACGAGTTTGCTGCAAGTGATAGATAATTCTGCGAATGGTATCAAAGTCAAATAAGTAAAAATATAAATTCTAAAATTTCATGTTCTGTACAACATATCGGACTCTCATTCCAATCTGTTCTATCCTATACTATTCCGAAGAATTACAATAAATATTGCAGTGTTGATTGAACAGGAAATGGTTATGAAAACGAATCTACAGTCAATGAAACGAGAAAGGGGTTTTATTGTGATAAAATGATTCCATTTTGATAGAGAGAACCTCCATCTGAAAATCTCTTTTACAAAATTATGTAAGTAAACAAGAAGTAAGCTTCCATAAAATATTGTTTTTATAGACTATCGAAAATAGTGTTCGAAAGCCTGTTTTGTCACGACAAAAAAGTAAATAAAAAATATTGGCCTCTGCTCAGCGTTGAATATTCAAATCGCATCAATATACTGTGAAAGGTTTGGATAAGAGCTTTTGGCAGGAAAGCAAAATTCACATGGTTTGTTGCAAGGTAGCTCTTACAGTATTGAGGATTACTTTGAACAGTATATACCTAAAACAGTTTTCTGATTGGGCAATATTTGTAAAGTACCTACTTATATTTTAACATGATAACCTATTACCGAAGATAATAATATAATAGTACGAGTATTACATAGTATGACCCGACAGCAAACTTCATCCATCATTGCAACCAATTTTTGACACTTTACAAATGAAGGAATAATATCCTATAAGATATTACTCCTTCATTTGTAAAGTATTCAATGATTTATCATAATTAGACAGGACGGATTATGTTCGACTAAGCATTGTTCTATTTTTATTGAGACGAGTTGATATATTTATAACTTCCTAGACATTAGACATGTGCTATATATATCTTTTTTATGTGTTATGTGGATTGTGTACAAAAAAAAAACAGTTACATCTTTATTACAAGAATTATTAGTATGGGCATATGAACGCAACCGTTTCATTGGTAATGACGAAATAAAAGGATGTAGCAAAAATTTCGAGATCACCCTACTGTCTAACATACGGGGCTGCAGACTTTTTATCATAGCGAGTATAATAATTTTGTATTCACTGAAAAGACGAGGATGTTCCAAAGCGTTTTTGTTATAATACACTCATCATTCTCTTCACATTCTGTGTCGTGGCTAAGCTTCGTACAATGTCGTTTCGTGTAAATATTTTTATGCGGGTATTTAAAGAAGACTAAAAGATAACGAGGGTTACATTTTGTCCTAATTTTGTCATAAAATGTAAATCTGTTCGTAATAAAGAATGTGTTCTTAGTTTTAAAAAGATAAAATGTCTTTGGTGTATCTTTTCAAGTATGCCTTTGGGTAGATATCTAATACTATTATTCTCATATCTCTGGAATGGGATCTTCGCAACCTTTTTGAACATAGTTAACCATCCCGTGTTTCCCTCATCTTACAATCCTGGGTTCTTCAAGCGGAATATAAAGAGGCACGTCACAGGGTCGCCAACTTGGAGACCATTGTCAGAAGTCTTACGGACTGTGAGAGTGGCCCTCAATCGCTGGCTGTGCCATGACTTTCCATGACTGGCGACGTCTATTTGGCCAAGCTTAATACAAGAAAAAATCCGTTTGTCCTTCATATTTTTCTATTGTACCTTTCGTGTTAATGAATGAAAATTAGTGTATTCAAACTGTTTTCCTCCTTTTTAAAGTAAACTAAATTAAATAAGATTTGAAAAAGAATTAGAAATTAAAAAAAAAATTAACACCCGTCTGCATTTTACCCCCGAACTTATTGCATTACGTACTAGGCTAGCATGACCACCACAAGCTCATTTATAATTTCATGCCATTTCAAAGAAACAAGAGAGATTTTGGATACTTTTTGGTGTTACACCGATGACCTAGAAAAGTTCGCAGGCATTAACTGGGTGCGGAAGTCGCAGGACCATGTATTGTGGCGTTAGTTCGGATAGGACTATGTCCAGCAGTGGACTACTATAGGCTGATTTGATTCATTGAAGGGATAGCTATAATGAGGTGTTTATGGGCGGCTTAAAAAGAGAGATATATCTATGCCTACCCCTGCGGGGATGAGGACGTGATTATTTATGTATGTATGTTTATTATAAGACAGGCATAAAAATATAAAGTCAAAGTACAATGGACTATGTAATGTACATCTTACTAATATTATAAATGCGAAAGTTTGTGAGTGTGGATGTTTGTTACTCTTTCACGCTCGAACGGCTGAACGGATCTGGTCGAAATTTGGTACAAGTATATCACTATAGTCTGTAATAACACATAGACTACGTTTTATCCCGGGAATAAGTTCTTCCGGGAAGTGGAAACGGGAACAAATTTTACGCGGGCGAAGCTGCGGGCATCAGTTAGTACATAATAATATTGCATTTCTGTAGTAATATTGCTGGTGGCACTTATACGACTATACGACATACGTGTAGTCAAAGCAAAATTGATCAAATCATGACTGCTATTGACGTAAATTCGAAGCTCCAAATGGCTTAATGGAGTGATTGCCATTTGAAGTTCTCGATGTTACAGCCATCGCAAATAAGATTTAGTTCAGGGGAATTCGGTAGATTAAACATAGTATCGAAATGTTACAAAGTGTGCATGCTGAAGGCCAACGGGATAGATTTTCCGTATTACTTTTGTAAAATCTATCCTACTAATAATAAAATGTAAAGAGGAAGATATTTGTTAATCAATCACGGTCTAATCCTAAGTACTTTGGATACAGTATACAACTATAATAATAGCCGTATGCTGCTTTTCTCCTTTTTATCCTGTAACAAGTGTTTTTAAAATGGTTACGCAAAAAATTCCACCACGAGGACGAAGCCCCTGATGATATTTGTCATCTAAAGGAAACCAAAAAGGCCAAAAACATAACATATTTTATCATTAAACATTTTTTCAAAAGTATGGAGCTCCTTCATGCATGCTATGCCGAACTCTTACTGACTGAAACCATAATGGTTTCCTACCTTCTGGGTTGCCTACAGTTGGGAACCCCGGGTAAGCCCTGGACAGTGTTACCCAGGATTCCCGATAGACTTTGGTAATCACATTGGCTTAACCTAGGGGTTTGGGTACCATATCTATATTATACTAAATCCACATTACACAGACTAATTAAAGGGTTGAGCCGCCACAGGCTGCAACGAATCGGACTTAAGAATACGACAGGCATATCGGATTTGGCCCGGTTAAAAGTTTCGTATATTTTGTACTTATACACTCGACGGGAAATCACAGAGTGCCTATTTTTTTTGTTTTTATTAACGTGAGGAAAATCTGTCATAGATCCCAGAGTGCCTGACCAAACCAGGTCACCATCCCTGTCAATCCTTGGTTGAGAGTGTCATTAATCTCTAAATAAATAAATCAGTAATGAAATCAGCCTATCACAGTTTACTCCTGAAAGTAAGTCTTTTCTAATTTATCAGGCTGATTGGCCTTACAATATCACAAACAAGTTTACTTCTTTAGAAAAACTTCTTGAACTTAATTATAGACATCAATCCTTTAATCTAGTCTATTTTAGGCAAATGTGGAGTTGACACGATTAAAACAAGCTAACAACATTTGAAACTGCTCCACCAGTTTTCAAAATTTCAAAAGTTTTATTTGGAAACGCGTTGAACTGCTGGGAGGGTTCAAAACTAGTTTCTACGAAACAGATACGCTTAAAACGTGAAACTACTCCGAATATACTTGACAGAGAGCCCAGAGCGCAAACTCAAAATATAGGTGAGCTTAATTATCTTGGAATAGATGTTGTTTAAAATTAGGTACTATTTCTTTTACTCTCCTTTAGAAAAACTATGATATTTTTTTACGGTTTTCCCTAATGAAAGAGTTTTTGAAACTAGAAACTATACTTTTCGCTCTACTGTTTTCATTTGCTCAATTTGAACATACATACATACATCACGCCTTTATCCCCGAAGGGGTAGGCAGAGGCATATTATATGCCCACATTTCACCTTTTTGTATAATTTGTCCCACGTAATAGGTGGTGAGCCGTATTGCCGTGTTTAATTGGACATGCGCAGGTTGTGACTGCCTGCTGTTGAAATAAAGTCTTCAACTTGACTTAACGACTGCTATTTTACTGGCAACCGGGACTAATGGCTTAACGTGCCTTCCGAAGCACGGAAACGCTCAAATAAATGTCGCCGGTTCATGGATGGGCGACCATCCATGTGATCACACATGGATGGTCGCCCATCCATGAACCGGCCATAGTGAAAGTTGCTTACTGCAGTGATCGTTTACAGAACACTGAGTCCGCGGGGCCACGAGCGCTTCCTTCAACAACTTTCAATTTGAAACTGAAAATAAAAACTTCTAACTGAATAACTATCGACTGAATTGTTAGTACTTCTTCTTTTCCTATCGTGCCAATGATTCACTTCTTATTATTAAGTACTCTCAAGCAACTTCTCCTTCATAAAAAATTTAGGTAGACGATCTCTGACATGATCATTAGGTTAAGGGGCGGTTATTGCGCACAAGTAGGCATTTGGCGCTCCCCTCGCCCCGGGCGCAAGACACACCGCGCGCCGGCAGCGGCAGTGAACTCTCATGCCACAGTATACAGTAGAGTAGAAAAAAAACAGCATGCTAACTTTGTTTGACGTAGTAAATGCATCTAACTTAATTGAGTGTAGTGATTTATTCGAGTTTCCTAAATAAATGAGTTAATTATATATTATATATTATACTATTATTTTTAAGCTAAAGAGTTTGTTTGTTTGTTTAGTTGTTTGAACTCTAGAGTCTAAGAGACTGCTAGTTGAATTTCAAAAGTTCCTTAACAGAATGTCCATTTTTGAAAAATACCAAAATATATAACATCACGCTGAGGAGTTTCCGTTGCGTAAGTTTGCTAGATGGTTACAGTTGCGTAAAAAATGTAAATTACATTATAACTGGTCATAAAAATTTCTAAAGTTTTCTAAAGTTAAAATGCTAAGTATGAATCACGTGATCATTTTGCAATCCAAAATGGCCGCCGCGGTGTAATCACAAAATTTCATGATGGGTATCATTTAAAGGGTTTTTTGGTATGCTGAGTACGAATCACGTACTAATTTTGCAATCCAATATGGGCGCCGCGCCGTAATCACAAAATTTCATGATGGGTATCGTTTAAGGGGTTTCTTGGTATGCTGAGTACGAATCACGTGAAAATTTTGCAATCCAATATGGGCGCCGCGCCGTAATCACAAAATTTCATGATGGGTATCGTTTAAGGGGTTTATTGGTATGCTGAGCACGAATCACGTGATAATTTTGCAATCCAAAATGGCCGCCGCGGTGTAATCACAAAATTTCATGATGGGTATCGTTAAAAGGGTTTTTTGGTATGCTGAGTACGATTCACGTACTAATTTTGCAATCCAATATGGCCGCCACGCCGTAGTCGCAAAAATCCATGATGGTTATCGTTTAAGGGGTTTTTTGGTATGCTGAGTACGAATCACGTACTAATTTTGCAATCCAATATGGGCGCCGCGCCGTAATCACAAAATTTCATGATGGGTATCGTTTAAGGGGTTTCTTGGTATGCTGAGTACGAATCACGTGATAATTTTGCAATCCAATATGGGCGCTGCGCCGAAATCACAAAATTTCATGAAGGGTATCGTTTTAGGGGTTTCTTGGTATGCTGAGTACGAGTCACGTGATAATTTTGCAATCCAAAATGGCCACCACGGTGTAATCACAAAATTTCATGATGTGTATCGTTTATAGGGTTTTTTGGTATGCTGAGTACGAATCACGTACTAATTTTGCTATCCAATATGTGCGCCGCGCCGTAATCACAAAATTTCATGATGGGTATCGTTTAAGGGGTTTCTTGGTATGCTGATTACGAATCACGTGATAATTTTGCAATCCAATATGGGCGCTGCGCCGAAATCACAAAATTTCATGAAGGGTATCGTTTAAGAGGTTTCTTGGTATGCTGAGTACGAGTCACGTGATAATTTTGCAATCCAAAATGGCCGCCGCGGTGTAATCACAAAATTTCATGATGGGTATCGTTTGTAGGGTTTTTTGGTATGCTGAGTACGAATCACGTACAAATTTTGCAATCCAATATGGCCACCACACCTTAATCGCAAAAATCCATGATGGTTATCGTTTAAGGGGTTTTTTAGTATGCTGAGTACGAATCACATGATAATTTTGCAATCCAAAATGGCCACCGCGCCGTAATCACATAATTTCGTGATGGATATCGTTTAATGGGTTTTTTCGAATGCTGAGTAGGTACGAATAACATGATAATTTTGGAATTCAATTTGGCCGCCTAAGCTATTAACAGTTGTAAACTAAAAAGATTTGCTTATTAAGTTTGGGCCTAGCAATGCGAAAATAGTATGACAAAAGGTTTTTATTGTAAAATTAAGGCCAATTACATTAAATTGGTACCTAGCATACGAAAGAATCCCTTAATCAATACCCATCATGAAATTTTGTGATTACGGCGCGGCGGGCATATTGGATTGCAAAATTATCACGTGATTCGTACTCAGCATACCAAGAAACCCCTAAAACGATACCCATCATGAAATTTTCTGATTACGGCGTGGTGGCCATTTTGAATTGCAAAATTATCACGTGATTCGTACTCAGCATAGCAAAAAACCCCTTAAACGATACCCATCATTAAATTTAGTGATTACGGCGCGGCGGCCATATTGGATTGCAGAATTATCACATAATTCGTACTCAGCATACCAAAAAACCCCTTAACCTATACCCATCATGAAATTTTGTGATTACGGAGCGGCGGCCATCTTGTATTGCAAAATTAGTACGTGATTCGTACTCAGCATACCAAAAAACCCCTTAAACGATACCCATCATGAAATTTTTTGATTAGGGCGCGGCGGCCATATTGGATTGTAAAATTATCACGTGATTCGTACTCAGCCTTCGAAAAAACCCCTTAAACGATACCCATCATGAAATTTTGTGATTACGGCGCGGCGGCCATATTGGATTGTAAAATTATCACGTGATTCGTACTCAGCATAGCAAAAAACCCCTTAAACGATACCCATCATGAAATTTTGTGATTACGGTGCGGCGGCCATATTGGATTGCAGAATTATCACGTGATTCGTACTCAGCATACCAAAAAACCCCTTAAACGATACCCATCATGAAATTTTGTGATTACGGCGTAGCCGCCATGTTGGATTGCAAAATTATCATGTAATTCGTAGACATTTTAATGCATTAGGTAGATGGTTACCATGTCGTGTAAACACTTAAAAAGTAAAAGATCACCACATTTACCATGAGTCGCGTATGGGAATTTTAGTGAAATCCCTTCATCACTCAGGAATTAAGCTGATGGTCTTCAAAATGAATAGCTAAGTACCATCATGGATACATTGACTTACGATCAAAAAACCGCATCAAAATCGATCCACCCCTTGGGGCCGTGACGAATTCACAGGACAGAGTTGTTTATTATGAGAGTTCGTTAATTGAATTAATGAGTAACTTACAATGTAATTAGATTAACGTGTAATTCCATTACTCAGTAATTAGTTACCGCTAGTACTCATTGTAATTAATTACTCAAGTAATCTGTTACAGAGTAATTAAATTAAGCATAACAAAGTATTGTAATTTGTAACGGTTAATCTAAATACATTTTGCCCATTACTGATATTTTTATACTGTGGCGCGATTTCAACCTAATTTGGCATAATAATTACGAAATATTTGCGAAAAAAACTGACACAGGTCCTGCCTCCACAAGCGCTAGCGCGAGACTGATCGGCCGTCAGCGGCGCAATTCTATTGCGTTTGGTAGATATTCGTACATGATAACTATGTAAATACTTGTGTATAAAAAAACGTTTGGAAAATGTGTATAAAAACTCAATAGCTTTAATTGAGTGCAAAAAAAATATATAAAATGTTAATAGTTTAGCCACAGTATTGAAAAAACTTTTCTGAGAGAGTCAACTTTGGGATTTTTTTCTATCTAGTGAAATTTATTGGATCGTGTAACGGGCTCGGAATATGTTAAGCTTATATCCTTAACTATTATATATATATATTTATCAGAATTATAAACCCTTTACTTTTTGACTAGGATTGTTTCAAAAAACTCAAAATCTGACCCACGCGGCCTATTGTTTTTAAAACATTAAATTTAAGTTATCTTATTTTGTTAAAACGTAGCAAATCTACGCCATTACTATAGAAAAAACCGGCCAAGTGCGAGTTGGACTCGCCCATGAAGGGTTTCGTTGCTGCAAGTAACATAATAGAAAAGTTCTTATAGTTCGTTGTAACTTTGATTGATGTTATATTTGACACGTTCGCAGTGGTAGTGATTTTTGTAACCGAAAATTTTGGTTTATGACGTACTAAAAAAAAAACTACCAGCTCTATCTCGGTCAAACCAATTTTCGTTGGTAGTTTTTATAGCAAAGTACATCATATATTTTTTTTAGATTTATCATTCTCTTAGTTTAGAATTTAGAGGGGGGGGGGACACATTTTTCCACTTTGGAAGTGTCCCTTGCTCAAACTATTCACTTTAGAAAAAAATGATTTTAGGAATCTCAATAGCATTTTTAAGGACCTATCTATAGATACCACACACATATGGGCTTGATGAAAAAAAAAAATTGAGTTTCAGTTCTGAGTATGGGGACCCCCAAAATTTACTGCTTTTTTTCTAGTTTTATATAAGAATCGTAATGCTGTTCACTGAATACATCTAGTTACCAAGTTTCAAAAGCATAGACCTTATAGTTTCGGAGAAAAGTGGCTGTGACACACGGACGGACAGACAGACAGACATGACGAATCTATAAGGGTTCCGTTTTTGCCATTTGGCTACGAAACCCTAAAAAGTAAGATACTTATACAGACAGACAGACGCTCGCCGTTGTGGGTATATTATTCTTTAAAGTTATAGTGGGAAATGATTAAATACTCGAAAATCAATAAGAAACGAATAACTACACAATCCACGAAGCCGTTCAATATAATCAAGCAACAGTAAACAAGTTTCGTCGGTGCAGTAGTTCTGTAAACTGCAGGTGCCGTCGCACTTGCGGCGCAGTCTGTACTGAGAGCTCTTGACCCGAAGCCCTTTGTCGGGCGAGTACAGTTACTAAACCTTTCAACCCCATTTCATGACTTAAACCTATTTACTGGTACTACATTTATTTTGTGTTGCGTTTATTATGGTTGTTATTTAATTTTTTTACTATACTTTTTTTTCATTTTGCAGTTTTTTTTTTTAAATATTGACATCATATTAGCGAAGCGTTTTTTCACCAAAACACTCACAAAGGTTTACCTTATGAAATGATTGGTTCTTTCAATCTTAGGTTACAGGATAGTCAAAAAATAGATGCTAGCGAGATGTGGCGCTGAACTTCTTTAATAAATACCTTGAACGGCCTTCCGCATCAACAATAGTTCTATCCTCAAGGTGCGTATTTATATTTAGGATAGATTATTGTAATTGTGCAGCTACGAATAATAAGGTTCTTTATGCGTATCTTTAGAAAGGAGGACTCAATGGAGAGACTTCTGATACTGGGCCAAACTTTTTTTATGTCCAGACTTTTACGATTTCAATCTTTGGATCAGAATCTAAACATATTTCATCGCTAAAGCATGTATCGTAATGGCTATCTATGGAGAGATACGGTAATAGTAACTGCCCGTTTATCGGTACCCCAGACACTATTTTGTCACCAATAAAGTCAACTTAATACCTCTAAACATGGTCGTAAGAAGCAACTGGAGCGTTAAAACTGTTTTGTCGTTTTGACATAATGAAAGACAAGTTATTGTACTGGAATGACCAGTTTCATACCATAATTATTGGTCATTTTCGTATTTATTTCTTTCTGTTCCTGATATATTTGCTTTAGAAGATTGTAGATAGCACAGAATGAGAATATTGCTGGATATTGATGGAACTTATCACAATACAATATAAGCAATGAAGAGTGTGATATCATTTACTCTTTTGTTCGATTTATGTTTTTTAGTAACCTAGTTTTAGTAAAATTTATGAACTGTTCATTTATGTTTCTGCCTAATAAAATTGTACAATGAAATGTGCACAGTATACAATTTCATTGGGCAGAAATTTTAATTAACAATTTATTAATTTTACTTCTTTTATTTAAGTTACAGTGTAGATTCTATCCTATGCCTTGAATAAAAGAAAGTGAATTATAAAGTAGATTTCGAAATTATTATTTTACATAGACTTATTTTACATTTTATTTGTGGATGTGTAACGGTGGTCTTCGCTCTTAGAATTTTTAATCAAATTACAGAATGCTTTTAGATTTTCCTGTGTTTGTAGTCTTAACAGCAATAGACTTGCCCCCTATTATATGTGGTCAACAAACCCACTGACAAAATGTGGGTGTAATAAATTAACCTCTGGCGCCACCTCCTCGGGTATGTATCTGTATTATTATCTGTCTGTATTGTTATCTGATGTATGTTATGTATTTAGGTACATAAATATGCTATTTTAGCTGCTGTATTTTGTTTTTTTTTTAGTTTCATAACAGCAGACGATTTTACCAACCCTTGACTTTCTTTTAGAGATTTGGAGGGTTGGAGTTACGGAACCTCATGGCTGTCTAGATACAGCCTAGCTTTACCTAGATCTTAGCTGTCAACTAGGCTACTTTCAATAGTCATTCTGCTCTCAATTTTTTACACGTCACCATTATCATAACTTTCCATCGTACAACGTAATTTCGTTCAAAAAACAATAAGAAGGTGAAATATAAAACTAGCTTCTAAGCGCCAATCTACTTAAGAAAATAAAACAATTATTATCTTAGTAGCAAACAATATTGTGTTTGAACAATTTCGATAAAGACTTCAAAAAACAAAGACTTTGGAAACACTTCATATCTTGGCAAGAAGCCAAGGCTAGTAGATGGGTCAATATTGTTTTTCACAGTTTAAACGGCATTTCAAAAACGTTGTTCACGGCTTAATTGTAATTGCTCTTAACCAGAAATAAGTTCTTACAAAATTTTATCTTGGTATTTGTAAAATATTGATTGTTATGAGTTTTTGTACGTATACGTTTCACTGTCATCTTGTAGCCAGATTGTATCTACCAACAAATTATTATACCAGAAAGGTTAATTTTCTACAACAATCGAGTCTTAAAATTATTTATTGGCAATCAATCAATGAATGGCATCAGGCTGTCGTACCTACTGCTGGACGTGGGCCTCTCCCAAACTTAACCCTTCGGGGAGAGTCCGCTATTATTGGACAAAGTCTCTGGACCCGAATATATAAGAATCTCAACAATGTCTGTGCAGCCCATGCTAACCTGAAGCTACTACATCTGATTTTAACATGATTGTCTATCGTAGAAATTTCCAAAGGCAAAAGCTAGGTTACACAGCCTAAAGTTACACAATCTCTCGCAAGGCAAAATAATGCGGAAGTGGCATTCTTTTGTGCTAAAGTGACCTAAGGATTATTCAAAGACGATCAGGTTACGACAATCTCTTTGGTAGATTAACCACAGCCAACGATTTGAATTTTGCTGATATGTAAGTGTATACATGTTCCATCTTGATTAAGGTCATAAAGTCAGTGATGCAGCAATTGCGATAAGTTCATGTTCAGCTCTTAGATTGGGGAACACGTTTTTCTCCACATAGATCGGAAATTTATATTCCTTTGTAGGCAAAGATTGCCTCGGTAGCAATAAAAGAATCAATTGATATTACTATTATTTGGAAACAAAAAATAAGTTTGTGTTGTTAGTAAAATTTAAGTACCTACCAATGTCTTTTTTTTATGAATGGGCTGACCAATAGGTATGTTACCTCCTTAGCCTTCATTCATTAAAATTTTCTCAAAAAACTACCAAGTTCTAATTTTTTTTCAAAAAACCGAAAATGTACTTTTTGCATTTAGTTTTCGATTGACAGGTTTTTAAACTTAATAACTGTAATTTCTTTGACAGTGTAAAATAAAATATTTAAGACATGTTTTTAAATAAAAAAAAACAAATAATGTCATTCGCATAGAATTGCGATTAAATAAACGATCTAGTTCTGTTTCTCTAACACAATTAACTTTAATTCGTTAGTCAATCGAACGGAGTCAAAGTGGTCTTTAGAGCTCACCCACGAGCGTCGAATAGCTAATTGATATGCATAGAGGATTGAAGTTAAAATTAATTTGAGATAGTGCTAAACTCTTGCCAATATGACATGTATTCCCAATACAGTTTGCGGGAACACATTGCAGTCAACGCAAATCTATCTAAGCAAACCAATATTACAAACGTGAAAGTGGGTTTCGCTGTTAGTTTATACTTCTTCTACTTCTCAAGGAATCAAGGGATTGACATTGCATTTTAGTACCTTACATGATCATTTTAATTTTTCATTACGAAAAGCCTCCTTTTTGCAGGAGAAAGTCAGAGTCAGTGTAGGGTGGCGCGTCCATAAGTCAGCTTTCGCCGCCGAAAATGGTGCGTTACTGGAAATAAAAAGTAATAATTATTCTAAATTACTGATACTGACTTTCTTTTGATAAAATAATTACTGAAAAGGTTATTAAAAGTTTTAAAGATTTCACTAATTATAACCTTGCTGTTGTTACTTCTTCAAAACAGTCGCTATCATTATACTGAACAGAACAGTTAAAAAAAAATAAAAAAAAAAGACGTGTGGCACTCGGGGACTGCCGCGGTAAAGCTATTACATAGCATTTTTTACCGACTATGCTAGTATAATTATTTCTATATAAGAATACTAGCTGATGCCCGCAGCTTCGCCCGCGTGAAATTTGTTACCGCGGGAAGTTATTCCCGGGATAAAAGGTAGCCTATGTGTTATTCCAGACTATAATGTATCTCTGTTACCAAATTTCAGCCCGATCCGTTCAGCGGTTTGAGCGTGAAAGAGTAACAAACATCCACACTCACAATCATTCGCATTTATAATATTAGTAAGATTTTAAGGCCTATGTTCAACAAAGTAAAGTACCAAGTACCTACTTGACTGTGGACATTTGGGCTTTTGGACTTTTGGCCTATTGGCCTTTTGGACTTTTGGACTTTTGGACTTTTGGACTTTTGGCCTTTTGGACTTTTGTACTATTGGACTTTTGTACTATTGGACTTTTGGACTTTTGGACTTTTGGACTTTTGGACTTTTGGACTTTTGGACTTTTGGACTTTTGGACTTTTGGACTTTTGGACTTTTGGACTTTTGGACTTTTGGACTTTTGGACTTTTGGACTTTTGGACTTTTGGACTTTTGGACTTTTGGACTTTTGGACTTTTGGACTTTTGGACTTTTGGACTTTTGGACTTTTGGACTTTTGGACTTTTGGACTTTTGGACTTTTGGACTTTTGGACTTTTGGACTTTTGGACTTTTGGACTTTTGGACTTTTGGACTTTTGGACTTTTGGACTTTTGGACTTTTGGACTTTTGGACTTTTGGACTTTTGGACTTTTGGACTTTTGGACTTTTGGACTAAAGTCCAAAAGGCAGGAATCTTAGCATTATGTTATGTAGCCTATAGCCACTATCAATTAATGTATAGATAATTCAACTCATCAGTGCGCGCGGCGCTATGTGTGCGTGCGCTAGTAATTATACAGCTTTAATTTGTGTGGCAGTGATGCGGCCGTCTTCACAGAGTACATTTTTATATTATGAGGTAGAGACGTAACTCTACTTATTGACGACACCAGCGGTGCCAAGCAGTCTTTGCAGGAAACGCTCTGCGTAGCCGCGAAATAAACATCATATTTATACAAAAAGCATACAGCGCCATCTACCACGTTTGCAGGCAACTCTTACGTTGTAATGAAACGAAATCAAATATCGTGACAAGTCTCAATGTAACTGCAACGTTGAGATCCTGTGTAACTTGGTCACATTATAATTTAGTACATAGTGTTCTTAGTGATAATACCATGGGTACAGTCGTTAAAGAAAATGTCTAATTCTTCACTGAGAAAATGTTTAAGAAGTCAGGTAAATATTTTTTATGTGTCAATTCGATGGAATTAATAATTGTTATCACTACATATAATAAAACAAAGTCCCCGCCGCGTCTGTCTGTTCACGATAAACTTAAAAACTACTGCATGGATTTTCATGCTGAGATCACCAATGATTCTTGAGAAAGGTTAACGTATATAATTTGTTGAGTTTTTGTATTCATTGACTAAGATAATAATGATATTAGTTGGAGATGTCGGAAAAAAATAAGATGTCTGGGAGCTTTTAAAGAAAACGCTGCCTAAACCCTTCGAGGCATAACAAGATAATGTATGGTAGAATTTTGTAACTTATAAAGGCCTACAGAAAAGTCATAAATGATAGAGCTCCAAATTCTAATGAAAAAAAAATAGAAATGCAGAGATGGTCGACGGAAAAAAACATTGCTTATACTGCAAATATGACAAAAATTGAACTGTAGGTATGACTTGATTTAAAAAATAAAAAAGAACATATCCATACATCTAAAAAAAACTGTTGAGGGTCGAGAGTCTGTACATGGAAGATAATTTGAAAATTTTAATTGTAGGGCGTTCTCTAATCGATACTGAAGCTGAAAATGTAATTAGAAATTTTTATGTCTGTCTGTCTGTATCCTGATTATGAATTGATTTAAATGAAACTTGGTACAATCTGAGCTTATGATCCGAGGAAGGTTCTAGGATACTTTTGTTCCCGATATATTGCGCGGTTCCTTTGGGAGAGGGCAGGGCAGTTTCACACGCTTTTCGCACACCTTATGTGTCAGCTAGTTTGTTATAAGATTAATGACATACTTCAGCCATATGGCTTAAAAGTTCTTCGGGTACCACCGTATCATCCTGAACTAAACCCAATAGAAAATTTATGGGGAATTTAAACAAATTATAATGCTTCGCATAAAATCGAACAAAATGTGATGGAAATAATGAAATTAATAAACGAACGTTTAAGTCAAATTGATGAAGAGATGTGGCGTTATACTTGTCGACACGCCAAAGAAGAAGAATACTATCGACATTTTGATTAAATTTATAATTAACCTTGGAGAGAGCAGCGAATCCTAAAATTCCTCAATTTTATTCTTCAAACAGCGATACATATTAATGTGTACCTATATGTATAACATACATTTTACCCATTGAGTTTTTATTTTAGTTAATCAAGTGTTTTTGTATTTTGTACTTCACTGTACCTCATGTCACGCACACGAAGTCACTGTGTTGAGACGAGGCTACCCACACATAGTGCCGCGCGCACAGATGAGTTGAACTGACTATACCTACTTACTATCGAACAGTTTTTGAAACCCTACCAGTAGTTTCAGTAAGACTTGCCTTGGTATGATGTGATCGTGGTCCCTTTGCAGCGTGTGTCCAATCTAGCGCAGCAGCTACACTTCCGACGTTTGATCTGTTGGTGGATAGGGGTCTCACTGCAGCGTTCCAATAGTCTTACGTTCGTGATGTTCTCGGGCCCGTATGTACCGAGGATCCATTGGAGGCAGCGTTTGACGAAGACTTATAGCTGGTAGCTGGTGCGAAATGTCTTTAGTGACCTTCCATGTCTCGCATCCGTATAGCAGTTAGCAGTACAGTTTTAACGTTTACTTTGTTTTGAGTTTCACTCTTCGTGTCTTTTGGACTTCCAAAAGGCCAAAAGGCAGGAATCTTAGCATTATGTTATGTAGCCTATAGCCACTATCAATTAATGTACCTACTTACTATCGAACAGTTTTTGAAACCCTACCAGTAGTTTCAGTAAGACTTGCCTTGGTATGATGTGATCGTGGTCCCTTTGCAGCGTGTGTCCAATCTAGCGCAGCAGCTACACTTCCGACGTTTGATCTGTTGGTCTCACTGCAGCGTTCCAATAGTCTTACGTTCGTGATGTTCTCGGGCCCGTATGTACCGAGGATTCATTGGAGGCAGCGTTTGACGAAGACTTATAGCTGGTAGCTGGTGCAAAATGTCTTTAGTGACCTTCCATGTCTCGCATCCGTATAGCAGTTAGCAGTACAGTTTTAACGTTTACTTTGTTTTGAGTTTCACTCTGCGTGTCCATTTTCGCAACTGCCCACGGGGCGCGGCTGTATAAAGGTTGTTCTGGCCTTGGCGAGACTCGAAATGATGTAAGGTACTCTTCTATCCCATCAGTTTCTGACACGACACTCCCGAGGTACGTGAATTAGTGCCTCCACCACATCTCTTGCGTCTGTCGATTTTAATTTCAGTCCAGCCATTCGCTGCCTCATCCTGCTCGTTGTCCTGCACGTTGTCCTGCAGACATGCATGACGGCGTATGTGTGCCTCAGCAGGCACAGGACATCGGCATCATTTAAATCCTCCAGGATATCAGTATAGGCCCCATTCTATGCCGCGCCGATTGTTCTTTGCGGTATTCAGCATTATACCATCTATTTTCTATGGATGGTTGTTAACTATCCTGTTATCTTCCTATCGATCCTCTAAGGTAGGTACAGTACGTATTTTCAAAAGAGTTTGTGAACTCTATTTTTAATTTCTTTTTCAGAATATTGATGACATTTGATTGATGTCATTTTATACACGTTACGTCTACTACATTGATACATGTAATAAAATTCTAACACGCCGGTGTTTGTATGTAAATTGTTTATACTGAGGAAAATTCTATACTGAGGAATAGCTTTAACCATTAAGCTCTATTTTGATTAAGAAAACAGGGCAGATTCAAACGCTACTTGATGAGTATGATTAATAAATACCTCTAATTTCATAGACCTTGTGTGACGTAAACAAAGTTGCGAGGGTCAGCTAGTTAAAAGATAAAACAATAGGTTTCTTCTTTCTACTTAAAAACTATTTTTACAAATTTTATGGTAATAATAGACATTCTTTGAAATATGCATGTATGGTATTGTTGTGACTTTTATGACACGTTTAAAGTACATAGGTATGAGATAGATGGCGCTCGCGGCTACGTCAGCGTGAAATTTTCTTCCCGCTTCCCATGGGAACGTACTCCCGGGTTTGGTTATCTTTATAGCAGTATCATATATAAATTAACAAAACAAAAAATAATACTGCATTGGTGATCATAATAATAAAATGTATGTATATAGAGTACTCACCTCTTATATTTGCTCCATGGTACTCACTCATTTTCTTTCACTATTTTTCGTGACTTTCTTCATTAATAACTGCACTTTGTTTATTCATATTTAAAACACTTTTTACACAAATTATACGAGTACAGTTCACTGTTGTACATAGATGATGAATACCTATACACCTATAGTCGAATTTTTATTTAGACGAAGTAAATTGACAGCAACTAATGTAATTGACAGCATCGAAATTGTCATTTCACATTATGAACTCTAAATTCGACCAGCACTCTTAATTCAACTTTGGTCGAGTGGTTAAGACGCGGATCGGTACGCAGAAGGCGCAAGATCGATTCTGGGTACAAGCATCAATTTTTGGATTATTTGACACAATATAATAATATATAACGACTGCAGAGTTCATAATTGACGTAAACAAAAAATTTATGAAGTGCGAGACGAGATACACGAACGTGGCCGAAGGTAGCCGAGAGTGTGACTCGTTTTCGTGACACAATTTCTGGATTCGGTCTCCACGCAAGGCCCGCGATAGAAGCTATGCAATAGCTTAAAAATAAAAATTATATATTTTAGTAAAAGTACAAAAGCATCTTATAAATAATTTTAAAGGGATAAATTTGCTTCGTAGGCATTGCAAAGTTTCCGTAAAATTCTAAACTTAATTTGCTTTTACTCGAACCCAAAGCTTTGTGATTATATTTCATTAAAGATAAAATGTTTCGGAAAAGAAAAAAATAGCTACATCAAACGATGGCTCTTATCATTCCCTTCGTAAGGTAGGTATCTAAAAAAATTTGCTTTTAGGCCTAAAAAGCTAATATCTTTCATATTTTAGATGAGATACTTTAGTAGATAAAGTACAAAATCTCCTTAGATGATACTAGGAAAGGCTATTGAACTTGGGATCTTGAAAGTGACTTTTGAAGATATTTACACGATCGACAGTGAGAGTGTAACACAAATTTTTGGTTTAAAAAATTGGATATTAGTCAGTAAGATTCCGACAATGCATCAATAATTGTATGATTTTACTCAAGTTACAAAAAAAATGCTATACAAGTAATTCATTTCAAAATTTAAAACACTTCAACACTGAGATTTTCATAAACAGAAACGTGATATATATATGCTGTAATTTTCTGAGAAATTTGATAATTCGCTTGTTATATTTGACGCATTAGCCGCTACTCGGTCACCATGTCGTAGAACACCGTTGGGTAACAATATGGTTACTATATTTCCACCAAGTGTCCATCAATCAAACAGTATAAATAATCTAAAGTTTTACTTTGTTTTTATTCCTATGAGTCTGTTTGTGTAATACAAAATAGTTTTTGGGTAAAGATATTGAAAAAAAAAAAAGATGTTTACATTAGCCTTTCAGAGCAACTACTTCCTTATAGTTCGTTGCGTAGTCGATAGAGGGATCACAAATGGCTGATAGTGTTAGGTTAATTCTACCCAGGTGTAGTTTTAGCAAGTGCTCCTTGCGATTAATTAATTCACTCTGCCGTGTGCTGATGCTGCTATACTTTTGCCTATAGCTACTTTCATTTTTCCCAGAAAAAAAACAATAGTTATTACCCGTTCGCTCTAACTTTGCCGCTGGCGTAGAGGCGTATACCCGAATTTTTAATTAGACGAGGTAAATTGGCAGTAGCTAATGTCACTTCGTCATAGAAAATAAATAACATTGTATGAAGAAGTGACATTAGTTGCCGTCAATTTACTTCGTCTAATAAAAATTCGACTTTAGTATGGAGCCGAGCGGCAAAGTTAGAGCGAACGAGCAGTACTCTTAAGAGCGTTAATTTTGTTTTCAAATTACATACGATCGTAAGAAGTCAGACTGCATGTCACACGCAGCCGTATAGTGCATAACTTTAGCAACGAAGAAGTTTGATACTTTTGTAACTGTTTCGAAACAAAAGTGGTGCGGTTAAGGAAGAGGACTGGTTGTGTAACAGGGGTTGTAGTATGGCTATTTTGCCATCCCAGTTCTTCCGGGAAGTCTAGCAGACTCTTCACGTTGCCGACGGCTTCCTGCAGCGACGTGGAGCAGGTTACGTACCCATCAAGATGGGAGGAGTAGGATTAGTTTAGGGTCCATTGCTGTCAGCGAAGAGTGTCTTCTTGCCAGCTCGTCCGCCGCGGCGATATACATCGTGAGCCACTAAGTCCTTTTAATCCATTGTAGCGTGACATTGAGGAGCAACTTGACAAGCTTGAGCGTCTTCAAAATGTTTGCATTAGATTTATATTTGGCCTACGCAAATATGATCACGTGTCTGAATTCAGAACAGAGCTCAAGTGGCTCCAAATTCGCCTTCGACGGAATACTCACATACTATCTTTACTATACAGTATATTGTTCAATCCTCGTACTCCCCCATATCTCATAACTATGGGCGTCCCACAGGGTTCAATACTCGGACCATTTTTATTCCTTATATATTTTAATGACCTACCCTTTTACGTGGGGGACAACAACAGGATTGTTTTGTTTGCAGATGATACTTCTTTGATTTTCAAAGTTAAAAGACAAATAGATAACTATGACGATGTCAACAACGCAATCTTGAAAGTCGTTCATTGGTTTAACACTAACAATCTTAGACTGAATGATAATAAAACTAAATGCATAAAATTTACCTTGCCTAATGTAACACAGTCAGAAACCAATGTTCAACTTAATGGTCGGGTGTTGGAACTTGTGGAATCAACGACGTTCCTAGGGTTAACGGTCGATGCTGGTTTACAATGGGGTCCACATATTGTTAAACTAGCAAATAGATTAAGTTCAGCAGCATTTGCTGTACAAAAGATAAGGCACTTGACGGATGTAGATACGGCTAGAATAGTCTATTTCAGTTACTTTCATAGCATAATGTCATACGGTATTCTACTGTGGGGCAATGCTGCAGATATAGATAAAATTTTTATTTTACAAAAGCGGGCCATAAGAGCTATATATAGATTAGGTCCAAGGGTCTCTCTGCGCGAGAAATTCAAAGAGGTTAAAATTCTTACAGTAGCATCACAATACATTTTTGAGAATCTTATGTACGTACAAAGAAATTTACATAGTTTCGCTAAGTTAAGTGATAGACACAATGTGAACACTAGAAATAAAAGTAACCTTGCTGTTTATCATAGCAGATTGCACAAAATCAGCAATTCTTTCATGGGTAACTGTATACGCTTTTACAACAGGCTACCAGAGGAAATTAAAAGTATGTCCCTTAATAAATTTAAAAAGGTTGTAAAAAGTAAATTGTACTGCAGGGGCTACTATACAATTGGTGATTATTTGTTGGATGGAGAAGCCTGGAAATGACCTGCTCTACTGGATTCTCAAAAAATTGTCAAATGCATAGTTTTTAGATTCATTTTGTAAATAGAGCTCTAAAAAGAATAACCCGCTGAGTTTCTTGCCAGTTCTTCTCAGGTGGGTCGCGTTGTGAACTGGTGGTAGTTTTTGATTTATATTCTGGACGTTTTACAAGAGCATCTGTAAATGCCTATGTGAAATAAATTTCTTTTTCTTTCTTTCTTTCAAAGAACGTTTCAAGTTCCTTCATGCCACACATTCAAAATTATTGAGGTCATCAGAGAATTTGCAACTGCGAATGCCACAGCATTCCACAAAATTCATGGATAAGTCATTCATGGTGCAAGCAGTTCGCTTGTGGAATGCTCTGCCAGTATCAATAAGACGGGCCCAATCTTTTATGTCTTTTAAGAAGCTACTAAAAGATCACTTTTTGTCCTTCCCGAATTAGTGATGAATATGGTACTATTGTAATAACTCCTGTCTATATGTGTTTTCTGTTAATGATTGCACTCGTAGTTTCGGTGTGAATGAGTTGTTACAGCATAGGTATTTAATTACGTATTTTGTGCTGAACGGTATCTATGTGTTAATAAAACGGTATCTATAGTAAGTATTTGTATTTGTGTTAATATTGTACTGATTGTGTATGTCTATAGTATAAGTAGGTATATTGTTATTGTTAGTACAATTATTGTGTATTTTAGGTTTATTGTGCACTGCCTTTATTTATTCAACGATTTCTATCCATGCAAAGGTTGCCTGGAAGAAATCGCTTTTAGCGATAAGGCCGCCTATTGTACATTCGATGTTATGAATTTCTTTTTAAAATGTAATCTTTTTATGGTGTACAATAAAGAATATTTATTTATTATTTATTTATTCTTTTCGCATATATCCATGAGGCCTATGTGGCATTCCGTGACAAGGCCAGATGTTATCACATGGCTCTGTAACGCTTGTAGGACTGATATACTACCATTATAGGACTGATATACACCAAATCCGAATACACTGGTTCTGACGTTCCTGACCTGACCGTTCAGTCGCCTTGATTTTATATCCATGCACTCTTGCTCTGGCTTGGTATACTGTGCCATGGGTGCCTAAGGGGGTTGCGATATTAATGTTCAGGTCCTCCGAGAAGATTCCTGCTTCGGAACCCGTTCTCGTTTTCGATTCATCCGTACTTAAATATTCCTCAATCCTCAATATCCGTAGATATTGAGTCACTCTCGAAGGCACTCTTGTAGTTGTATTTTGAACTTTTTATTGAACGCAAACTGTTATGTTATTATGTCCGCGATCGCTTCCGTCAGCGGTTCCAAATCCACCAAATTCTTGTATATTTATGTGGTCGTGGCTTCCTGTTTGATGATGACGTGTGCGGCGGTAGTTCCAACATCGCCTGTATGGTGGCTGAGGGGCGTAGTTCCCCTCCCGGCGGCGGTTGCCATACAAGGCTAATCTTTAAATATTTTCTTTCTTTTCTTGATTACTCCAATTCAGTTTACAGCTTTACAGTTGAGAAGCACCGATACTTGACCTCTTTGGAGAAATGTAATTCGGTGCCATAGAGACCGGGCACCTGATAATTTCCGAGAATTCTTTTGTTAGAAAACAGTAACAGCTCCGTCTTGCCTGGATTGCCTGAAGGTTCGTTAGCTGTTTACCAACGTTCCACGATTTTAAGAGCATTCTGTGCGACATCACCCTCCATGCTGGTAAAGTTTACTCTTGTCAGTATTGTTATGTCGTCTGCGTACCCCACAGTGTAGTGGTGGTTTGCGTTAAGCTTGACGCAAGACTTCAACCGGTGCACTCTACCAGTAATGACCTACGGTGCCGAAATGATGTTATCCGTCAGAAAATAAGAGAGAGTAATTAATTACAAAGTGGCAGTGGGCTGGCCACATCTGTAGAAGAACTGGATGGCCGATGGAGCAAGCGAGTTCTGGAGTGGAGACCGCGACTTGATAAACGTAGCCTAGGACGACCCCCTGCCAGATGGAGCGACGACCTAAATGAGGTTGCAGGGATTGACAGGATGCACAAAACGCAGGACCGTGTGTTGTGGCGAAATTTGGGAGAGGTCTATGTCCAGCAGTGGACTGCTAAAGGTAAAATTGATTGATTAATTGGTTATTAGGTCGTCTACAACAAGGTTCCATAGCAGTGGTGAGACAACGCCCCCTTGTGGACAACCTTTGGCCATCGTTGCGCACTAGTTTCTGCTGTCTGTAGCTTTAAAATTAGTTGTTTAGCATGTTATCTATCCATTCACTGACTACCATGTATACTCGGTATTTTGCCAGTGTCGTGTGGTTATGCTTCTTCTGTCGAAAGCCTCTCTATGTTTATGAAAGTGCCGAGGCACATTGATTTATTCTGGATGACCTCTTCTATTTTGTGTACCGACGCCGACGCATGTAATGCAGTGGCTTATTTTGAAAGGCCGTCCCTCGAATGTCTCTGTCACGCAATCTTTTCAGAGTTTCTAGCAGGAAAGACGTAGGGCTTATCGGTCTGTGTGTCCAGAGGTCTGAATAGTCCTCTTGGTTGAAATGCAGTGGCTTATTTTGAAAGGCCGTCCCTCGAATGTCTCTGTCACGCAATCTTTCCAGAGTTTTTAGCAGGAAAGACGTAGGGCTTATCGGTCTGTGTGTCCAGAGGTCTGAATAGTCCTCTTTACCGAGTTTTGGTATAAAGATCACTTAGACCTTAGACCAGTCTGAGTCACAGCCCCATACACTGTCTGGCGTACAGATACTATGTAACTGACAATATCAAGTTGTGTCCTCCCCCATTTTATCACTGCAGGGAAGACTTCATCCTGTCCCGGAGATTTGAAGGACTTGAAGCTGTTAATTACCGTTCAGTTCAGTTTTTTGTAAGTTGTCAGAATAGATTAGAACAGGTCTTGCGAGCTCCCAGTGGAATTCTTCTGTGGATACGTTTTCACCCACCACACGAGTGTCTGCAGCAATTGGCATCCTGGGAAGTGCGTTTGTATCAAAATACTGTCGGTTTCTTCTCACGTGTTGGTCAGGCCGCCGCGCCGCCAGGTTTGTTTATAGATCCGGACAGTTCTGTCCCTTAAGGTTATTTTTGAAAAGCAATTAGTACTGATCATAAATTTTAAATATGGAAAAAGAATTGGTTTCGAACAGGATTAGAACCTGCAACTTCTCGCATTCCTTTTTTTCTTAAAATTTTGTTCTGTCCCTTTTTTTGGCCAGTATTAGTCTGACTCTGGCAGAGGTTTCTCCAAGAATTGGTACTTCTGTATCTCAGTCGCTACTTGTATTTTGCTTTAGCGGCTTTATAGCCGTCCCAATCCAGGTCTGGTACATATAGAAGTATAGAACAGCTGCCTCATGTTCTTTCTGAGCCGTTCGTTTTTCGAGCTACATGCGCGAGTCCGACTCACATTGGCCGGTTTCTGTCTAAAACACTGTTCCATAATTACCACTTATGAAAATGGTTTGTTAATGTTATTATCAAAACTACACGAATAGTAACTACCTGCCTTGCGTATAATACCTACACCTACGCAGTTCGTGGAGAAAATAGTGCAACTGTAAAAGCTTATAACTTGGTCAGTTTTCGTTAGTTACATTTTATTTTTTTTGATACAGTATTTTGAAGCGAAACTCTAGTCGGGGTGTCTGAGCTTTGCACTATACAAAAGTTCACGTTGTATATACATATTATATTATACGTCACAAAGTACTAAGATTGTTTAGTCACGCTAGAATTAGACTATTTTTTTTCCAATTTTCGTATTCAAAAATAGAACATCGAGCGACGTGACCACTCTCTGAGAGCCTCTCGGCGGTACTAAATCGTATTTGTTCGCGTATCTGCATTTATAGGGGTTCACAAAATACTTTGTAAAAAAAAAAACTGTATCTAGTTACTTAAAAAGAAATATTTTAATTGTCAAAGGAGAAGTTCTGACATAATAATACATAAATATCATAATGATTTAAACTACTGAAGTTGGTGAAAAGACTACTTTATTTTTGTGAAATTTCTCAGTATTTGAGCAAACTTTACAGTCATTTTTCTCCAAAAAAAGGAACCTACCTGATATGAGGTTATTCTACAAACTGATAGCCAAGGCCCTTTGCAATTGCTTTGTATCTCTTGTTTACTAAATTTATGCATCGAAATCGATGCAAATCGTATGATTTGAAAAACCTTGTTCACTTTCGTTGATATTAGCCATATGTAATCTGTTGTTAGGTAAAATATGTTTTATGAAACGTTTAGAGCGCTAAATTTACTAAGTATATAAGTGAATACCATGTTTGTACGATGAATATTTAATGACTTCAAACGCATTGAAAAGTATGGTTTCTGAGCAAAACGTGGCGCGAAATATGTTAGCCCTCTTAAGTATCTGAGGATTTTAAGTAGGTTTATGTATTAACTAACTTACCTTTGATCAAATACCCATTATGTGAATTTTATTCTATAAGATCACACAATCAACACGGTTTATTTCTTTTATAATCATTTATCGTAGAACTATAACATCAATTACACAGTTAACACTCATGCAGTTTATTGATTCAATACCTATTAGTTTTGCAGACTCATCCACACTCAATACAGATAAAGGCGAACTCTACTAATAAACTTCCTTGAAGTTAAATTAAAGCGTCTACGTTTATTGGAGCTAATAACTTGATATAACAGGATTCCCGCGGGAAAGTAGAAAAACGTGCCTTGGATATTGAGCAGAACAAAGTCAGGGAACAGTTTAAAAAGTTTGTCTTTGTACCATTTAATAACTGGCATTAACAATTGCAAGCTATTTGTCTCAAGGAATTACAGTATTGAATTTACGAATTGGTACTTATTGAAGATTTTGTTTAATTTGTCGTTTGTAATAATAAGGTCTCATTTTAGTATTGAACGATATTTCTAATCACAAAAACATCCTTATCTTTTAAATTTCGATAAATTGAAAGTAAGTAACTAGTCTTTTCATAGATTCTTTTTTTTATTTGACGTGTCAGGATGACTTATTAAAGTAGGTAGGTCTTACATGGGGTGCTGGGTAGGACAACCTCCACGTGGTGCATCCTGGTAACGTGGACGACGATGTGGGCTTCGTGAGAGGCGCACGTCGTCGCCCACGGCCAATAGTCCACCAAGGAGGGGGGGCCTTTATGGCCGGTTTGGAGTTCTCCACATGCACTCTGTATGCAGAGTGTACTTAGCGGAGAACTCTCAGGGCGACGAGTACTTCGCCACTGAGCGATCAGTGGTGAAGTACACGGTCCCATGGGGACCATCGTTCGGCCGAGCCGTAACCCCGTCTGGCAACAGACGGGCACGGTGGCTCTTTGGAGTTGCGAGGAAGAAAACCTCTATAAAAAAATACCCGAATCCTACGCTCTGACGCCCGGCAATGGGATGCATCGCTGGGGGGAACTCAGTGCCTAGGGCGTCACTCCTACCTTCCCACCCTTTCCCATCCTCAAGTCCACTCCCAACTTCCCCACTTCCACCCTTAAAAAGTCGGCGGACTATAAACGCAAAACAACATTATGACTGAGGCAAATACTTCAATGGAAACTACCCAGGAGCGCACCCGGACAGTGTCCGGGGAATCGCTTGGCATGATCCGTCATGTCGACCCCCGCCAGGGTTCATCCCAGGTGGTATATGGGAGGGGTCAGCACAGTCCAACAGGCCCAAGGGTGTGCCTAAAAACCACCCCCAGTGACGCGGAGGTCGCGTCAACCCGTGCCGGCTCCGAGATGGAGTCGGCACTTGATATGGGTACCGAGACCGAGGATACCCTCGGTCTCCATGCCGAAGAAGCGGGTCGGAAGAGACCTAGGTCAAGCGGACCAGGCAAAGGTCTGTTCCGTCGGCCCGGGTCTGCAACATCAAGCAGCGAGGAGGACCTTCCCAGGAAGGTAGTGGCCACCACCGCGGGTAGAGGTCGGAAAGCCGACCTCTACAGAGCGAGAGGGAGGGTGGCAGAGCCGCCGGCGATTGTGCCCCCGCAGCCAAGCGGAAGGATCACGGAGGTGCCGGCGGCGAAGGAGATTATGGCGGCTCTTGCCCGCATTTCTGGCGCCGTTAAAGGCGCCAAAAATGTAGCGGGCAAGAAAAAAGTAGTGACGGAAGCCGTCACGGGTGCCACTAAGGCGTTGGAGGAGCTCCTCGAGAGGAGCGTCTCCAACGAGGAGGGGAAGCTCCGGGCTCGGGTTGCGAGCCTGGAGAAGGAGCTTGCCGACTCCCGCAAGCAGCAAGAGCTGATGCGGGAGGAGATCGGCAAGCTAACGCAGCTGGTTCAGGGGGCCGGGGAGGCTCGGGGTGTGAAAACCCCCGCTCCCCGTGCACCTCCTAAGGCGACTCCAACGATGGTCCAGCTGCTGGAGACCATCTAACGACGCCTCGGCGTCCTCGAGGACCGGGCATACCGCCCGCCGCTGGCGGCACCCGTCGTCACGTCGTACGCGGCGACGGCTGCACCCAGTGGGGCTCCTGGTCCCCGGCAGAAGGTCTCCGCCCCCAAGAAGAAGACGGCACCTGGTGTAGGTGGCAACCTCGCCTCCACCAGCACAGCCAGTGCTCCCGTTGCACCCCTGACTCCCTCAAGAGAGGGGGTTTGGGAGGTGGCGGGAGCAAAGAAGAAGGCGGCTAAGGCCGCCAGAAAGGCGGCGAAGGCCGCCAAGAAGACGGCAAAGGTCGCCGCAAAAGCGGCAAAGGCCGCCGCGGCGAAGGCGCCAAAGAGGCTCCGCGCTCCTCGCTCCACTGCCGTCGTCATCACGGTGACGGCAGAGGGCAAGGCGAAGGGCGTGGGGTACGCCGAGGTCCTGAGGCAGGCGAAAGCCTCAGTCGACCTCAAGGCCCTCGACATTGAGGGAGGTCTCCGGTGCAAGGTGACGCGCACCGGAGCACGCCTCCTCGAGGTCTCTGGCGCCACCAGCGGCCCCAAAGCTGATGCCCTAGCGGCAAAGCTGAGGGCGTCGCTGGACACGGGCGACGTCCGCGTCACCAGACCCAACAAATGCGCGAGTCTGCGCATTTCGGGTCTGGATGACGCGGCCACGACGGAGGAGATAATCTCCGCCGTCGTGGAGGCGAGCGGCTGCCCGCGAGATCAGGTGAGGTCAGGCGAAATCCGCTTTGGCCCCACCGGTCACGGTTCGGCAGTCGTGAGCTGCCCCGTCGCGGCGGCTCAAAAAGTCGCGGACGGACGGAGCCTTCTAATTGGGGGCTTCCTGAGGGCGCAGGTGCATCTCCTGCAGCCCCGCGAAGACAGGTGCTTTAGGTGCCTGGTCGTGGGGCATGTGGGGTGCAGTGTGCGGCGGAAGTCACCGTAGGAGATCGGTGCTTCCGCTGTAGTCAGCCCGGTCACAAGGCCCTTGCCTGTGACGCTCCGCCACGCTGTTATAAATGCGTGGCGGAGGGCAAGGAGGCCGACCACCGGGCGGGCAGCAAAGCCTGCGCTGCCTCAAGGCCGAAGCCCCGTCCGTCCGCACGGGGGGGTGAGGCTGTGGGTGCAAGTTCGCGGCAGGGTGCGGAAATGGACGTCCATTAATGGACACCCATATCCGCATCCTGCAGGTGAATCTGAACCACTGCACTGGTGCTCAGGACCTTCTGTACCAGAGCATCAGGCAGTGGTCCATTAACATCGTCGTCGTCGCCGAGCCGTACTGGGTTCACCCGGGAAGCCCGGTGGATCTGGACGGCGTGGCGACCATTTTTGGGGGGACCGGCGCGGACGACTCGCGCCTGGCGGTCATCGCCAGAGGCCCGGGTTGTGTCGCGGCGGAATACGAGGGTGTGGCTGTCGTGGCCGTTTACATCTCGCCGAGCCTCGACCAGCATCAGTTTGAGCTATGGCTCCCTGAGCTGGACGTCGTTCTCGCTGCATGCCGGCCTCGCCCTGTCCTGGTCTTGGGAGACTTCAATGCCTGGTCTCAGGCTTGGGGCTCCCGGGAAACCAGAGACAGGGGGAGGATACTGGAGAACTGGGTCACTACACGTGGCCTAGTCATCCTGAACCGGGGGAATGTCGCAACCTGGACGCGGCGGGGGCTCAGCTCGGTCATAGACGTTTCGTTTGCGACCCCTGAGATCGCCCGCCGTGTCCAGGGATGGCGCGTGGTGGAGGAGGAGGGGACGTCATCAGATCACCGATATATTCGGTTTGACGTCTCCCCTCCACCTAACCTGCCGCCAGCAATTGCGAATCCCCCGGAACCGCGTTGGGCACTCCATCGCCTTGATCGGGAGGCTCTCCTGGAGGCGGCCATCGTGCAGTCCTGGATTCCGACAGCGGACAGGCCTGCCGATGTTGATACCGAGGTGGAGTGGTTCGGGAGAGCCATGTCGCACATCTGCGATGCGGCGATGCCCAGGGCTAGGCCCAGACCGGCGAGGAAACAGGTGTACTGGTGGACGCCGGAAATCGCGCAGTTGCGCGCGGATTGCGTTACCGCGCGCCGCCGGTACACCAGGTTTCGCCGGAGGCGTCGCCGCCCAGACGATGCGGCAGCCCGAGAGACGGAGCTCTACGATGGGTACAAGGAGGCCAAGAGGGCCCTCCAGACCGCCATCAAGCGGTCCAAAAAATTGGGCCGCGAAGAGCTGATGGAGACTCTGGAGCGGAACCCGTGGGGGCGCCCGTACCTCATGGTAAGAGGCAAATTACGCCCTAAGGCGCCCCCACTAACCCAGAGTCTCCAGCCGGAGCGGCTGGAGGGGGTCCTGGACTCCTTGTTCCCGTCGAGAGCGGAGGAACACGTTCCTCCGCGCATGGCTCCGTCTCAGGCGCCCAACGCGGAAGGCAGCGAGAACGACGTGCCCGTAGTCACCGAGGGTGAGTTAGGGGCGGCTGTCCTACGGCTTAAATCCCGCAGAAACACCGCCCCTGGACCCGACGGCATTCCAGGCCGAGCATGGGTCCTGGCTCTCGAGGAGCTTGGGCCTCGACTTATGGGTCTTTATAGCGCATGCCTCGAAAAAGGCCAGTTTCCTAAGGTCTGGAAGACAGGGAAACTGGTCTTGATTCGAAAGGCGGGGCGGCCGGCAAATTCCCCATCAGGGTACCGGCCGATCGTGTTGCTCGACGAGGTGTGCAAGCTCTTTGAGCGCATTATTGCACAACGCCTCGTCGGGCATCTCACACGCGTGGGGCCTGATCTGGCGGATAGTCAGTTTGGCTTCCGTCAGGGACGCTCCACCGTGGACGCGATCATGCGCATTAGAGGCCTGACGGAGGAAGCAGTCTCACAGGGTGAGCTGGTGGTGGCGGTGTCCCTCGACATCGCCAACGCATTCAACACCTTGCCCTGGAGCTGCGTCAGGGAGGCGCTTATCTATCATGGAGTGCCTCCCTACCTCCGTCGAATTGTCGGGGCTTATCTCTCCGAGAGAGCCATAACTTACCCGAGCTGGCTAGGGCCGGGTCGGCGAGATGTGTCGTGCGGTGTTCCACAGGGATCGGTGTTAGGACCGCTCCTGTGGAACATCGGTTACGACTGGGTGCTGCGTGGTCCGTTGCTCAGAGGGGTCGGCGTAACGTGTTACGCCGACGACACCCTCGTTACGGCGCGGGGAGCAACGCACCGTGACGCAGCACTTAAGGCCACGGCAGGGGTTGCTCAGGTCGTAGGTCGGATTCGGCGACTGGGTCTCGAGGTCGCCCTTCACAAATCCGAGGCTCTGTGCTTCCACGGACCTCGGATGGGGCCACCTGCGGGATCCAGCCTACAGGTAGGGGGCGTCAGCATCGGCATCGAGCCCTCAATGAAGTATCTGGGGCTCGTACTCGATGGCCGGTGGAACTTCGGACATCACTTCCGAAGTTTGGTCCCAAAACTGAGAGGAGCATAGGCCGCACTCGCGCGGTTGATGCCCAACATCAGGGGACCCAACGCTCCCTACAGGAGGCTGTACCTGGGGATCGTGCGAAGCATGGCCCTGTACGGGGCTCCCGTATGGGCGGAGACCCTGACGGCCAGCAATGAGGCTCGACTGCTGAGCCCGCAGAGAGTGATGGCCGTCAGGGTGATAAGAGGATACCGCACGATCTCCGGTGAGGCGGCATGTCTCCTAGCCGGGACCCCTCCATGGGACCTGGAAGCGAGAGCCCTTGTGTCACTGTTCAGATGGCGCAAGGAGGCGCTGGAGCGGGGCCAAAGGCCTGCGTCTCGAGAAATCGAGGCCCAGCGGACCCTGCTCCACCAGGAAACCGTGGAGACATGGAAGGTGCGACTTGAGCAACCAAAGGGGGGATTCGCCACAATCGCGGCCGTCAGACCGGTCATGGACGAGTGGCTGGAGAGAAGACACGGTGCTCTCTCCTACCGGTTGACACAGATGCTTGCCGGGCACGGTAGCTTCGGTAGGTATCTGTGGCGAAAACACCGGGAAACCACGGCCGAGTGTCAGCACTGCGAGGACCGCAGCGATGACACGGCGCTCCACACTCTCGTGGAGTGCACGTCGTGGGCACAACAGCGCCAGGTCCTCGTAGTGGGTCTGGGCGTGGACACTCTCTCGCTCGAGGCCATGGTGCGAGCCATGCTCTCCAGCGGGAGTAAGTGGGACTGCGCCGCCTCTTTCTGCGAGCAGGTCATGCTCGCGAAAGAGGCGACGGGCCGGGTGCGGGAGAGAACTCTCCCACCCGAGTTCCGCAGTCGGCGCCCTGGGCGCCGCCGACGTGTCTTCGCCGAGGACTATCGGCCTCCATGACCGGGGGTCTGGGGACGGTGAGAGGGCTGCTCACCGTCCTTACAGAAGCAGGCCCATGACGGCAGCGTGACGTGAGCAACTCACGCACGCCCCCCCCCCCCCCTTAGAAGCGGGGTCGGACCCGAAACCCCCCATAGACGCGAGATTGCACCCGAACCACCCCCTGGGCGAGGCCGCACTGGCGGCCGTAGGTCTGTTGGGAGTCACGGGACATCCTTCCTGAGGGCTTACCCGGGGCTCTCAACCATAGGCTGTTAGGCGTGGCGTGAGGTTTTTTAGTCGGTAAGAGTCCGGCATAACATCCTATGAGGATTTACGGTCACGTTAAACAAAAAAAAAAAAAAAAAAAAAAAAGGTAGGTCTTACATTTTTTGTTCGTTACATATTTGGTAAATTGGTACAGACTTACCACGTAGATATTTTTCACATTGGAACTAGTTAGAGTCTCATGCTTCATTAATATCAAATGAAGCAAAGTTTTAGATGTAGGATGAAAGAAGGTTCTTTGAAGGCGGACAAAATAGGAAGTTTTCCTTTGAATATATTTAGAAGAGTTACTGTTTATTTCTGTAAATGTTTGACGTAATATATTTCAAGGGAGTCTACGTGATCTGTGTATACTAACACAAGAATTATTATTTGTTCATGGGTGCTATTAGTATAACTCTTATAAATATGTATATATCTTAACAACTTAACTGTCCCCATACCCCACGCCCATCATGTTTTCTTTTCATGTTATCTCCAGGATATGTACAAACTTTTGCGAAAATTTATTTCAAGTTTAGGGTTTTTGCGACACGTTCATGAAATTTTGATTGCTTCTCTATCACGCTCATAATAAAAATGTATCCCGAATTTGTATCTAAATTTGACTAAATTTGAATCACCTGTGACTCATGAACTTATTCCAAAAGTTCACCATGAGTCATATGTGACTCATTGGACAGTGAAGTTGTTAAGCTTATCTTCAATTATGTCTCTGAGAGAGAGGTGCCTCCAGTACATCCTGAAGAAAGCATTCCTATATTCATATTATTATTACACTAAGAAATTTGTGCACGGTTCAGTTTTACACTAATTCTGTTTCAGGAGTTAGTGTCATTTGTGTAAGCGATTGAGACTGTAGTTAATGGCACTGTCATGGAACCGCTCACATGTATTTGGGTGTCAGCCCTAGTGTAGTGATATTTGAGGTAGAAAATACTCAGCCTACAGTTGAGCTGCGAAAAAATGGTGGATGTAGATGGATATTAATATTGCTGGTTCCACGGCACAGGTGCAGTAAGCTTTAAACGAGCGAACACGAACGTGAATGACTCGGTCTGGTTAAACCTTGACAACAGGTTGTATCTCATGAACTCGACAGTTAAATATTTCACACATGACATATGTTTAGTACGGAACCCTTCGTAGGCGAATCCGACTCCTACTTGGCCGGTTTTTAACAGGTTTCTCCCATTTCTGTTATCATCGTTATTACATAACATAGCTCTGAGATCATTTTAATTATTAAATTCTATATGAGAAGAATGAAATAACTCACAGTCTCTGGTGCAGTTTTCATCAAAAGTCATTATTAGCCAGTTGGGTGTAGATTATTAAAACGCTCAGTAATTATTCATTCTATAGCAGTCGTCGCTTTTATGAATGCCCCATTTTATTCACTCCCTTTCATAGACTTGGGACTTGAATGTTTTCAAGTCAATTTTAACTAGTTGGCTACTATTTCACAAATGGACATAATTATACACAAAAGATATAATTTCTAGCTGGGGTACCTTTCATTAGACTTCACTTAAGTGACTTTTATTGAATTGTAATTGAATAAAATTATATTACACTAAGGAATTTAATTTATTTTATAAATTAAGCCTAGTATTAAAGTTGTCAACCCAGTTCTCATTGTTATCTTAACTACGTAGTAGAACAGTGGTATAGATTCTCTTTTTCTTTTGTGTAATTGCGTTTGTGGTAATTATTTAGTGTCCGTATGAATCGTGATGTTAAATAAGAAAGGTGAAGTGGTTCCTCGATTTATAATGACACATGAATACTATACAATAATTACTCTTCTTACGTAACAGATATAAACGCACATGATAACCCTATTGAGATCTTTTGGATCTAGGCCAGCCTTACCTGCTAGTCAAGGTCGTGGCGATGAGAAGGAGGGGCTCAAAAAACTCTTAATATCCCGTTTGGCCAACGTCGAGTAAGGCCGACGAATGTCATGTGGACCATTAGAATACTAAAATTCGAGTTTTGTTTGAACCGCTTTCTTAGTATTTTTTTTCTTGTTATACACAATATACATTATAAACACTACATGCATACATATAACTAACCCCGTCGCCACACGGGGCCTAACACTACTCTGGGTTTACGGATACGTTCACCCGTACCGTTTGTTAGTTGTAGGAGTTGACTTATTCCCCAGATTCGCCGCTGAACACCATAAAGGGTAGTGGTCGACCCACAATTATATCAGCATTGGGAAATAAGCCGTAGGTGAATGAATCGAGTGAGATACTCAGATAACATTGATTTTATTAATTGTTGTACACGTATTTATATGGCTAATTGTATGTGCCGATCCATCACGCAGGATGAGAGGGGAAATTGACTATTAATTAATAAGTATTTAATAAATGTCACGTTAATTGTGTACGTGCTATGGATTACACACTAAGCATAAAACTAAATCTATTAATATCTCCTGGCTTTGCTCAAGATATTAATAGATATAATAATGTATAATTATGTTTGTTCGTTAAACCGTACATGCTCCCAAAGAAAAGAGTGTACTACCCGTTCACTCTAACTTTGCCGTTGGCTTAGAGGCGTATACCCGAATTGTTAATTAGACGAAGTAAATTGACAGTAGCTAATGTCACTTCGTCATAGAAAATAAGCAACATTGTATGAAGAAGTGACATTAGTTGCTGTCAATTTACTTCGTCTAATTAAAAATTCGACTTTAGTATGGAGCCGAGCGGCAAAGTTAGAGCGAACGAGCAGTATATTTAATTGTACGTAAGCCGTACAAGAATAATCTGTGTTTCGTAACTAGTAACCTTTTTTATTCGAGACAAAATAATTATTCAATGTAAAAATCTAATATTGCTCTATGTAGTGTTCAAAAAAAGCCCGCTATTTTTTATATCGTTCCCTAAACAATAGTCAAAGAGAAATAGTATGGGCGGTCATAAAAAGTTACTCATGAACATAAAGATGAGTGGAGGTAGCACATAAACTATTTTATGTACAAAGCTAAGCCCTTTCGAAATAATACTTTATGAGGATAGTGGATGATTTTTCCTCTCACGCCAAAACTATTGCATGAATTTCAACAAACACTGCAAAATACGTGTTGTATTTACTAAAATTTGGAAAGTGTAGGAGATAATGCCAAATAAATCCAATTAAATTCCGCTATCTGATATACTATACGAACAACGTAGATATTTTATATTATGTATTATATTATGTAGGTAAGCCTACATAATATAAAACGCCTAAGCCTCTTTTTTTTAAACGTGAGGAAAAATCCTTTATGGATGCTATGCCGGACTCCTACAGACTTAAAAACCTCACGTAACGCCCAACAGTCTATACGGTTGGAAGCCCCAAGTAAGTCATCGGAAGTATGTCCCAGGACTCCCAAGGTCTAAACCTCTAGGGAATCCCTTCCTAAGAAAGAACTACCTAGAATAACATCGTACTCCTACTGAAAGACACATTTGAAGGAAACCTAAATTTCACTCGAATGAAGTCAGACTCTAGTTTGATAACATAACTCACTTAATAATCTGTTTGTTAACATTTTGTTTAACTTTATTTCTTTCACCTCCAGATCAATATTTCTAAAATTAAATATATTAAAATTGGCAACATTTTAATGATGAAACGATCTGCTGGTGTCAAGTCAGTTTATTTATTTTATGTTTATACCTGTTTAGTGTATCTTCTAAAACTTTAATAAAACAACTTGTGGGAAATTTTGTTTCGTCAATAATTGCTAATACCGAACAGTCCATCTGTCGTTACAACAAGACACGGGTTGGGTGTCTATAAATAAATCAGGATCCCTGATTTATTCATTCTGCTATCATTAAGAGCACTCTTGTTATCCAAGTAGATAATGTAGTATATAACTGTAGGCATTATTGCTGAGAACTAGCGAAACTATGAATATTTATATCTGTTTCTATATTCATACTTCTTCGTTGATATCGCTGCAGTCAATGGAATTACATGATTTTGGTATGGGAATACTGTTATGTTATGTAATCAAACAATAGCTTGTATTTAATCAGTAAGCGGAATCTATTTAAAATCAAATTCAAAATATTAATTTATTTTCTTTAGACACTCATTTCTCGTTATCTCGCTCTAAAAATAGTAATTAAATTTAGTCCACCTTCGTCCACCAAAACATTTATGTAACGAGAATACAGGAGTACAAATGTACAGAGGGCGGCATTTTTGCTCAAAAGCAGTCTTTTACAGGCTACCAATTAATTTTTTTTTAACCGCTAAAGAATTATTTACCTACAACATCAAAGTATAATAATATTTTGTTAAATTGTATGAGTACAGATTGAATTACTTAAAATACTCCTAATGGCAACTCATTATCCCCTATAAAGCGAAAATGTACAGCTGTATCGAATACGAACCTTCAAAATGTACGTAATATTTTTTAGCAAAGCTTCACAGATATGATCCACAAAGGTTCCTTTACTTTATTAGCAATATTTACGATATCTCCGGCTAAAATGCTGAACTATAAAAGCTGTGCAAACTAAATTGAAGCGGAAACTATCTACTGCTCGTTCGCTCTAACTTTGCCGCTCGGCTCCATTCTAAAGTCGAATTTTTAATTAGACGAAGTAAATTGACAGCAACTAATGTCACTTCTTCATACAATGCTGCTTATTTTCTATGACGAAGTGACATTAGCTACTGTCAATTTACTTCGTCTAATTAACAATTCGGGTATACGCCTCTACGCCAGCGGCAAAGTTAGAGCGAACGGGTAGTACTTACAACTTTTATTTTCCCGTCACGTACATAGCCGGCCCAACGATAACGACCTTACGTTTTCGGTTTATTTAACAAAAAATATCGAAATAGATTGTGATACTTTTTTATATCTGTTGACAGGATTTGATTAGCTGTTACATTCTTATATTGTATTGTATCAAAACATTTTGATTGGGATTTCGAACTGTGCTTCGATGGCAATGCAAGCTACCTTCAGCTTTTAAGTTTCCTTAAAATAGGGACCCTATTACTAAGATTCATTTGTCTTTCTGTTTTGTTTGTCTGTCCTTTTGCTCATAAACCGTGATAGCTTGGCAGTTGAAATTGTCACAGATTATATTTATTTCCTTTCTCTGTAACAACAAAAAGTACAGCAGAAATAACGGGGGAAATTATATGGGAGCCCCTTCCATATAATTTTATTGCAGTTTTAGGGTTCCGTAATCAAATGGCAAAAAACGGAACCCCTATAGATTCGTCATGTCTGTCTGTCTGTCTATCTGTCCGTCCGTATATCATAGCCACTTTTCTCCGAATCTATAATATATGGCCTATGCTGTTGAAACTTGGTAAGTAGATGTATACTGTGAACCGCATTAAGATATTCATATTAAACTAGAAAAACAGCAGTAAATTTTAGGGGTCCCCATTCTCAGAATTGAAACTTAAACCTTTATTTTATCAAACCCACACGGGTCGGGCATCTATAGATAGAACGAAAATTGGTTTGAACGAGATCTAGTCAGTAGTTTTTTTTTAGTACGTCATAAACCACAATTTTCGCCTAGAAAAATCAAACGTTTAACGCCAATCATAGTTACAACGAACTAAAATAACGTTTATATTATGTTACTTGCTGCTACGGAACCCTTCATAGACGAGTCCGACTCGCACTTGGCTGGTTTTATTTAGTTCGTAGCCCTTCATGCGCAATCCGACTCACACTCTGGGTACCTATAAATTAAACGCTATGATTATCAATAAAATAAATAAATGTATGTTATACGAAGACCCATTAATTGTTGGGAGTCCTGGAACATCCTTCCGAGGGCTTACCCGGGACTCTTAACCATAGACTGTTGGGCGTAACGTGAGGTTTTTTAGTCGGTAGGAGTCCGGCATAGGATCCATGAGGATTTTCCCTGACGTTAAGAAAAAAGACCCATTAGGTAATTGTAATAGCTATATTAAAATGTTTCGTAGGATTCCAATAAATTCAGAAAACGGTTTATCAACGTGAAAGCTCTTTCCAAAACGAATGTAATTGTTTTGGTTTGTGACATTCTACTAGTACGTATTGCACATAGGTAGTTTTTTAATTTTGACGACTGGCATGCCCATATTGGTTTTTGTGCATTGATGTGGGTAGGTAGAATTATTTATTTTTAAAGCAATTGTGAGTACATACATACTTCTATAAATTGTAAATTGTTGTTGTTTTTGAGAATGTTGGTGACAGTTTACTTTATCTTTTATTTATACTGTAATTTAATATAATTATGTTTTTCGAAATAATATCTGTTGACATGACTTGTGCGGAGAATGTTGTGGACGTCGCTAAAAGGTATGCATATAAGAAACTGTACCGTTACTGTAATTTATTTTCTGTGTAAGCTGCGTATGTATACTGTAGATGTTCCTTAAAATAAATAAATAAATAAATAAATCTAAAATCGCGATAGTAATAAATGTTGGCAATGAAGCGTAGTATTCGCAAATTTATTGGCAGTATTCGCAAATTTATTGGCAGACACCATAGAGGTAAAATTAAGCTATAGAGAGCGCGCGCGCGAGTCTGAACGGTAAGCACCGGTATGAACAGTCTTGAAATTGCAAGTGAGACACTATCAGTCACAAAACGTCACACGCGCTGATTGTTTCTGTTACCGTATCTAATTGATTTTTGTTTATCATGGTGAAATGTGCAGTACCATGGTGTAGACATGATTCTCGTAAGCAAACTAAAAAGAATAATGATATTTCTTTTCATCGGTAAGTAATAATTTGATAGCAAAACACTGATTTTAAATAAATATCCAAGGTGTGAGAGGGTGGTGCGAGAGGCGCGCGGGTGGGTCGACACGGCACGCGCTCCCGCGCCTCCCGCGCCTCCCGCTTCACAATTCCCCGATTGAGAGCTAGTGCTGTACCGCGTTGCATACTCGAATATTTTGTAATTGTAAGATTTCTTTCGTAAAATAAATAAATACATCAAAGTATCACAAATTAAGATCATTTTTATTTTATGTATCAACCTATCAATGTATACAGCAAAATATTTGATTTGAATAACGACACTACTTTAAAAAAAGGTATTACCCTTAAAATATTAAATTGCAGATTTTCGAAAAGCTGTGAATTGGCGTATAAGTGGGTGACAGCATTTATTAGACCCAACAGGGAGGTTATTCAACATCCGTATTTGGTTAAAAAACATCGTTTCATTAATTCATATATTTATTTTATTGATTTGTGAAAACTTACCCTATACTGAGCCTATCTATCTAATAGTTAGTAAATATATACACATCACAGAAATTATCAATGAATTAGATTTATGCACAGATGCGTTGATCGCGCACAGCGCATCACTATTCCACCGCTACATCTATAAGTAAGTATCTACAGAACATTGCTTACGCTTGGCAATGGACAATGTGTGATACTCGCGCTCTATAGCTAATCTTTACTTTGAGCTCTTGCCTCACTGTATTTTAAGGAGCTTTATGGATTTCCGAGGCCACATTTCTTGTTGTACAACCAGATTTTTATGACAAATATGGTCGAGAGATGTCGGTTTGATATCCAAATATCGTAGAGATCGGCATGCTTGAAGATATAGGTACCTATGAATTGTTAGAACTTCGTTTATTATTGTATTTTTATGTAAATTAAGTAGGTATGTGTATCTCAAGGGCTGAATTAAAATTTATTTATTTCTTTCTATTTCTTTCTTTAGATAGATAGGCTAGAACAAAACTTAATGGCTAACAAAGTTGTATATCTCAAATTCTATGCTGATAATATTTGAATACAGAATTGTAATGAGCAGCAACCCGACCGACTACTGAAGCAGTTTTCTTCAATTATGTGAAATATTTGTCATACCTCAAACTATCTACTAACTAACCTCCTATGTCTCCTAATTGTCTATCTTTCCACAAATGATGTGCTCTACCGGCCAAGTAATATGCGATACTACACTGGCAATTATTGAGAATACTGTCGTGTTTAATTTTTTTTTTTTATAATTTAATTATATTTATTATTCATATGTTTTGCAATGATTATTCAAAAATCTCTTGTTTAATTAATAATTTAAACTATAAAAAGTTTACTGTTTAAAATACGCTTTCGCTCTTTCTCCAGTAGGTAAAAAAATCACGTCTGACCTTCTCTTGATTGGTTTTAACCAAGACATTAAAATTTATTTTTATAAAATCCACATTATGACTATAGTTAACTAAATAAACCGTAAAACCAATATATTCCGTTACAGTTTATCTTCGAAATCACTTTTGTCAATGAACCTTTTCAAAGCGGCTTACGAAATATTGTATACTGCGATTTTTACTATTCTATACAATAGAGTGATTTCAGGCGAAGGATAATATATCATCTTCAATTTTACTTCGAAGTGGGATAGGGCGCCAACGAAGAAGAAACTATAACCTCTAGTTTAAAGTAGTGGTTCATAAATTATTTATTGTATTATTTTGAGTGTGGTGAATAATTTATTCTTTGTGAACCTGTGGACGCAAAAAAATAATGCTTGTCTTTACTTTGTCTTCAACAGAAGAATTCTTCTTCAATTATAAAATCTACATAATATTCTTATTTTTGCAAAATAATAATATCATTTATCATTGCATTATACATTTCAGTAATTCATTTTTGTTACCACAAGGTTAATTATTAATTGCGCGTGAATCGCATTCAACAATTTAAATTTCATCACAAAATTAAGGATTTTTTAAATTTAATTTTCGTCATATTTACACACACAACGCTCTTTTAATACTACAAAAAAAGGCTAAACGCTTGTTTACCGCATACTAAAAATGAAGCCGGATATTCTAAAAAGTACGATAATAAAACAACACACATGTAAGACCACATTTTCCAAAAATATAATACATTTATTGTTAAAAATTACAGAGAAACATAATTATTACATATCTATATTTACATTATTACTATCTAAACTAAACCTAAATAAGGCCCCCGTGGCATTGTGCCCAAAAGACTAGCAGCATTCCCCCTTTGAATAGCAATACCTATTCGTTGAGCGAGAAAACTGCCAGCCCTTGGGTCACCAGTTGACTCCACAAGGCGCTTTTTCAAATTCTTGAAAAATTTTTGCGCATTGGGACCCCATGGACCTAGGGTCTCGACACCGACTGGACAAAAACGATACGATGAGTCGAGACCCTTATATTTATTAATTTTAATATTTTCAGCCGCTTCCGCTGCTGCACTGGCTTTTAATTTTGTTTTGGGAAGATGGGACGGGGCTAGAGTGTCAACACAAGTTGCATCCCACACCAGGACCCTACCCATCTCCCACGGTATCAAAGTTATACCATCCGGTCTCTTGCCATCGTCCCCTGAAAACGCCGTTTGGCTCTAAGAGCGCAGGCACATTGGCGGTGGCAAGAGCACGGCGGATGATGTCGTTCAGCGCAGCGTGGCGTGAGAAAAACAATTTTGTTATATAACATAATAAACAAAGACAAAGTGCAAAATCCCCATGTTCCGGCAAAAATTTAGAAAGGCTAAGGAAAACTCACCTTTTGTAGTGTTGTGACTCAAAGTAATAACAAACACTACTGGAGGCCATAAATCGGATTAAGAAACTGCGTTTATTCTCGATACCTTCACATTAATACAGATTTTTAAGATTATTGTTATGTACTCTTTGGAAATTGTGAGGCTTTTTCTAGAGAAGAAAGCATTAATAATGATAAAATTGGTGAAAGTATAAAACTAAGTTGGAGCTTTCTCGGACGCAATGTTGCTGAAATCGTTCTCAGCGGGTCGAATGGAAATCTGGGGTTGCGATGAGGCTCTATCAAGATCTTGGCTGCCTCGGTGCAGTAAGCAGCATATTTGTGTGATTCACAAATGTTTGTTTCGGAGTTTAGGTGTCTATTAATAATTATATATTTAGAAATATATTAGTAAGTTTACCAGTTGTCTAGGTCCCATGAATAGCAGACGGGTCATAGTGAAGAGTAAACTTGAAACAAAACTCTGTATCCGTCTGACTGCTTAATGTGATACAGTCAGGTCAATGCGGGTGCATTGACCTAACTGTATCCAAAATAAAGAATGGAGAGGACTATGTACAGCAGTGTACGACGTTAAACAGATTTGATTGATTGAGGTAGAATATAGAGGCCGCCCAATTTCAGAATACGCTTGCTTATTAGGTGACTGAGGGATTGTTGTCCATGCGATAGTAAACTATAATAAACGGTGAATTGATCCTTCTTTGTCATCTAAAAGTAAAGTACTTGTTGTTTCGAACATCTTAACGTCGAGTCAATTTTTGTTGACTACAAAGAGCAGATTTGATATGGTTACTTTTTAGGTGTTTTTTGCAAAAGACCCCCATAGATAATGATTTAGCTATTAGCCTTGTCATTCAGTTGCTGCATCTCCTATGAATTACTAGTGTTCACTTAAAATTATGTAATAAATGTATTAATAAAATATATACATTTCTATATATTAAACAGAGCTCGTTATGTTGAACACTGACTCAGTATTAAACGTGAGTATATTATTTCCTTTTGTGTAAACGAACGCAATGGAGGCAGAATAATATTACATCGAGCCTCTGTTGCCTTTGGGGTTACACCGAGATGAAATTTACAATCACCGGTTATGTTAGGCTAATATGCTACGAATGTAGTTTTGCTTCGCATCAAATTGGGTTGAAGTCCATCTTTAGACCGATGTTAGCAGTGTATCGTGTGGTTACTATTACAATAATATAGTTTATCTTGTAAGAACGGTTATGGGTTTGTTTGTCTTTGTAAGGACTCAGAGCAATTTGTAATTAATGTTTTCTCATCGCTTTTCCTCTACGCACACACACACATACACACACAACTCTCATTACATTACCCATTATATACTTTTTCTCCTTAAAGCAAACCTTTACCAATATTTGAAGCTGAACCCGCCATGTAACAAAGAATTGGTTAGCTATGATTTAATGAATATTCTGCCTCTGTTTTAGATCAGCATTACTTACAGATATTTTCAAAAGAGCGTTTTGTACGGTTGGCAGCGCGAGTGTAGAACACCTGTTGTCACAAACGTCCATAAGCTACGGTGATCCAATTTTGATCAGGTGACCCGTATTCTGGTCTGCTAAATAGTACATACATAAATTAATATAGTCACGCTTTTATCCCCGAAGCACCAGGCAGATGCATAGCTTACGTCCACATTTCACCTTATAGTTTTATATTCCACGTATTTATTTTATTTTATTTAATAGTTTATGTACACACATAAAAATACACAGCGATAATAGTTAGGAGAAAAAGAGTACAATGGCGCTGCTTATTTCTATTAGACGTAGTATTAGTAGTAGTTATTATGTGGTGAGCCTATTGCCGTGTTGAAATAGACAGGTGCAGGTTGTGACGACCCATATAGTTATTTTACTGACAGTCGGATTTCATTTCATGTTTTCCTTCTCTACGCAATGAATCGCTTTGCGAAAATGTTACCTTATTGGCCTGTTTCGATACCCTGAATATAAATTGGGGTGGCGACCTTGTGTACTCTTTTCCGTCGCCACACGGGGCTATAATGCTACTAGTTTAAAAAAAACGTATCGCAAATATATAACTGCTACAAATCAATTAATATTAAATCTATGATCTATGAGCTTACGGCAAAAAATATGAAAATTGTGATAGCTGACATTTTTTTAAAATTGAAAATTTGATTCAAGAATTATTATTGATTCGATCGGCGGCAGTAACTGAATGATTTTATTTTCTTTTGTTCACCATTTGATACAGATAAAAGGAATTGTTTTAGGTTTAAAAGTAGCTGTACCCAAGTAATAAAAGAGGCAGTTAAATGGATCCATTATCGATAAACGTTTCTTCCTTACAAAGGCCTTATCTCCGTCTTTACCGTTACGTTAGCTGATTATTATCTCATTTTCTAATTCACTTTAACATCCGACCATTTCCAAAATAATTTTAAACATGAATAAATAGGTTATTTCCAAACAATGGTTTTCATTATTTTTTCATTCTTTCATTCAATAAGAGAGTTATGGAAAGCAATCCAAATAACAACAGCTACTAGTCTACATAATATTTTATCACATTTGCAACCATTTATAAACTTTTATTCGTACTTACTCATAATGTTATATTCATTATTTAGTCCGGTCAATAAAGTAGCAAGCCATAATTTTTATATTTTTGGAACGTGTAGTTAAAAAACAGCTGTAAAAGCAAAAAAGTGACCTTGGGACATCATCAAGCAATCTGTATTAATTTTGACAAGCTAAATATAAAACATAACAAAACCAAAAGTTGTCAGCGTACACGAAATATCCGCTCCAAAAGGACAGGCCATAAACTATAGGTTAAACAATTTTCCTCACTCCAAGGGTTAAATTAACCCCTCATGTCACATCGCTTCAATAAGTCAAACCGTAAAACTGGTGGCCGCTAAAATCCCAGTTTATTACTTTACGCATAGATGTGTTGCAAAATGGACGTGACGTCTATTTATATAGCAGCCTTACACGATAAAGACATAAACAGCGTTATGAAGGCACCTTGCTGATATTATTTGCTTGTTATTGTTCCTAACGCCTATACGTTCGGTGAACAGCAACAAACAGTATAAAATGCAGATACATGGAGATGATTTGATAATAAACTCGCAACGAGTTTGATAAAGCGTTCAGATTGGATTTAAAAGGTGGTGTTTGGGATGAAAATGTGTTTTGATAAACTCCTGTTGATGCGAAGCTCGAAGAACAAATTCTCCTCCTTTAAGTCGTTAGTCGTTATCGAGTTTAATATTTATAAAACAAAATAGATGTAGATGTGAAAATGTATCTTGTCGCCAATAAGTAGATAGTTGACTTTGAAAAATATCGAGGAAATTATAGATTTATTAATAGAAAATAATCATTATTTCAAAATTGAGCTAAATTAACTTTGTCTCGCAATCGTTGAGCTTAGAAGCACATTCATTTAAACAAACATTACAATTATATATATATTTTTAACACAAAATAATTCAAAGCGACAAATCTAGTTAAGTAAGTCTACGAATATCTAACGTCATACGGACTCTTAAAAGTAGGAAAGTCAAAAGCGTGTAGTTGGTTCCATATTTATGGTCTTCTTCGACATATGGATCGACATCGACAGAGAATCGTAAAGACTGGATGTAGAAGACGTTGATCACCAGTTACAAAAAAATATTAAAGTTCATAGTCGTTGAAAGTATCTTTCTGTAAGACCATGACCCAATTTGGCTTGCTCATTGTCATAAGCTTTATGCATCTGTGTGGCAGTGCAACCAATTAGCAACTGACCAAATTACCCACAATCGTAATACAGTGTTTCACATTCGACAACCGCCGTATCGTAGGTAGGTAGGTAGTTATCATTTTGTTGTCGATTTTGAAGTAAGCTTTGTTTTGTTTCTCTTGTTGCATATTTTCACTATAATAAAGATGATTTCTGAAAGTTGCAGAAACTTCTTAACCTTGTTTGTCATTTTCAAAAAAAATTAAATAATATAAAGCTGCTTATGAATTTTGTGTAAACCTATTACTGATTCACAAATTCAATAACTACTCTTTTTTCGTGTATCTAGTTATTGTACTTTTTATCATATGAATATTGAAAAGGATTGTTTTTAGTTCAGAAAAAATACATATCTACATGAGATTTTTCAACTATCATCTAAAATGTTATTCGTATGATAATATACTGAAAATACCTGTTAATTTTCATCGTCTTTAAAGTTCAATAAATATAATATTTTAGTTCCCTTTATTATTTTTTACACAGAACAGAGCTCGTGATCAAATTATATTCTAGGCTCAAAATAAATAAATGGTTTAAAAAACCCTAGAAAAATACGCTTTTATAATGTGTACGCTTTTGTAAATGTTTAAATGCTTTTATAATGAAAAACCAAAAATAAATTATGGATTGTTCAAGTTGCCTCTATTTTTAGGCTGAAGTGTAAACTATGTGCTTTTAGTTATAATATTTGATTGCAAAAGCGTGGGGCGCTGGAACAGGATGCTTCCGCCAGGAAAGTCTTTCCTGTCGAAAGTGTCTTGTCATATTAAGGATAAGGTCACATTTATAAAATCGTGTTTTTACACTGTCACGCTTTTATATATTTATTGTGACTTTTACTATTATTATTATCATTTTAAATTTCGGAAATGTATTAACGATGATAGGCTTTAATTCAAATGCTTTACTTTTCAAGTAAGTAACTTGAAAAGTAAAGTAGTTAATCACGCCTACGCATTTTCAACACCCACTTTTGCCAGTTTTTCGTGACGCCCGTGTAATAGGAGCAAACCTATTACCGTAACGGATCTCTATTAAATAATTCATAGGTAGGTCCTTAAAGTTTCGGCATTCCGAGATATTTAGTACAATATGTAGTAAACATGTAATAAGAATACAAACGCATATATCCTTGAGCGGGTTTTTAACGGTAACCAAAGATATCTCGTTCTCGAACAAGAACTCTACATTTTGCCACTGTCGTATTCCCCTCATACATATCATCACGCCTGTTTCCCATCGGGGTAGGCAGAGACTATGGCTTTCCACTTGCTACGATCCTGGCATACCACTTTCGCTTCTTCTACTTTCATAAGTGCTTTCATACACGCTCGCCGGTTAAGGGTACTCTTGACCTGGCCTTTTTCCAGCAGGTCATCAATTTGGTTACCATGCGTACGCCGAGGATGACCCCTACCAGCTTGCCCATTCATTATCGCCTTATAGATCTGTTTAGTCAGTCTATTTTCATCCATCCTCTCAACATGTCCAAACCATCTAAGCATCCCTTTTTCTATCTTTGTCACTACATCTTCAGTTATACCACATTGTTTTATAATCACGCTATTCCTTTCTTTGTCCATCAATTTCACTCCAGCTATACTTCGCAGACTTCTCATTTCCACTGCATTAATTTTACTTTCATGCTTCTTCTGCCACACCCAACTTTCACTACCATACATAAGTGTGGGGATAAGCACACCCCTATGCACAGCCACTCTCGCCTTCTTAGACACGTTTTGACTGCTCATAAAGGTATGCATCGCCCCATTCACTTGATTTCCTGCCAAAACTCTTCTCTCAATATCCTGGTCACACTTTCCATCCCTCGTAAATTTTGAACCCAGGTATACAAATTCTTTCACCTGTTCCACTCTTTGCCCTTCGATAATAATAGGGCAATTCGTCATACATTCCTCTCTTTCAAAAACCATTACTTTAGTCTTACTTACATTCACTTTCATTCCTCTACCTTTCAGCGCCTCATGCATAATATTAACCATCAACTGCAACTCCTCCGCCGATGCAGCTAAGATCACCTGATCGTCAGCATATAGGAGGCATTTGATGGTCAGCTCGTTCAGTTTTATACCACACGCACTCTCTTGCAATTCTTTCAAACAACTGTCCATGTACAGGTTAAACAGCCACGGTGACGCTACACAACCCTGTCTCACACCCCTTTCTATATTAAAGAAGTCCGTGCAAGCTCCGTTGATCCTGACACAAGCACTTGAGCCCTCATAAAGAGATTTCAGTGCTCGTATCAAGCTGCTGCTCACCCCGTACAAAGACAATGTTGACCATAGTTTTTCATATTCCCCTCATGTATCTACTTAATTGCCTAAAAGAAAAGGCGTTCCCTTTGGCAGCATAAACGTTATGCTCTTGTGCGACCTCATGCAGCTTTCGCCAGGATTTTTATTTTATATAAGGATTAGTATTAATAGGAATTTGCTTACTAAAAAGTCTTTCTTGTTCTAGCGCCCCACGCTTTTACAATCAAATATTATAACTAAAAGCACATAGTTTACACTTCAGCCTAGAAGTGGAGGCATCTTGAACAATCCATAATTTATTTTTGGTTTTTTCGTGCATTATAAAAGCGTATTTTTCTAGGGTTTTTTAAACCATTTATTTATTTTATACTTTTAAGTCACAACATTTATACCTTTTCTTGCTGTTCCCTGCGGCTTCATCCGCGTAGAAGCGTTATCGCATAAAAGCATTACCCTTCTTTCGCGCAGTCAGCAGTTAAAAAGTAGCCTATGTCCTGCCCTTAAACTCAAACTATCTTTATAACAAATTTCATTAAAAACGGTTCAGTGGTTTAGGCGTGAAAACGTAACAGACAGACAGAAAGAGTTACTTTCGAATTTATAATATAAGTAGGGATTTCTGTATTACATGGTGTTTTGAATGTGAAAATATTTCATAATTACTCTAATAAATACATATACATTTTATGCAGGTATCTATGTCAATATTTACACTCAATATTAACTTCAATATTTATCAGGTTTGTTATAAGGTTATAACCTTAAACCCTAATCGTGGTCAAAGTTCATTACACGACTTTTCTAACAAATCCAAACACAGCTATGATACAATGTTCAATCATGAATTTACAGTTCATATCTTACGACCCCATCATCAGATCAGTTTGACAGCACCATTTTATTGTATTGTTATCAGATCTACAAACATCTGCCAATTTTCATGACGCTACGATCCTTGAAAGATGGTTAAATTAGTTACCTGAGATTCCATTGCATAGTTTTACAAGTCAATTAAAAAAGGTTTGAAACCTTGAAACCTAAGCCTGGTCAAAGTTCATTACAAGACTTTTCTGACGAATCCAAAAACAGATATAATATGATATTCCATCATGAAGTTCCAGTGCGTATCTTCCGGCTCCATCATCAAATCAGTTCGACAGTACAATATTATTGTATTGTCATCAGAACTACATACAGCTGCCAATTTTCATGACGCTACGATCCTTGGAAGCCGGTTAAATTAGCTACCTTAGATTCCACTTTTTCCATCGAAGTTTCAGTGCCTATCTTCCGGTACCATTATCACGTCAGTTTGACAGTACCATATTATTGTATTGTCATCAGAACTACATACAGCTGCCAATTTTCATGACCCTACGATCCTTAGAAGCTGGTTAAATTTAAAACCTTAGATTCCACTTGTTTTCAGTGCCTATCTTCCGGCTCCATCATCATATCGGTTTGACAGTACCATATTATTGTATTGTCATCAAAACTACATACATCTGCCAATTTTCATGACGCTACAATCCTTGGAAGATGGTTAAATTTTTTTCCTTAGATTCCATTACATTGTTAGTTACATACACGACGACCTAATAAAAGCGTATTAAAAACAAACATCTCTCTCAGATTTTGTGGACTATTACATTAAGATTTAGATATTCGGTTATACCAATATGTTGTATATATGAAGAAATATTCCTTGTGTTGTTGGAAATGACTCGTAAAAGTTTATTGAAAGAGAAAGATTGCTTCGTAAAAATCTAAATAGCGTATATATAGGCAGGTGCGTGCATGAAGCTACGTAGGTAACAGTTTACGGAATTACTTTGACAAGCAAACTGTGTAGTGTGTACATGAAATTGTCAATAAAAAACTAAGAAATCCATAGCCAAAGCTGTAAGTGATCAAAATAAACTGAAATCCTTAGTGGGGACACAGCAATATAAAAGGCTCTATAATGTAATCTAAAAAAAAGCACAATAGATTATTATTTTCCTGAAAACCCAAATAAGAAAGAACTAGTATTTATACTATTTAACTAACACCTTTTGTAAATTTCTAACATATTTATTTTCAGGGCAACCTAGTAACATAGCGATCCTTGCGTAGCGATTTTATGTATCATCTCTATTCAAATATAAATACGCCTGAATCACTGAACTTTTGGTGACGTCTGGTAAGGACATAGTATAAACTATACTATTCCAAGAACAAATTCCTGTGGAAAACATGTACGGAAACGTACGCATAAATTCAACTGTTGGACAGTAACCGCCTTGCCTTGATGGAAGATCCTCCCGTACTCTGAGAGAAACATTACATCCCCATCCTCTACACATTGCATTTATACTTACAGTGAATAAAAAACGTAGAATCTTTCTAGTAAAATGGACAAATTTTTGTAAAGTTTGTCCTGTCTATCCTTGATCAATTCTTTTCAAAACAAATGTTCTAAAGTATTGACTGAGGTCAGTTAAAGCTGTTATTTCTATACTCAATATATATGCACGTGTTATACATGCTATTAAAACTAAAGGCAGTAAGTATATGAAACACACAAAACACTACAGAGACATACATGTCATGTCTTTGTTATTCAAGGGAGGTTATATCAGTTAGTTAGGTACCTACTATTTTGCATCAGACTACGGAGGCTCATACAGTTTCATGGGCGGTACCTTTATTACGAGTTTGTGTTGAAAACCAATTACCTTCTGACACAGGATTTAATATATTTTCTTCAAGGAAAAAGTTATGACACTCTGAATGTTAAGTGACAAATTCATATTTATGTGCACGTTCCGTTTTGAGTTATATTATTTTGTTTCTGATTGATATTGTTTTGAGGTCATTGACCGGGATCGTAGAATTAATGAAATATTTTTTCCTACTTGTTTAATTTAGCTCGCCAAAATGATGCCGCCTGCCTAGTGGAAGGCCATGAAAATATTCAGCAATTGGAGACCACTCTTTCAGTCAACAAAACTATAGACAGTGGACTTAAAATTGGCGACCCTGTGATGGGCCATGACGTGCCTCTTCACGCTCCGCTTGAAGAACTCGGTTTTGTAAGAGGACGGAAACACGTGCGCTGGCAAGTCGTTCCAGGTTTTAGGGGTTGTCAATGAAACGATCTTTTGAATCACTCACTATTTACGATGGTAAAAACATTCGAATTGCAATTATGACGCAAATATATCAATGAGTACACGTCGGGAGGCATAAGAACTGTCTTATGCTCCCGTCGTGTCCTTATTGCAATAATGTTAGTGATCAGGCTTAATTCTAAAGAGTAGGTAAGTCCAGAGCATTAAAATTGGTACCTTTTTTTTTTTTTTCCTCCTCCGGCATAAAATCCTCAGAGGATGTTATGCCGGTAAGAACCGACTAAAAAACCTTACGTAACGCCTAACAGCTTGCGGTTGGGAGTCCCGGGTAAGCCCTCGGAAGGATGTCCCGGGACTCACAACAGACCTACGGCCGCCACTGCGGCCTCGCCCGGGGGGTGGTTCGGGTGCTATCCCGCGTCTATGGGGGGTTTCGGGTGTGATCCCGATTCTAAGGGGGGGCGAGCGTGAGTTGCTCACGTCACGCTGCCGTCATGGGCCTGCTTCTGTAAGGACGGTGAGCCGCCCTCTCACCGTCCTCAGGCCCCCGGTCATGGTGGCCGATAGTCCTTAAAATTGGTACCTATACGACAGTTCCAACATAAGTTTCTCCAGTAGGTAACAAAAGTTAAGGGTTAAACTCCAACCTTAAATTTTAGAATACAATTCTTTTACCGCTTCGGCATCCAATGAGAACGAATACGGATGAAAAGTAGTCGATGTGTTACGTATAAACGCTCATATTTTATAGCACGAAGCATTTGCAAAGTTTGAGACACAGTAAATATAATCGCTAATCAACAGGGAGTTAACATGCACTCAGGTATTTGCGCAACCTGCAACTATACACACTGGTGACAACTTCAAATTAGTTTGAGCTAGACTGTTCAAAGTTAAATGAGACTACGTTTAAGTTATGCAAGTCACATTTATGAAGGTATTATGTGACGTTTTGCAGTGAAGTCTAAATGTGCCTTTCCGATTAGTTTTGATGTCAACTCTATATTTTGTCCTAGCTGATGACCACCAGCATATTCTTGAATCTAACTACATACTTCTCTCAGCAGGCTTTGAACCAGATAGTTTTTGACAGTAGAATTATGTATGCATCGTGATGGTGAAACTAAAGATAGACGAAATAGGTCGACCAGGAGATGTTGGTTGGTAATTTTACCTCAAAATACCGATTAAATGAATGCATTCATATTATGTCCATGAATAAAGCATCTTATCATTTTTGTTGAAATTTATGACGGCTACGAGGTATGATAATTTTTGTTGAAATTTATGACGACTACGAGGTAATTTTTTTAAAATTAAGTAGAATTTTTCTTTAAATTACGACGTAAGGCAGAGAAAATGATTTTCGAAACAGCGTCTTTCGCGACTAATTCATTCGAGTCCATGAGCCTTCGAACCTGAAAGGCAGTGTAAAAATAATTCGCAACAATGTGACTCACCACAGCGGCGTTCGGAACAACATTCAAGACTAGTACTAGCTGGTGTGTAAACAGAATATTTCTTTATTGTTAGTTACATCTTTTATACTTTGCTATTTATGTGTGCAGGCAATGCATCTACAGTAGTTTATATTTTATTGGTACCCGCCGACTGAAAACAATTTCGAGTAGCGCACTTACGAGGACAAATTCATGGAAAGTCACATAACTCAATCTGATTTATACAACCACAGCGGGAAAGCTTTCGAGCAATTGGAGATAATTTATCAAAAGTCGAAATATACTTGAACCTTTCACTTACATATTTATGTAGAATTTCTTTTAAAATGATATTAATTACATATTGATTTGTACTGCAAAATTATTATTAATTCTCTTGATAATATTCATTCAGTCAGGTATAAAAACGAAAGCCAATATTATACGCACAGCATCCAAAGTACTCAAGGCGTAAATAAATTTTGTATTGCAATAAAAAAAGCGTTCAGATTAAAAGAGACTCCGAGACAAACGACCCATCTACGCTACTACGCACAAAAGCCCCTGGGAGAGCCGTCAGCTATTGCCATAACGTTTTCTTATCAAGACAACACAGTACAGAAATTACCACAAAGCTCCTAGCATTTATTTCTTGTTACAAAATAACCTACCTACTGAAATTGTACATTTTTATTTTAGGAGTGTTTGATGACGCATTGCTCTTTAGGGAAACTCAATGTACAGTGATTTTACAATTTTTACGAGAGTAGCGAAACATTCCAAATCTATGAATTTTGCAGTAAAAAAGTAAATATTAACGATTTTTAAAACTTACATCTTCATTTGATCCTTAGTAAGCACGGCTTGGGATACCGGACGACAACAGACTTGGAAACTTATTTTTTTTTGTAAAAACATGCTTTATAGTACATAGAAACACCCAGAATTTTGAGACGTATATTTAATAATAAATATGTACCTATGTTGACAAAGTAGCCTATATTTTAAGCCTTCCTAAAATATTAAGGTAGTCTCTAGTAAATTAGTATTTTCAGTGGTTTATCTCTCTTGGGATTCCCTCAGAAATAAATTCCTTTTTGTTATAAACCTTTTTTTTTTCTTTAGTCCGCAAAATAAGTTTTTCAGCGTAATGATCAATAATGACGACGCGAAGTCCTGATATTAAGAGCTACGACTTGAAACCATCGTATTTTTATAGAAGGGCAATCATAAGATACAACGGGTAACACTTCTTGCAAAATGAAATGATTAAATCCCTCCCCAATACATCAGTATTTCCATCTTTCGGTATCAGTGTACTAATGTCTGATTGCTGAGGTGAACTTCTATACCTTCGGCGACTCTATAAAGTCATCACCATTTGTTTTGATACTGTCTATTATATGGTTTCACAAATATGACAGTTTGCTACTGTACCTAATGATTACTTTTATTCCAAAGTTATGTAATATATTTTGTATTCATAATCAATCGGGAAAACATTTTTAGAACACAATCCTGCATAATTTTGTGTTTGACATAATTATGTTGCAAACCGCTGTCCAATAAAGGAACGCCGACAGCTGATACTTGACACGGGTCTTACTCCCTCGTGGCTTATAAGATATCCCTAATAAAATAATGCTATAATCTTTATTAGCTTTACCCACTAGGGACTAGTCGAAAATATCACCGCTATTACAAAATGTTACTAAAAATACGTAAAAAAATAAGAAAGAGTCTTTATTATACACCAGGAAACTAAAGCAGCCAAGCAACAAGCAAGCAAAAAAATAAATTATCTTCTTTTAGCTACCAAATTTGTATCAAGGACAAACACGATTAATATTTTTCATTTAGATTCGCAACACGTTTTAGTTTTGAGTTTAGCTCGTAAATCTCAAAAACGAGCCTCTCTTGGGAACAATATGAACTTCTAGTACCTTCTCTCAAACGGAATTGAAAAGGAGAACGCCCAGAGATCGTTTCTTTTTGAAAAACCTTAATAAAAAGTGTATGGCCATCTAAGTAAATTGGTAAATCATGTAATATTTTTTTAACAATCTTTTAATTCAATCGATCAAAATCTTTTGTGGCGTTTTAACTTTGATAATAATTCGTGGTTGTATCGTTTGTACGCGCCGCGGACTGACCAAATGAATGGTACTGACGTGACGAAGATGGCCGCCAATCGCAAATATCAATGTGTGAGGCCTACATTTCGGGGTTCATGCAACAATGTCGTTGAGATCATAGATTTAGTATCGATAAATTCTAAATCTATGGTTGAGTTGGAAGTAGGTTCTATTAATAGCAGATTATTGTATTTTTTATATAAAATAGCATTCTAACCATAGATTTAGAATGTGATTTGAGAGTAGCGAAAAATCCTAAATCTATGATTCTAACTATAGTAAAAATCTAGGCTGGTGATATATTATTCACCGTGTTGCGAGCATATTAGACATTTGAACGAAATACGAACTGTCAAAAATTGAAAAGTTTTTAACAAAACGTCTTTTCGGTACTTGACTTTGAGTGTCCTAAGAGGACGAGGACCGAGAAAAATGACATAAACAGCTGAATATTAAATAATACAAGAATTGGCAGTATGGTTTTAAATACCTTTGCCTGTCCTTTGGACGAATAAAGCAGCAACAACAACAACAAGGAAAAATGACAGTTTAAAATGTTTATCACCGAAGGATTTTTCATGAAATTATTTTATATAAATCGGTGTGAAATGTTTATATAAAACAATGTACGGTTCCATACAAAGTGATTATGATCAGGATTGATATTTAAATGGTAAGTAATTAAGGAACAATCGAGATCCAATTTGTTTATTTACTACATTATCCCAATAAGTTGATATGTGGTAAGTAAATACATTTTCAGGGTTTTTTATAAGTGTGATGGAACTATTACTTTTATCTTTTTTGAATTAAATCCATGTTCATCAATGTAACGATTACACTTTTTGGACAAATTGATTTGACGGATTGATGGACATTTGCTTCAAAACTAACCTCTAATTTGAACAGCAAAACGAAGAATGATAGAAAACCCTACAAAATAATAGAATATTTTTTATTTCCTATGAAAGTACGATATCCATTCAATTCAATCTCCGATTTTCGCTGTCATACTAAATTATTTGTTATGAAACGGCGGTCCATTGAAAGACGGGCAATCGCCTTTGTGCTAAAAACAATCCATTTGAGTTTTCAGCAATACATAATGACAGCTTTATATTTTCAAAAATGTTCCGTGGCTTACCTGTATTATCATGAAAAGTAAATTACTTTCACACTTCACGATTGTAAGCGGTTTCAATTATACAACATTATTATTCATGTAAATGGGTTGCAAACCAGAGGGTTTTAAAATCAGAGTTTACGGCTGTGGAATATAGAGATATTCCACAGCCGGAAACTCTGATTTTAATTAATATGTGCTGTACGATTGTACGTCCACCCGCCAGATGGACCAACGACCTGGTAAAGGTTGCAGGCTGGAACTGGATGCGGAAGGCGCAGGACCGTGTTTTGTGGCGTAAATTGGGAGAGGACTACGTCCAGGAGTGGACTGCCCCACGCGGATTTGATTGATTGTGCTGTACGTTTATTTTACTATGTTTATAGTACTACGGGGGGCGATGGGGCCCTACCGACTTCCTGTGGTCCAATCCAGCTTCGCCTGTCAGTGGTACACCTACCGATTAACGAATGAGTTCATGGCGTAGAGAAGGAACTCGAAATGAAGCCCTGTCCCAAGTTGTTTGGCTAGCTTGGTACAGTAAGGACAAAAAACCCTCTCAAAAATGAAAGGTCGCTGGAGTGACTGGATTGGATGCGGAAGACACAGCAACTGTGTATTGTGGCAAATTTTCGGAGAGGCCTATGTCCAGCAGTGGACTGCCTTATGCTGATTTGATTGATTGATATAGTAGCTCTGTCAAGTGAATTTGCCGTCAAAGTTTTCAGCGTTTAAAAGTCTTTTATTCTTTGTTTCAGAAAGTATCTTTAGACCAATCACTCATGTTCAAAAGTCAGACTGCCGAAAATTTTCAATCAGCATTATAGCACCAAGTTATTGACAGGGCTATCCAAAATTTGACGCCGCACACACTGGGTAACTTGTCATTGACTGCCAGTTCCATGTCTAAAAGATTTATGAATTTATCCGGTCATGTGAAGCTAAAGCCATGACACAAAGTAATCTATCACACGCGGCACATTTTTTGTATATCGCCATAATAAATTGATTAATTGAAAAAAAAATACAAGTTATTATCACTGCAAGCTGTTACAATATACAGTTATTTTTTGAAGGAGTTTGGAGTATTTCTGATCCACGTGTTCAACAGTTTATTGCTCATCTATTTATTTAGAGAAGATGACCTCATCCAAAACTGATAAGGTGGATTTCAAACTATTGTAGCCTTACACTCGTAAATAAAACGAAGTCAAAATAAATAATGACATTTAGCTCAGTTAAAACTAGAAAAATATTCGTAATGGCAATACAGTCTGTGCCATTATACGCTAAGTACATAGGTATAGGTAAATTAGACTTTTATTATAAAATGTTATAAGAAAGTAAAAAACTACGGAAATGGCATTGGATGTGTGAATCTATCTGTTGTTAGATAAGTACCAATGAGGAAAATTATTGAACTGCAATTATACACTTTAAAAATAATGCATTGAAATATAGAATGAACTGATTGTGTAACAGGATACAGCTAAGTTCGCATCCTAGTTAGCATTTTTGTCCATTTTCATATTTTGGCAATTAAGATTCGCATTAACTTAAATAGTCTTGTTTTAAATCAAATGTTTAAGTTAATAATTTTGATCTCAAATTTTGACACCGGTTCAAAATTTAAAAATGTTTGTATCTGTTTCAATCCCTGGAAGCAGTTACTAGGAAACGGGTACCTACGAGTAAATTATATTAGTTTGAGCAATTTTAAACCTTTAGGTACATTTGCAAAGAAATGTGAACAATAAGACAACATTTTGCACATTTCTCTGCAATAATTACTTAGACTCACCCCTGATGTAAGTCCATATTTTTTGTTTTCATAATAATTATGACCGTGAGATTGTTAAGTGGTTATAGTGGGTTCAGGTCAAAAATTAGATAGCAACTAAGTTGTACACTGTACACGATATCACTGAGATTTTTGACAACTAACAATAACGTTCAGAAGGCACAGAACAGATTTATGGCTACATTTCATAGTAAATACTAGTAGCTACTTCTATTAAGTCATGTGAATAGTATACTATATAAGACAACTAAAATACTCCATTACTCAACATCTTAAAAACACAGGCACAAAGACAAAGAGTCACTTGAGAGAAAATAACTGAAAGTTGAATCTCTTGTTTCTTAGGATGTGTCTCTTAATAGCCTGTCACGAAGTGTCTCTCCACCCAACGATATCTTAAGTAAATTTGAAACTGTTCCTTTAGATATCTTTTTCTTAAGTAGTGATATTGTATACTTTGTGTTCTTGTTATAATTCGGGCACGGCCATAGAATTGTACCACCAATTAGGTACGTGTGGAAAAATAAATATACGTATTATGGCGAAATGTGGGAGTGTATCAAACCTCAGCCTACCCCTTCGGGGATAAAAGCGTGTCGATTATATTATTATGTATGTTTTATTCCGGAACCACTGGCATCCTCGAGAGAAAGATAAAACGAAGTTTAGGACAATAATGTGGCTAGTGGACTAAAGTAACACCCCGGGAAGTTAAAAGACGGGAGTTCAAATTCCACATTTTTTTTCCAATGGGAATTTAGTTAGTTTGGTCAGACATACCATCGAAAAGACCTACTTTTTATAGTCGATTCTCTAGCTTACATGAGTGTGGTTTATGAAGATATAAACAGAAACTTCAAAATGACTTAGGTCTTCCTTACAGCAGCAAACAACTGCAACTATTCTGGACATTCGTGCGCTCAAACATCGTCCAAACTCGTGGCTTGCACTTAAACTTTATCAATAAAAGTTTGTCAATTGTCTCTAGTATCTTTTTTTTTTTTTTTTTTTTTTTTTAGCGTGAGGGAAAATCCTCGTAGGATGCTATGCCGGACTCTTACCGACTAAAAAACCTCACGTAACGCCCAACAGCCTATGGTTGAGAGCCCCGGGTAAGCCCTCAGGAAGGATGTCCCGTGACTCCCAACAGACCTACGGCCGCCAATGCGGCCTCGCCCAGGGGGTGGTTCGGGTGCAATCCCGCGTCTATGGGGGGTTTCGGGTGTGACCCCGCTTCTAAGGGGGGGCGTGCGTGAGTTGCTCACGTCACGCTGCCGTCATGGGCCTGCTTCTGTAAGGACGGTGAGCGGCCCTCTCACCGTCCTCAGACCCCCGGTCATGGAGGCCGATAGTCTTCAGCGAAGACACGTCGGCGGCGCCCAGGGCGCCGACTGCGGAACTCGGGTGGGAGAGTTCTCTCCCGTACCCGGCCCGCCGCCTCCTTCGCGAGCATAACCTGCTCGCAGAAAGAGGCGGCGCAGTCCCACTTACTCCCGCTGGAGAGCATGGCTCGCACCATGGACTCGAGCGAGAGAGTGTCCACGCCCAGACCCACTACGAGGACCTGTCGCTGTTGTGCCCACGCCGTGCACTCCACCAGCGCGTGGAGCGCTGTGTCATCGCTGCGGTCCTCGCAGTGCTGACACTCGGCCGTGGTTTCCCGGTGTTTTCGCCACAGATACCTACCGAAGCTACCGTGCCCGGCAAGCATCTGTGTCAACCGGTAGGAGAGAGCACCGTGTCTTCTCTCCAGCCACTCGTCCATGACCGGTCTGACGGCCGCGATTGTGGCGAATCCCCCCTTTGGTTGCTCAAGTCGCACCTTCCATGTCTCCACGGTTTCCTGGTGGAGCAGGGTCCGCTGGGCCTCGATTTCTCGAGACGCAGGCCTTTGGCCCCGCTCCAGCGCCTCCTTGCGCCATCTGAACAGTGACGCAAGGGCTCTCGCTTCCAGGTCCCATGGAGGGGTCCCGGCTAGGAGACATGCCGCCTCACCGGAGATCGTGCGGTATCCTCTTATCACCCTGACGGCCATCATTCTCTGCGGGCTCAGCAGTCTAGCCTCATTGCTGGCCGTCAGGGTCTCCGCCCATACGGGAGCCCCGTACAGGGCCATGCTTCGCACGATCCCCAGGTACAGCCTCCTGTAGGGAGCGTTGGGTCCCCTGATGTTGGGCATCAGCCGCGCGAGTGCGGCCGATGCTCCCCTCAGTTTTGGGACCAAACTTCGGAAGTGATGTCCGAAGTTCCACCGGCCATCGAGTACGAGCCCCAGATACTTCATCGAGGGCTCGATGCCGATGCTGACGCCCCCTACCTGTAGGCTGGATCCCGCAGGTGGCCCCATCCGAGGTCCGTGGAAGCACAGAGCCTCGGATTTGTGAAGGGCGACCTCGAGACCCAGCCGCCGAATCCGACCCACGACCTGAGCAACCCCTGCCGTGGCCTTAAGTGCTGCGGCACGGTGCGTTGCTCCCCGCGCCGTAACGAGGGTGTCGTCGGCGTAACACGTTACGCCGACCCCTCTGAGCAACGGACCACGCAGCACCCAGTCGTAACCGATGTTCCACAGGAGCGGCCCTAAAACCGATCCCTGTGGAACACCGCACGACACATCCCGCCGACCCGGCCCTAGCCAGCTCGGGTAAGTTATGGCTCTCTCGGAGAGATAAGCCCCGACAATTCGACGGAGGTAGGGAGGCACTCCATGATAGATAAGCGCCTCCCTGACGCAGCTCCAGGGCAAGGTGTTGAATGCGTTGGCGATGTCGAGAGACACCGCCACCACCACCTCACCCTGTGAGACTGCTTCCTCCGTCAGGCCTCTAATGCGCATGATCGCGTCCACGGTGGAGCGTCCCTGACGGAAGCCAAACTGGCTATCCGCCAGATCAGGCCCCACGCGTGTGAGGTGCCCGACGAGGCGTTGTGCAATAATGCGCTCAAAGAGCTTGCACACCTCGTCGAGCAACACGATCGGCCGGTACCCTGATGGGGAATTTGCCGGCCGCCCCGCCTTTCGAATCAAGACCAGTTTCCCTGTCTTCCAGACCTTGGGAAACTGGCCTTTCTCGAGGCATGCGCTAAAGAGCCCAATTAGTCGAGGCCCAAGCTCCTCGAGAGCCAGGACCCACGCTCGGCCTGGAATGCCGTCGGGTCCAGGGGCGGTGTTTCTGCGGGATTTAAGCCGCAGTACAGCCGCCCCTAACTCACCCTCGGTGACTACGGGCACATCGTTCTCGCTGCCTTCCGCGTTGGGCGCCTGAGACGGAGCCATGCGCGGAGAAATGTGTTCCTCCGCTCTCGACGGGAACAAGGAGTCCAGGACCTCCTCCAGCCGCTCCGGCTGGAGACTCTGAGTCAGTGGGGGCGCCTTAGGGCGTAATTTGCCCCTTACCATAAGGTACGGGCGCCCCCACGGGTTCCGCTCCAGAGTCTCCATCAGCTCATCGCGGCCCAACTTTTTGGACCGCTTGATGGCCGTTTGGAGGGCCCTCTTGGCTTCCTTGTACCCATCATAAAGCTCCGTCTCTCGGGCTGTCGCATCGTCTGGGCGGCGACGCCTCCGGCGGAATCTGGTGTACCGGCGGCGCGCGGTAACGCACTCCGCGCGCAACTGCGCGATTTCCGGCGTCCACCAGTACACCTGCTTCCTCGCCGGTCTGGGCCTAGCCCTGGGCATCGCCGCATCGCAGATGTGCGACATGGCTCTCCCGAACCACTCCACTTCGGCATCAACATCGGCAGGCCCGTCCGCTGTCGGAATCCAGGCCTGCACGATGGCCGCCTCCAGGAGAGCCTCCCGATCCAGGCGGTGGAGTGCCCAACGCGGTTCCGGGGGATTCGCGATTGTTGGCGGCAGGTTAGGTGGAGGGGAGACGTCGAACCGAATATATCGGTGATCTGACGACGTCTCCTCCTCCTCCACCACGCGCCATCCCTGGACACGGCGGGCGAGCTCAGGGGTCGCAAACGAAACGTCTATGACCGAGCTGAGCCCCCGCCGCGTCCAGGTTGCGACATTCCCCCGGTTCAGGATGACTAGGCCACGTGCTGTGACCCAGTCCTCCAGTATCCTCCCCCTGCCTCTGGTTTCCCGGGAGCCCCAAGCCTGCGACCAGGCATTGAAGTCTCCCAGGACCAGGACAGGGCGAGGCCGGCATGCAGCGAGAACGACGTCCAGCTCAGGGAGCCATAGCTCAAACTGATGCTGGTCGAGGCTCGGCGAGATGTAAACGGCCACGACAGCCACACCCTCATATTCCGCCGCGACGCAACCCGGGCCCCTAGCAATAAGCGCTAGGCGCGAGTCGTCCGCGCCGGTCCCCCCAAAGATAGTCGCCAGGCCGTCCAGATCCACCGGGCTTCCCGGGTGAACCCAGTACGGCTCGGCGACGACAGCGATGTTAATGGACCACTGCCTGATGCTCTGGTACAGAAGGTCCTGAGCACCAGTGCAGTGGTTCAGGTTCACCTGCAGGATGCGGATATGGGTGTCCATCAATGGACATCCATTTCCGCACCCTGCCGCGAAAGTGCACCCTCCGTCTCACCCCCCGTGCGGACGGACGGGGCTTCGGCCTTGAGGCAGCGCAGGCCTTGCTGCCCGCCCGGTGGTTGGCCTCCTTGCCCTCCGCCACGCATTTATAACAGCGCGGCGGAGCGTCACAGGCAAGGGCCTTGTGACCGGGCTGACTACAGCGGAAGCACCGGTCGCCTACGGTGACTTCCGCCGTACACTGCACTCCTACATGCCCCACGACCAGGCACCTATAGCACCTGTCTTCGCGGGGCTGCAGGAGATGCACCTGCGCCCTCAGGAAGCCCCCAATGAGGAGGCTCCGTCCATCCGCAACTTTTTGAGCCGCCGCGACTGGGCAGCTCACGACCGCCGACCCGTGACCAGTGGGGCCAAAGCGGATTTCGCCTGACCTCACCTGATCACGGGGGCAGCCGCTCGCCTCCACGACGGCGGAGATCAGCTCGTCCGTCGTGGCCGCGTCATCCAGACCCGAAATGCGCAGCCCGGCGCATTTGTTGGGTCTGGTCACGCAGACGTCGCCCGCATTCAGCGACTCCCGCAGCTTCGCCGCTAAGGCATCCGCTTTGGGGCCGCTGGTGGCGCCGGAGACCTCGAGGAGGCGTGCACCGGTGCGCGTCACCTTGCACCGGAGACCTCCCTCTATCTCGAGGGCCTTGAGGTCAACTGAGGCTTTCGCCTGCCTCAGGACCTCGGCGTACCCCACGCCCTTAGCTTTGCCCTCCGTCGTCACCGTAATGACGACGGCAGTGGAGCGGGGAGCGCGGAGCCTCTTCGGCGCCTTCGCCGCGGCGGCTTTTGCCGCTTTAGCGGCGACTTTTGCCGCCTTCTTGGCGGCCTTCACCGCCTTTTTGGCGGCCTTAGCCACCTTCTTCTTCGCTCCTACTACCTCCCAGACCCCCTCTTTTGAGGTAGTCTGAGGTGCAGCGGGAGCGCTGGCTGTTGGGGGAGCGGGGTTGCCACTTCCCCCAGGGGCCGTCTTCTTGGGGGCGGAGGCCCTCGGCTTGGGACCAGGAGTCCCACTGGATGCAGCCGTCGTTGCAAATGACGCACCGACGGGAGCCGCCAGCGGCGGGCGGTATGCCCGGTCCTCAAGGACGCCAAGGCGTCGCTCGATGGCCTCCAGCAGCTGGACCATTGAAGGTGTTGTCTTGGGTGGCGCACGAGGAGCTGGGGTTTTCACACCCCGAGCATCCCCGGCGGCCCCCTGGACCAGCTGCGTAAGCTTGCCGATCTCCTCCCGCATCAGCTGTTGCTGGTTGCGGGAATCGGCAAGCTCCTTCTCCAGGCTCGCGACCCGAGCCCGGAGCTTATCCTCCTCGCTGGAGACGCTCCTTTCTAGGAGCTCCTCCAGCGCGTTGGCGGCGCCAGTGACCGCATCTGCCACGACCCTCTTCTTTCCCGCTACATTCTTGGCGCCTTTTACGGCGCCAGAAATGCGGGAAAGAGCCGCCAAGATGTTCACCGCCGCCGGCACCTCCGTGACCTTCCCGCTTGGCAGCGGGGGCACAATCGCAGGCGGCTCTGCTGCTGTTCTGCTCCCTTTAGCTCTGTAGAGGTCGGCTTTCCGACCTCTACCTGCGGTGGTAGCAGTTACCTTCCTAGGAAGGCTACCTTCCTCCTCACTCGATGATGATGCAGACCCAGGCCGACGGAACACGCCTTTGCCAGGTCCGCTTGACCTGGGTCTCTTTCTTCCTACGTCGACATGGATACCCTCGAGGGCACCCTCGGTCTCGGTACCCATGTCGACAGCCGACTCCATCTCCGAGCCAGCGCGGGTGGACGCGACCTCCGCGTCACTTTCTTGGGTGGTTTTGAGGCACACCCTTGGGCCTGTGGGACTGTGGTGACCCCTCCCATATACCACCAGGGATGAACCCTGGCGGGGGTCGCCATGCCGAGACATGGCAAGCGATTCCCCGGACACTGTCCGGGTGCGCTCCTGGGTAGTTCCTTTCGAAATATTTACCTCAGTCATTTTGATATTTTGCGTTTAAAGTCCGCCGACTTTTTAGGGTGGGAGTGGGGAAGTTGGGAGAGGATGTGAGGATGGGAAGGGTGGGAAGGTGGGAGTGACGCCCTAGGCACTGAGTTCCCCCCAGCGATGCAACAAATAGCCGGGCGTCAGAGCGTGAGTTTCGGGGTAATTTTTTAAAGAGGTTTTCTTCCTCGCAACTCCAAAGAGCCACCGTGCCTGTCTGTTGCCAGACGGGGTTACGGCTCGGCCGAACGATGGTTCCTATGGAACCGTGTACTTCGCCACTGATCACTCAGTGGCGAAGTACTCGTCGCCCTGGGAGTTCTCCACTAAGTACGCTCTGCATAACAGAGCGCATGTGGAGAACTCCAAACCGGCCATAAAGGCCCCCCCTCCTTGGTGGACTATTGGCCGTGGGCGACGACGTGCGCCTCAGGTGAAGTCCACATCGTCGTCCACGTTACCAGGATGCACCACGTGGAGGTTGTCCTACCCAGCACCCCTGTCTCTAGTATCTTATGTGCTCATAGATGGTATCAGGTTATTAGTGTTGAGTGCGATTAGAAATAATTATCGTTATTCAAATGAAGATGCGAGCACAACTGACTGTTCGGATAATGATTTAGTATGACTTCTGATGTCCATTTGCAAAAATATACTATGTCTCTGTCTACCCCTTCGGGGATAAAGGCGTATATGTATGCATGTACTTATAAATACATTATATGGATGTTTATCCTACTTCCTAATTATTAGTACACTTTCACATTTATCTATATCTATATATATGTATATAAAAATCAATGCCACTTTTCGTTGTAATTTTATAACTCAAAAACGGGCTCACCTATCCAAACCAAGTCTTTAGGCTTTGTTCGGACTATTTAGTAGATGGTTTATGTGAAGTTTGCACAAAATCGGTCGAGTGGTTTTTCATTTATCACGCAAACGAAGTTGCGCGGGTCAGCTAGTAATCTATACTTCTATACTAATTATTATAAATGTGAAAGTTTGTGAGTGTGGATCTTTGTTACTCTTTCACGCTCAAACGGCTGAACAGACTTGGCTGAAATTTGGTACAGGGATACATTATAGTCTGGAATAACACATAGGCTACTTTTTATCCCGGGAATAGGTTGCCACGGGAACGGGGGAGGAACGGAAACAAATTTTACGCGGGCGAAGCGGCGGGCATCAGCTAGTCCTACTAATATTATAAATGTGAAAGTTTGTGAAGATGTTTGGATGTTTGGATGTTTGGATGTTTGTTACTCAATCACGCTCTAACGGCTGAATGGATTTGGCTGAAATTTGGTACAGGGATAGAGTATAGTCCGGAATAACACATAGGCTACTTTTCATCCCGGGAATATGTTCCCTCGGGAAGCGGGAACGGGTATCGAATTTCACGCGGGCGAAGCCGCGCGCATCAGCTAGTATTTTATAAATGTGAAAGTTTGTGAAGATGTTTGGATGTTTGTTACTCAATCACGCTCTAACGACTGAACAGATTAGGCTGAAATTTGGCACAGATATAGCTTATAGTCTGGAATAACACATAAGCTTTCTTCATCCCGGGAATATGTTTCCACGGGAAGCAGGAACGGGTACCAAATTTTACGCGGGCGAAGCCGCGCGCATCATCTAGTCATACATATATAAACATCTGGATTTCACTGATCATAGTGCTACTTTGATCGACTTACTATGTACAGATGCTAGAGTAGACAAGATCATGGTACAACATATCCCGGATCTGGGTGGACACGCAATAATATCAGCGGAGATTAACTTTAAAATCGAGAAGCCAGCTCCCCAATGGATCACTTACAGACCCATCAAGGATGTCTTGATTGACAGGTTTGAATTGGACCTTGATAGTATTGATTGGGACTCAATCATGGCATTGGATCATGTGGATGGCATGGTGCAGGCGCTGACCTCAAATATTGTGATGTTGTTTGATTTACATGCTCCGATTAAAAGGGTTTTAATAAAGGAGAAAGGTTATCCCTGGATCACGAGAACTGTCCGGGACATGATGCGACTTAGGGATAGATATTATAAAAGGGCAAAGTCATCAGGCCTGGAGACACATGCTAGCTCTTATAATCAATTAAAATATATAGTAAGAGCTGCCATTGAAAGAGAGAAGCATGCTTATTTTAAGACCTACATTAACAGTAACATAAAATATCCAAAGAAACTCTGGAGTCAGCTAAAAAGTAACATATTACCAAGTAATAAAGCTGATCTAGACATTCCTGGCGTTTGCAGGGACCCTGATGTGCTTAACTGCCACTTCCTTGATGTGCCGGGCAACGATGAGGTGACCATATCTGACCTCTCATACTTTGAGTTTGGTCGTGCTACCGAGGCTATTTTTAAATTTGTGCCTGTTGATGAGAAGGTGGTGGAAAGCATTATCAGAGGTCTTGGTTCGAATGCCATGGGTACAGATGAAATATCACTTGAGATGTTGATGATGACACTCCCACAAACACTGACAGTCATAACCCACATAATTAATACATCCTTAACCACTTCCACATTTCCTAGCTCATGGAAGACAGCAAAGGTGAGGCCTGTGCCAAAACGAATGCACCCATCTGGCCCTAGAGACCTTCGACCAATCAGCTTGTTGCCGTGTTTGTCAAAAATTCTTGAGCGAGTTGTTAGTAACCAATTAGTTAAGTATTTAGAGCAGTCAAATTTACTACCGTCAAGGCAATCGGGATTTCGTAAGGGTCACAGCACGGCTTCAGCCCTTTTAGATGTGGTTGATAGCGTCTTGGAGGCCAGAGAAGAGGGAATGGGTACGGTGCTTGCTTTGCTTGATTTTTCACGTGCATTTGATGGTATAAATATTACGCTGCTACTATCGAAGCTTGCCTACTATGGTTGTGAGGAGAGGGCAGTTTTGTGGTTTCATAGTTATCTCAGCAACAGATACCAATTTGTACAGGTGAAGGATGGCAAGACTGGTTACATGGTCGACTCTGCTCACCGCCCTGTAACGCGTGGCGTTCCACAGGGCTCAATCCTCGGACCGTTGCTTTTTATATTGTACACTGCTGACATCACTGAGGTCATTGATACTTGCGGATTTCATCTTTATGCGGATGACCTGCAGCTACATCTGCCTGTGGTTCCATCTGAGTGTGTAGAGTCTGTAAGCAAATTAAATAAAGACCTGAATAACATTGTAAGCTGGGCAAGTAGGAACTGTCTGACTTTGAACCCAGATAAATCTAAATTCATGTTCTTGGGCACAAGGCAGATGATTGAGACTGTGAGTCAGCAGCAAATGGATGTACGTATAGGTGGCTGTGCCATAGAGAGGGTAGCGGAAGTCCGAAATCTTGGAGTGGTTATTGATGAGAAGCTGCTCTTTGAGAGCCATGTCCTACAGGCTGTACGTAACTGCTTTTTTAAGTTGAAAGTTCTTTACAAGATAAGACCATACATCAATGAGGACATCAGATTGCTGCTCTGCGAGTCTTTAATTTTATCCAGACTAAATTATGCAGACAATGTGTACGGAGGCTGTCTTCTCAAAAGAACAGAGCGGCTCATACAACGGGTACAGAATGCCTGTGCACGTTTTTGTTTTGCCATCCCACCACGTACACATGTTACACCATACCTAAATAAAGGCAACCTGCTGAAAATGTCGGAGCGACGAGAGCTGCATCTAGCTACTATGTTGTTTGGTGTAGTGTTGACACATAGGCCACAGTACCTATATGAGAGGCTGTCTTGGTCAAGGGATACGAATAGATACAGGACTAGGGGAGCGTCTTACCTGTTGCTTGTCCCTATACATCATACAGCAGCATATAGAAGTTCGTTTAGATATGCAGCTAGCAGAATATGGAACAATTTGCCACCACCACTTAGAGCCCTGAAAACGGTAAAAAATTTTAAAAAACGTTACAAGATACATCTCTTGAATATACAAAAGAGTAATAATTAGCACTTACCTGTTATGCTCAGTATAAAATGTGGTGGCAAATGTGTGAAAATGAAGGGCATATCTGTAGCTGAGGAAATATCACACACATCATAACCCAAACCACACCACTTATTGTTGATTACATGCATCCGTCTGTGCCAGTATGTTCTCAATAATTCTTGGTCAGATATAGGTTTAAACTGGAGACGGAACATTTTTTAACTATTTAATGTCATATTGCCATAGATTTAATTTATAATAAAATATAATCAAGAAATAAAATGTAATGTATGTAATATGTAAACAAAATAAATGCAACTAGTTGAGCGCGCGTGTGGTAACAAGTGTCAACGGTATGTCAACGTCACTTTGACATGACATTTTGGACGTTCGGAAACAAGCTGATAAAAAAAAAAAAAAAAAAAAAAACCTGAGTTTCTGTTTATGCTTAGTGAGATGTCTGGTTGTGTATGTTGTGTGAGTATGTTAAATTAGTGTGTTTAATTATTTGAAGCTTTGTGTATATTGTGTATTATGTAGTTTTCCTTTTTGTTGTATTCTTTACTAGAATTGTTCTAAAATGTAAGAATAGTATTATTATAAGTAGTATTCCTTCTTTGATTAAGAGGTTATAAGTTAAGTTTTAAATTTTAAGTTATTTTAAAGTTACTTTTTGATCTGTGCACACGTGCGTGGCGTTACACCGAGAGGGCGCCATCAGAAAATCAGCGCTTCGCATTCTATGTCATTGACAGAGGATGCGTAGCATTTATGCTGAGATGGCGACCCATTTAAGATGCGCACAGTTGTTAATTTTTTGTCTTTGTAGTACGTATGTGTGTTTTAACATGTGTAAATGTGCGTGTCATAAATAAATTTATTTTCTTTCTTTCTTTCTTGGATGTTTATATCATCTGGATGTAGGCATGTTTTTCCCGAGGGTCTGGACCCTCGGGAAAACATTTATGGATCATACAATTTTTTTTTGTCTTCGATGGGAATCGCACAGACGATCTCGTGATCCACAGTCTCACATTACGACCTCTAAGCCAAGGAGGTAGTCGTGGATACTGAATAGACTTAACTAGAATGGATATACACAAAATGTAAGGATGGATTTTAATGAAACTTTACAGTAGGGCGTAGCCGCGGACATCAGATATTTTTCTTTTTGTTACCGTGAGGTAAAACTGGTAAGTTTTACAAATTAAAAGTTGTGGAACAAGACAAGCAGAACTATTAATAGATGGAATAGGTACATATCTAGAATCGCAATTAAGAGCTTTTTAAAGTCTGAAATCTTCAAGAATATCATGATAACTCGAAAAGAATAAACTAAATATCACGGTTATGTACGTAAAAAGTGGTTCAATAATCTGTCTCTATGCAATTCTCCATTACAAATTCTTGTTTGTCGCCTGAACCAATTTACTTTGTTTGTATAAAACTAACCAGACAGTCCCAGTCAGATATTGTGACAGCTTGCATCATAAAGCTGATCGCACATATGTCAGCACCGCACGCGCCGCACGCGCCGTTCGCGCCGCATTTTGGAATTCGTTGTATGAAATAATATGAAACCTCGCACATTACACCCGCACCGTATGCGCCGCATTTCGTGAAATGCGGTAGGCATCCGAATAGCATTCTGATGACGTCATAATGCGGCGCGTACGGCGCGTGCTGGTGCTCAGTGTAGCCGCATGCATGTTCAGTATTGCCATATATACGTATTTGCCCATATCTAAACGGAAATAATGTTCAAACCGGACAATACATAGTATATGCACACGGGTTTTTATACTGAACTAGCTGACCCGCGCAACTTCGTTTGCGTACGAGAGAAAGAGAAATACATAGAAATATTCCCCGTCGCGACTATTCTTATCGCGTGTTTTCCCGTTGCATTATTTTGGCACAAATTAGATTTCCATTAAAATGGTTATTGCGGGCGAACCTAATCTGAAGATTGAGGAGCCAAATCAAAACTCTTCGTAACTTCTTAAATTCCAGTACGATAGGATAGGACGGATATCGTTAGTAGTTACCCGTATTAAGTACGCAATGCCTACTAAATAATACAAAAAGGGAAAATAGATAACATAATATCGGTTTCATTAAGAGATTCAAATAACTCCTTATCCAGATGTTTAGATTGAGGAGCCACTTTGACATAAATCTAACTTTTTATCTATTGGCCTGTAAATTCCAAAAAATATTCTAATTTTTTTTATGATTGTCTACTAAATAAGGACTTGATATAAACTTAATTTAAAATGTCAGGTGGCTCCTCAACTCATACGGACACAACTAATACTACTGGCAAATAGTAGTGTCAAGGGAAAAGTACATTAAATAATCCTTTGCACTACCGCTACCGCTTAACAGGGTAAAAGGATTTTTTTTTACGTTCCCGTGAGTCTACTGATAATTCCTAGCCAGCCATGTTTCCATCTCACAAATGTATTTTGACATACACAATAAAATGAAGGCAATTTCGCTTATTGAAATCAATATGAACTATGAGGCAAATGCCCCCAATTTACTTTTCTAACCCATTTAAAACATGTTAAATGATAAATTTCAATAAAATAAAATACACGTCTCCCATCAATTCGGTTAAAGATGTTTTATGCCAAATTTGAAGATCGGACCAAGGAATCCCGTAGTCCCATACAAACTTTGCAACCCTTGTTTACCCTCTTAGAAAATTTCAAAAATCCCTTCTTATTGCTCGCCTACGTCACTTAAGGAGCATTTGTGCAAAATTTCATGCTTTTAGACCCAGCGGTTTAGGCTGTGCGTTGATCGTCAGTCAGTCAGTTCTTGTTTTTAGGGTTTCGTAGCCAAATGGCAAAAACGGAACCCTTATAGATTAGTCATGTCTGTCTGTCTGTCTGTCTGTCCGTCCGTGTGTCACAGCCACTTTTCTCCGAAACTATACGGCCTATGCTATTGAAACTTGGTAACTAGATGTATTCTGTGAACCGCATTAACTTTATTATATAAAACTAGAAAAAAAGCAATAAATTTTGGGGGTCCCCATGCTTAGAACTGAAACTCTAAATTTTTATTTTCATCAAACCCATACGTGTGGGGTATCTATAGATAGGTCTTTCAAAATGCTCTTGAGGTTTCTAACATCATTTTTTTTCTAAAGTGAATAGTTTGCGCAAGAGGGACTTCCAAAGTCGAAAAATGAGTGTCCCCCCCCCCCTCTAACTTCTAAACTAAGAGAGTGATAAATCTAAAAAAAAAACATGATGTACATTGCCATAAAAACTACCAACGAAAATTGGTTTGAATGAGATAGAGCTGGTAGTTTTTTTTTAATACGTCATAAACCGCAATTTTCGGTTAGAAAAATCACTACCACTGCGAACGTGTTAAAACATCAATGAAAGGTACAACGAACTATAAGAACTTTTATATTATTTTACTTGCTGCTACGAAACCCTTCATGGGCGAGTCCAACTCGCACTTGGCCGGTTTATTATATATAAAGATTATCAGGCAAATGCAAAGAAAAGTTTTTTAATATTTCTAAGAAATTTAATTTAAATAAACGGAACTTTATTTGATCTTTCATACACTAGCGATATTTGTATTTTTGAAAAAATATTTACTCCTTTCATTTTATTCTTCCTCCGCCAATAAGCAGGCTATTACAACACCCTTCCCTTCCGGGCAGAATGTACAAAACGCAAAATGAGCACCACACGCAAAATGTACAAAACGCAAAATGTGCACGTAAGGGCTTCTCTGTACTGTAATAGGTCTAGATCGGCCAAATAAATGAAGATCGGCGAAACAAATAAAGATCGAAATCGAAAGAAGAAACATTATGACGGTCGGATAAACAAATGACGATCTAAAAACATATGCAGATCAGTAAAACAAAAGACTATAAGCACAAAAGAAACTGCAAAAATAGTTGGCAATACCAAAGGTTTGCTTACGGCGCGTACGGCGCGTGCAGTGCGTACGGCGCGTATGTGCGAGGCTATCAGGAAATGCGGCGTGTACGGCGCGTACGGTGCTGACATATGTGCGATCAGCTTAAATGAACAATGTTGATTGGTTCGTGATATTCAGTGCTATGTAGTTTATATGTAGTTTTAGTATTCTCAATGAGTCATCCTAAAACGGGTCACACTGTGACTAGTTGAGGGGTTTCTTAGTGGTTACTTTAGGTTATGAAATTAGTAAGTATTTAGTTTTTCCTAACGTCTGCGTTGCATTTTCAGCTTCTAGTTTGCAATTTTACTTACAAATCTGTGGAAAGTCCCAAGTATGCTCCAGGATAGATAACCTCAGGGCTTCTGGTGATTCTGGGGACGTCCTTCCGAGGGCTTACCTGGGACTCCCAACCGTAAGCAATAGGTATGGAAGGTGTGGTTTTTAATCGGTAAGAGTCCGGCATAACATCCCCATGACGAATTTTCCACACGTTAAAAAAAGGGCTTCAGATGCGGACTTTAACCGCTTCGCGAGCTCCGAGGCCAAGGTGAGGGTCTGCCGAAAGACAAAAGTACACTCACCATATTTCACCATTAGTATGTATTTTTATCCATATAACATAGTTAAAATTTAGTTGTATTATTCCCAGTTGTTCCGTTGAAGTAGTTCCAAGGCGGAACTGGTGAGACTATTTGCAAAATATATGAATATACTAGCTGACCCGCGCAACTTCGTTTGCGTGATAAATGAATGATTGATGATTTTGCGTATACTTCACATAAACCATCTACTAAATAGTCCGAACATAGCCTATTCATTTGGTTTGTTTATATGAGCCCGTTCTTGAGTTATAGAATTACAACAAAAAGTGGCATTGATTTTTACATACAAAGAAAGATTACAATTACAATTTCTTTTTTGTATAATTGGCGGTGGGTATTGAAGGTGCAGGTGCTTAAAAGTATTTGGGTATTATGAACCTTATATAAAGATTTTTTTAAGATTGAAAAATGTATCCATGCGACTTTCATTGAACAATGAAAAACGCGTGCAAAGTAATCAAAAAGTTCAAAGGCATCGCCTGTGGGACAAGCCACATAAACTCACAAACGACACAACTATGCGCGCTTAGGGAACGGCGCGCTCTGTGCAGGGCTTCAGTTTTATTACTACAGCGATAGTTGGTTTTAGGATTTATTGCACATTTACACTTTTATACTGTCTCGATTTCACTACTATTGCTTAGTACTTCAGATGCTATAAATCATGTTATACTCGTAGGTATGTAGGTAGGACGTGCAGCTTTAATGAAAAAATATAATTTTATACTTTTACTATTACCTATAACGAGTTGCATGAAAAGTTGACTGGCCGAATCGAACCTCGGACTAAGTACAACAGTCGTATACCGAGGCAATCAGAATAATATAATTAAGAACTATTGCCAATTTGTGAATAAATGAGTAAAACACGCTATTTATGACAATAAGATGAGATTAGTTGACACAGTAGATAATGTTCACCTTTTCTCGCAAAACATAGGCCTAATGCAGTTTATTAGCAGAATTAATGCTCTGTGAAGCCTTTGTACTCGGGTAATGAGGCCTTTATCTATATGCGACAGCTACGTCATGAATGTTAACTGAATTAGCTATCTAAGCCCCAATTATTTTTGTATTACTAGGTAGGTATAGACCTGATTAGTTAGGTATATTTTTTATTAGAGTGTCGTGCTTCTCCTGCTTGTATTGTCTATTTTGTATTTATGACTGTGTCTTGATTTACATAGTAGTGCAACTGGTAGAAGAAAGTGTGAAAACGATAAAATTAAAAAATTAAATGATTATTAATACCTACCTAATTTTTATGTACAGTTTAATATCAATACACATGTATAACTTGAAAAATATAACGTTAGAAACTTTAACCCAACCAATTTCTCCGGTATCAGTACCCACCAAGATATTACCAAAATTAATTAGTGAAAGTCGATTCTGATTATCTTCATGGAACATCGCACCGCAAAGCTACACAGTAGTGGAATATATGTCTCAAATATTGAAATATCTGTACCAAAACCATAATCTCGGTAAACAAATTATTTCCGTCAAGGAAGAAGCGGCAAAAGCGAAATGGGTCGACCCCCGAGCACGGTGCAGTGATACCGTGTTCACAAGTCACACTGAAATATGAAGACTATTTGGATGTCAGCAAAAATATTTTAAGTTGGAAATATCTGCGTCTTCCGTAAGGTATATAATATACATAAAGGAGTTTTAAATTTAGTTGACTTTGTGTATGTTCTTTACGGGCACTATAAATTTAAAATAAAGTTATTTTATTGCCAAAATATCTCTGTAGGAAAATAGAATTTTACTGTCGTTCTCCTCACAAGGTAGAAGTTTGAGAACTAAAAGTAACGAAAGGTATGAACAAGTTACTGCCGTTACATTTAGGTCATAGGTATAAAGATGAATTGATGAGTTTTATAGATTTATATTATTTGAACTAGCTGACCCTCGCTACTTCGTTTACGACATCTATGGTGTATGAAAGGAGAGGTTATTTTTTGTTAGATCCATGGGAGCGTATGAAACTGCCCTGATTGAGTCCATTCTAAACAGTCTACTTCATTCAGCTTTCAGCGTGGACTGAATTATTTTACATAACCTTAATAATTAAGCTCTTTTATAATTAAGCCAACACGCCAGTTTAGATTTACTATCACATTTAAAGTAACCCTTGAAACTCTTCCCTAGTTTGCCTCAACGTATCGCGCACGATATGTGAGGCAAACTAGGGAACACAGCGAACAATATAATATACAATGGCTAGGTGAGTTATGTAGTTATGCAGTCGAGATAGAAAGAAAGAAAGAAAAGTAATTATAAAATAAAATCTTTAAATTTAATCTTGAGATCATGCCTGGAATGAGTGGTGGTGATGCCAAAACAGCTGATTGCTCTGACAATATAAACTATGAAATTTGAAAGAAAAAAACCTAATCGAATAGTGGCAGTAATTTAATCAAATATTTTTGCTAGAGACATTCTTGCTTTATATTTTATGTAAATTATGTACTGTTTACATTCTATTGTTCAACTTCCGACCGGAAGTGATAACTATAATAAAATAATAATAAAAATCTTTATTGGAACAAAAACAAGTGTACAATAAAATATGTGCGATAATGTCCGCATTAGTTTAGAACTGTGTCGCAGCCATTAACGCCGTCTCAAGGCAGTGCTGGGGTGTCAGAGTTTCACCAACAAATAACTACATAATATTAAGCTTAGAAATAATAGAAAAGAAACATTAAAAAGTGTGTGTGTATTTGTGTGTGTGTGTGTGTGTGTGTGTGTGTGTGTGTGTGTGTGTGTGTGTTTGTGTGTGTGTGTGTGTTTATGATTGAATTACTTATTACAATGCATATATACTCTATATGGCCATACATTCCAGTTCCTCATAGGTCAAGGTCCGCAGCCATCCGTCAATGACTGGTTTGCAGTTCCTTGCCGTCAGGGGATATATATTGAGAATTCTGTTTATTCGATTATATAAAATAGGGCTAAAGAAGTGATATTGACGTCTAACGACAGTAAATCTGGCTAATCCAATCCTACACACTCTGTCAAATCTCCGCCTTTGTGTGAGTATTTGTGCATCAAATGTAAGTTCTGAATGTTTACGCAATAATGTGTTCAGCAAAAACGAATGCCTCACGGTGGAAACCTCACAAAGGGCGTATAGTTCGGTTGTGGGAAAACGAATAGGTTTGCGCGACATCACCTTCAATACCGCTCCTTGTGCTCGTTCTAATGGCAACATTAGCGTTTTAGCAGCTCCACCCCAAGCTGTTATACAGTATGTTAATATAGAGTGAGCCAGCGCAAAGTATACCATTCTCAAAGTAGGTAAGGTGGTTGCATTCCTTAAATTTTTGAAAACGAATATTAATTTGCGAACTCTCGGTATTAAAGCTTCAATTTGTGCTTCCCATGTTAGCGTACTATCAACACAAACACCGAGATACTTGATCGTATCAGTCCGCACAATACTGGAACAACCACAGTCTTCTCTAGTCGGTAGTAAACATTTGTGTACGGGTAAGGTATAGGAAAACTGTGGCTGTGAGCTAGTCCTAGGTGAGAAGGTTATAAATTTAGTTTTTTCTAAATTGAGAGTGAGCAGATTTTCTGTGAGCCAGCTCATGGAAGTTTTAATAGCGGCCAGGGCATTAGATCGTGCTTCCTCCCAAGTTTCACCATTAACCACGATCACAGTATCGTCCGCATATGCAATAATATCCGCTCTAGACAGAGGCAGCTTGCAAAAATTGTTTATGTAGATAAGGAACAGGGTAGGTCCAAGGACACTACCCTGCGGTAAACCGTAGCTCAAACACTCAACGCCACTTGTGTAGCTTCCAATAATAACACTTTGACTACGATTGGAAAGGTAACTTTTAAAAATCTTCAGTGGGAGTCCTCTTATGCCAATCTGTTCTAGTTTTTTAAGTAAGAGTGGAACAGAGACAGTGTCGAAAGCTTTAGAAAGATCAAGAAAAATACCTATTGTTTTCAAATTGTTGTTAATATTTTGAGCAATTGCAGTGGTCAAAGTTAATACAGCATCCTCGGTGCTTTTGTTACGTCTAAATCCAAATTGGTTATTGGCTATGATATTATGGGAATCTAGGTAGTTCAAAAGTCTTTTATTTATAATTTTTTCCAATATTTTAGACAAAGTGCTCAAAACCGAAATAGGCCTGTAGTTATTGACACTGTCTCTGTTTCCGCTTTTATATATTGGATGTACTAAAGATCTTTTGAAAACGGATGGAACAATACCGGTGGTCATAGTAAGATTGAAAACATGACAAATTACAGGTGTGAGGACATGCCGTGATGCAACAATAAGGCCAGCAGATATGCCATCCCAGCCCACAGCACTACTGGATTTCAGATTCAGTATAATATGTTCGATCTCTTCTACGTCAGTAGTGAAAACTCCCATGGAGTTTAGAGGGGGAATTGCAGCATCACTATCATAGCCTCCTGTTCCAGAGATGGATGTTGTTACGGAAATGTTCGATGCCAGATTTTTGCCTATATTTGCAAAAAAGTTGTTTACGGTATCCACGGAATCAGAAGGGTTGTCTGATAGCGAAAGGAGTTCTTCTGCAGGAGATTTTTTCTTTTGGATATTAGAGATTTGTTTAATTAAGTTCCAAGTAGCTTTCGGATTTTTGCGATGTTTCTCAAATTCATTGCCTTCATACTGTTTTTTTAGGGTTTTAATTAAATTGTTGCAAAAATTTCTATAACGTAAATATGTAACTTTTTGAATGTGACTACAGGAAGCGATTTTGGATTTTCGATATAAATTGTCCCTATTACGTATACATTTAAGAACACCCGGTGTAACCCAAGGCTTCATGATACGTTTTCTACTTGGAATAGTTAAAGTACGTGTATTTTCTATGACTATAGATGCTACCGCATTGACCAGTAACGTAGCTGCTTCGTTCGCATCATTGCAATCAAGGATTTGAGAGAAATCAGCTTTTACAAGAGCCTGCACGCAAGGTGATATGTCTACTCTACGAGTATGAGCAGGTGTCTCAGTAGCCTTGCGTCGAAGGTCAAACGATACTATTATTGGTGCATGGTCTGTTATAAAGGAGTCCAGTACCAAAGTGACGGTGGATTTAGGACATTTAATAAGCGCGTGGTCGATGCATCTCTTTTTCCGAGTAGGAAAAAGATGGCCTGGGAGCATACCATGTGACGCAACCATGTCGAGATAAAGATCCGAGTCTGCGTCACTGTTCCCAGGGGATATGCTTATATTTATATCACCAATTAGAACGATCGTTTTGAATGTACTTAGGTTGTTTAATACAGTGTCTAAGCTGTAAATGAAATTTCCTGGCTTGTTATAAGATGGTGAGCGATATATAGCCACAAGTACAATATCGTTCTGCACCTTAACAATGACACAGTTCGCATCGACGACTACTGGGTTCTCAATAGCGAATTTTATGACCCGACTCACGTATACGACCACTCCCTCATTCTGGTTGTTATGATCAGACTGGTAAGATTCAAAACCTGGTAATGAGGGTAAGTAGGGGCATTTTGATAACCAGCATTCCGTCAAGACTATAATATGAAAGTGTACTTTTATTCTATGTAGCAGAAGTTGAAGTTCACCGAAGTTCGAAATGTTACCGATGCTACGTATGTTGACATGAAAAAAAATAAAGCCATTTATGTGTCTAATGTACGTATCACATTGTTCAGGCGCACAATTATAGGAATCCGAAACCGATAGTCTTTCGATCTCACTTGCAATCATAATATTGTCATCCATTACAAATATCAGCATTTAACACTTTATCAATAACATTTTATACATGTATAATATGGTTTCTCAGAATAACAGTAATTGAACATTGGTGATAATTTATGTTGGGGTGTAGTAATAATAATTGGCACATAAAAACTACAAGAAAATATTTCATGCATAGGGAGTCTTTTTGTGTATGGATGTGTGAAGATGGTACCGTTGCATTAAGTAAATAATGAGGGTCATGTAAGTGTGTAGATTCGGTATGTGTGTAGATTTTTAACATATGAAAGATTAAAGATTTAACAATAGGATAAACAGAATAACACTCCAATCACTTATTTGGAAAACTTGACTCATTTTTTATCAGAATATGTGGAGATCCTTGTTTTTCACGGAGATATATTTTACCATTTGTCACCCAGCAGTATCGGTATTGGTTAGCGTTTGCGAAATCTCTGGCTAGGAAAAAGAGTCTTTTCATTTTCGGTGTGAGATTTTCCGATACAAAAACAGGTTTGTCCGGCCCAGTCAGCTTCAGGTGGTCAGTAGACAGCTTGTTTACTTTATTAAACTTGCGATGCATACGAATAAATTTTTCTTTAAGAAGATTTGTAGTAAACTCCACTATCAATGGTCTACTATTGGCATCCTTAGATCCAATACGGAAAACGTCTTTTACTTCATGAGACTGGATTGGTGAATTTATCAGAGAACTAATCTTGGTCACTGTTTCTAAAAGACATTCTTTGGTCTCCTGGGGTTTGGCAGGAATATTCTTTATCTCCACGCACGCGGACCTGGCACCCCTTTCTAATTTTTCAAGGTTTTCTTCCAATGTTTGTATTTGTAACAGATTCGACTTTCTCTCCCTTTCAAGTTGTGCCTCCAATTGACTAATTTGAGACTTTAGTGCGTCATAATCTTGTGATAAAAAAGTGACAGTAGATCGAATATCCGTGTTTTGAGATTTAATCTCCTCGATCGATTTATAAATCTTTTCCATTTTTTGTTCCTGCTGTTCCTTAAACTCAAGAAACATGTTTCGCATTTCATTCGTAAAAATGGAGAATTGATCTTGGTTCGTATCTGAATCAACACATTTACGCTTACTACGACGGGTATTACTCGTAGCAGATATATCACGTTCAACCGGCTTTTCCTGAGTAATATTAGGCGCCGACGATATGCTTCAACGGAGCCAGTAACGACGGTGGCGCCGCTAGCGACGAGGTCGCTGTCGGTGTTACGGGCGGCGATCTATTTATCGGCATAGTCTTGTAAGTCCAAGCACCAGGGCGCCTCAAATAAACAGGAGTAGGTTAAATGCTACAACGCGCAGGGGTCAACAATTTTGGCCACGGATCGACGACTCTATACAAAACTGCTTACCGTCCACTGTAGCGAGACCCCTACCCCTACGATCAGTGACCGTGAGATGTAATGTTATCCTTCTTCAACGCTGATATTTTCTTCAAGTGCGCATGGGACTGAGCATAACCATTACACAGGCATGCATTTATATATAGTTTATACAACTTAGGGATTAGTGAATAGAACTCACACACAAGTACGTAACAGCTCCACACAACAGTTGCTTCCGTAGAACTTTTCACGCTACTGCGCGCCTATTATATCAACTGTATTTAATATAACTAAATAAAAGTTTTTTAATGTAATAATTAACACGAGGTTTGCCAAAAACACGTCTGATCACCACAGATATCCAAGAGAGAGGGGAAATTTAAAAACTAACACTACGTAACTAGTATTAAAAATTAATACTTGACGAGAAACATTTCTGTTCACACTTTGTATTTACTATACTAGGTATGAGTATACTATAAGGGTAATAGAGTAAATAATGCACTTCCGGTTTGAATTTTGAAACCAGTAGTGATTACGTACCATGCTATAATTACCGTGATAGTATTTATCCTGCTTTAACAATTCCATAAGTAAAGTCCAAAACCAATGAATCTGATGAACCGTACAAATTACAATTTCTAAAGCTTCCTGCTTCACATTCAAAGAAAATTGTGTTTACATCGGTTAAACAACTTAAAATTTAATCTCGAAATCTTACTCAAGCTGAAAGACCGCAGGGTCCTGAAAGTGTTTCTTATGAAAACCAGTTTAATCAATTGCTTTCCGTTCTGGCGACAGTAAGATTTAAATATTCCAAATGCTTTTATTCTAACGTCTGCTTGCGATTTCTGTGCACTACGCAGTTTATTTTGAAAAAAATATTCGTTAGAACTTTGATTAAATCCCTTGTTTTCCTGTGTACCCTTGGCAGTTCCCTTGATGGTACAGTGGAAAATAAATTTTAAGCGCGAAAATTGCTTGCACCTATTTTTTTGAATGGCAGTCGTATCTAGATTACAAAAAATGGGTCCAAGCAAATTTCGACATTATGAGCATACATAATATCTATTTATTTTTTATATATTCGTGATCAGTCATGTCTATAAAGCCTAAAAGCACATTTTTAGATAAGTGTCATTAAGGTCGAGAATTGCTTGCACCTATTTTTTTGAATGGCTATCGCATCTAGATTAGAAAATATGACTGCAAGTAGTTGCTGACCTTATCAACTTGTTGCAATCTTTTGTTTTATTGATCTCCATTTGTTTTATCGGTCTTTATTTATTTTGTCGATCTTCATTTGTTTTACCGATCTGCATTTGTTTCGTTGATCTTCATTTGTTTCGCCGATCTTCATTTGTTTTGTAGATCTCCATTTGTTTCGCCGATCTTCATTTATTTTGTCGATCTTCATTTGTTTCGCCGATCTTCATTTATTTTGTCGATCTTCATTTGTTCTGTTGATCTTCATTTGTTTTACCGATATTCATTTGTTTTGAAAATTATTTAATTACTTTATACATTTTAACTTTCAGATGTTCTTCGTATACCACAACCAATAATGGATCTTTTTCCACTCACATGTCCTAAAAGATCATGATTTCAATGAAATATTTCATGTTTAATTTAAGTTGGTTGGGTTCCACGGCCAAGGGTACAGCAGTTAAAATTTATTTTCCACTGTACCATCAAGGGAACGGCCAAGGGTACACAGGAAAACAAGGGGATTAAAGATTAAATAGTATATCTATGTTGCACTTTACTAGATAGACCTATAGTGGAGATGACCAATATTAAACCATTGATCGCCGCTTCAATTGAACTACTTCTGGTAAATACGAAAGTGGTTCAATTTAAGACCCGCGCCCAGTCCAATATTGCTTATTCTTCCTACATTTTTAACCGACTTCCAAAAAAGGAGGAGGTTCTCAATTCGTCTGTATTTTTTTTTTTTTTTTTTTATGTTTGTTACCGGCAAATCGCTAGAAGGAGTTAACCGATTTTGAAAATTCTTTTTTTGTTTGAAAGCTGGTGCTTCCCATGTGGTCCCATATACAGGAAGTCAGAATCGGATGCTGGGATCCTGGAGAAATCGAAGAAATCCCTCGAATCGAGGGCATTCCTTAACGATTTACAGCAGTTATCTTGTGTTTGGGCTTGATTAATTTGTATTGGGGAGAACATTACACTACACAGATATAATTTCAGTCTACCCGTCACTGAAAATCATGAAAAAAAAATTTTATAACAAAAAGAAACCGACTTCAAACAAAAACTGAAAATTGAAAAATAAAATTAACTTAGCACAAAGTAATAGGTAGTATATTTAGTTTTATATCAGATATTATTGACTGTAATACTGAAGTCGGTGCCAATATTTCTATGAGAGATTAATAATATCTACCTAAACCTATAGTTTTACTTGGCGCCGATTTCAGTATTACAGTCAATAATATCTGATATAAAACTAAATATACTACCTATTACTTTGTGCTAAGTTAATTTTATTTTTCAATTTTCAGTTTTTGTTTGAAGTCGGTTTTTTTTTGTTCTGTTTACAATACAACAAATAGTGCTCTTATACACATGAAATATATTTCTTACATCCATAAATAATAGACACGTAGAGAGATTACTAATACATGCCTATATCTGCAAGGGGGAGGCAGAGGTGGGTGAACCTATTGTGGTGTCTATTCTTTTAATAGGACTATAGGAGATAGATGCTATAAATGAGGGGAGAATAGGTGATCTTATCGCTAAAATCGATTGCTTGTGTTCAATTTTGTTATAAGTAAACATGATATTTATATGCACTCTTTTATTATGATAAATATTACGTATTTTACATCCCAAGTAATTTAAATGAGCCCTCATGATTTCTTTTTACGAAGACAGTTTATAAAGTAGCAAAGGCTTCATTAATTTTTTTATTCCTGCAGAAAAATACGGTCAGAAGGTAGCCAATTTAAACAGGTAGAGCCGCGGGCGTCATTCAAACTTTGATAATGTCCTTTTGCGGTAATGCCACTAATAAGAACGTTGAAACTATAAAGCAGTTTATTATACCAAAAGGGTTGAGTATAATGGGAGTTGTTTCACAAAATACGGGTTTACGTTACGTATTCGTCCGCTTAGCCATCTGTCAACAAACTCCTCGTTCTTGACACGAAATCCTCATTCAGGCAATGGTTTATTCATAGTCTCATGAGGCTCTCAAGCCGAAAGTAAACAAGATGGTTTCTCACGTGGAACTACTTTCAAACTACGAATATTTGTAGTAAAGTTTCGTAGAAGATAATAAAATGTTTCTCTACCTTTTAGTATTTGCTTATATTTGAAAACTGTCAAAGTTGCTTTATTGAGAGAGAATAATAAATAATATATAAAGTATTTTTTATCGAATAATATTTAAGTCAGAAATTGTGTCAGATATTTAACAAAATTTGTTAGACATCTACACTACTATTGAATAATACACCAGGAACATATAATAGTTGTTGGCACAAAGTATGTTCTGAACATATAATAGGTGTATTATTCAATAGTGTAATATATTGCTGTCGGGAGATAGCGCAGGTGCACCAGTTGCTGATGAAGCTGGCTCCTGAAGTTTCGGTTGGTCCCCTAATAACATTTAATCAAATCAGAATTAGCAGTCTACTACTGAATATAAGCCACTCCGAACCGGTATTGGGAGGGTCATTGTACTTACTGTATCACGTTGATCAGACCGGTTGCTACTGAGTTTTCTTTCAAGATTTGCTGGTCTTCAATCGGCATAATAAGTGTACCATAAAAACGTACATATTAATAAGCAGTGGCAAACACAGTTATGTGTACAATAAATATTTATTATTGTAAACCTAACGGTGTGTTTCCCGCTTTAGAAACTAATTCTGCAATTTTCATTTATAGTTCCCGAGGGAACTCCATTGTCTGAACATCGCTTCCGGCGTCTGTTTATACAATTAGAAAAATTACGTTTATCCAATACAGTACGATAGGAAGAAATAATAGTGTAGTGTTGATTGCCCTTTTTTGCAATGGTCTCACACTAATGATAATATCACTACTATGATAATATCATTAGTATGAGACCAGTACAAAAATATAAACTCTAATAACATGGAAATGGTAAATAACTGTGTATTTGCAAGAATTATGGGTACAATTTATTCTTATTGTCTACATGTTGTCTTTCGCACATTTTATTTATTTTATTCACGCAAATTTAAACAGCAGGTAATTTAAAATACCAGTGTAGCGCCTGTCTGAGTCATGGAGGTCTGGGTATTAGACATCTAAATAGTAATTTCGGAATATACTGTGTGTGTTGACATTGTAAATTGTTTACGATTGTTAGCGACTAGCTTGCGTTCAACAAACATGAATACTATAATATAGTAAATTTTATTAATATTAGTTTATCTATCGCAACTAGATGGCGATGTACCAAAAATAGAATCGCGGTATGGTTTCGTTGCACTTAAAATATTAATATTATAGTTTTTTGTTGTACAGATGAGGTCAAAATTTTATATGAAGTGATTACATTGTTGGAGTTAAACCATTGTATCATTTTCAAAACCTCCACGGACCCCTATTTCGTTCATGGTCCTCCGATAGCCGGATGTGGCATCGGATTAAGTTTTTGTGTAGCCTGTGAAGTGGTGCTTAGTGGTACCGCTTGCTACCACCCTGTCTAGGGGACAGTAATTTGTTGAGGTTACTGTCCTGTCATCCCTACTCAACTCGGAGAACTCCCAAGTGTTTGGGGTTCTACGCGGTAGTGGAACCGAAAGGAAACTTTCGGAGGTGGAGCAGTGTTAGCAGCGGAACCAAAGTGAAATACTACGTTAGAGGGCGCTGGTGAAGTATAAGGTGATCCAGGAGCAACAAACTTGGAGCAGTGCTGAGCCCTAGATGTCGCTACTAGTGTGGAAATAGTGAGTGCAATCAAATCGTGAGTACATTTTCATAATAAGTGATAGTGTAAAAGAAAAAGGACCATGCCAGTAAAAGAAAAAGGACCAAGAGGATCATGCCAGTAAGGGAGTGGGTGTCTTGCTCTCCTCCCGTTTGGCCTCTGGAGTGAAAGATTATGGATTGGTAGGCCCAAGACTCCTGTGGGTACGTATAAAACTGGGGATCACGAGAGTTTTTTTGGTCGCAGCCTATGCTCCCGTCAGCTCGGCTAATCCCCAAGTGCTCGCGGAGTTCTGGGAATCCGTTAGGGACGTCCTCGATTTGGCTGACGGGAATGAAAAGTTGATCATGTGTGGTGATTTGAATGGATGGGTGGGGACCAAGCGAGATGGCTTCGATGCTGTCCTTGGTCCGTATGGAGATAAGAGATCGAATGATGCTGGTAAGTCAATCTTAGACGTATGCTTGGAACGAGACCTCCTTGTGGCGAACAGTTTATTCCGTCACAAAGATATCCACACGTATACATGGAGACGGAAGGAAGAAAAAAGTGTGATTGATTTGATTTTGATAGACAATCGTCTTCGACAGGCTATAAGGGATACAAGAGCCTACAGAGGCCCCACTCTTGAAACTGATCACTACCTGGTGGTAAGCCGGTTTGTTGGTCTTTTCAAGAAGTGGAGGCACTGGCGAGTGCGTGTCCCTTTCGGAGACTATGAAAGGATAAAGAGTGAAAAACTGGAAGATGAAAGCGTAAGGAGTATGTATGTTGGCTTAGTCAGTGAAAGGCTTGCAAACGCGAGCCTTTCCGACTTAGATGTGGATGAATGCTGGAATATTATGAAAGAAAGTATAGTGGATAGTGCAAAAGAAGCATGTGGGAGTGCAAAGAGACATGAACATTCGAAAGGTGATGCCTGGTGGGATGCAGAAGTTCAATCCTGCGTAGCAAGAAAGAAGAAAGCGTGGTTGGATTATGTCTCATCTTTGCAACTGAATGACAGTATGAAAGACACGAAGAAAGAAATTTACCGCCTCTGCAAGAATGAAGCCAAAGCTTTAGTGAAAGAGAAGCGTGAAAGGATAAATATGATTGCGGAAGAGAAGCTGACGAGGAGCTTCGAGACGAATACCAAACTCTTTTGGAGGGAGGTCAAGAAGTCTCGGAGCTGTTCGTCAGTTTCCAGAATGGATAAGATAAAGAGTAAAGCTGGGGACATTCTTGCGGACCCCTTAGAGGTGTTAGAGCGGTGGAATGAGTACTTTGGAGAAATGTATGAATATCTCCCGGATGCGGGCACTGCGAGGGAGGCGATAACTGATCTTGCGGTGCAAGCATCAAGCGGAGATATTACTTTGGAAGAGATTGAATGGTCGATACGAAGCTTGAAAAATGGAAAGTCTGCGGGAATTGATAGGATATCTGCTGAAATGATCAAATTAGGTGGTCCTTGCGTCCGGGACGCCTTCTGGTCATTGAGCAATCTATGCTGGAAGACTGGAAGGGTCCCAATGGACTGGAGGCGTGCTATCGTCGTGCCCTTGTATAAAGGCAAGGGCTCACGTATGGAGTGCGCCAACTATAGGGCCATCAGTTTGATCAGTATAGCAGCTAAAGTGTATGGCAAAATTATTGAAAGGAGAATGAGGGTGGAATCTGACGGATTACTGTGGGAGGCGCAGGGTGGTTTCCGAAATGGAAGGGGATGTATGGACCAAGTTTTCTCGCTCCGCAACATTGTAGAGAAGCAGCTGGCTGTAGGCCGGAAGGTTTTCTGCGGTTTTGTGGACATGGAGAAAGCATTTGACAGAGTTGTACGGAAGGATATCTGGGATATATTGCCAGGATACGGGATTGATGGTGCGCTGCTTCGTGCTGTGCAGTCTACATATGTGGGATGTACGGCATGTGTGCGGGTGGGCGGCAGCCTGTCTCCCTGGTTTGACGTCAACATTGGCGTCAGACAGGGTTGCGTGCTGTCGGCTCTGCTGTTTGTCCTGTACCTGGACGATTGTCTTAAGAGAGTAAGATCGATGAATGTTGGATTGCGAATGGGTGACTTACTTGTGAACTGTTTGCTGTATGCAGATGATGCCGTGCTCATAGCCGAATCGCCATCAGAACTACAGTCACTAGTCACAACGATGAAAGATGATTGTCTAATGAGAGGCTTACATTTGAACGCGACTAAAACGAAAGTGATGGTATTCGAAAGAGAAGAGGACAGAACGAATGCCAGGATAACTGTAAATGATGTAGTGCTGGAACAGGTGGATGAGTTTGTATATCTTGGATGTGCATTTAGCAGGGATGGACGGTACACCGCTGATGTAGAAAAGAGGGTAACTGCGGGAAATAGTGTGAATGGAGCGTTAGGCAAACTTTTAGGTACCAAGGCCTTAAGTCAAAAGGCCCAGCTCGCAGTACACAATGCGGTGCTGATACCTACGCTAACGTATGGAAGCGAGAGTTGGGTATGGCAGGAAACGCATGAAAGTAGAATAAACGCGGTCGAGATGCGCGCGCTACGCAAAATCTGCGGAGTAACGCTCGCAGATCGCGTTCGGAATGAAGATGTAAGAAAGAGAGTTGGTCTGAAAGAGAGTGTCGGTGTTAAAGTAAGGAAGGGCATGCTACGATGGTTCGGGCATGTGGAACGAATGGGAGATGAAAGAATGACAAAACAGATATACAACGCGAAAGTGGATGGACGTAGGAGTCGGGGAAGGCCACGACACACCTACCACGACCAAATTAATCATGTGTTAGTGGAGGGTGGTGTCAAGAGCCGTAGGAACCGACGTGCATGCATGAAAAGAAAAATGAAAGTTGAAGAGGCGAGTGAGGTGTGTATGGACCGTGCCGTGTGGCGCTCGGTTCTTTCTGCCTACCCCGCAAGGGATTTGGCGTGAAGATAGTATAGTATAGTATAGTAAAAGAAAACTTTCAATATTCGACCTTAAAGTCAAGAGATAAAAAACTTTGAAATAATTTTAGTTCTAATGTGATTTGATTGTTGAAGTCTATAGATAGCTTGTTAGATTTAGTACTAAGATTAGGACTTGTAATAGTTTTAGGTCATTTTGGTTCAGACGGGGAACCTATGCCCAAATTTTCCTAAAGTTGAAAACTAAAAACACTTGTAAAATTTTCAGCTTTAGTTATTTGAGACTTAGAAAATTTGTAAGTCATGGAGTCGTTAATCGATTTACAAGATGACACCAGAAGTAAAATGATAAAAGTAATAACGAATTTAAAAAAATCGCCTAAAGATCGGTTAACGTCTTCATACATAGAGACAAGATTGGAAAATTTGGAGCAGCAATGGGTATTGTTTAGGAACACTCATTCACAAATTGTGAGCATGGGTAACCGGTCTGAACTGCACAACTCTAGCTATCATAAGTGTGGTGTTTATGACAACGTCGAAGAATTATACGTTGAGTTTAAGTCTGAATTAAAGGAACTATTGATAAAGTTTAAACCTCAAATAGAACCAGAAACTAGACCAGGTTGTAGTTCCCACGCAAGCGTTCATACACGAGTCAAGTTGCCCGAAATTAAAATCCCAATCTTTTCTGGTAAGTATACCGAGTGGCAGCCGTTCAGAGACTTGTTTATAGGTCTCATTCATGATAATAGATCTCTGGACGATGCTCAAAAATTCTATTACTTAAAAGGTCATGTTACAGGCGAAGCCGAGCAATTATTGCGTAACTTACAAACAACAGCTGAAAGCTATAAACTTGCTTGGCTAAAACTGAACAAAACCTATAATAATAAGCGGTTCTTAGCTAATGGAATTTTAAAACGATTACTTAATCAGAAAAGTTTGGTGTCTGAATCAGCCCTTGAGATTAAAACGTTGATAAACACTACATCAGATTGTTTAGAGTCATTAAAAAATATAGATGTAGATGTGACAACCTGGGACATTTAAATAATTCATATTATCGGTTCTAAATTAGACAAAGAGACGCGTAAAGCCTGGGAGTTCAACGTATCTGCAGACTCCACGGATAAGCTACCTAGTTTCGAACAATTTTCAGAATTTCTAAATGGTCGGTTTCGCGGGTTAGAAAACTTAGATTTTAAAGAGAAATCTTTTGACAATAAGGAGAAAAGAGTTACAAAATCTTTTCACTTAATTAAAGATAAATATGTAAGTGACTCTTGTGCGTATTGTGAAGCAGATCACAAAATATCAGTGTGTAAATCGTTTTGCAAAGAACCTAATGAGGCTCGTCGTAATATCGCGATGGAGAAAAAATTGTGCTATAATTGTTTGAATAGCAACCACTCTGCCAAGTACTGCAAGAACATAATCCGTTGTCGTGTGTGCAAACGCCGTCATCACTCGTTATTACACCCTAGTGGTGTATCTGGGTCCATGGAGGAGGAAGGAAATACAGTCCAAACTGAAGCCTCGTCGGGTAAGACTGATCCGATGAAGGAGGATGTGGTAACAAATTGCCACATATCAACCGCGCAAGCGGAGGGGTCTATTAGTCCAGTGGTAGCCTGCCTTTCGACAGGAAGTAATATGTGTAAAACTGTCCTGTTAGCCACAGCGGTTGTGCAGGCACAGTCGAAAGACGGCACCTTTCGTACAATTAGGGCTCTATTAGACCAAGGATCACAAGGATCGTTTATCAATGAATCTGTGGTCCAACACTTAGGCCTCACAAAAGTTGCGGCAAAGAACACCCTGACGGGTGTAGGAGGTGACAGGGGAGTAACCTCAAGGTCCACCGTCACATTTAAAATAAGGTCGAGATACAATCCCCAACTGGAATTTCAAATTAGTGCTTTCGTGTTAAAATCCGTCACTTCCATTCTGCCTGTTACGAAAGTAACTAGAGTACAATGGGTTGACTTGGAATTATTAGATTTGGCTGATCCGGAGTACAACAGGCCTAACAAAATAGATATTTTGTTAGGTGCTGAAGTATACAGCCAAATAATACACGAAGGCATTAAACGAAACTCAACTGGTTCTCTTTTGGCGCAGAAGTCTGCGTTCGGGTGGATTTTGTCTGGGACTTGTGAAGTAGATAAGTCGGTGAAAGCTGACTCGCCAATCACTGTAATGCATTCCTGTTTGTACACAGAGGAGATGTTAACAAAACTTTGGGAATTAGAATCTGAACCATCTACTCGCAAAAGGATGCTTACAGATGATGAAACAAGGTGTGAAACTTTGTATGCCGCCACCACGAAACGAAATAAAAATGGTAGGTATATAGTAGATTTACCTTTTCGAGACGGTGATCCTGGCTGTAAATATTCTAATACTAAGCAAGTAGCAATTAAGCGCTTTCATGCATTGGAGGCCAAATTGAATCGGGATACACATTTAAAGGTTAAATATATTGCTGTTATAAATGAATATTTAACACTAGGCCACATGCAACAAATTACAGAAGCGAAGAAGCAAAATAAACAAGCGGTGTACTTACCTCACCATGCGGTTGTCAAAAATGACAGGGACACCACTAAGGTAAGAGTAGTGTTCGATGCCTCTAGCAAAGGTAGCAAGGAGAGATCATTGAATGATGATTTGCTCATCGGACTTAACTTACAGCATGAGTTGAGACATTTGCTTCTACGTTGGAGACTCCATCCGATATGCATTATGTCAGACCTAGAAAAAATGTATCGCCAAGTGCTCATTAAAAGAGAACATGCAAATTTTCAGCGCCTTGTGTGGAGAGATGATCATAACTCTGAAATCAAAGATTATGAACTACTTACCGTCACCTTCAGAATGGCATCAGCTCCGTATTTGGCCGTTAAATCACTGCAACAAATAGCTCTAGACGAAGGTAAGGCTCATCCAATGGCTGCTGAAAGAGTACTGAATGATTTACATGTTGACGACCTAATGTGTGGCTGCCAGACAGTAGAAGAGGGAATTAAATACGATGAGGTAATAAAAACACTATGGTTTACCTGGAACCGAAGCAGTGACACGTTCCATTATTCTGTCCAGCTACCTCCTATACAGGAACCTGTAACAAAAAGAAGCGTATTATCAGATGTCTCAAAGCTCGACCCTTTGGGATGGGTCGCTCCACTTATAATATTAGCAAAGTCAGAGATTCAAAGGTTATGGATTCTTGGACTAGGATGGTATGAACTAATACCAGACAAAATGAAAAATGAATGGTATACTTACCGAGAGGAGTTGCAACTCTTCACAAAATTTCGATGGTTGAGTGTGAAGCACGACGGTAAGCAAGTCGATCTTCATAGTTTTTGCTACGCATCGAAGATTGCTTATGCAGCGGTCTTATATGCTCCTACCATTGATGCAGACGATAACCTTCACATAACCTTACTTACGGCTGAGACAAACGTAGCGCCGATCAAAACTGTATCGATTCCTCGGTTGAAATTGTGCGGCACCGTTCTTTTAACGAAGCTGTTGGTTGAGGTGGCGGGGTTGATTGTAGTCATTAAAGCAGATTTACACGTCTGGACTGACTCGGCAATTGTGCTGGCATGGTTGAACAGACACCCCAAAAGGTGGAAGACGTTTGTGGCAAATCGTGTATCCAAGATTTTGTGCGCGAGTGAACCGCAACAGCGGCATCCTGTTCACTCCAAGGAGAAACCCGCTGATTGTGCCTCACGCGGACTTCTTCCATTAGATTTTTTGAAATCACAGTAGTGGTTGGAAGGTCCTGGTCCACTCATGAAATTGCTTAGAGTAGTGCATATTGTTGACGGGTGCTAGAGTGGAGAAAACCTAAAGAAGAAAGAAGTACTTCATACTTTAAGGTGTTGGAGTTAAACCAGGCATTAGACAAATACATTCAGCAGCCCCAAAATCAACACTTTAGTGATGAAATCACATGTTTGCCCAATAAAATTAATGTCAAGCAAACTTGTATTAGATCTCTCAATCCCTACCTGGATGTTTCCAACATATTGAGGGTGGGCGGCAGATTGGAGCTGTCTAATCTCCACCCAAATCAAAAACATCCAGTGTTGATACCACATACTTCTCCCTTATCTGATCTGCTCGTCGCTGAGGTTCATCGTTTGACGCTACCCGATGATCCGCAGTTAATGCGTAATGATTTAAGCACCAAGTACTACATTATAGGTGTAAAAGGCTTTGTTCAGGCATATGTACGGAAGTGTATAATTATATGCTTACGATATAATACTTTCACTAAAGTAAAATTTAAGACAAATGTATATAGTTTGAAAAGGTAGCATTTGATTCAATAAATAACGCACATCTTTTGGCGACGATGGTCAAACTAAACACCGGAACCAAAGGTGGGTGATACAATTCTTGTTTAAGGATACAATTTTCCTGCATGCAGGTGGTTGCTTGGCAGAGTAGTTGAAAAACATCCTGGTCCAAACAACTTAACTCGCGTCCTCACACTGCGTACTAGTACTGCTACTTTTAAGAGACCGACGTCAAAGTTAAGTGTTTTGCCCATTAATTGATAGTTTTAATTTAAGTTATGCCCATGTGTGCATGCTATTGTTGTAAATATTGTGTGAATTGTTTAAGTTTCTTTATTTAGTTGTTTGTGTATTGTATTGTTTATAGTTTACTAGAATCTTAAGTTATCCCTGAAAGGACAATAATATAACAAATTGTCCTTGGTGGGCGGAATGTTAGCGCCTAGCTTGCGTTCAACAAACATGAATACTATAATATAGTAAATTTTATTAATATTAGTTTATCTATCGCAACTAGATGGCGATGTACCAAAAATAGAATCGCGGTATGGTTTCGTTGCACTTAAAATATTAATATTATCGACGGTAAAAAGGAAAAACACTTGAAGCGACATTTTTCGAATTTTACAGGAGGAGCCAATCAAAGTTAAATTTTTTCGAAAAAAAATCATAAAAAATTCTAATTAGGAGTTAGAAAAACCAGCGAAAAAACCGTTTCTTAATTTTTTAAGTACTTTCTTTCATTAATCTTTAAAAAAATCCCTAAGCATTATAAGAGGAGTTATGTGTCGCTTCAGTTTTTTTTATTAAATATTGCGCAAGGAAAAACACATTAACCACAGCACCAGTATCTTGACAAACGCAAGGAAAAACACATTAAGTGACCAGCAATGGGTGATCTAGCTTGGAGGAAAAACAACTGAAGCGCCATGCAGCCTAAGATACAAGGATGTGGAAAAACAAGTTTTCCAACAAACCCATAAAATATTAATCAAAGGAAAAACCCAATAACCACTAGTCAATTATCATTACATTATGATTTTTTAACTGTAATCCCTCCTACGCTACTGATAAATACCAAAATAAAACCAAGAACGTAAGGAGAAAATAATTAAAATAGTATCTTTATTGTTTTAAAAGCTTACTGGTTTACAGTATTGCACAAACAAAACCCATTCTAGGGACAAAATACAAAATTTCTTTTTAGAAAATAGTTAAAAAGAGAAAAAAGCATCTAAAATAAGCAATAAGTACTTTATTTATACCCAGTTTCAATTTGCTGAGGTTATGAATGCACTCATAATTAAATTTCGATTTCTATGATGTACCTAACAAGTATCTGCAGCAAAAACGCACCTGAGACTTGCTAAGGACCGACCTACACATACTAGGTATTATAAATGTCGCAAAATAACAGAAATAACTATTTCAAAAGATCACGCAATTCAATAATAAATATACCTTTTTTTTGACGTGAGGGAAAATCCTTTATGGATAGTATGCCGGACTCCTACCGACTAAAAAACTTCACGTAACGCCCAACAGTCTATGGACGGGAGCACCGGGTAAACCTTCGGAAGGATGTCCCAGGATAATAAATATACCTACTTATTTAGAACTTAACCAATTACTAGGTGTTATTTGTAAACTATTGCGGTTTTTTACACTCGTACTTATAGAACTCGGGACTTCCCACGAAATTCATTGGGTCGCGGTTGGACTCACAGTCAAACCGCGACCACGGGCGCTGCAACGTGCTCGAAACGTCGGTGTGAAAATGTAAGTAAATGTATTTCGTGTGAAGTCCCAAGTTCCATAAGTATGAATAATTACTAGGTGATTTAAATAAGGAAATCTCTACGCTTTCAATCAATCAATCAAACCATTTAGCCTATAGATAGCAGTTCACTGCTGGACATAGGCCTCTCCCGAATTTCGTCACAACACACGGTCCTGCACTTTGCGCATCCAGTCAATGCCTGCAACCTTCTTTGGGTCGTCGCTCCATCAGGCAGGGAGTTATTTTACCCCACGTTTACCAAGTCACGGTCTCCACTCAAGAACTCGCTTGCTCCATCGGCCATCAGTTCTTCTACAGATGTGGCCAGCCCACTGCCACTTCAAAGCGCATACTCTGCAAGTTATGTCGACCAATCTTGTTCCTTGACGGATAACATCGTTTCGGATCTTATCCCTCAGAGACACCCCAAGCATACCTCGTGCCATCGCTCGTTGCGCAACTTTAAGTGCATGGACTAGCCCCACTGTGAGTGTCCACGTCTCGGCACCGTAGGTCATAACTGGTAGAACCTTAGAGTATAATATTAGAAGGTACCTTCTAATATTTACTCTAAGGGTAGAACGCACTGGTTGAAAACTTTCGTCTTCAGGCATTGCGGTATCGGCGTTTAGAAAACCTGACGCAGTTTGCTAAATGCAGCCCAGCCCAAGCGAAACCTTCTGACTTTCTTAATCCAAGTTACTCGTTTCAAGTGTTATAACCTGCCCAAGGTAGATGTTTTTATGGACAACTTCAAGCCTTGATCCTTCAACGTAGATTGGTCTTTGCACGACAAGCTCATTGAACATGACCTTGGTTTTGTCCAAGTTTATGCCGAGGTCAACACGTCGAGACTCTTCGCTTAGCCTTAGACTATGCAGCATCCCGCCCAACTGTACCAGCGTTTCGTCAACTATGACGTTGGCGTCGTCAAACCGAAGGTGTGAGATGCGTTCACTGTTTATAATCACGCCCCACCCGTCCCAAATCAGCGACTTAAAGACGTCCTGAAGCGCATTGGTGAAGAGTTTCTGGGATATTACATTGCCCTATCTTACACATCTACGCAGTGCTATAGGATTGATCCTCTTATCCTCCAAATGGACGGTCATGGTAGCGGTATCATACAAACACCTCAATATCTCAATATATATCGCCAATCAATGAATACGACACAGTTGCAGAACATCCGGGACGGCCCAGGTTTCGATAGAGTCGAGGCTTTCTCGTAGTCCAAGAAAGCAATACACAGCGGCTGATTGTACTCGTTTGTCTTCTGCACAATCTACCTAACAGTATAGATGTGGTCTACGGTACAAAAGCCTTTACAAAACCCGGCTTGCTCCTTAGGATTAAACTCGTCGAATTTTCCGGCGAGGCGGTTTGTGACTGCTCTCGAGAACAACTTGTAAACATGGCTCAGGAGTGAGATGGGTCTGTAATTCTTTAACAAGGTCTTGTCACCGTTTTTGATAAACAGAGTCACCGAACTCCCGCTCCACGCTTGAGGTGTTTGTCCCTGTTGGAGGACGCATTAAAGAGACTCGTCAGCTCTTTGAAAACTGGAGTCCCGCCAGCTTTAAGAAGCTCAGTCGTAATTCCGTCCTCTTCAGGAGATTTGTTAGGTTTCAGTTGCTCGAGAGCCATCCTGACCTTGCCCTGGTCGGTGTCCGGTATATCCTCCGTATAGTGGCGTGTTAACGGGGCTCTGTGGTCATTCTTGCTTGGGCCCGTGGGTCTTTTGTGTCCGTGATGCATAGAGGTCTGTGTAAAAGTACTCAATTTTCTCAAGAATCTCAAACCTTGAGGTCACGGTATTGTCACTCGCTGTTTTAAGTTTCGTTAGACGAGGTCTTCTGAGGTGCTGGGCAAAGACCTTGGTGCCCCTGTTCTGTTCAATTACGTCCTCGATGACAGGGGTGTTGTAGCGTCTGAGGTCGCGTCTTACCAGCTCTCGAATTTTGACGTTCATGTTTCTCAGTTCTAACGAAGATGCTGGCGTAAGTGGCGTTTCCCGTCTGTTCTTCATAAGTTCATGAGTGTCGAGCGAGAGATTCTAACACCTCTTTTTGCCTTTCACGGGCAATAATTTTCGGGAAATTTGCTGCAGCGTTTTGACCATTGTGTTGGTTTTATCGTGAACGCAGTCAGTGGTTTCCAGCAAATCGGAAGTCTAAATTTAAAGATGCTCGGACAAGTCGGTGATCACTACCAGTATCAAACCTGATACATCTCTAAAATACACCTCCTGTCGTTATGAAAAAGTCTGTCTCGTTCCTAGTGACCTTGTCGGGGCTTCGCCAGGTCCACTTCCTGTGGGGCTTCTTCTTAAAGAAGTTTATCAAGAAGAGCCCCTGGGAGTTAATAAAAGTTGACAAGCATGTGCCCCCGGTCATTTCTGCGCCCGAGGCCAAAAGGACCGATTTTCGTTTCGCCGCGTTCTTGTTTTGGCGTTGAAGTCCCCAATAATAACATTGTAGGCAGCCTTGGCAGTCCCGTGTAGTTCTTTGGCTATGTCCTCTTACACTGCTTCGGCAGTGCTCTTCAAGGTAAAGAAAGAAAGAAAGAAAGAAAGAAAAAGTTTTTATTCTACATTAACACTTACCTAAAAATAAAACAATCATAAAACAAAATTATAAAAATAACCTAAAATACTTAAGAATAATTAAAAATTTACAAAATAAGTAAGCTCAATGTAGAACAATGGCCGCCTCTCAGCTTAATGCTGTATGCGTGTGGTGCACGCATACAACGCTGATTTTCAGAGACGGCCTGACGGTGCTCTTAACAATAATAAAAGTTATAACAAATTTGCCGTCACATATTGTACAAATAAAATTAAACACAAATACTGAGAAACAAAAAAAAAAAAAAAAATCAAACAAAAAGGCATGTAGCCAAACATTAATTTAAATATTTCGAGGTGGCAACCCCTTTACACTTCCGTCTCCGAGACGCGACGCTAGGCCGAGAAGCAACCTGCTTGCATTGTTTATAATGAGTTTGACAAGTGATGGAAAACCCAGACATCACACTTTTAGAATCTTTGATTTAGCATTTCTAATGTTAGTTTCCGTTAAATTATAAATGATAAATATGTTTTACGCCTGTTTCATATATCATGCTGTGTTTTTGCAGTCCATCAATGTCCCGAAATGACCATGCAAACAAGCAATAACCTCTGTCCGCCGCCATTTAGCGACCGTACACTATAATCTAAAGATAAACAGAGGCATCCCGGCGCCGCGCCGAAACCGAGTTGTGAGCTGCCCCCATAACAATATGACAGAAAATACTGCAGACGGTAAGGATGAAGTTTTTAACATTGTAACCTTGTACTCGAATATTACATAATGTTGTTTAATGTTTGCTTATACATTTTATCTATGTTGTAAACCCTTTAATTTTTACCTAACTGATAAATTATACATGTAATAAGAATTCAAAAGGGTCAAGAGTCTGTACATGGAAGACAATTCATAAATCTTAACCTTATGGCATTCTATCATCGTTAAGTACCTATGTACTGAAGCTGAAAATTACAAAAATTATATAATTACTTACTAAGACGTAAACAAAGCACTAAGCAGGTAGCACGGTTATTAAATAACTGTTCTATTATTGACTCTATGTTCCAGAAAATTTCCATATAGTTTTTTTTTACATAGTAATCAAAATTTAATTAAAAAACTAGGTATTGTTCCTAAGTTTCATGCATTTAATTATTTATTTCAGGCAAAACAAAAGAAAACACTTATACTGTGATATAGCATCATACAGGGACCATCCCAAAGTCATGCCGCAGCGTGCCAGCCATGTTCACCGCCCACACTGGCCTTTGGAACAGAGGTAATAACAAATCATTTAGATTCCACTCAGGATAATATGTTATATTATTTTAAATAAATGTGTGATAAATATGAAGAAAAAATTATAAATTATATTATAATTATAAATATAGGTAGTAAGTATATGTATAAGTCTAAAAAATTCATAGTTTAATAATATATAAAATGATTTACTGAGTGTTTAAGATTAGCAAATTTGTGTGACAATATTATCAAGAATTTGTTTGTTCGATCAAGTATATTTTCCTGAGACGACTTACAAAAGTCTGTTTTGTCCTCAGGCAGCGGACCGGTGGGGAGAGGACGTTCCAGCACTTAGCCGCAGCATGTCTAAACGTCCCTCTGAAAGCCGCCGTCCTATGCTTTGGGAGTGACAAAGGGGGTACTTTTGTCCTTTTGCTATAACGCTGTCTATCATATTTCCAGCTAAGTTTTTCATACAGATAACTAGGTCTTTGCGTTTTTACCACCCCGAACAGCAAACTAGCCAAATAAAGCCTTCGCCTGGCTGCCATTTTAAGGAGTTTTAGTTTATTTAAATAGGGTGTTACATGACTTCTCCTTGGTATATTAGTGCAGAATCTAGCGCATGCATTTTGAACTCGTTGTATTAGGTTTTCAGTTCTCCTAAGAAGACATGGGCCATAAACAGTGTCACAATAGTTAAATTTCGACAGCACAAGGCTGTCAACAAGGAGCCTACGTAGTGGTTCACTCAGAAACTGCCTTATATTGTACAGAACCTTTAATCTATAGAAACAGTTGCTCACTACTTTGTTAATGTGTGCCTCAAAACGCAACTCTGAATCCATAACCAGTCCAAGGTTGGTAACAGTGCTTACTCTTTCTATACTCTCACCCTTGATGCTGATTACCGGGTCTAGTGCAACAATGGTTTGAACCTGCTTTTTGGACCCCAGAACCATGTACTTTGATTTAGATGGGTTCAGCAATAACGAATTCCGCTCAGCCCATGACACCACACTGGCCAAGTCCTCATTTATTGCAGTTACTGCGGCTGTCACCTCATTAGGCTTGAAAGACTTGTATATCTGTATATCATCGGCATACATATGATATCTGCAGTTCCTGATCGATTTGACTATATCTGCGCTGTACAGAATATACAGGAGAGGCCCTAAAATTGAACCCTGAGGCACACCTCTGCATACCTGGCCAGGAGTGGAGGTTATTTTAGCACCATCCTCACTTAGGATCTCCACACATTGTGACCTATTCTCCAGGTAACTATGAAACCATTCCACAGTTTCTCTGGCAAATCCATAGTATGACAACTTGGAGAGTAGGAGTGTAGTGTTTATCGCATCAAATGCGCGAGAGAAGTCCAGTAGAACTAGGATAGTACCTTCCCCCCATCCCTCGCCTCAAGGATATTGCCCACCACATCAGTCAAAGCTGTAGCCGTGCTACGGCCCTTGCGGAAGCCTGACTGCCGCTCAGGCAGCAGATTGTTCGACTCCAGGTACTCCGACATCTGTGTGTGCACCACTCGCTCCAGCACCTTGGACAAGCATGGCAGAATGCTTATAGGCCGCAACTCCCTGTAGTGCTGAGGATTATTAACCTTTGCAATGGGGCGAACAATTGCACAGCGCCACAGTTCAGGAAACTTATGAGACACTATAGATGTGTTGATGATATCGGTCACCGCCTGCAGTGCTGACGGGACAACCATGGAGAGCATCTCCTGACTGATCCCGTCCACACCCTGGGCATTAGTTTTGATACCGTCAATTATCCTGCGCACCTCATTCGCCGAGACCTGCTTCAGACAGAACTCTCCAGGTGTACACCTGTCAAATTCAAAAAATGTCAAGTGCGAGATTGACAGTTTAGTCTCCCCTGGTACACTCAAGAATGCAGTATTAACCGCTTCAGCATCATCAAAATGAACCGGCAGCCGAGTCTCTTTATGTTTCGCCATTATATCTGTTTTTAGGCTTTGCCATAGCAGTTTAGGGTCTTTAATCCGAGAGTTTATATTTGCTTCAAAATAAGCTGTCTTTTCACTATTCAAAGATCTTTCAGCCATGTGCTTTAAATCGATGTAATACTTATGGTGTTGATCCAGTCTGGTGTTGTGATACCTTGCCCTGGCTCGGTCCCGAAGACGGAACAACAGACGGATGTTGTCCGTGATCCAAGGCGTAGGAGGCTCTCTAAAAGTCCTTGTTTTTATTGGTGCATGAAGGTCAAACAGGTGCAATATATAGGAATTCAAAGACCGGACCATAGCATTTACATCATTGTTATGACTGGCCAGCATTCCTCGGAAACCATGACAATCCTCCTTAAAAAACTCAACCAGTATATCTCTTAGAGGTCTATATGTAATAGTTCTCGGAGTTGGCTTAGATTTTCTAAGCACTGTGTCACACACAATAAATGAATGTCGGCCCAACTCTGGGATGTGATCCACTGTCACGTTACGTGTCCTGATATCTGTGCATATGACGTCAATTAGAGTAGCCTTGTCTGTAAAGTGCGTAGGGTTCCTTACCACCTGACTCAAACTCATGTGAGTAAGAAAGTCAGTAAGTCTCCCCACATTGCTCTCACCTACCTTCAGCATGTCCACATTGAGATCCCCCAACAGCATAATATGGTCATGTGGGGCCAAAGCAATAATAGTGTTAGTTATACTACCCAAAAAAATATCCAAGTCCAGCCATGGTGGGCGATAAGCAGTACCGATGAGCAACGTTTTTCCCAGGACATTGAGGGTAATCCACATTTGCTCTACACTTTGGTGTATAGGGTGCACCCTTGTTCTAACGGTGATCCCAGTCTTAATATAAAAAGCTATTCCACCCCCCCGTCCCTTCTTTATATCCATAGGTCTAGGCACGTGACGAAGCCTATAACCCTGCACAACAGGAGCCCTGTCATCCTGGTCTGTCTTCAACCAAGTCTCATTTATGGCCATTATGTCCACAGAATGATGCAGCATAGCCACCCTGAACTCCTCCTGCCTAGTTGAGAGAGAGCCTGCATTTAATAGTCCAAATTTCAAATATCTATGTGTAATCATTTAAATAGGTAACAGACGGAAATAAATATAAGAATAAGATTGTTTACAGTTATATGTGAAATTAATATTATTAATTATTATAAATGAATAATGTATTTGCTTTTTATGTGGTAAATTAATGTGAAAATTTCGTAACAAATGCTTACAAAACAATCCCTTGCATCTGTGATTGAATATATCGGATAAGGGTAATAACTCTATAGAATCATAAAAACATACAGCATAACCATTTGAAATGCTCCCTGCAGTGACCATGCACAAACATTTCCAACCTCTTATTCGTAGCTGTTCTCGAGAATATGTGTTCACAGTGGATATTGAACAGCCACCAATGATTGAATTTGATACAAAGAAAATCTTATAACTAGAGACAACATTAGTATTAAACAATAATAATAACAATTTTAGCACCGAAAATTTATATACCATCAACTTTAACCCTGAAAACTTTTGACAGGTCCGCGTCCGTACGAATGCGGTGGGTGGACTCCCCGGGGCTCTTGCAGGCGAGTATGGACCCTCTCCGCGTCCAAACAAAGCGCCAGCCAGCAGCAGCAGCGGCGTCGCGCGCCTGCCGAAACAACTGGCGGTTCGTCCTCGTCAGCCGCTCGTTGACGTAGAACCGGCGCGGGGCGGCGGCCGGCACGACGCCCTCCGTGGTGGCGCCACGGTGCACGCGCGCCGCCCTCAGCAGCTCGTCGCGCACGTCGCGGCGCGCCAGGCGGGCCACCAGCACGCGCGGGCGCGCCTCTCGGGGCCCCTCCGCGCTGCTGGCGTCCAGCCGGCGCCCGCCGACGCGCTCCACGCTGACTATGTCGCGCTCGTCTAGAGACACCCCCAGCTTGGTTCCTATGACCTTAAGCAGGTGGACAGGGTTCTCTCCGGCCTGCTCTGGCACGTGCGTCATCTCGACGTCGTTGGCCAGTAGCTCCTGGTCCCTGTCATTCAGCTCCCGCCTGAGGTCCTCCACCACGCGCTCAATCGATCCCCCCGTCCCAGCATCAGAACCACGGTCAACGCCTCTTTCCTCCAATGCGAGCAGCCTTGCCTCCATGCTGTCCATGCGAGAGTTACATGTTTGGACAGACTCCTTTATGGCGGCCATGTCTATCTCCATGCGTCGCTGAAACGACCGCACGTCTGCACGCAAAGCTCTTATCTCCTCCATGAGCACCTGTATGTCTCCACCAGAAATCGCCTCCCTCGCCTCCTCGGCACCAAGTGGTGGCGTCACCGTAGGGGCGGGCTCAGGCGACGATGCAAGACCGCAAGTACCGCTAGGATGAGCCACGCGAACCGGCGTTTCGTCATTCCCGCGTCTATTCACAGGTCGACTCTTGCACGCTGGACAGAGCCATTCTGGTCGTACACTCCCCTTCGCTGGTATGCCCACACAAACCCTGTGGAAAACACTGGCGCACTTCTTACACTTAATTGCAACGCCTTCAGCCGTCGATGTGAACCGTCCACAACCCCCACAGTTATTCATACTATCGGTTAGTTTTGCCACTCAACGATAGATGTCGCCTGCGCGCGATGCGATGCAGGAACCCCGGCGCTTTTTTAGCTTTCAGGTATAATAGGAATTTAAAATATGCCCAGACACCCTCAAATCACTCGTTATTTAATGTTATTTTTAATTATTTATTATTTAATATAATAATTTAATGTCAATTTATTTATTAGTGCTATATGAAATGTTTGTCTTTAAAATTATGCTATATTAAATGTCACTTTCACTTCCTGTTGTTTTATTTATACCACTGACACCAACTTTGTACACAAAACAATTTAACTGTATTTAGACCCACTTCAGTTTTTCACCAACACTGGATGAATGTCACTATATATACGTCTACAATATTCCGCAATATTTACGCACAATTACATGAATTTACTTTTTTTTTTAACTTTAATCTCAGAGTCGATGTTAGCGTGACAGCCAGCGCCATCTATCTCCTGATCCTGAGAGAGTAAGATCGATGAATATTCCATATTATATGGATAAGGTCGGGGCATACACTTGAATCCTGAGTACCTGTCGGTGAGCTTGAGTATGAGGAAAGCTTTCCGAGCCGAAACACTATCGACTTCCATAACGCTGCCAACGAGGTCCTTTTTTACCATAAAACTGACAGCGCCATCGGAAGGGCTCCTTCCGTTACCCTCTCGAAAGTGGAACAGGTCGCCTGACGCAAGGGTTAGCGTGTCCTCACCCTGTCTTCGGATCTCTACGATGTAAAGAAACATTTTTAGGTACTTACAGTTTACGAACACGTGCACTCTCTTTGGCCGCTGTTTGCAGAGCGCCGAAACGTGACGAGTTCGACGAAAAACGATGGTTCACCGGTGAATGAAGCGCCACGTCACTTGTCACTTCCTTATATTGATTACGTAACTTCCACAAAAGGGTCAAAAATACATTGCATGTAGCGATATGAATGGTTTTGAATACTTAACTTAAGTAAACAATTTTGAAAACAATGTTTACTTTAAGGGACCATCGTCTTTATTTAGGTAGGTGACGAAATTAAATGAACCGACGTTATGGGAATAAAAGACGATGTCGGTTAATTTAAGAATTTCTGTAAGAAAATTGATGGTGTTACTTTAACCGACACTATCGATTCACTCTGCAATTGCAAAAAATACTAAAATCCATAATATGACATAATGATCGTGGAGGCAAAACACATTAACTCCATCTTACAGATACAATAGAAGCAAGGAAAAACGAATGTAGCAACTAGACACTAGTGATACAAGAGTGAGCCAAAACACCTGTAGTGCTTTTGTTGAAATATAACGCTGGCCACATAAATACGGTATAAGTTTTTATATTTTTATATCAAGGAACGAACTGCTGTCACTAGTGTGTTCTATGGTATTACGTGGTGTCATGTATTAGCTTTACAAATTATAATTTTAATATATCATTTAATAATATTTTCTGCGGTACTCTGATTTTACCTTACAAGCGGTTATGGGCTGCATCACGTAGAATGTTATGTAAGTGATTATATTTATAATTTAATTAAATTTTGAAAATGGAGTATTCAAACAACTCAACAGCTATTGCCGTTGAAAGGTTGAAAGGCACAACCAACTATAGAGATTGGGCATTTCGAATGAAAAACATACTCATATTCGAAAATTTGTGGCAATGCATCACCGAAAAACTCGAAACAGCTGAAGGTGCAAATGCTGAACTGAATGCTCGCGTAGAAGAAAAAGCTAAAGCGAGACTGTGCTTGAGTGTTGACAAGTCATGCTATTCTCACATTGTAAACGCTAAAACGGCGAAAGATGTGTGGAATGCCTTGAAAAAGGCGTATGACGACACTGGTTTGCACAAAAGGTTGTCATGTCTTCGACATTTATGCTCGATTAAGCTAGAGCAGTTTGAGAGCATGGAGTTTTATGTAAATGAAATTTTGTCGCTAGCTGAACAGCTAGATGACATGAAGAAGCCTTTAGATGATGAATTTCTAGCAGCTATTATGCTTCAGGGGTTACCACAGGAGTATGAGCCCATGATTATGGCTCTGGAACACTCAGGTGTTAATATATCCACAGATATGATAAAAATTAAACTTCTGCAAGATCATCGATGGAGAAAAGGCACTGGTGGTCCTGATGACTGCTTGTTGACACGTGATCGTGGTAGCGGTAGCAAGACCAGTTTCCGAGGCAATAGAAAATATGTGCCTATTACATCGAAACACGTAACTACTTCGCCAAATACAAAGAAACTATGGTGTTGGAAGTGTCGATCGAAAGGTCACGTCAAGAAGGACTGTCCTCAAACTGATGTATCGACTTCTATGATGTTGACTGCACTCAGCACGACTAGGGATGACAGTTCTTGGATTGTTGATTCTGGAGCCACGGACAATATGACAGGATGTCGGGAATTGTTTGAATCGCTTGATCAATCACTGACAAAGGAAGTATGTGTTGCTGATGGAAAGAAGTTAACAGTGAAAGAAAAAGGTGATGTACATTTTACAGTGAACTTTCATGGTAGTAATATTGACATAACTTTGAAAGATGTAATGTTTGTACCTGGCCTTACTGTGAACTTGATATCTGTGTCAACTTTAACCGCAAAGGGTTTTATATTTAATTTTACTAATACAGAATGTAAAATATTAAAATCTGGTAAGGTTGTTTTAAGTGCTAGGAAATCTGGGAGAATTTACAGACTTGTAAATGTTAGTAGAGCTAACCTGTCAACATCCGCATCGTCTAAAGACATGATGTTATGGCATCAAAGATTAGGGCATCTAAATTTTGATAGCTTGGCATCGCTAAGGAAGGTTGCTAATGATATTGATTTTCAGGTTGCTAGTCAGAGGCAAGTTTGTGATGTATGTCTTAAGGGTAAGCAATCCCGCGCCCCTTTTGTGACTAATTCTGACAAACAGGTAGCTAAGACACGACTGGCGCTTATTCACACTGACGTCGTCGGGCCAATGCCGACAACTTCTCTCGGAGGAAAGCGCTACATCCTTACGTTCCTAGATGACTATTCCAGGAAGGTGTTTGTATACTGCATTGCAAAGAAGAGTGAAGTATGTAAGTATACTATAAATTTTATAAATCTTGTTGAGAATCAGTGTGACGCTAAAGTCAAAGTACTGAGGTCAGACAATGGCTCGGAGTACGTAAACGCAGGATTAACTCAGTTTCTGAAGAAAAAGGGTATTATCCATCAATTGACAGTACCGTACAGTCCTCAACAAAATGGATCTGCTGAACGATTTAATCGTAGTTTGCTTGACAAAGTCAGATGTTTATTGTACAATGCTAATCTAGACGACAAGATGTGGGCAGAGGCTGCGAACACAGCAGCATTTCTTATAAATCGATCTCCTAGCTCACGACTATCTGGTAAAATACCGGAAGAGATGTGGAGTGGTAAGCGAGTGAGTCTTAAGTTTCTGCGCGTTTTTGGTTGCGAGGCATTTGTACACATAGATGACTGCAAACGAAAAAAATTAGACCCTAAAAGTAAAAGACTAATTTTTTTAGGTTACTATGACAACGTAAAGGGATATCGTTTGTTCAACCCTGATAACAATAAGATCGTTGTATCACGCGATGTGGTTTTCAACGAATCTGTGTTTCCAGGTAGACACTCTAAAATTGGTGAGAAACGTGTGTTTGAACCTATTTATCTCACAGAAGGCAATGATAAGAATCTAAAAACTACTCCAGTTGAGGCGGAGCTAGATCTAGATTGTCCTGTTGAGGCGGAGCCAGAACTGGATGCCGTTTCCGTCAATTTGCCAAATTACCGTGGTGAGATGGAGTGTGAACATAAGCCTAGTGAAGACTCAGCAAGAGCGTCTACACAGGCAGATGAGTCTACTAGTCAACGGTATAACCTGCGTCCACGTTTGCCTAGACCGACGTGTAATGTAACTAATGTTTGTAATGTGACAGAACCTATAGAGCCGCGAACTGTAAAAGAAGCTTTAAATTGTGAAGAAAAGGAGTTGTGGCAGAAAGCCATGCAAGAAGAAATAGATTCTTTTATCTTTCATGGAGCTTGGGAGCTTACTGACAAACCGATTGACAAGAAATTGGTTAAAAATAAATGGATTTTTACACTGAAGCGGGACTCTGATGGAAATATAACACGTTACAAAGCAAGGTTGGTAGCGAAAGGCTTTACCCAAAAGTATGGAGAAGATTTCAATGAAACTTTTTCGCCAGTCATTCGTCACTGTTCTATAAGATTGTTATTATCTTTGGCTGTCAAAATGAATCTGAAGATTGATTATTTGGATGTACAAACAGCATTTCTTAATGGTGAACTTCAAGAGGAAATTTTCATGGAACAACCAGAAGGTTTCATAAGCTCTGGGAGTGAACACAAAGTCTATAGACTACGAAAGGCGGTTTACGGGTTGAAGCAAGCATCGCGATCCTGGTACCAAAAGGTAAAAGATGTTTTACTTTCCCTTGGATACAAACAATGCAAGCAAGAAGACTGCATCTTTATTAAGAGATCGGGTGAGTCGATTGTTTTCATTGCTTTGTATGTTGATGATTTTTTCGTGTTTTACAATGACAAGCGTCAAGCAGAGACATTAAAATCTTATTTGCTGAAATTCTTTAAGATTAAAGACTTAGGGCCGGTAAGAAATATGTTAGGTATTAAAGTCGAACGTAATGAAACCTCTATCAAACTTAGTCAGGAAAATCGGATTGACAAATTATTAAATCGTTTTGGTATGACAGACTGCAAGTCTGTAAAGTCTCCAATGATGACTAACATTAGTTCTGTCAATGAGGAATTTGATAATGATAATGTTAGGAATAATAATGTCAGCAAGTTTCCGTACCAAGAGTTGATTGGTAGTTTAATGTATTTATGTGTTACTACGCGACCTGATATTTCGTTTGCCGTGTCATATTTAAGTAAATATAACAACTGTTATACGGAATTTCATTGGAATTAAGCTAAGCGTGTTTTAAGGTATCTTAAGGGTACAAAACAAAAGGCTTTGGTTTTTGAGAAGTCTAATGAGAACCCCACCTTGGAGGGTTATTCCGATGCAGACTGGGCCTCTGATTCTGATCGAAAATCGTATACAGGGTATCTGTTTAAGTACGGTGGTAATTTGATATCATGGGGTTGTTATAAACAATCGTGTATTTCATTGTCGTCTACCGAGGCGGAGTATATTAGTTTAAGTGAAGCTAGCAGAGAAGCGGTATTCCTCCAAGCGTTATTAAAAGAACTATTAATGATACCTGTTTGTGATATTGTGTTGTATTGTGACAACCAGTCCGCTATGCAACTAGATGTTAATAGGGTGCATCACAAGCGTAGTAAGCACATTGAGATTAGGTACCATTATGTAAGAGACATGGTAGATCGATACAATGTAAAAATATTGTACATTCCAACAGATGCAATGATAGCAGATGTGTTTACCAAGCCGCTGGGTTGTGTCAAGCATCAGGACTTTACTAAGCAGCTTGGTGTAGCATAACTGATGATGTCCACGTTATGGGGGGGTGTTGAAATATAACGCTGGCCACATAAATACGGTATAAGTTTTTATATTTTTATATCAAGGAACGAACTGCTGTCACTAGTGTGTTCTATGGTATTACGTGGTGTCATGTATTAGCTTTACAAATTATAATTTTAATATATCATTTAATAATATTTTCTGCGGTACTCTGATTTTACCTTACAAGAGCTTTACACCCCTTTTCTTATGACGGAGAAAAACGATTTTAGTGACTTAGGATATCCGAAATAGAAAAGGAAAAACACAACAAATAACTATCTTACTATGAAGTTGGTACTTTAAGCGGTAATTTGACCAAAGTCACTACAATTTTGTGTCACTTCATTTAGCGTCTGGAAAAAATAAGCCCAAAAGTGCCATTACTTGAAGCGACACCAAAGTGATCAGATCGCTACGAAACCAAGACCAATCGACGCGGAAAAATTCGCTGATTCCGAATATGTATATAACTCATTTTCGACCAAAGTGTCGCTTAAAGTGTTTTTCCTTTTTACCGTCGTTATAGTTTTTTGTTGTACAGATGAGGTCAAAATTTTATATGAAGTGATTACATTGTTGGAGTTAAACCATTGTATCATTTTCAAAACCTCCACGGACCCCTATTTCGTTCAACGATGTCAACAGTTTACATTGTCTTATTTGTTATTACATTCTGTTCTGTATGTAATATGTTTTCGTATTTCAATATTAATGTAGTAGATAAATGTTGCGACTATGTTTGTAATTTACATGTTTAAAGACGCTCTACAGTAAAATAGATTTGCTAGCAAAAACGATTGTACTTTTTAGCCTAAAGTAATGGGCTGAATAATGTTTACAAACACGACTTGAACAAATGGGAGTTGTGATAAATTACCTACTAGCAGCGATCCTGTTACACTCTAGCAAGTTTGGTAGCAGTCCAGCAAAGTTTTGCATTCACGTTGTGTTGATAAATTATTGTCCAGTAGCTGATGCCCGCAGCTTCGCCCGCGAAAAATTCTTCCCGTGGCAACTTATTCCCGGGATAAAAAGTAGCCTATGTGTTATTCCAGACTATAATCTATCAATGTACCAAATTTGAGAAAGATCTGTTCTGCCGTTAGAGCGTGAAAGAGTAACAAACATCCACACTCACAAACTTTCACATTTAAAATATTAGTAAGATTATTGTATTTCGTTACCCAATTTATTTACACCAATGGGTCCCATAAGTGGATTAAAGATAGTTCATAAACATGAGTTTTTTGTATTTGGTGGAGACTGAATATTGTTGATTATAACGAAAATTGAAAACGGTACACAGTCGTCGTAAAATAAAAAATAAAATAAAATAAAATAGAATTTATTCCCTTTGAAATTTTTAAAAAATTATTTAGGTTTGTCAAAATTTTTGTGACTCTACCGGGGGTTTGGAAATACTACAGACTGAGAAGAACACCCCAAGAAACTCAGTCCGGTCCCTTCTCTTCTAGTATCTTAGTATCTAATACAGTTTTTTTTATGTAGAAAGCAATTCGTGTCACTGCCAGGCAGCCTTGTCTTCTAGAAAGTCTTTAATGCTATAATAAGCTTTCTGGCACAATTTAAGTTTTATTAGTTTTTTAAATTTATTAATTGACAAAACTGTTATGGCTGTCGGCAATGTATTGTACATTCGAATACAATTGCCCGCAAAAGAATTGCTTATTTTATTAACCTTTAACTGGTGACATGGTTTTTTTATAACATAACTGGTGACGAGCGGCCTGACAGGCCGCTGTCATTATTGGTCTATAATACATTATATTAAAATATGGTAGGTTATCCTAATGTTTATTTTGTGTTAAATTAAATATTAAAGTAAAAATTAAAACAACGTCATGTAGTCTAAATATAATTTTAATTAGAAACTGGGTAGTTACAAAGTTTTGGATTTCTGTAATTGAAAAACTAGAATCGAGATCAACGATTGCTTATAAAATAGTAAAAATCAACATAAATTATAAAATATTTGTTTTTTAACAAAGTTCAAACACTAATCAACTTTAAAAAAAATTAAACTCTTATCACAAGTGTCACGTCTCAAAAATGACAACTGTCTATCTTTAGTATTTTTATTGACAGTTATGGCATAATTGCTTCGCACACTGCAAACACACATGTTTATCGCATGATATACATTCGTCACTGTCACTCTCTGCAATCTGATTTTCCTGGTGTATTATATCATATATACAGGTTCTTCGTCTTCCGAAGCATTTTCTTCCGTCTCCGAGTTGTGGTCGCTATGCTCCGGGACATAATTTTTGGAAAAGTCTTCAGCTTCCGATCCACTTGAGTTTTCTTGTGCTAAACCAGTCTACAATTCGAGTAGGCACTACATTTTTGTCAACAACCTCTCTACGCTTTTTTCTAGGAAGTCCAGAGTCATTTATAGTAAGAAATATCTAAAAAAAAACGCAATACAACACTACAGTGTAATTCCAAAAAAGTTACGTAAGTGGTGACATAAGGTCTGAGCGGCCGCCCGAGAATTTTCAATCGATCTAACTTACCGATTTGGGCCTGTCCGACGCAACTATCCCCCTCTAGGGCACTGCCTACACTAAACTCGAAGCTACTCAGGCGCTCAAACATGGGAAATGCGGGGAAGGGGGTGATATGATGTTTCGCTTACGCAGCTCGGCCTGTGAGACCGCACGTCACCAGTTAAAGGTTAAGCCTAAATCTAGGTACAGCCAATTTATTCTTATTTCTTAAGTTTAGGTTATGAATATCACTATTTTTAATAAATTTACTGTTATTTTTATGAGTATATAATAAGTTTTCATATATGTACTGTGAATACACAGTAAGGATGTTGATATCCTTAAACTTTTCTCTTAATGACTCCCGAATCCCCATACCATAGATAGCCCGGACAGCCCTTTTCTGCAACACAAAGATAGATTCGATGTCGGCAGCGTTACCCCATAATAGTATGCCATAGGTCATGACACTGTGGAAATAGCTAAAGTAGACAAGACGCGCTGTTCTAATGTCTGTCAGTTGTCGGATCTTTTTAACGGCATAGGCTGCAGAGCTCAGTCTGCCCGAGACTTTCTCGATATGAGGCCCCCACTGCAAGTTGGAGTCTAACTTTATGCCCAGAAAGACAGTTTCATCGACCAATTCTACTTGATCATCCCTAATCCTAATACTGGTGTTAACGAGCCTAACATTTGGCAAGGTGAATCTAATACATTTTGTTTTAGTTTCATTTAACAATAAATTATTTCGTTATTATTGCTTTCGTTTGTTGGAAAACAAATTTTATTGATGTTCTCCAACGAATCAACACATTTCACTTGTTGTAAGTAGGTTTCACGTAGTCGGTGATAGATCTATTCAATTATAATGGACGTCATGCGGTTTCGCCTGCGTAGCTCCGAACACAAAAACAGAATAAAATATAGCCTGTGTTCACCAGGGATAGTGTAGCTTTCTAACAGTGAAAGAATTTTTTAAATCGGTTGAATAATTTCGAAGCCTATTCGATGCAAACAAAAAATTTTTTTTTTTTCTTTTTTATTAAGAACAACGTTCTTAATAATTAATTACAATCTAGCCGTTATATAAGTTTATGGCTAATAAGTAATTTACATCTAACTTAATTTACTAGGTATACTGTTTTTAAACTAAGATTCATGTTCATTGCACTTTCTTAGAGTCTGTTAAGAATGAAAACACTTTGTTCACGTGTTCTATATTATAGCACTATCACTAATATTTGTTCACTACACTAATTCAAAAGGCTTAGTTCGTTTTAATCGTCTCACTATGTCCGTGGTATCAAGCAATTGGATCGCTTCGATATTCACATGATGTAGGAGTCTGCGTTCGTGGGCTGCAGCAGACTTCTGTATGGTTTGGTAGACAGTATCCATGTTGAGATCACGGTGGAGGTCGTCATTTCGTACGTACCAAGGCGCATTGACGATTGCCCTTAGTATTTTGTTTTGGTATCGCTGTATTATGTCTACGTTGGTTGGTTTAGTACAGCCCCAGAGTTGTATACCGTACTTCCAGATAGGCATCAATGTAAGCTTATATATTAGTAGCTTATTATGAATTGACAGACTAGAGTTTCTGCTTAGTAACCAATGCATACTTTTGTATCGAAAGTCCAGCTCTTGCCTTTTCTTTTTAACGTGAGCTTTCCACCGAAGTTTGGCATCAAGCGTCATGCCCAGATATTTTGCTGTGTTTGCGTGTGGCACTTGTAGGCCATTTATAAATATGGGATGGTACTCATGTTTTTTATTTGAGAAGTCAATGTGTAAGGACTTTGATTCATTTAACTTTATTTGCCATTTATGTGCCCAGTCATAAATTTTCGTAACAGCCACTTGAACTTTCCTAACGGCTTCTTTGTGGCTCGACCCTGTAGCCATAATGGCAGTGTCGTCAGCAAAAGTAGCGATTGTATTTTGTTGTGTTTCTGGTATATCGTAGGTGTATAGCAGGTAGAGAATTGGACCTAATACACTCCCTTGTGGTACCCCTGCTTCAATTGTGTTAAGCTCAGAATACGCATCTTCTTGTCGTATTCTGAATGCTCTGTTGGTGACGTAAGATGTTAATATGTCTGAAAAAGCTTTTGGCAGCGTTTTTTTTAGTTTATATATTAGTCCTTCGTGCCAGACTTTGTCAAAAGCTTGTGCTACATCTAAGAATACTGTACTACAAACTTTTTTACCTTCTAAAGCTTTCTCAATGTTATTCGTTATCCTATGAACCTGGTCTATAGTAGAGTGGTTTTCTCGAAATCCAAATTGGTGGTTTGGTATTAAATTATTCTTGCTAATGATTGGTTTCAACCGCTTTAATAAGAGCTTTTCAAAAAGCTTAGAGATCATAGGCAGCAAAGAAATAGGCCGGTATGAAGTTGCTTCATGAGGTGGCTTGCCAGGTTTAGCGATCATGATGACTTCAGCGACCTTCCATGCCTCGGGTACATATTTTAACACAAAGATGGCATTAATAATCTTTGTGATTTTAATGATGGCTTTCTGTGGCAATTGTCTTAAAATTTCCCCTGTGATCAGATCAAATCCTGGCGATTTTTTAGAGCTAATGTTGTTTTTAATTTCTTTCATCACTTCCTTTGGCGTGACGAGTTTAATTCTTTGATCCTCTAATACGTTGAGACACGTGAGGTTTTCTGTCTGGTGTCTGTATGGCTGAAAATTTTTTGCAAGGTGCTGTGCAAATCTGTGTGCTTTTTGCTCGTTGCTTATTGCCCATTTCCCATTGTCGTCCCTAATAGGAGGAATTTGTGTCACTGGCCTTTTGAGTTTCTTGGTCACTTTCCATAGGGAGTAATCTGTTGTGTGGTCACCAGTTAGCTGCTGTAAATTATTCCTTAAGCATTCATCGTTAAACTGTTGAATTTTTTTCTTTAAGATTTTGCTAATATTATTGAGTAAAGTTTTGTCTTTAGGATATCTGGTCTGTTGCCATCTTTTTCTCTGCTTCCTTTTTTCTGTTAGTAATGTTATTATTTCCTTAGGATAAGTGTTACCCTTGTACTTGGCTCTTAGTGATGGCGAATTGTTCCATGCACATTGCTGAATATTCACGGTCAACTTATTAGTTTCTAAGTCGAGATTGTGTAATTTTAAGGGCACATTTAAATCTATAGTTTTTTCTAATTCTAATCTAAAGCTTTCCCAGTCTGTATGCTTATTTGATAGCGTCAAATGGGAATTTTTGAGTAAAATTTTATTACTTAATCTTAATATTATCGGAGAATGATCCGAGTTCATGTGACTGTTTTCCTCAATACATAAAAAATTACTTGATATATTTTTAAATACGAAGAAGTCTATAAGGTCAGGTACTTTATTCCTATCAGTTGGCCAGTACGTTGGTTTTCCTGTACTTATTGTTTCACACCGCATCTCTTTGATCGCACTTAGTAGTTGTCTTCCTTTTGTCGTAGTTAACCTGGACCCCCAGTACTTATTCTTAGCATTAAAATCACCTCCCAGTATGAACCTGGATCCGAGAAGGTCAAAGAGATGCTTAAATTGTTCTGTTACTATTTTGTGCCTTGGGGGACAGTAAATAGAAGCGACGACCACAGGGCCGAATTTAGTTTCGATAGATACAGCCATGGATTGCATGTGAGGTGCTTCATATCTATTATATTCATAGTGGATAAAATTTTTCTTGATAATAACCGCGCTACCTCCTCTAGCAGTATTGTCCGGGTGGAGTGAGTTATATATTTTGTATCCTCTAAATTTAATGTGAGACTGTTTAGTGAAGTGCGTTTCAGATATCAAGCACACGTCAATGTTTTCTGTATCTAAGACTAACTGCAACTCATTTTGGTGTTGAAGTAATCCATTAGAGTTCCATGCCATAATTTTGAGACTGTTATTCATGGTTGTTTTGTGGGGCAGCTATTTTAACGCTGGATTCTAGTTTATCTAGTCTTCGATCGAATGAGGATATATATTTTAAAATTTGACTAAGCTTGTCTTCTATGCTCGATGGCTGTAATGATTTCTTGCTTACATGCGCATAGGAAGCTTTGTTTGTAGTCAGTATACTAGTGGTTGCGGGGGGCATTGGATTGGCACTTTTCCTAGTTGCCTGAACATTAGAGTTGTTCTTAGGGGTAGGCTGTTGTGAGATCGCCTTTTTATTTAGGGTTTTATTCTTTAACTTTTGCATTTCCTTAGCTACGACGCACCCTCTGTAATTGGCTGGGTGAGGGGAGCCACAATGAATACATTTAGGTTTTTCTTCGGCGGGTTTCGTGCAGTCAGCTGTGAGATGCTTGCCTGTGCATTTAACACACCTTGGCTCTTTCGAGCAATATTTTTGTGTGTGCCCGTAAGCTTGGCACCTCTTGCACTGAGGGATAAGCTGAGAGTTTTTAATTGGGTGTATTTCAACCTTGCAACCCAATATATAATTAATGGCATATTTATTGTTAATATTTTCTGAATTTTTAAATGATAATATAAACATGTTTAAAGGCTCTTTATTTCGCCAGCTTAACTTATTTATAACATTTTCTACTTGGAATCCCTGTGACTCCAAATCATTTTTGATTCGGTCGGGTTGACACGAAGAGTGTAATCTCTTAACGATTACTCTTATCGGCCTGGACTGCTTATATTCATAAGAGTGCCAGCGGTAGTTCTTCTCACTTAGTAATGTAGTGACTGACCTATAAGAGTCTTCATTTTTGCAATTAATTTTGACACAATCCCCACTAAGTATTTTTGCAGTGAAGGATTGTATTGATTGGGTTTGAATTAAACTATCATAAAATAATTGATAGTTCAAAATGTTGTCCACAATAATTGGCGGTGGAAGTGGGACTTTTTTTGCAATGGTTGTATTTTGAGTGGACCCCTGTTCTTGCTGGGGACTTGTGCTGGCGTGTGGTGGCGAGAGGGAAGCATTTAACTTCCGTTTCTTCCTACTCTTTACCCTAATCCACTCAGTTTCTTTCGCTAGCTCCTCCTCATCCGTGCAATACTCAACGGGCTCGTTGGATTTTGGCTGCGAAAAACTTATTTTCGAACTTACCTCGGTAAGCACATTTTTTTCACGCTCCTTGAAACATTGCAGTTCTCCCTGTAGAACCTGAAGTTGTCCTTGGAGGCTTTGGACCTGTTCCTTAAGGTCTACAATTACCTGTTGTAGGCCTTCATTTTCTTGCTTTTCCTGTATGTAATAATCATACAGTTGTCTTTCAAGCTCGGTTTTTATTGTTATTTGCTTTTTAGACATGTTCGGTAATTAAATTGCACCAAACAAAGTAAACATTATAAAACACTGTAACTAGGTCATGTCGATGACCCGGTAAGCGTATGACGCGCACCGCGACGACGGCGTTGTGCTGTGTCAACAAAACACTAATCATGCGCGCGCGCTATCGATACGACCGTTCTCGATGGAAGTTATGCCAACTCTCTAAACAAAAAATCAAATCTTTCCTCTTTATAATAGTAGTATAGAAAATCAGACTATTAAAATGCTGGACGTTGGCTTCTCCAGAATTCATTTTAAGAGGTTGATTGACTTACTGTAGCACGCTGGCCAGGTGGTTTACCTTGTTTTCGCCATGACCTTGACTATTAACCAGCATGTGCACCACTCCAAGAGGTGAAAATACATAAGTAAAGTCACGCTTTTATCCCCTAAGGGGTATGCAGAGGTATGCCTCTGCCTACCCCTTATACATATCATGGTATACACCCATATTTCACCTTATAGTTTAATGTCCCACGTAGGTATAAGAATAGGTGGTGAGCCTATTGCCGTGAAATGGACAGGTGAAGCTGGCTTGGATCTTCAAAATCTCGATCGCGACTAATGATTGTATTATAAAATGAACGAGTATATACTATACTATATACCCATATTGAGTGCAGTTTCTTCTGTAAGTTGAAACTTGAGAACCTGAAGGCAGAGATGGAAGCGACTAAGACTTGTAGCTACGAACACTGTTCCACGTTACCTGTAAATTAAGATCAGATCTAGCTGCTAGCAACGACAAAGTTTCACTGAAATATTTGTCGTCTCGTGGAAGCTAGCACCCTCTTCAAATATAAACGTACTAGGTGGAAAATTATGCTGCCTTGAATCTTATGACAACATTTTAATGAAAATTTCGAGTCATGTTTTAAAAGAAAGCTCAAAATTAATTAACGAAAATAAATTTTGAGTTCTATATTACTATTTCATGGAAGGCTATTCTATTATCTCCATGCTTTAACCTTTTAGCTACCTTTTAATTATATTACTTTGATGTAAGAGCCAGAAATAACGCGTACAGATAAATGTCCAATGCTTTAGTTAATAAGCTATTGTCATTAAATAAAAATCCGTAATTCAAATTAACAAATGAATGAAATTTACTCACTAAGAAGTCAAGTTACATTTATTATTATTGTTACATATATAAAAATCAATGCCACTTTTCGTTGTAATCTTATAACTCAAGAACGGGCTCACCTATCCAAACCAAATGTTTAGGCTTTGTTCGGACTATTTAGTAGATGGTTTATGTGAAGTTTGCAAAAAATCGGTTGAGCGGTTCTTCATTTATCACGCAAACGAAGTTGCGCGGGTCAGCTAGTTTATTATATTTGGCGACCGCCACATAGCAAAGAACAACTAAAGTCCTGCATCGCGATATGAAAGTTCTCGCAACAAAGATTAGATAACTCCTGCATCGCGATATCCGAGTTCTCACGGAGATGAATGATATAACCAACAGTCCAACATCAACCGTTGGGCTTCAGCCTGCCAGGCGCGATCACCTAGCCTGGTCGGAGGATCCTCCCTTTATGTGTTGGAGGAACATTCCTAACCTTTCCTCCACAATGACCATTTACAAATCCTGCCTTCAAAAAAGTTTTGTAACAAAATCTAAATTATTTGGTTTTGAAATAATAATGGTAAAATACTAGCTAAAGCTTATGCGGCTTGGGATATAAATTTTTATATAAATATGAAGTGTCTGTACAGTAGGGTAGGAGAAGGATATTTTGAACTTGGTGGACTAAAAACAATTCACTTTATATAATTCACCAGCTGATGTTAACGGATTCACCAGCGTGGAATTGGTTCCTGTTCCGCCAAAAAAAGGAACTCATTCCAAGTATAATAATAAATGTTTTTTCAGACCAAAATCTATACCTGTACCAAATTTCAGCACAATCCGTTTAGCAATTAGAGATAATTGAGTAGGTAACAAATATCCAAACATCCAAATATCCCAAAGTTTCAGATTTATAATAATTCCCAAAATTATATGGAATATTTAAAATTTATTTTTGCTCTTGCTAGGCACAACGAATAAAGTGAATTGAGAATACTCGAAATTTCAACATTCTCACATTTCAAATAGTTTTCAGAAAAAGGCAAATACTGCACCAGGTGCATGTAAATTCAGTTTTCGACGTGGTTTTCATATACACGTAGGTACACAATGGAAGCCAACACAGAGCTGTGATGTGACGAATCCATTTTATACTCGTATTAAGTGGCCAAAATGTTTCACAGTAAATGGTAATATGCAAGGAACAAACAACGGCAAAGAATCACGATTTTTGTATGGAAGTTCTCCCTTAAATTTCTGATTTAGTTTTGTTGTTATAGTGGCAACATAAATACAGCATCTGTGAAAATTTTAGCCCATTAGCTATCACAGTTTCTGAGCTAAAGACTTACACACTACTACTAGAAAGACAGACAGACAGATGGCGAGATTGCATAATTTTTTTTCCGTTTTTACCCTTGAGTACGAAACCCTAAAAAAGTACTTTGGAGATACAAAAAGCCAGGGTTTGAAGTAATAGCTTCATAAATTTATTTGGAAAAGCAACTTCTTAGAGACAGTGCTGACGTCACCCGGAGATGTATGTACTTGAAAGAGTAATGGTCTGTGACTACCGGATAACATAGTTGGATGAGGGTAGTGCACGAAAACAGCCAGCTATCTCCTTATCTGCTACACAAATGCACAAAAGTTATATTTCATAATACAAGTGGAATGTCTGTTAGTAGCGAAAACTAAGAGCATGAATAAAAGTCATTAATTTAAATATTATGGTCCATTAGCCATTCATTTTAGAACCACATGAAAGCTTTTTTTTATGTTTATGGTATTACCATATCTGCCAATAGGTATTATGACCAAACATGTTGCGTTTATAATAAAAATACTAAATTAACAGTATCAGAGAACACCCTTAGTCAAACGAGTATTGAAATTGTACATATTGCTTTGTGAGACAGCTTTCAATCATTCGGAATCTGAAAAAGAATATAAAACTCTGGTCGCGCGCTTTGATTGCATTTCTGACAGCCAAACCTCAATTCGGCCATCCGAGCAATATCCTCTGCCTTTACTCAATTAGCATAGGATTCGCCTTTTGGGATCAGTGTAGGCCATTTTCATCGGACCAAACTCAGTACAGGAATGATAGATTCGTTTTTACGCATTTATTATTTGATTTATTCTTACTTTATTTTCTTCTTTATATTTGCTTCGTTATTTTATTAAGCGTGACGTCACTAGTGGCGCCATCTGAAAACTAGCTCTGCTCATACCTTCTTGCGGCACCATTTTGCTGAGATGGCGACCCTTTTTGGGTTTTTAAGGTTATATAGATATTAATTTTTTATTGTTTATCATTCATTATGCGAGTCCTAAATAAAAAAAAAATGTTTCTTTCTATATTTAAAAGTTTGTTTTTCAAACCCATATCAGTAAAGTTATTTCTGTGTATTACGATAAACATTATGCCAACAGTGATACAATCTTTATTCTTTTTTGATGTCGTAGCTAGGAGAGGTATATTTTGTTGTTGTGATATTAAATTCTGCACAAAATTCACTAAAGTAAAATTAAATTCCGTATCAATGTTATATGAACCGGATTTTTTTTAATAAAAAATATTTTCGATACAAATCATAATAAAAATTTGGTCATCGTCGAAGTTAGGCAGACGCATACTACAAGTAGGTATATTATGCCCACATTGTCTACTAAAAGTTTTCAAGCCGCCTATAAGGCCTTAAACGTGGTTTATCGACTGCCCTGTTACTGACAACCGAGACCAACAGCTTAACGTGTCTTCCAAAGCATGGAAACACTTTAAAACAGAAACGCACCAAAGTGGTCACCCATCTCAGGACCAGTCATAGCGCATCATGCTCAACCTAATGATAGTTTAAAGAAGACTGACCAAGTGGGGCTACAATAGCCGAACAAAATCATAGAGACCTAAGAACATTCTTAGCATTCCATGGATTCACTATACGAGTGCTGTTTCTATAGAGGGGTATAGAGGAGAGCGCTGTATCAGTGACTGGAACTGCAACCCAGATGTAGGTTTAAGGTGGCCACCTTATGATTCATCTACACTTTACTGTTTACCTTGTGATCAATGTCCATCTACACCTCACTGATTCCAGGTCGAAGAAACAAGGTGAAATCGTCATCTTTAAAATATACCTTCTTTCTTTGACTTTTAGGGATCCGTACCAAAAAAAGGTAAAAAACGGGAAACGATTACTGAGACTTCTCTGCCCAACTGTCTGTCTGTCACAAAGCTCTATCTCCTGTACTGTGATACCTAGAGAGTTGAAAATTTTACAAATGATGATTTCTGTTGCCACAAATACCAAAAATAGAAAAAAGATATCCCCTACATGCTTCTGTTCCGTACAAAAATTGTAATATTGTTGTCGTTTATTCTTCTCTTGGTTTCCTGAGTGGATAGCGAAATTTCAGTCCAAATGGACGACCCCTTAAATAAATACTTACGGTGTGCATAAAAACAAAATTGCTGCTCGTTAATTTTATCGTAACATGGAGAACATCGTTAATTAAATTACATCACATTATCGTGCTAATAAGAGGGTATCCACCCCCAAAGACGCGGGATAGCACCCGAACCCCTTAGGTGAGGTAGTCGTCGGTCTGTTGGGAGTTCTGGGGTATTTCTGCGGTAGGCTGTTAGGTATGATACGTGAGGTTATTTAGTCTGAAAGAGGGTATCCACGATACATTTTATTAATAGCGTTATAAATGTGTAATGGTTTTTAAAAGGGGATAAATGTTGAAAGATATTTTTTTTATTATTACATACATTACTAACAAAACTGAACCTAAATAAGGCCCCCGAGGCATTGTGACCAAAAGTCTAGCAGCTTTCCCCTTTGAATAACAAACAATTTCTATTCGAGAAAGAATACTGGGGGTCGACTCAACTAGGCACTTATTCAAAATCTTAAAAATCTCTGTGCATTGGAAACCCATGGACTAGGGTCTCAACACCGACAGGAAGAAAACGATAAGATGAGTTGAGGCTCTTAAGGTGGGTCTACGCTAGACGAGCCGAGCACGAGCCGAGTCGCTCTGCTCGCGATGACAAGTGTCGCTCGAGGCTCGTACGTAGGTCCACACTACACCAATTTTGGCTCGGCTCTTGCTCCGCTCGTGCTCGGCTTGTCTAGCGTAGACCCACCTTTATACTTATTATTCTAGAATGAATTGATTCTCTTGTAATATGTAGGTAGGAACCAAGACCAAGTTCGAAAATAAGATGTGTAGATGTCAGAAAGTTGTTTTGGCTACATCATTCTAGTCTAAAGTGTTATAAAATTCGAGAATCATACTGGTTAGCTAATTTTTCGAGTGAATTTTATTATTTTCATATTCTATAGGTACCTAGAGACAGAATGCATTTTACTACAATAGATTTTCACTAAAACATTAACTCAAAACTAAAATTAAATTGGTAGGTAATGAATTTTACCAACAAGGAAGTTAAACTTTGTTTGTTTTTGTTGATGTTTTAAGCTACTTGTCTGAACTAGGATTAGGTTGTGTCTCAGACGATCACCTGAATCGCCAAAGTAGAGTAGAGCAACACAGTGAGCTGAACACGTAAACCAAATTTTTATGTATTAGTAGAAATAGGTAGGTAGGTACTAAATATAATGGCATAAACAAAACATAAGTCATATTAAAGTCGGCTTATTTACAAAATGTATGACTCAATAACGGTTGTACCTATAGATCTTTGATTTATCGGATTGTTTACTCTGAATAACAGAATAAGTTAAAAAATACGAAAAAGAATTAAGGGGCCCATCCGTAAAATGCACAAAAAGACATTTAGTATTTTGTCAATATTCAAGAACTCACGTCATTAAATGACACTAAAATGGAACCTTAAATTCTTAATAGAATAGATGCGGCTACATTTGCACCGTGTGCTATTTAGAAAATAATTATTTACTTGCGAATAAAACTCTGGAAGTCATCGAAATTTACCTTTGTCAATTTGATTATTCCTGCTATTTCTATGATTATTTAGAATTTTGAGAGGTGTTTTTTCTAATGTAAATACTTTTATTGCAAATAGCACATGGTGTTAATGTAGTCTCATCTATTAAGAATTTAAGGTTTCATTTTACTGTCAATTTAAGGGTATGCTCAAATAGGGTATGTGGTACAATTTATTCAACTGCTCTTTGGAACTTGACTTAGAATAATATAACGCCGAGAATGTAATGTAAATAGTCGAACGTGTATGTAATGCAAATTCTTCCAGTTGAGTTTCCTGTGTCGTATTGTAAGTTACAACTAAAACGCGTTCTCTTCCATCGAGAATGAATAATGAGCGAAGCAAATTTTGCTGTTTGGTGGCGTAGTAGTAGGTGGTTGCAGATGATGAGGTTTCGAATTCGGATTTAGTTTCAAACACTTGTTTAAGACTTTTCCAAGTACTACTATGCCGATTTATCTCGCCAAAATTAAGCCACCAAACAGATGCAATATTTAGCGTCTCAATTGCTAAATATTGCAATGGATATCCATTGCAATATTTAGCGATTGAGAGCGACTTTCTTTGTCCACAAGACTATTTACTAATCCAACGATGTACAACTCCACGCCCGTCTTGAAGAACCCGCGGTAGCACGAGGAGAGAGATAATGCAAATACGCTGGCTGAGAGGTCTTGGTTTCTTTGGTTCGACGAAGGATGAGGTTTGCATCGCTCAGTTCTGTCGAAGATTCTCCGAGTGTGTCAAGTGACACCTCTATCCTGCGCGCGTTGTTCGAGGAAGATCTCTTCAGAACATTCACCGCGATAGATTCAGTAGAATGCAGCCAGAGACTTGTTTTCACTGTGTCAACGGCTCAAAGCCTCCCTACAAAATACCTCAGGACAAGCTAAGTATTTAGGATAATCACATAATTTTTACACTATTATGGCGTTGCGTTCCAATATTCATGTCCAAACAGTGACCCAGATTATTTGAATATTTATTTTGATTATGAACACTGTATTAAATATTATTCTAATTGTCTACATTCACTACTTCTAGTATAGATTTAGTTGCACAAACATTAACCCTACATATTATAATACTAGGATAAACCTATATCATAAGAAACAGTTATTATTCCTTACCTAACGTAGTTACAAACTAATTATGTATTACATTTTAAGCCGTGGAAGTAAGCCAGTCATACCTTCTTAAGCAAAGTATCTACTTAATGCATTTTTAATATAAACTTGCCATAAAGGAGTCTTACTCCGCGCGCTAGTGGCGTGAGAATGTATCTTTATGCAGGAGTGCACTTCGTGGAAAGCATAAAGTGTTCTTAAGTCTGCCATCTTCTGTTTCAAGCGTTTCACTGGCTTATTGCAACGTGTTCTAGCTTAAAGGCGAGAACAGTTTTATATTTCATACTATTTTGCCTTCCACCTTCTGAAATAATATGCGATCTAAATCTTATACTTGGCTCTACACAAAGGGTTAAAAGATTTTCCTGTGCATTATGGAGGCCAGTTTGCTTGTAAGGTACCATCATTATTAATATAATATTTCAGAAACATCTACCAATATCGTATCTTGGTCCTATATAATTTACTCACAACATTAATTCGTTTGCATAGTTTTGATTCGGCCTTGTTAGTCAAACTATTTCCATTATTGTTACTGCTAACGCACAAATTTAATTTGACATTCCGTAATCATAATTTTCGGTAACTATTCTAAATATTGCTGGTATTACTAGTAAGGAATGCGGTACACTATTAGAAGCTAAACATTGAACACTGAATATTTGGAACACCGCCACCCGGTTGTAGGACCGGTCCAGTTTGGAGTAAGCAGTAAGATGAAGATCAATAATTTAACTTGCGTTTGTAAACAATTTCCTTTTTACCGTGACAAGATAATGCACAAATTTTCCATCTACATGCAGAAAGTTCAAAAAATAAAACTATTAAAAAATACATACTTAACAAAGTTAAATAAGACAGTAAAGTTAGTAGTAGTACAGTAGTTTTTTTCTTATGAAAAGGTATTGTACAATATTTTGCGGGGTCGGGTACTTTATTTTTTCATAATTGAGTTAAAGCTTTGCCTTATAACCTCAGTAAGTAGTTTTGTACACTCACAGTGGTAGTCATTTCTACCACTGTGAGTGTACAAAACTGTAGGACATCTAAATACACATTTGCACACCCATAGCGGTAGAACAGAGTAACTCAACTCTAATAAATCACCATCTTGTATCCTCCTGTGTTGTACAAATAAAGAAATCCGAATCTTGTGTTTCGCTAGTTTTTTTACAGAGCCTCAAATTTGGCGTGCGAAAGGATTCTTCCGGTATCCGGCTATATTTTAAGACTTATGTGGCACGCTTGGGTTCATTTCAAATATCTTTCGTTTCATCTTCATTTTACTTTCGGCTTATCTGGGTACCTAAGATATTCTCCTAGATAAATGAGATACGTTTGCGGTTCGTTAGAAGTTAATTTTTTCCTTTGTTTATCATTTTCTCTTAAAACTTTTTGTCCAGAATTTAGGTCAAGAATATGTTATGTACTAACACTAAGTGTATCATGCGCCATAAGATGTTGTGTTATGACTTCAGTAGAATGAAAAACGAAATTGGATTTCATGTTCATGAGCTAAGTAACTTATCTGCGACTAGTTGTGTCCCACAGCTGAGCACGTGACATACTAGGAACTCCGCAGCATCCTATTATTCTAGTCTATATTGATTGACTTTATTTATTACTACCTACCTAGACAGCATACAAATAAGATACTTCAGAATAATTTAGCCTCCTAATAGCAAAAGTTTTTTAAAATTCGGTTTAATGGTTTCTGAAGTTATTGATTGCTACCAAAAATAGCTTTCCCGTTGTAATATTTAGTTAATTCATAAGTTCCAATAACATTTAGCTATGATTCTATTACAGATCTATTGCTATACAAATAAGAAGTCAATCCAATTATTGAAATACCGTTTCATAAACGGCATTGCCTGAATGTGAAAGGCAAGACTATGTGCTAAAGCAAATGACAACCATAACTGCACATAATATCATTGATTACCAATATATTATATCCTTGGAATCTAAAGTAGAATGTTTGAATGAAGGTAAAAATAATCTTAAAATCAAATCCGTACTAATATTATTAATGCGAAACTAACTCTGTCTGTTACGTTTTCACGCGAAACCGCTGAACCGATTATGTTAAAATTTTTGGTATAGAGATAGTTTAAGTCCATGGGAAGGACATAGGCTACTTTTTAACTAACTGCGAAAAAGGAGGGTAATGATTGTACGCAATAATGACTTCTACGTGGACGAAGCTACGGGCAACACCTAGTTAGGTATGAAGGCAAAATATAAATATAACGGAACTGTTAGGAATATCGTCAGATACTTGACAATATTCTTTCAGCAATATTTACTATATTGTAGCTGAATAAAACTTGAACCTAGTAGGTACTATATTTTTGGGATGAAGTTGATTCCCTAGAGTAACAAGTTTTTATTATTATCTACACTTGCAATCTACTTTTGTCAGTATTATGAACTCCTGGGAAATTTATACCAGTTCCTAGGTATTAGAAGGAATATAATAAGATTGTTTTCGAGTGTGTATTGATGAAGTGTCAGCCACAGGCAATTAAGCACAGTATTCATGAGGATGTCCACTCGTACAATCAAAAGGTCACACGACACACGACATGTCGATTACTTATTGTCATCGCTTGTATTTCTTCAAAAGTATTTACTGCCATCTAATTTCAATATCTTGTGGCCGCAAAGCGTATCAACCTTTTGATTGTACGAGTGAACATCCTCATGAATACTGTGCTTGATTCCTACCGGCTAAAAACACATGGTGCCCTTCCATCTGCCTGTGGCTGGGAGCCCTAGGTACACACACCAACCGTTCAATTGCAAAAAAACGTGATTGGCCTTGTGGTCCAGTGGTTAGTGTCTAACAACGAATTCGAAGGTCGTGGGTTCGATTCCCACCCAGAACAAATCTCTTTGTGTGATGAGCACATTGATTGGTTCTGTGTCTGGGTGTATTTTATCCATATTAATATATGACGACAGTACGGGCGACACTCATTACACGGGCCGTCCCGGTATCTCTCGGGATGCAGTGGAAGAAAGTCGTGAACAACTTGTGTCTGAAGTCGAGGCTACTTTCACTAGAGTATCCGATTGGGGTCGACAAAATCTTGTCCAATTCAACCCTACCAAGACACAAGTTTGTGTTTTCACCGCAAAAAAGACCCCATTCACTGTGGCGCCACAATTTCAGGGCACATCTCTCACCATCTTTGAAAGTATAGGGATCCTTGGTGTTGACATCTCCAGTGATGTGCAGTTCCGCAGTCACTTGGAGGGCAAGGCCAAGCTGGCGTCCAGGAAGCTCGGAGTGCTCAGAAGGGCGCGGCGGTACTTTACTGCGGCGCAAGCACTGCTTCTCTATAAGTCGCAAGTGCGTCCGCATATGGAGTACTGCTGTCACCTCTGGGCGGGGGCACCCGAATACCTGCTTCGTCCATTTGACTCGGTGCAAAGGCGAGCTATGAGAGTTGTCAACGATCCCATACTTGCAGGTGGTGTGGAACCTCTTAGTGACAGGAGAGACTTTGCTTTTCTATGTGTGTTCTACCGCCTGTACAACGGTTTGTGCTCTGAAGAATTGTTTGATATGATGCCTACGGCTACATTCTATCATCGCACCGCTCGCCATAGACAGGGTGTTCATCCTCACACGTTGCGTCCTGAGCGCTCGAGCACGGTGAGATCTAATAGAGGCTTTCTTCCGCGTACGCTTAGGTTGTGGAATGATCTCCCTGCTTCGGTTTTCCCGGACGCCTACAGTATGGGGTTCTTCAAAAGGGGACTTAGAAGGTTTTTAAAGAGTCGGCAGCGCGCTTGTGGCGCCTCTGGTGTTGCAAACGTCCATAGGCTGCGGTGACCACCGGTACATCTGGGGGGGGGGCCGTATGCTTGTCTGCCACTGTAGTGGTATAAAAAAAAATGTATTTAGGAATATAAAAGTGTAGTATGTTTATCAGTCATCTAGATCCCATAGCGCAAGCTTATGTTGGCTTAATTTGGGCTAGATGATGTTGTTTGAGAATGTCCACAAAATAACAAAATTATTTTATTTTATTTTCAAATCTTTGGAAAACTTACAGCTAAACATAGATAGTGAATAGAAATACAACATAAAGACGGCCAATTAAGAGTTTTCACGAATAAATAAATATCTAAATAACATTTTTTTTTCTTCTTTTTTCTTTCTCAATACAAACAAACAATGATGTAAGCACAAACTTAACTCTTATCAACAAATCTATTACAAAGTACAACAAATGACAGTTTTTAAATTACCAAGTACCTAAAAATCTCATTCAGCAAAATAATGCTGACACAAAGCTGTCCTTGCGTTTATGATACTTGTGCAAAATATATCTATGTCAACATCCCAACACGACGCATGGTATGCACGGCAGGCTCGCAATAGGTACGAATTGTGTCTGTAGTTGGTTCTTGCCATAGAATGGTGTAACAGGTTTGGCTTACGTAGTAACAAGGGTGGTGCGTATAAGCCCACCCTGTTTAGCAGCTCTGGCAGATCAGCTGACCCATTAAATACAGACATTAAAAATGTTAAATCAGCGATTTTTCGACGCTCAGATAAAGGTAATATGTGAAATTTTCTACAGCGAGCGCGGTAATCAGGCAGATAACAGTTTGCTCGAAATTGAATGTACCTTAAGAACTTTCGTTGTATACCTTCAATACGGTCAATGTAGGTGTTATAGAATGGATTCCACACTTGTGAGGCATATTCGAGGAGACTACGAACGAAAGAGCAATATAAAATTTTAACTGTTTTGATACTTTTAAAGTCGGCTGAAATTCTCATTATGAAACCTAGTGCCTTTGTGGCTCTACTAACAATGTTATCAATGTGTAGGTCAAAGAGAAGTTTGCTGTCAAACGCAACTCCGAGATCTCTGACAGAAGTAACCCTGGCTAATGGAGTTTCTCGAAGTATGTAGATGAAATTAATAGGCTCTGGTTTACGCGTAAACGTACACGTACAACACTTGGACACATTAATGTCAAGCTTGTTAATCACGCAATATGACTGGAAACGGTCCAGATCCTCCTGTAGAGACTGGGCAAGGCATTAAAACTGCCTTATACACAAAAGAGTTCGAAAGCATGCTTAGGGAATTTCTTGTTGTACATTGTTTTTATTCATTAGATGAGTTTATAAATTTGACATGACTGATATTTTAATTTTTATATGAAGTGACATTTTGTAATTTTATTGGTGGTGGAAAATAATATTGATTTCTTTTTGTTTTTATCTTTCCTCAAACGTTCATTATAAACTATTAAGTATAATTGGACTGGCATCTTTTGCAGAATTAAATTTCTTACTTTTTGACATTTATTGTGACATTTTTTTTTTATGTTTGTGTTTATGGTTGGATATTATTGATAATTTGTTTTTTAATTGTTGATGTATACTTAGAATAGGAAATTTATATTTTTCAACACAGTGTATCATTGTTATGAAATAAAATTACATTACATTATTACATTACAATCTGCTTCATGATTTCCATGTCGTCTGCGTAAAGTAATATTTTGGACCATTGGAAGCAACTAGAGATGTCATTGATAAAAACGTTGAATAAAAGAGGTCCTAAAAGTGAACCCTGAGGCACGCCCGAAGGAATGCGCATTGCTCTCGATGCATAGCCGTTCAGTACTGCAGTCTGGCACCTGTTCTCCACGTATGACGTAAACCATCTAAAGAGATTGCCCCGAATACCCATAGATGACACTTTGTACAAAAGTAGGTTATGATCAATTTTGTCAAAACATTTGCTGTAGTCCGTGTAGATAACATCTACTTGTGATCTCTGTGACATTGAATCGGACAGGAAATCGCTACACAAAATGAGGTTTGAGGTGGTAGATCGACCTTTTAAGAAACCGTGCTGGTGTTCGCTGAAGTTTAATTTTAGGGCCGAATACACCTGTTTATAGACAATTTTTTCCAATATTTTAGCGAACACACACAGCTTAGAAATTGGCCTGTAATTTTCTACGACAGTTTTTGATCCTTTCTTAAAAATAGGTGTTACATACGCGGACTTCCAAACAGTTGGTACCACTCCAGTTGTTAATGAGTATTGGAACAGAATTAAAATAGGTACGGTGAGACTTTCTGCGCAGTTTACAATAAAAGCAGGAGGGATATTGTCTGGCCCCGAGGACTTGTTCAGGTCCACCTGCTTCAACAACCTACCCACCTCATCTCTGTTCACTTCAATGGACCCGATTTCCGAGCTCACGCAACCAGCATCCACGTAATCGTCGTATGTTTGTAGAAGCGATGAGCTGTTAGTGCTAGGTTTTAAAAAATTAGAGGTAAAATATTCACTGAACATATTGCAAATAACATCACCATCGTCTGAGGAACGCTCGCCATACCGTAGAACAGAGGGATAACAATTGGAGTGCTTTGCTTTGCTTTGGATTTTACGTAAGCCCAAAAAGCTCGAGGATTACAATGTATGTTGGATTCGATATTAAAAACATAATTTTGAAATAAGTCCTTCTCCAAATCTTTTACTCGCTGACGCAGGATAGAGAATGAGTTACGATCTCAAAGGTTTCCATATTTTTTGAATTTTGTATGGTACTTTGCTTTTTCCTTGATCATCTTAATCAGCGAGGTATTATACCAGGTAGGATACTTTGAGTTTACTGTTACAGTTTTGGATGGTATGTAGTTGTTACGCAAGCAGTAGATCACATCGTAAAAGTACTCAACGGCATCTTCGAGAGTTCTGCTTTTAAGTTCATGGTCCCAGTTTATGGAATACAGGTGGTCTTTTATGGAGTTATAATCAGCCTTGTTGTAAAAATATTGAACACGAGGACGAGTCGGCAGGCTGTGTATCTTTGCGAACTTCACTGAAATGCAGAGTGATCTGTGGTGAGGATCATCCTTCACTAGGGGTTCATCACAGCGAGTTACGGAAACATCCTTATTGCATAGCACAAGATCCAGTATCCTATAGTTATCATTTTGGAAGCTATTATATTGCGATAAATTACAAATTTTCAAATTGTCAATAAAATCAATCTGCACATTACCCTCCAGGTTGCTTGGAGTGAGAGAAGAATCATCACTTGAAGGACACCATTTTATATTACGTTGGTTAAAATCACCCAGTACTAAACTATGTGTCACTTGGTTGTTTAAGGACAATATCAACTAAGCTATTCGAAAAATTTGTTAATTGAGTTGCTAAACTATTTCCGAGATTCTCCCTACAAATATATACAACACAAATGTGCATTTTATTGGAAATCTTACGTTTTCCGTGACTTACGGTTAGTGTAATCCACAAGTCCTCTGCCGAGGAGCACCAGTCCCGTCGAACATCCGCAACTAATTCTCTTTTAACAGCTATTAAAACACCTCCTCCCTTTTCCTGATCAGTTACAGCATAGTTACGATCCCCTCTCCACACAATATATCGGTCGTCAAACAGAATTAAGCACAGTACATTTTCACTAACTACTGCTGATTTTAACTTTTCTTCTACAATTTATTGTGTCTTTACCTGCATAAGCTTATCTATCACACAGAGATACCAAGGCAGATAGAACGCAAACGTTAACACAAAAGTATAATAATGAAGAGGTCATATCAAATTATATAAATTTGTTATGACCTTAGATATTTCGTTCCACAAAACACATGAATATACTAAACCAATAATGATCATCTAAAGTTTAATTGAAAATCCAGTAATCTGTAACGATCAGGTTTTATAATGCCCAGGCGAAGCGTAAATTTCGTAGTCGTAACACGAAACGATGGCAATAACATTTTACATAACTTTCACCTTTATAAATGTTCGATATAATGAAACTGTTTAACTTGATGCAAAGTATTTCTGCTCAGTTTTATATTAAGTCATAATTTTTTTATAGACTTGAAGAAGTTAGTTACTATTCATTAAAAATTGTGGTCTTTAAATGGGCCATAATAATCAAATTCTAATAATAGTATACTGGACGGCGTTCGCGGCTCCACGGCTTTGCCTATATTTTATAACAGTCTATGACCTATCCCTGTACCAGATTTTAGCCATATTCGTTCAGCCATTAGAGCTTGAAAGGGCAATAAACATTCAGACTGCTACATTCACAAATTTTCGCTTTTATAATATCAGTAAGAAGATCAACAAGATCCATTAAGATACTATTGTATAAAATAATGAAATTGTAATGCGCAACAAAACATAATGTAAATAGAAATAAAAACAGTTCTCCAGTGTTCAATTATAAACATAGTTTAACTTTGAACCATGTAAACACAACTAACAAATTAAGGAAAATGCATTTGGTAAATTTTCGAGCTATTTTCATTTAATTAAAAGAAATTATACGCCCGGCCGCTGCCCCGCCATTTCGTGCTTCTGTGACATTAATACTTTCACTAATGTTATTAAAAACTTCTCAGTTACGAACTAAATTAATTGGAAAGTGCTGAAATTTGTTTAATTTCCATATTTATTGCAGTTAGTAAATTAAGTTTTTTATAAAACGTTTGATGAATAAATTATAAATATTGACATTGAAAATGAATAGGTTGTTTTAGTTGAGAGGTTGATTACACACAGTATTTCATTATAAAATAACACAATTGAAAAAATACAGAGATGACGAAACTGACTGTATCTTAAAATTAAGTAAAGAGCGATTTATCGGTGGGAGAATTTCTAAAAGAAAATGTAGAATATATTACATTTTACTTGAAAATATTGTATTATGTCGTCTTTGTAGCTTTGATTTTTTTGTAAATACTCAGATTATACCTACGTAGGAAAATTACCGATGAACCAAATATATTCACTTTCTAATAATACTGGCGGGATAAGACTTAGCTGATGTTTCGAAAACTTCTGCTAGTAGACCTATTGGTTATAAATGTTATTGTTGTAGAGTTTGATAGCTACTGACAATATTTCCGTAGAACGTTATCAGTTATTGTAAATATTGTGGTTTAACAGAGTTCCTCGCAAACGCAAACTTTGTTCAAGGGATTAGTTTAATTCAATTTTCATGTTTAGCCACCGTCTTTCCATGCTTTGATGGTAGACAGCTTGATAAATATTAAATATCAATAATATCTTAGACTTACAAGCTATGCAAAACCTTTTCAAAGTTTCAGTCTCGCTTAAAATAAGATAAGCATTAATCTCGACCTCTACTCAAACATTTCTCTTTGACATCTACTTTAAATTGAATTCGGATTCTGAACAGACTTTTAAAACGGCGATGAAGAAGTTCGTGACAAAATCAAGGTTGAATTTAAGTTGGACAAGACAAATGTCTTTGCCGCTGTCGATATGTTATTTGTAAGCTTGTCTCAAAGTATAGCCTGTTAGAGACTGAATGGTCATCATTTTAAACGATGGCACACCATTTTAGCTGATTTAGTAACAAACTCACAAACTTCTGTCCATTGTAGTCAGGTAAACAAAATAAATATATTCCTTAATAGTAGTAGTACCGACTTATTTTTATTCTGGCTTTTGCTCGCCACTTCGTTCGTGAGGTGGTTTAACTAATAATCAAACAACTTTGACCTGTCCAACGCATAAGGCTTCTATTAAAACATAGGTCAAGCCGTACGAGTATAAAGGATGACTTACGCTACACCGTGCCGGGTCCGAGCCGAGTGTCGGCTGTAGCACGGTCAACTAAATCAATATCAATATCAATATCAATACATATAATAAAATCGTAACAAGTCGCTGTCTGTACATGGAAGATAAATAAGAATAAATATGATAGGGGGCTTCATGAACGCAATAGAACCCAAAACAATGATTTTTAGAATTTTTGTCTGTTTGTCTGTATGTCTGTTTGTATGTACGTTTGTGCACGCTAATCTCGGTAATCGCTTAACGGATTGCAATGCGGTTTTCTTCATTGTGTTGAGGTTTGCTCCACTTAACACTAAATGTTTATTTTAAGTCAATCGGCTTATAAATAAAAAAGTTATATCACTTTAAAGAATCGTACACAATGGGTAAATCTAAACTGGCGTGTTGGACTGAATTGTTTTAAAATAGACTTAATATTTAAGCTCTTTTATGATTAAGCAAACAGGGCAGTTTTACACGCTGCTGCTGAAGAAATACCTCTCCTTTCATACACCTTATGTGATGTAAACGAAGTTGCGGGTTTAGCTAGTGTTACATATATTTTGTATGAACTCACTCACGCTATACCGAGCGGCAACCGAGTGACGGCCGAGCAACGGACAACCGCAAAGCTCGGAAACAACTCGGTCCCGCCTCGACTCGGACCCGGCACGGTCTAGCGTGAGTCATCCTTTATGATTACCGCTGAACCGATATTGATGAAACATATAGCAATATTTAAGTTAAAAAAATACCCATAAAATCCTAATAGTAGGTACATTTATGACCAAGCTACAGAATTTCGCTCCAACCCCGAACAAATGAACAAACAAACAAACAAACAAACAGACATGAAGAAAAACATCATAGATTTGAACTCAGAGCCCTAAATTAGTCGATTACAGTTAGGTATTTATTTTAATTCATTTCGAATGTACAGTCACAGATATTTTTACAATTTTGTAACTGTAGAGATTGTAACAAAATTATGAAATAAAGAGCAAGCAGTGACCATTCGGCCGCAGAGAGTTGTTTTTTACAGCCTCCAGGTGTAGATGCCTGTCCACTTTTAAGTTAGATGAGTTCAAAAGACTAATCGACACAGAAGACATTTTCTATGTAGTATTATGTAGTAATATTATTACTATCTTTGGTAGTATAAATGAAGTCGGTTAAAAATATCAACCACTAAAAAAACACTTTAATTTCTGTTGTCATTTTGATCATGGACCTATTTACGAGCGCGTCTTAGTAACCACATTTCCAAAGTAAAATTAAATACAATAACAGTCACCGCATTTAATATAAGTAGAAATTAAATGCGGTGACTGTATAGTGACTGATAGTATAAGTGCGCCTTCACACTAGCGTTTTTCCAGCGTAGACGTACGATGGACGTATGCGCGGCGCCGACGCGACGTATACGCCGCGTTGGCGCGGCGTTTCCACTGGAACACATGAGTACGCTGAACAAGCGTCGGGCGTGCGCGACGTATACGCGACGTATACGCCGCGTTGGCGCGGCGTCTCCACTGGAACACATGAGTACGCTGAAAAAGCGTCGGGCGTGCGCGACGTATACGCGACGTATATGCCGCGCATACGTCCATCGAACGCCTACGCCAGTGTGAAGGCGCACTAAGCGATAGTTTGCTCTACTAGGTATAATAAAAACCGGCCAAGTGCGAGTTGGACTCGCGCATGAAGGGTTTCGTAGCAGCAAGTAACATAATTTAAAAGTTCTTATAGTTCGTTGTAACTATGATTGATGTTTTAACACGTTCGCAGTGGTAGTGATTTATCTAACCGAAAATTGCGGTATATGACGTATTATAAAAAACTACCAGCTCTATCTCGTTCAAACCAATTTTCGTTGGTAGTTTTTATGTCAATGTACATCACATATTTTGTTTTAGATTTATCATTGTCATGTTTCGTAGCCAAATGGCAAAAACGGAACCCTTATAGATTCGTCATGTCTGTCTGTCTGTCTGTCCGTCCGTGTGACACAGCGACTTTTCTCCGAAACTATAAGGCCTATGCTATTGAGACTTGGTAACTAGATGTATTCTGTGAACCGCGTTTAGATTCTTATATAAAACTAGAAAAAAAGCAGTAAATTTTGGGGGTCCCCATACTCAGAACTGAAACTCAATTTTTTTTTCATTCTATACGTGTGGGGTATCTATAGATAGGTAGGTCTTTAAAAAATCTATTGAAGTTTTTAAGATCATTTTTTTCTAAAGTGAATAGTTTGCGCAAGAGACACTTCCAAAGTGAAAAAATGTGTGTGCCCCCCCCCCCTCTAACTTCTAAACTAAGAGAATGATAAATCTAAAAAAAATATATGATGTACATTGCCATAAAAACTACCAACGAAAATTAGTTTGAATGAGATAGAGCTGGTAGTTTTTTTTTAATACGTCATAAACAGCAATTTTCGGTTAGAAAAATCACTACCACTGTGAACGTGTTAAAACATCAATCAAAGTTACAACGAACTATAAGAACTTTTATATTATGTTACTTGCTGCTACGAAACCCTTGATGGCCGAGTCCAACTCGCACTTGGCCGGTTTTTTTCCACTTTGGAAGTGTCTCGCAATAGAACCCAAAACAATGTCTTTCTCAATCATAGATTTGAACTCAGAGCCCTAAATTAGTAGATTACAGTTAGGTATGTATTTTAATTCATCTCGAATGTACAGTCACAGATATTTTTACAATTTTGTAACTGTAGAGATTGTAACAAAATTATGAAATAAAGAGCAAGCAGTGACCATTCGGCCTGGAAGTGTCTGGCCTGGTTTGGAAGTGTCTCTTGCGCAAACTATTCACTTTAGAAAAAAATGATGTTAGAAACCTCAATAGCATTTTCGAAAACCAATCTATAAATACCCCACAAGTATGGGTTTGATGAAAAAAAAAATTTTTGAGTTTCAGTTCTGAGTATGGGGACCCCCAAAATTTACTACTTTTTTTCTAGTTTTATATAAGAATCTTAATGCGGTTCACAGAATACATCTAGTTACCAAGTTTTAATAGCATAGGCTTTATAGTTTCGGAGAAAAATGGCTGTGACACACGGACGGACAGACAGACAAACAGACAGACAGACAGACAGACATGACGAATCTATAAGGGTTCCGATTTTGCCATTTGGCTACGAAACCCTAAAAACAAGACCACATTTTATGAAACGTACATGGAAGCGCTAGCAGACTAAATTAAAAGCGCAACCCACGATATTACTATTTGCGGTTACACTCAAGCGAAATATCATAGTTAATAAACTTATATTATGAACAAGCTTTACTATAAAAGATATTTATATTTCTGGCAACTGAATGAGTTTATAAATAATAAAATGTTAATGCTCTTGGTACGGAATTTTGTTATTATATTTTTTTTTCGTTGGTGCTATAAAAAGGATTAAAACTAAACGTTTTATTACCGAGGTAAATACATAGTAAACGCTAATTATGGTTACGGCAAAATCTGTATAAATAATTCAGAGCATGATTTAAAAATTATCAAAAAGATCTTCATTTTTTTTAAATACCTAGTGTTTTATGTATAGTTTTCACCATCTGAGATTGTGATAATAGTAATGGTTACAATCGATGAAGTAAGAAATAAAATAAGGCAGGAGACCGCCATTATTTTTTACAATATTTTTGCCCGCTTTGTACAATATTTTTATTTAAATTTAGTAAATATTTTTTAACTAGGTGTACAAATAAAGTTATATTCTTTTCTATTCTATTATTTGTTATTCTATTTGGTATTTTACGTCTCTGTCAAAACACTAAACTTCTTAATCTTAATCTTTCTTAAAATTAAAAATACTGTTTTACGATATTTTTTCTTTAATTTTTCGATAAATCCGTGAGAACTAATACGCGTATGCATCGTATTAGTATACCATTTTTATAATGAATTCGTCTTTAAAACATACTTCAAAATTGATATACTTAGGATGAATGTGCAAAATGTTTGCTAATGGTGTGTGGCCACGTAATCTAATACCCGCCACCCACTTTCAAGTAAACTTGCGCAAGTTTAAGAGACGCCTACGCGAGCGAAATAATCACGGCAATATTTCAATTTACCTGCCTATAAACAAAATACCCCAAAACTATAATTTTTAGGCCTCATAATTTCTGATCACACCGAAGTTATACCTACACTATAAAAATGTTATTGTTTGAGTGTTTTCGATACAGTATCTAGTGATCTCGATCTTTAAAAATACCAATGTCCTTGGTCCGTATGGAGATAAGAGAGTGAATGATGCTGATAAGTCAATTTTAGACGAATGCTTGGAACGAGACCTCCTTGTGGCGAACATTTTATTTCGACACAAAGATATCCACACGATTGATTTGATAGACAGTCGTCATCGAGAGGCCATAAGGGATACAAGAGTCTACAGAGGTCCCACTCTTGAAACTGACCACTACCTGGTGGTAAGCTGGTTTGTTGGTATTTTCAAGAAGTAGAGGCACTGGCAAGTGCGTGTCCCTTTCGGAGATTTTTAAAGGATAAATTGTGAAAAACTGGAAGATGAAAGCGTAAAGAGTATGTATGTATGCTTAGTCAGTGAAAAGCTTGCAAACGCGAGCCTTTCCGACTTAGATGTTTTTTTGCGGCTTGAAGAAATTTCAACAGCAGGCAGTCACCCACAACCTGCGCCTGTCCATCTCAACACGGCAAAACAGATCACCACCTATTACGACAAATTCTAAAAGATGAAATGTGGGCATATTATATTCCTCTGCCTACCCTTCGGGGATAAAAGCGTGACCATATGTAGGTATCTATGTTAACTAAGGGTGCGCAGCCACGTCTGATAATCTGATTCTGATTTTGGTGGAAAAAAAATAGAACGTAGCTATTGCAATAGTGCAACGCACACGCCTTATCAAAAGTCAGTCATGAATTAAACCAGTCACGACAGATCAGTCGATTATATTATTGATTTTACAAAAGGCATTACGATAAGGTAATATTATTTCAGCCATAAAGTTTATAGTTTCAAGATTTGCTTACAAAATTCTTTTTACAGCACACTGCTGGCGCAGACGCCTCTGGTCAGAGCCTTATCTCACCCGGTTCTTGTATGAGATAATTCCGCGCACGGCCATTCATCGAATGTAACGGGTTCGGCCGCTGCAACTACTTCGCGACAGCTGTCTCATACTAGCTCTCCGTTATCGAAGACAGCAAAATGTTCGACAAACCTAAACAACAAACTTTGAAGGCAGATCTTGTATCTAAAGTTCACCATATGTATGTGCACCAAAACACACCAGAGGAAACTGTAAAGTTGTTGCATAATATACAATACTATTTATGGACCTAAATAAGAGATTACCGAGATGATATTTTTACAATGGTTATTCAAATAAGGAGAAATCACTCTCACAGATTACAATTAAGCGAGTAAGAGGAAATATTATTATGTTATACATACAACATACTGTTATTTTTCCATCTTCGAAATTACGAAATATGGGTAAGTTTTTAATGCCTTAAACCTACCAGGAGTACGTACGAACTGAGTGTCATATTTTGATTTTCGTGCGATTGAGGAATTCTTGTCTGTGCAGATACGAATCCTATAATTCATATGTAGCTAGACACAGTGTTTAGGGTACCATACCCAAAGGGTAAAAACGCATAGCATCCATGTAGGATTCCCACACGTATAAAAAGGGTTTTTAATATTATTGGATAATGTTCGCGGCTTTGCCCGCGTTGCATTCGGTATCCGTTCCCGCTTCCCACGGGAACACATTTCCAGGATGTAGTATGTGTAGTGTGTTATTTCGGACTGTATTGTATCACTGTAGCAAATTTAAGCCAGATCTGTTTTAGCGTAATTGAGTAACAAACATCCTAAAATATTCACAAACTTTAACATTTATATAATTATATAATTATTTATAATATTAGTAGGATTAGGTACCCACTTGTTGAATATTCATTTTCTGTAACAGTCAAATATCACTGAAACTTCCAAAAGCTTCTATTGACAACTTTCGTTAGACACACTAATGAGCGCAAAACCAATTAAGTATAACATAAATTTCCAGCCAGTTTCAGCGAGTTAATAAACTCAATTTCGTTAATTATTATGATCATTGTGAGCACTTTGACGTTTATCAACTGACTACGAGTCAAGGAAAGTTCCTTTTGAAAATTAACGGTAATTATTCATAAGTGATTTAAATACCTAGGTTTATTAGTCCAGAAAAGTTTTAAAGCTGAGATATCGAAGTTTTCGGGAGGAACGTTTGTTTTATGGGAGCCCCCTTAATTTGTATAGAATTTTATATTAATAATGGCAAAGTCACATTTTAATCATTGGTACACCCGCCAGATGGAACAACGACCTGGTAAAAGTCGCAGGCTGGGAGGATTGGATGCGAAAGGCGCAAGACCGTGTATTGTGGCGTAAATCACTTGAAAGCAAGGCGTCCTAAATAAAATATTTTTCTTTCTTTCTTTTTTTTTTCTTTCTTTAAATTGGGAGAGATCTACGTCCAGCAGTTTACTGCCATAGGCTGATTGATTGATTTATTGAACCGCAAAGTAGGTAGTTTATCAACTACTTTGGTAATAAACATAGGTAACTTCTTTTTACTTGAACCATCAATTTGCTCTTTACAAATTTACTTTGTTTTTATTTTAAACTCAACACGGTTAATACTTTCTTTACTTTTAAAAAAAGTGTAGTAGCAAGTTTCCGTCGCCTCGTCGTCGTCGATAGAGAAACTTTCCAGACCGCTAATTAAACTTGAAATGTTGTCCAGTAATTTTTAATTATTAACTAACTAAAATAAGATAAAGTTGAGGATAACTTTGTGAACCTAAATTTTTTTACAAAAAATTGTTTCATTTCTGTCACAAATTTCGTATAATCCTTGTTATATCGAATTCTCGATTCTCACTTATGAAGGTTAATCCCGGCAATCGGGATCCAGATTGAATGAGCCTACATTACTCTGGAGACCAACTTTTAACACACATCACCATCTTAAAATACGCATTGGACCCTATTTTGTTCGTTGATATGGTTATTGGGTGTCTAGTATGGCGGAGGCTTGACTTATGCATATTGCCATGTGTCACTTACGGCTGCCAGACTTGGGCACTAACTCAGAAACACCTTTTTAAATTAAGAACCTGCCAAAGAGGAATAGAAAGAAGTATGATGGGAGTATCACTGGGACACCGTAAAAGAGCAGAAGACATAAGATTAACAACCAAAGTGTGAGGACATAATAAAGAGGATCAGACAATTGAAATGGCGCTGGACCGGGCACATGACGAGAGACAGCAAGTTGAAATGGACAAAACTTATCACAGATTGGCAACCACGAGACGGAAAAAGAAAAAGAGGAGGGCAGTTAATGAGATGGGAAGATGATATAAAGCCCTTGACCCAGCTACCTAGCGAGAGCCTCTTAAGATATTGGTCGAGGCTCTTGGCTATAAGTCCGTTCACTGAGACAACTATCGGGACAATGACTGCCGAGCCCACCTCCCACATGTCAACAATCTCGCGTACTAAGTGAAATATTTAATTTCTTTATCTTTTTCAGCCTTTACGAGATTGCCATTATGAGGGATTGTGACATCGACAATCATTACCTTGCTCTCAGACCTTTTATCACCACAATATCAGGTTTGTTAGCAATAAAAGTCCTGTCTGTGATGATAGGCCGGTCCCAGTACAATGTGATAGGACCATCTTCAAGAACTGGCTCAGCAACATACTTATAGTACGGAACCTCAGCGTCCACCAGATGGTATTTCAGAGCAAGCTGTTGGTGAATAATCCTGGCTACTTGATTGTGCCTGTGCAAGTACTCGCTGTTAGCAAGACGAGAACAACCGGAAACTATATGTCTGAGGGACTCACCTAGTTGGTGACACGCTCAACAAATGTCGATCGTGCCGTCCCTCATAATATACCTCCGATAATTGTTCGTCTTGATAACTTTATCTGCAATTGCACAGACAAACCCTTCGGTTTCTCCGAAGAGATCACCGAAACGTAGCCAGGATCGGAAGCTAAAAAGTCCACATCAGGCCCATGTAAGGCCTGATAGAACCTACCATGAAGCTCTTTACTCTGCCATATCCTCTGACGGTCACCAAGGCTAAGCACTGTATGCCTGTTCCGGTTCTCTTTAGCCAAACCAAGCGGGGTGAGTCCAGCGTCCACTGCAACAACATCACGATGCATATCCACATTCACATCAAGGAAATACTGTCTAAGGATGTACACCTCGCGGTTGAGAAGGGTTTTAGCATTTAAAGAGCCTCGTCCTCCACACCTTCGTGGGATGTACAGCCTCATCAGAGATGAACGTGGATGATGCATACGGTATGCCGATGCCGTTAGCAGTGTTCGTACTCTCCGATCCAAAGTGTCCAATACGGTTTGAGTCCACTTGAGTATACCAAAGGAGTACATCAGAAGTGGCATGACCCATCCATTATAAGCGCGAACCTTGTTGCCACCTGATAAAAGACTATTTAGTACCTTTCTCAGGCGACCAAAGAAACGCTCTCGTAATGAATGTTTCATGTCTGCTTCATTGATGCACAAAGCCTGCGATATACCCAAGTACTTATAGGTATCAGTTACGAGGAGTCAGGTCAGACGCGGATGGAATCAGAAAGCTGAATACCATCTGAATCCATTATCTTCCCGCCCTTAATATGCATGACTGCACATTTGTCCACACCAAACTCCATTTTGATAGAATTACTGAAGTTTTCAGTAACCTTTAGTAAATCTATCAACTGTGAGTTTGTTGTAGCAAACAACTTTAAATCATCCATATAAAGTAAGTGAGATATTACCTGACCTCCTCTTCGCAACCTATAACCTAGCCCTGAACTCTCAAGTAAAGTACTTAAAGGGTTCAGTGCTAGACAAAACCAAAGAAGACTCAAACTGTCGCCTTGGAATATTCCCCGCTCGATTTTTATAGGTTCACCACTACCGCACGGCTCTCGATATCCTGGATAGCTAAGAATAGTTCTCCATCGACTCATACATGACTTTAGAAAGGTGCATAGAGTTGTATCTACTTTATACAACTCCAACACCCTCAAGAGCCACGAATGAGGTACAGGTGGAACGCTTTCTTATAATCTATCCAACATACAGAGAGATCTTTACGGTTGCGGCAAATTTGTTGGCTGATGGCCGTATCAATGAGGAGGAGCTCTTTAGTACCTCGAGCGCCACTTCTACATCCATTTTGGGAGGCACTTATTACCGTATTAAAGCTAATATGCTTGGCAATTTAGTCTCTCAAAATGGATGTGAGAAGTTTATAGACCGATGACAAACAAGTGATCGGCCTATAATTGCTGGGGTTCGAAGTACTTCCTGTCTTATAAAGCAGGTGAGTAACTCCTGTTGTCATAAAAATTGGCAGCGAGCCAGAGTCAATAGCTGCCTGGAACTGAGATGCCAAAAAAGCATGTGAAGTACGGAACCATTTGATCCAAAAGTTTTGCAGTCCGTCCGGTCCTGGAGCTTTCCAATTTGATAACGAACGAACTGCAATACTCACATCTAAATGATCAATTTTTATAGGTTCCATGTCAACAATGTCTTCACACGCTTTCTTGACATCACACATCCAGTCACCTTCGGTGTGAATTACAGATGCCGACCAGATGCCGCGCCAAAACACGTTTGTTTCGTCAGCATTCGGTAGGCTATCAATACTCACACCTTTATCTGGTCGCTCCCAATTCCTATATACACACCTCTGGTCTCTTTGGAATGAGCAATTAATGTTAAATCGATCCACACGTTTTCTATAACGATGGATACGATGTGCCCATGCATAGATTTTTGTTTATAGAAATCAATGCGCTCCGTGACTCGAGCATTATATTCCTGAGGACAAATGAGGTAAGGTTGAAGTTGAAAAAAATAGCCTATATCCAGAAGTGGGCTCCCATGCAACAATTTTTCCCTTACAACGTTTTTCTCGGACTGCCTCTGTGGCGTAAACCATATATCTAAGAGCTGGTATAAAGGTTTATAAATTAATAGCTTTGTCAAATAAAACCGCGTCACAACCCCCAATACACTTAACACCGCCAACATCGCTTTGTAGAGTTTTACACTATCCCCAAATTAATAGCGGAGAGTCCTCGTTATAATCTACGTCATATATTTTTAAATCTCTATGCTAGGAGGTTACAAAAAGAGGTTGTACATTGCTTTGAACTTCAACCTTGTAATCTTTATTAATGTCGGGTACACCCGCAGAGCCATAACTTAGTAATTTTCAGTGAAAATTCGGTTTAATCGTGGGTATTTTAATACAGTCGTAAAGATGGAAAAACAAAGCGCATTTATTATTTTACAAAATTTTATTATTTACGGAATATTTAACATGTTTATTATTGTTTCAATGAGTTTTTGATAAGTATTCCGGCCATGTTAAAACACCATGATCACGGATCGTCATCATGGTACTAGTATTCGTACATTTTATAAAAAAGATGAATTCTCTTTCCGCTGCCGCATCCCATGGGTATTTATTCCGGGTAACAAAGTAACTGCTATTCCAGACTATATTTTATCCCTGTACCAAATTTAAATCAGGCTCGTTCAGTCGATACCGTGATCTTAGCGAGAATAGATCCTTATTTATTTTATGACATTATTATGGACAGATATTATTTAAAATGTACGCTATAAGAACGAACATAAAAATAAACAAATTATTAAAAAGCATTATCTGGAATATGTCAAAAGTGACTGGGTTATAAAATGCGAAAGAAGCCGTATAATTTATTAGCTTAATGTTACTATTTACTCATTTTGGCAGCGATTCCGGACTTTGTTTTGGATGTTTTCCAACAAACATTTATATCAAAAACACTAATACAACATTACATTATTTATTACTAGCTAAAGTCTCGAGCGACATTCATTTAACCCCCAGTATAACCTTCAGCATGGGAATTTAAATACAATCGCTCGTAAAGAATGACCTGATTGTCAATGGTATCTCAATTATTATGAATGCAGTGGGTTAAAATTTAGAGAATGTAAGATGATAATGAAAATTGTTAAAACAATGTTTCGTACTATAAAATTTGCGTCAAAATTTTGCTCTTGTATGTACAAAACAGTAACTATGCCGCCTGCAAATAAAACCAACTACATCTGACATAGCCTTCAATCATGAAAAATCCTTTCACGCAAAATTTTTACAAGCGTAATAAAACACATGTATCATGCGAGGCAAAAGCTTCACAACAGGGAACCAGGGACCCGATCCCAGTTACGTGCCGATACGACATCACGTAATTCACATTATTGCGTTGAATGACTCCCGAGTTACGAGTCTTTTTAGCCAGAGCGCTAAAAACGAGGATACTTTCTTACCTATGAGGTATTTTCTGTTCAATAACTCATAGATATACAGTTCATTTAGAGATAAACAGCAGTTTAATATTACATTTATGTGTGTTGCTTGATTCATGCTTCCATTATCTACGCTGAAAAACGACCAGACAGATATTACGTTTTTACTTTACAACGCCCGCGATTACACTCGCGTGAAATTCAGTTTCGGTTCCCGCTTCACATAGAAACTAATTTCCGGTTATAAAAAATAGCCTTGTGTTATTTCAGCCTATTTTGCCTATAATCTATTTAACAAATTTCACTCAAATCCCTTTGTTTTCTGATTGTAAACTTGTTGATTGTCTTGTGATTGTATTTTGATTTTCAACTTAGTAAAATGACAACACAACCCAAATATTGCTCTTTCCCCATTCGGTTTAACATGAAAGGTTACTGATCTTTAACGTGGCTCTGAAGATGATCGCATATGCTTAACTACCACAAATAAATTTTTCCTGAACAGTTCGGTAAGCATCGGTAACATAGGTATTAGATAGAAATGTTGTTTAAAATTCTATTCATTATTAGAAATAAGAACATTTGGGAGCACAGATGGAAGTAAGTGTAAATGTTAATTAATTTTTTGTGATAATATTAGTGATTGTCTTTTAAGGATTTTTTTTTCAAAAGACATTGCGGTCCTTAGAAACAGTATGTTGAAAGTTTACGAAAATAACACAGTTTCCCGTTATGGAACTACAACGAATAAATTGAATAGTAACCGCCACCATATCGTATAGGTAGTCAAGAAGTTTTAAATTTTGATATCCAATCAAAATCATGATTTTATCGGCAACACTAGTAAAAAATTAAGTTGAACAATTTTTTAAATATTTATTAGAATGAAATTGTAAAATACCATTTTCTAATTTACTCCGGCTAAATGGCACGGCCTACATGTTCCTTATAAATCGCTCCCTACATAATAATATAGGTACCTACCCTGAGTGTTTTCTTTTCTTTTACCGGAAAGCAAGTGATAAAATAGATTTATGCATAAATATCAAAAGATCGTGCGTCGGCTCAGCATCCTGTTTACGACCAGCCCTTGCATGAGCTATCTACATTTTATGTTACGATAAACCGCAAAATTTAAAATTGTCAAAGATAATTCAATGTAAAAGGTACGAAAAGTGTTACCTTCTCTGGTAAACTTATCTGAATTCTTTTACTTTGTTAACTAACAAAGTATAGTATCTACCGTATCTACCTACTAAAGATGTGTCATACAAAGGCTTCACTTTTTTGATTATAAATGCCTACTAAAGTTTTATGTTGTTACAATAGGGTATACTACGCCAAATCGAATGCCAAATAATCGAACATCCAAATACTCGAACGTTCAAAATATCGAACGTTTAATATATCGAACATTGATATTGTAATCTTCGATATTCTGAACGTTCGATATATTGAACGTTCGATTATTTGGCATTCGATTTGGCGTAGTATACCCGTTACAATAACTTGCAATTAATCACGCCTATATTCTCGAGGGGTTAGGCCTCTGCATAACCCTTCGAGTTGGTTGGTAAGCACGAGAGAAAATCTATACTCATTGTGTAACCTGAATAAAATTTCAACAGTCAGGACAGATGCTACACATCATCAAAACAATCTCCACTATACGAGCTTATTTATGGTATTAAAAATATTAACTATTAACTTACAGTATCTATTTGAACTATAAACTTAATCGCATGCCAAATCTTGCAAAAACAGTTCATTTCATTCAGTACCCAGTTCAGTTCGATATCAGCAGGAAGTACCATTATTTAGTGGTGGAGTGACCTGTCAATTAACCTTGTGCCGAGTACACACGGTTATTTTGACAGCGAGTAGAATTCCTCTAATGTGAAACGTTTTATTACGGTCCGAGTAAAAGTAAAACAGTACAGTAACGTAGGAGACTTTATTGAGTGTAAAATACAACTAGAACATTGTAATACATGTCGCTTTTTATGTTTAGGTAGGTTACTCGAATTGTTGTATGAGGTGGAATTATGTGAGTCACGTATTCACGTTCAAGTTTGATTGTATTTATGATAAAGAATATACAATACGATCCCATACTTGCAGGTGGTGTGGAACCTCTTAGTGACAGGAGAGACTTTGCCTCTTTGTGTGTGTTCTACCGCCTGTACAACGGTTTGTGCTCTGAAGAATTGTTTGATATGATGCCTACGGCTACATTCTATCATCGCACCGCTCGCCACAGACAGGATATTCATCCTCACAGGTTGCGTCCTGAGCGCTCGAGCACGGTGAGATCCAATAGAGGCTTTCTTCCGCGTACGCTTAGGTTGTGGAATGATCTCCCTGCTTCGGTTTTCCCAAACGCCTACAGTATGGGGTTCTTCAAAAGGGGACTTAGAAGGTTTTGACAGGGTCGGCAGCGCGAGTGTGGCGCCTCAGGTGTTGCAAACGTCCATAGGCTGCGGTGACCACCGATACATCCTGGTGGTGCCGTATGCTTGTCAGCCACTCAAGTGGTATAAAAAAAAAACATTAATGTTCATTGTAATATATTTGTAGTATTGCATGTATTACTTTTGATCACTATGCTGCCATCTTTATACCATACGACATACATACATGAGTTACTCAAAGACTTCAATACAAACTATAGAAGTCTTTGAAGTTACGCTATTATAGTACAGGGAAAATCTAAAGCCTGTTTATTGCTCAACTCCGCTATTTACACCATACCACATGAACATATATCTGCTATTTTATTCTAACCTAAGTCGCTGTAACACACATGTTAAAGTCGCCTCGCTGTAACAAGGTGCGTATGACAGTTGGCAGTATGACGTTGATATCTATCAGTACCACTTAACTAGGGATGTGTCGTTATGCAATTCATCTTTCTCGCCTACGATAAACGACATAAATCACGTTCTGTTTATTATTGTTATGAAAAATATTGTTATATTTATTTTTGAATTAACTAAACAGTTCAAAATACTGGCCAAGTGCGCGGAGGTCCCCATGCCAAAAAACGGCAAGAAATACGTTTGTTGTATGGGAGATATTATAGCGGCAACAGAAACACATAATCTGTAAAAATTTCATCTCTCTGAATATCGCCGTTCATGAGGTACAGCCTCGTGACGGACAGACAGACAGACAGTCGAACGGCGAAGTCTCATGAATAGGGCCCGTTTTTTATCTTTTGGATACGGAACCCTAAAAATATGAAAGTAAATAAAAATGCATTCATAACCCAACCGGTTTTGCCGCTGTTGCCGTGTGCATTGTCTGCAGTGGGGGTCCTATTTCCTACATTAAAAATCTCAAATGCCCTAAGCTTGTTGGACGATTTATGCCCTCGTGATTTATGTATCAAAAGACCGGGTATCTTCGCAAGAAAAAAAATAAGGTAAACGAGAAAAGACAAAATAATAATAATTCAATAATATACTTTTTTTTATATTTTTTTTTATACTACTTAGGTGGCAGACAAGCATACGGCCCACCGGAAGGTTGGTAACCGTAGCATACAACACCAGAGGCGCTACACACGCGCTGCCGACCCGGGTGCAGGTTGTGACGACCCACAGTTGAAATTTTTCAAGCCGCCCGTAAGGCCTTCAACTTGGCTTAACGACTGTCATTTTACTGACAACCGGGACCAACGGCTTATCGTGCCTTCCGAAGCACGGAAACGCTCGTAAATAAATGTCACAAAGTGGTCCACGTGGTGGTCACCCATCCATATTCGGCCATAGTAAATGTTGCTTACTGCAGTGATCGTTTACAGAACACTGAGTCCGCGGGGCCACGAGCGCTTCAATTTTAAATTAACAATAAAAGTTGTAACTACGCACAATATACGTTTTGTTTTATCCGAATATCGACTATCCATTGTTGCAGTATATCCCATCACTAAAGACATCTTTGGTATTACGTCATACTCAACAATTTGTTTAATTTTTCTTCCAATTTGATTTAATTTGTGTACTAGAATATTCTGGTCGAGTTTAATTTAATTTACAACAGTGATTAACCATTATAATATAATATGAATATGATGCAGCTGAAATACTAAGTTCATAATTGCAATTCGCGGCAACTTTCAACAATGAAACGAAACGTGATCGACAACTGTCCTACGCACAATGCTACAGTGAGTTGACTATACTATAGGGTACTGTCATACAGAGACCGGTCAGGCGTTCGAGTGCTCCGCTTTAGCATTCTGCGTTCGAGAGTGCAGTTGCTCACGTTCTGCACTCTCGTACGCCTCCTATGTGAGCAAATCTATGTTACGTAATAAAACAAGACAAAGAACGCCAAACGTTCTTTTGTGTTGTATTACGTTACATAGATACACAGATAGCAGGCATTCTGAACGCCGTACCACATATTACATAAAATATATTCTATAGCCGAACGATCAGACATCCAACAGCGGAGTTTGTGAGCAACCGCACGCAGAATGCAATCGCGGAGCGCTTGACCGCTCTATGTGCGACAGAACCCTAAAAAGTATCTATTCACTTTGAGAAATACCGATAAATTCTCAAAATAAATATTGTTTCAGAATTAAGACAGCAACAAATGCGACCCACATTAATAATTTTTAACCGACTTCAAAAAAGGAGGAGGTTCTCAATTCGTCTGTATGTATTTTTTTTATGTATGTTAAGCGATATTTCCGTCAATAACAGATGGATTTCAAAATTTATTTTTTTGTTGAATAGGGTTTACTTCTGAGGTGGTCCCATTTTCACCAAGTCAGGATCTGATGATGGGATCCAGGAGAAAACGAGGGCAACCACTGAAAATTGTAGGGACAACTAGTGCGCTTGGTTACTTTTTAATTAAGTGCTTTAATGTTCTACACTTTAATGAAGGTCTGGAGTCGACCTGATGATAGAGTCGAAAGACAGTCGAGGGCATTCCTTAACAATTTACAGGAGTTACCTTGTGTTTGGGCTTGATTGATTTGTATTGATGAGAACTTTACACATAGATTGATAGATCCGACTTAAAAAAAAGGAAGTTCTCAATGTTTTATGTATGTTCACCGATATTTCGTCAATTACAGACGAATTTCAAATCTGTTTTTATTGGACAGAGTTCACTTCTGAGGTGGTCCCATTTTAACCAGATCAGGATCTCACGATGGGATCCAGGAGAAATCGAGGGCAACCACCGAAAATTGTAGGGACAACTAGTGCGTTTGTTAACTTTTTAATTCAGTGCTTTAATGTACTACAATCAGTGTCGGATTAAGACTACCTGATGCCCTAAGCAATCCATGCCTATGGGCGCCCTATGCGTATGTCAACTAGAATCCCTCTTTAAACCTTTACCGCCTAAAAACATTAGTTTTTTGTAAAATAAGATGATGAGACGTTTGACGGTGTGACAACAATAAAAACCAAAGCATTAGTAATTTACTAGTATTTATTTATTGAAATGTGCCTTGCGGCTATTTCGAGCATTGAATTCACGCAAGATAGTATTAACGCCTAACGTAAGACTTCGCATGCTGATAAGACGTGACCTCAGACGACATAACACAAGCGTCGTCTAGGCTGCTATCGAGCAGAACAGGGGTACCAAGGTCTTTGCCCAAGCTTGGAAGACCCCGTCTGGTGAAATTAGAGACAGTGGGTGGCAATACTATGTCAAGGCTCGAGATTCTAGAGGAAATTAAGAGCTTTTACAAAGATCTGTATGCGTCACGGACAAAAAGACCAATGGGTCGTACTGATTGTGACCACCAAGCCCCACTAACCCGCCACTATACCTATACATTCCGGACATCGACCAGGACGAGATCAGGGCCGCTCTCGGTCAACTAAAGAACAACAAGTCCCCTGGGGACGACAGAATTACGACTGAGCTTCTAAGGGCATTGGGGACTCCGGTGCTCAAAGAACTAGCGAGTCTCTGTAATTCCGTCCTCCAACAGGGACAAACACCTAAAGCATGGAGTGGGAGTGCGGTGACTCTGTTTTTCAAGAAAAGGGACTCGACCTTGCTGAAGTACTACAGACCCATCTCACTCCTAAGCCATGTTTACAAGTAGTTCTCGAGAGTAGACAGAAACCGCTTCGCCGGAAAGCTCGACGAGTTTCAGCCAAGGGAGCAAGCCGGGTTTCGAAAAGGCTTTAGTACCGTTGACCACATCCATACTGTTCGGCAGATTGTACAGAAGACTAATGAATACAATCAAGACAATAAGTGAATTGAAAATAAAACATTACGTACCTAAGCGAACGAAACCGAAGCGAAAGCAACACAATTATGAACAGAACTTGAATGAATAGAAATGCGGAGGCGCCAGGCTTGGGGCCCGCGGTGAAGGAGTGGTTTGTGATTGGCTGATCGCAATTCCGGGGCATTCGAATTGTCGAATGCACTAGCGTGCAGCGAGTGAGCAAGCTGGAGTAGGGTTATGACTCTAGGTAGGACTTTATGTCAACTTAAAACGCGCGTATTTTTAAATTAGTCCTAGAAACTTTTTGGTGTTATTTTTGGTGATGTGAGAGTGAGACGTGAAGCCCTAAGGACGGATTTCTTTTGTGCTTATTCTGGTGCCCCCTCAGACGTGATGCTCTAGGCAATTGCTTACTTTGATTAAGGGTTAATCCGTCACTGACTACAATTAAATGAATGTCTGGAGTCGATCTGATGATAGAACCGAAAGACAGTCGATGGAATTCCTTAACGATTTACAGCAGCTGCCTTGTGTTTGGGCTTGATTGATTTGTATTGATGAGAACTTTCACTTAGATATATTTTTGGGTTCACTCGTCACTTAAAATATTGAAAAAAAAATTTTTCAATAAAAAATAAAACCGACTTCAAAGAAATCCTTCTCCCGTACCCGTCCCGCCGCCTCCTTCACGAGCATGACCTGCTCACAGAAGGAGGCGGCGCAGTCCCACTTACTCCCGCTGGAGAGCATGGCTCGCACCATGGTCTCGAGCGAAAGAGTGTCCACGTCCAGACCCACTACGAGGACCTGGCGCTGTTGCGCCCACGCCGTGCATCGATGACACTTCTAATTTGATAGTTTTAGTGTTGTGACCAAAAAAGTAATGATATCGATCGAATATTGTATAATGCTCGAATATCGTATCATTGCCAGTACAATTCTATAGAACTAATATGGGCACAAATCATAGGACACGCCGCTCAATACAATAACCATCCCCCTTTTATGACAAACAAGACGTTAGATTCATTAAAAAATGAACCTTGCGGTCGTCCGAAGACTTTGGTCGACAATGACGAATTAAAGGCGATTGTGGAAACCGATGATACACAATTAAGGCCGAGGCCGCACTTGCGGTTCATCGCGGCGGTTTCTAACCTCAAAATGTCAAATTCATGTCAAAACCAATGAAATCAAGTCATGGTTCGATATTTTGAGGTTAGAAACCGCTGCGGTAAACCGCAAATGCGGCCTGAGGCTTACGGCTGACTTAGCAGCAGCTTTCAAAGTTAGCGTCAAAACTATATTGGCCCATTTGCGTCAAATTGGCAAGGTGCAAAAGCTTGACAAATGGGTGCCCCACGAACTCGATGATCGCTAGCGCGAAATACGGGTCGAGACATGCCTTGTATTGCTCAACAGACACACAAATGAAGGAATTTTGAACCGAATTGTTATTTGCAATGAAAAATGAATCCTGTTTGATAACCTCAAGCGCTCAGCAAGTTGGTTGGATCCTGGTTCAGCACCTAAACATTGCCCTAAACGAAAACTTACCCCTAGAAAAGTGATGGTCACTCTTTGGTGGTCTAGCGCCGGTGTGATTCATCACAGCTTTTTAACAAACGGGGTGAGCATTACTACAGATGTGTACTGTGAGGAACTGAACACAATGATGGAGAAACTGGCACGGCACATCTCCAACCAGCATTGGTCAATCGCTCGTCTCCGCTGTTTCTGCACAACAATGCGCGACTTCATACTGCACAGCAGACGATCTCCAAATTTGCAAGAACTGGGGTTGGAAGCTCTCAGTCATCCACCATACTCACCAGACATTGCGCCTACAGACTACAGACTATTTTTTTTCAGAATTTGAATAACTTCTTGGCGGGAAAGGAATTCAATACCTGAGAGGCAGTACAAAATGCCTTTGAAGAATTTGTTGCCTCCCGTCCAGCTGATTTCTTTAAGAAGGGCATCAAACTGCGGCTGCGTTGGCAAAGATGCATTGATTGCATGGGTTATTACTTCGATTAATACAAAAAAAAAATACCTGAAAATTATCGTTTGATTTTTTTCATACATAACGGTAATTTCATAGGTAAAGACCTAATAGATTGTAAATTTGTACAAAATTATCCGGCAGTAAGTAGTTTAGTTTTTACATTTTGTAAAAAAATATCGAATGTGTTGTTGTGTTATATTTATCGATAGCTCAATCCTGCCCTCGTTATTGCAAACGCAGTACTTGCAAAATAGCGGTTTCGAGATAAGCGCGAAAAACATATTTCGTCATATCTAAGGAAGAAATATCGGTGGTATAACTTTTAAAATGTAACTTAAAAATAGTAAAAAAATCGATCTTTCTATTGATATATTTTTTTCCTTATTTTATTATCTTATTTAGATAAAATGCTTAGTACTGCGTTTTCATTAACTTTCTGGGCTTGCGAGCATTACAGTATCACTAAGATCACATGCAGTAATAGTGCTTATTACTGCAAACTCACCTAGCACGTGCTTAGTACTGCGTTTGTAATTATTAATCATTGAATATATTACATACCTCTGGTATTAGTTAAACAGACTGTACTGCCGTGTCAGACCTATCTACGTTATCTTAAAAATCATAGTTTTGAGAAATTGCATCCTAAAGATTTTTTCAGATATTTGCGTTTTTAAAGAAATTTAATGCAAACAAGTATGAGATTTTTTAATAATGTAACATATTTTAATGTGACGGATATCGGGAAGTAGAATTTTTTTTATTGTAGCTATATTTACTATAATAAACTCAATAACAGAGATATGCATGACAAGCCTACCATACATTACCTAATACGCGACGCCCCGTATGTTAAGATATACGATTTAGCTGTGATAAGTCCTTTTGGGGGAGTTATACAAAACTCGGTTATTTATAAGTTACCTGAAATTGGTCTGACTACAGGTGTACCGTAAAACAAAAGGTTAAATATAGTGTTAAAGTTTTCATCTTTCGTTTTCATGTTCATAATTACTAAAAAAAGTTAATCTTCCGAAATCAAAGGCACTTCAAAAGTCAATCAATCAATCTAGCCTATAGCAGTCCACTGCTGAACATAGCCGTCTCCCAAATTTCGCCACAACACACGGTCCTGCGCTTTTTGCATCCAGTCAATCCCTGCAACCTTCTTTAGATCGTCGCTCCTTCTGGCAGGGGGTCGTCCTACCCGACATTTACCAAGTCGCGGTCTCCACTCCAGAACACGTTTGCTCCATCGAGCATCAGTCATTCTATAAATGTGGCCAGCCACTTCGAAACGTATACTCTGCAAGCTATGTCGACCACTCTTGTTTTCTGAAGGATAACATCGTTTCGGATCTTATCCCTCAGAGACACCCCTACTGTGGACTAGCCCTATTGTGAGTGTCCACGTCTTGGCGGCGTAGGTCATAACTGATAGAATGCTCTGGCTGAAGACTATCATCTTCAGGCATTGCGGTATCGGCGAATAGAAAACCCGATGCAGTTCGCTGAATGCTGCCCAGCCCAAGCAAATCCTTCTCGCTATTTCCTTATCCAGGTTACTCGTTTCAAATGTACTGCCCAAGGTAAGTGTAGTCTTGGACAGCTATTGGTCCCGGCATGACATGCTCATTGAACATGACCTTGGTTTTGTTAAAGTTTATACCGAGGCCAACACGTCGAGACTCTTCACTTAAACTGTGCAGCACCCCGCTAAAAGGTTTTAGCTTTTCTGCTACTATTACGATGTCATTGGCTTATATTCACGCCCCTTCCATCCCAGGCCAACGATTTTAAGACGTCCCAAGCGCATTAGTGAGGAGCTTAGGTGACACGACATCTCCCTGTCTCACACCTCTGCGCAGCGCTATCGGATTGGTCTTCTTATCCTCCAACTGGACGGTCATGGTAACGGTATCATATAAGCCCCTTAACACTTCAATATACCGCCAATCAAGATGACACCGCTGCAGAGCTTCTAGGACTGCCCAGGTTTTGACAGAGTCGAAGGCTTTCTCGTAGTCTACGAATCCATACACAACAGCTGATTGTGCTAGTTGGACTTCATACAATTTGCCGAACAGAATGGATGTAGTCCACTGTACTAAAGCCTTTTCGAAACCCGGCTTACTTCTTTGTCTGGAACTTGTCGAGTTTCCCAGCGAGGCGGTTTATGACTACTCTCCAGAACAACTTGTAGACATGGCTCAGCTCAGGAGTGAAATGAGACTGTAGATCTTCAGTAAGGATTATGTGTAACACATTTTGCTACTAAGGTGCTGAATTAGTTCTTCGGCGCTTTTTGCAAGTGAATTATTTGTGGCATCTTCACTATTTATTTAACTAATTTGTGCTAATACGTTTGACGAGTTCAAACGTATTAGCACATGTTAGCATGCATCGTTGTCATAGTCAAAACTACTCCGGTTTTGACTATGACATGGTTGGTTTGAGTTACGGTATACTTACCGTAATACTGGAATGTTTGACCACCAACCACGCGGAGCACACTGTCACGTCAGCGAGTGACGTCGACGCACTGATTTGCTAAAATGAAACACGGCACTATACCGTGCGGCATTCGTACACACATAGCTCCCTCTCACTCTCGCTTCTCGTAAACGCAGGATTGTAGAATACTACGATTGGCTAAGTAAACATTCGTTTCAGAAAAATTTATGCTACAAGCTTACGCAGTAATCGTAGCAAGTACTGCATAAACTTATAGCATATGCTTAATGCTTCTAATTTTTGTAGCACAAGTTACATTTAGGTGCAAGTACTGCGTTTCATAGTACCTAAAAAACACGTTTGTAATAGAAAAAAAGTTATAGATATATTTTTTACGTATAGATTATGTCCTTAGGATGCCATTTCTGCAAAAAAGTGAAAATCTCAAAAATGTCGATTACTGCAAGTGCAATTATCAGGGCAGAATCCCTATCAGTTTCTCAGAGTCAGGTATAACTTTGAACGTGCGTAAACGTCAATTTTTTATAAAATAGTGCATACTTAATGTAAAAAGGACGCTCGCACAAGTTTTCACAGGAGCTGTCATCAAGCTGTCATCGAGAAAATAAAGAAATGGAAATAGTATAAAACATTGCATGCAATTTACCAAAACAACGTAAGTATTGCTAAGAACTACTTTTATGACTCTCACTATCTCTTTACCAATACAGAGGATTATGAAAAATAGAAATTGGTACTTTCAACTAAATAACTACAAAGCACAATGTAAACAACCGCTTGTTGTCAAACTATCTAGGCTACGCAGTACCTACTATTAGTTATTCTGTATCTAGGTGCTGAAGTATTTACAGGTCTTTGTAACCTGAAAACAAAGTTTTGTCATTAATCCGTCACCTGTCCAATACCTGACCACTAAAGACCGGCAACAACAATTTCCATCCCAGCCATTCATTATTTCTCCGAACCGTCTACCAATTCCGTGGCGAAACAATAGCATCTCAGTGTTCACAGAATAACTAATACCAAAATTTGAAACCTATGATCTCTCGGTAACAATGGCAAACTTTGAATAGTTGCACAGTGACAATGCGAAATTCAATTCTGTGGCGCTTTGACTTAACAGATGGTACCTAGTCAGATTAAAGGTTTGTGACTTATTATTTGTGAAAATGTTAGTCTGTTGAAAAACCGAGCCGACCCAACCATGTTCACAGAGAAATTTTAGAAATAATGTTCTATATAGTTACGACAGAATAACGTCGATCCGGCCAAAATGGTAACGTAGAAAGCATCTCACAACCAGTAAGGCTAGGACAACAAACCTTAAGGAACAGACCCTAGGTCAATTATTCCATTTGACAGTTTGCTTCCAGAATTCGATCGATCGATCTATTATCACAGACAGGACTGTTGTTGCCAACAAACCTGATATTGTGGTCATAGATCGATCTGAGTGGCGAGCAATGATTATTGACATCACCATCCCCCATGACGAGAATCTTGTGAAAGCTGAGAGCGATAAAAAAATAAAATATATTGACTTAGCTCGCGAGATTGTCGACATGTGGGAGGTTGATGCGGCAATCATTGTTCCAATAGTTATTTCCGTTAATGGTCTTATAGCTAAGAGCCTCGACCAACACCTTCAGAGGCTCGCGTTGGGCAGCTGGATCAAGGGCGTGATGCAAAAGGCAGTGCTACTGGACACGGCACGCATTGTGCGGAGGTTCCTGTCTCTGGAGCCCTGACCATCGGTAGCTTGGTCCCTGTACCCGATGCCGGTGGGATACTATATCTTATATTTTTAAATGTATTTGTTTTATATCTATATTTAAAAATGTAATTTGTAAGTTAATTAATTAAATAAAGAGAATAATAATAATAATTTTTTAATATATTTTTTTATATTTAGAATGTATTTAAAAATTTAAATTAATAAGTTTAAGATGTAAATAAAGGGAATAATAATAATAATCAGATTCGAGACTTCTAACAACCTTAAGGTGTTCCATTGTACAAACGCAACCAATCGAAAAATAAATTTCAGCGACTTTGACCAGTTAGTTTCTTGGGCTTTATAAAATCGTCCCGTTTTAGCTGTTGAAAATTAATCTTGTTTCTGTGTCTTTTTGGGCATTGTTGGTGCAAAAAATGTGGCACAGTTTCGATAAAAATAGCTATGTAGGTCCATTACTTTCATTATCACAAACTATCAAATGAAAATTGATTTTAAATCCAAGTATTTTGATCGTAAGGTGCTAAATTGGTTTCATTAACTTGCTAGTTAGTTTTCCGATAATTGCTTTGCTACTTCATAACTTTCTAATTGGAAGTTTTTTTTTTTTTTTTTTTTTTTTTTTTTTTTTTTTTTTTTTTTTTTTTTTTTTTGACGCGGGGAACGCATTTACGCGCCTTCATCCCAGCTTCAGGGGCAGCTGGCATGGTGTGTGGGACTCCCGGCCCGGTCCGGAATGGACCGTCCTACCCACTAAACCCCGCGGTGTTCCTCCTCACCCTTTAGCCGGGCCGAGGGATATCAAAAGATTATTCACGTCGACCCGGCTAGGGGCGCCCCGTTAATTCGGAGCTCTCCTCGGGGGAGCCAGATGGGCGGCTCCCCAAAGCTCTCTAAGGAGCTGAAAAAACCAAGCCTGCACCGCTCTCGAGCGCCCCTCTGTCATAGAGGAGTCAGAGAGCGGCTGGCGCAGGCGTGCGCTAATGGGCACCCACGGAACACGGGGAAGGTGCCCACCGCCATGTGACCGTTGGAGGGCGGGGTCCCCCAACCTTACGCCCTCGGTGATGAAACAATCGGGGGACGTGCGCTAGCTCCTAGCGCAGGCGCCCCCAAACTGCATGACAGGGCGGGAGCATTTACCCAAACTCCCGCCCTTCCATGCAGTGCCTCTCATACTTCGCCACTATCGCCTCGCCAGCAAATGTGGTGGAGCGACAGCAGCAACACGATACAATCGGGGGCGCGCAGTGAACTCCTTACTGCGCCGCCCCCGAACTGCACGGCGAAGCAGGAGTATTTTCCATTACTCCCGCTCCCCCGCGCCTCCCTCTTTGCCGCCATCACCTCGTCAACTGACGAGGCAATAGCGGCCCAGCACTGCTGCTGCCGACCGTGTTGCTACTCACGGCCGGCAGCAACACACACCACCGAGCACCCCACAGGTGGGCTGCTCCCGCCTCGGCCGGAATTTGCCAGAGTAGCACCACTCCCCCACAGAGGAAGGGGAGTGGTCGCTACTCCGTTGCCCAGGATGCACCACGAGGAGGACCCGACCCATTGGGGTCCCGAAGATGTTCGCAGGACCCCGCATCCCTTCTAATTGGAAGTAGAAGAGCTATAATTTTGCACGATTGTACTTTTAAACTGCTTGAGCAGATTTGTGATTTCTTTTAATTGACATTTAAATTTCTTTGGCAAGCAATTTCAACTTGATTAGATTTTTAAATAGTATGATACCTTTTAAATGTCACGACATTCAAACAGCGTTTGGTTTAAACGATCTGATGCGTAAAAATCTCTCCAGCCGCAATGAGCTTACAGGCTATGCCAAAACATCAGGCTACTTAAAGGTACTAGTGTATTGATGTAGATCTTGTAGTAAAACAACTTGTTTAGGTCTTCGGTGTGGTTTATTATTCAAATTTCTCTTGACATACACACGATATTATTTTAAATAGTATTACTAGGTTTTATTACTACGTCAGTCTCAACTAAGTATGATGGACGGGACGGTTCGCTATTCGTCTCGATGAGATGCCAACTGTCAAACAGTTGTCAAGTCACAAATGTCAACTCAAATGTCAAATAACGTTCCGTTATTACAACTAGGTTCTTCAAGTGGAGCGTGGATAGGCACATCATAGGGCCGCTAACTTGAAGACATCTGTCTATAGACTTATAGACTGTGAGAGAGAGAGCCCTCAATCGCTGGATGTCGTTATGGCTTTCCATCAAGCGGCGGCATCATTGTGGTGTGCTAAATATAAAAAAAACCATCTATAAGTTTTTTTGTAAACCAAACAAACATTTATCATGAAATTTTTTTCTCCGCATAACAATAAATACAAGCAACAGTTGATTACTTTCAACATACTACTGTACTGACTTCTTATTGCTAGATACTTATCGAATTCTTTCGCTATCCAACGGAGAAGCTTTTATTATACAATAGGAAAGATAGCGACGATATGAAAGGAGTATGGTTTGCAACGATTAAATGAAGACAGCCGCAGCATTCCCCAATCCAGTTTCGACGATAGCGGTATTGTTTTTCAGTATATTGATAGGGCACAAATTTAATTTTCGAGCAATTATTGCGTTACAAATGTTCAGAGAAATAAAGTTAGAAACTTGTTTCTTCCCAGGAGCAATTTTGCCAATAATTTTGACTGTTTAACTAATTAGTAATATGAACAAAGCAGTATTGAGTTTACTAAGACTAATTCAATAAAAGGAGAAAAAGTACAAAACCAAAATAATACAAGTCACGAAGTTGTTTTGAATTACTTAATTTGTTCATGTAGTTAGGACTTCTGACTAAAAACCGGAGGTATTCTGAAACTCTTATTGTGTTCACTTTATTACTGCCTTTGTAATGGAGCAACCCATTGCGGCAAACCTTACCTTTGTGTACGCCGCCATTAGAATTTGCAAAATTTCTGCCTACAAAGTTTCAGAAACTCAACACATAATATAATGCCTAAAGGTGTAACTTTGCCTTGACATAGTTTATATTAGTTACTAAATTTTCACATGTTAGTTGTATAAAAAAGTAAGAAATAGTATTATCAACTACTATTAAGCAAAACTCTCTATCACACACACACTTGCACACACCTCACACACACACACGCGCCCGCGCATAAACACATCACACTGACCTAATTAGCCTAAAATAAATTATTGTCACACTTTTGCATGCTTGTATCAAAAACACCTTGTTCACTCATCCCATGGCCATGTAATGTTTAAATGATTGTTATTATGTACCTATTATGCATTACCATACCTGTGTAGCCATAGAAGAGCACTGACACCCAAAATACAGGTTCTCACCTAGCTTGGATGTCAGGGTTTAAACAACTAAGTGTAATAGAATTGCAGTGTCAAACTTTAGTTTTATGATATTTAAATGTGTTTTTGTACAATTCTTTTGTGTAATAAAGCATATTATTATTATTATAAATCCATTAAATTTAAACACATAAAATTATTGATACTTTGATACACATTTATATACATACATAAATAGTCACGTCTTTATCGCCGCAGAGGCGTTGTATACGCCCGCATTTCATCTTATAGTTTTATATCCCACGTAGTAGGTGGAGAGCCTATTGTTCCCATGTTTCACAATTGGAGGTACTTTCATGTTGATGCAAGGGATACGGTACGGGGACAATTGAGACCGTGTGTGGGACTACCGATCACGGAAAGGGATTATCCACTAAACTTCAGCAGCAGCGATAGTTCTTTCATAATGTAAATCTAAGCGGACCATCGGGGAAAGGGTCAAAGAACTTCGCAGTTGTAAAAAAAATCGTCATTCAATCTATATGGCAATGGGGACTAGGTACTTTCAATCGTATAGTAATCACTGCCGAGTCTAAAGACTATACAGTAAACATGTATTTATAGTATTACTGCAAGAAAACAGAGATAGTTTAAAATAAAATTATGCTGTAGAGGGGACGTGCATGTCTATCCTACTATCCTAAGGTTATCAATAACAGTTACACAGTTCAAAAAAGGAGCCGGTATAGTACGCTGAGTTAAATGTGTATACTTAATTAGAAGATAGCTCAAATAATACTATTTTCACTTCTCGACTAACAATCGTAGTGGGAAAATAGAGGCAATTTTGGATGAGTTGTGTAAACTTTAGTCAAGAACAATTCTCTTTGTAAAAGTTAGTCCTTGCTTTAACTGAACTACCTAAGTACCAACCTGTTTCAGTATTATAATACATACTGAAATTGATATTCATTGCATCGGTACCTACTATTTACAGAGGAATTAACAAATTCCTATTCATGATCACAAGAGATTTAGTCCTGATTGCATGATGTGCAACCTTCGTTTGTGAGTCGACAAGGCGAAATGTTTTTGCTCATACGACAGCTCACACCTCTTGGAATCCCCGATGTTAGCCACGATTTCTAGTAGTAACCTATAATCATCATATTATACGTATATTCCACCAGTCAAGAAACGTTTCATTGGCTACCAAGTATTCTCGGCTCATGTCCGCAATCTCATAAACATGAGGGATTTGACTTTACGCATTTGCGGGATATCATTCATTACACAGTCTCTTTGAGTGATCCTTACATAAATATCACCGTATGCTTGAGTCAACAAGCCTGATTCGTTATTATCAGGGCTACATTATTTTTAGTGTGTATTTTTAGGGTGTAGTGGGGCCCTACCAACACCTCCGGGCCCAAGTCAACCTCACGTGCAAGCTCGTGCACCTGCTGAACAACGGACGAGGCTCTGACGTCGGCGGTCCATTTCAACACGGCGATGGGCTCACCACCTGTTACGTGGGACCGAATTGTACACGGTGAAATGTGGGCCGGTATAGGCCTCTGCCTACCCCTTCGGGGATAAAGGCGTGAGTATATGTATGTATGTATGTACATTATTTTTAAACCACAAAAGCCAGTGTGTCCTACTTTAAATTTTTTCAATATGTTTTTAAAAAGGGCTTTCGTTGTTTTCTCACTACTAATAATATAGTTACAAGAAGAACGTTATTAATATGTTATTCCTGTTTTGTAACCATTACAGTAATCACGGTCTACGGTATAAAATTTATTATACATTTTCGTTGAATATACAGAGCGGTACATATTCCGAAATAAATAATCGACTGAGACTATCCTTTACACATACAATTTACTAAGCAATACATTTACACGTGAACGAATACACACCCGACCTGACTAGCGAATTTAATAATGTGTGGGTAGCATCTGTGTTGAATGTTGTGTATGTCTGTGTTAAATGTGTATCTAAAGTGTCCTAATAATATGAGATTTGATAAAACAGAAAATAATGGTCATCAGAGTCTCACTGTCAAAGATACTTCTTCTTATAATGCAGTCGGGACTAGCACTCGATTTGATTTACGTGCAAATTCGAAGAAGTTTACGTATGTTAAGTTTGTGATTCTAACAATAATAATTTCCAAATTTTATTATTTTACATTCGCTTGCAGTCTCTTTATTCTTTCTTTATTATAATGGCACTGAATCACACAGGAAACCTAAAGTACAAATCTTCAAAACATCCTCAAAAAATACAATACAAATTGCAAGTACTAGCGGCGTAATGTTGAAATGTAAGGACCGTAATACGAGTTTCTACTCAATTCAGATTGGTTGGTAAAAATGGCGTTGCGTGTACCACGCTATTAAGATAAGCTACCCAAAACGAGACGCGTGGCTTACGATTAATGACAGGAACCAAAATGTTTTGGTCCATTGTATACAACGGTACGTTTGGATGAAAAAGCGTAATGAGCGAAGTAAATGTGCGTACAGATGATAATAAAATTGATGCAAGGGAAACGATACAAGTCATAAATTATGCTGATTAGGGACGTTGTAGGTAATGACCTGATGAATTACCGGTGTGAATTGAGCTTGTAGTACGCAATAGCTATTTTTAATTGATATTTGACGGTATTTTAATGAAAGTATTGATGTTAGGTTTAATTTTTGTTTTGATGTAAGATAAACTTAATACTTGGTACCAATTGAGCGTTGTACTTACATATTATGGGAATGATCTTTGCTTTTTCTTGAAATTAAGTAAGGTATACATAACTATATTTTATCTAGATAAAACACCTACTTTCACAAATTTTATAATCTCTACGAACTGTATTTAGTTTAGCTTGGAGAGCTAAGTATTCACCCGATTATCTAATTTCTTGAAATAAGTTTTAATTTTTCTAACTAAAGCCGCAATTTCAAGAATATAAGAGTTTATCGACATCAATTCATTTTTAATAAGCTTTTATTAGGTCGTCGTGTATGTAACTAACAATGTAATGGAATCTAAGGAAACTAATTTAACCATCTTCCAAGGATCGTAGCGTTATGAAAATTGGCAGATGTATGTAGTTTTGATGACAAAACAATAATATGGTACTGTCAAACCGATATGATGATGGAGCCGGAAGATAGGCACTGAATACATTATGAAAATTCACTTGTACTATTCCACTTTCATTTTAATTTAAAAATACCTGACCGGTTTCGCTTTTATAGCATTATCAAAGGTTCTTACACTAATTTTGACATAACGTGATGACGTTTTACAAACGTCATCACGTTATGTAAAAATGTCAAATAACGGATATATAGGCACTGAAAACAGGTGGAATCTAAGGTAGCTTATTTAACCAGCTTCCAAGGATCGTCGGGTCATGAAAATTGGCAGCTGTGTGTAGTTCTGATGACAATACAATAATATGGTACTGTCAAACTGATATGATGATGGAGCCGGAAGATAGGCACTGAAACTTCGATGGAAAAAGTGGAATCTAAGGTAGCTAATTTAACCAGCTTCCAAGGATCGTAGCATCATGAAAATTGGCAGCTGTATGTAGTTCTGATGACAATACAATAATATGGTAATGTCGAACTGATATGATGATGGAGCCGGAAGATAGGCACTGAAACTTCGATGGAAAAAGTGGAATCTAAGGTAGCTAATTTAACCAGCTTCCAAGGATCGTAGCGTCATGAAAATTGGCAGCTGTATGTAGTTCTGATGACAATACAATAATATGGTAATGTCGAACTGATCTGATGATGGAGCCGGAAGATATGCACTGGAACTTCATGATGGAATATCGCATTATATCTGTTTTTGGATTCGTCAGAAAAGTCTTGTAATGAAATTTGACCAGGTTTAGGTTTCAAGGTTATAACAAACCTTTTTTTAATTGACTTGTAAAACTATGCAATGGAATCTCAGGTAACTATTTTAACCATCTTCCAAGGATCGCGGCGTCATGAAAATTGGCAGATTCTTGTAGTTCTGATAACAATACAATAATATGGTGCTGTCAAACTGATCTGATGATGGAGTCGTAAGATATGAACTGTAACTTCATGATTGAACATTGTATCATAGCTGCGTTTGGATTTGTTAGAAAAGTCGTGTAATGAACTTTGACCACGATTAGGGTTTAAGGTTATAACAAACATGTTATATATTGAAGTTAATATTGAGTGTAAATATTGACATAGGTACCTGCATAAAATGTATATGTATTAGAGTAATAATGAAATATTTTCACATTAGTCGAACTCAGACAAAATACCATGTAATACAGAAATCCCTACTAATATTATAAATGCAAAAGTAACTCTGTCTGTCTGTCTGTTACGTTTTCACGCCTAAACCACTGAACCGATTTTGATGAAATTTGTTATAAAGATAGTTTGAGTTTAAGCTAAGGACATAGGCTACTTTTTAACTAACAGCGCGAAAGGAGGGTAATGCTTTTAAGCGATAACGACTTCTACTCGGATGAAGCCGCAGGGAACAGCTAGTAAAGGTATAAATGTTATGACTAAAAAGCATAAAATAAATAAATGGTTTAAAAACCCTAGAAAAATACGCTTTTATAATGCACGAAAAAACCAAAAATAAATTATGGATCGTTCAAGTTGCCTCTATTTCTAGGCTGAAGTGTAAACTATGTGCTTTTAGTTATAATATTTGATTGTCAAAGCGTGGGGCTTTAGAACAAGAAAGACATTTTAGTAAACAAATTCCTATTAATACTTATCCTTATATAAAAAAAATCCTGGCGAAAGCTGCATGAGGTCGCACAAGAGCAAAACGTTTATGCTGCCAAAGGGAACGCCTCTTCTTACAGGCAATTAAGTAGATACATGAGGGGAATGCGTTAACAGTGGCAAAATGTAGAGTTCTTGTTCGAGAACGAGATATCTTTGGTTACCGTTAAAAACCCGCTTAGGGATAGATGCGTATGTATCCTTATTACATGTTTAGTACATATTGTACTAAATATCTCGGAATGCCGAAACTTTAAGGACCTACGTATGAATTATCTAATAGAGATCCGTAACGGTAATAGGTTTGCTCCTATTACGCGGGCGTCACGAAAAACTGGCAAAAGTGGGTGTTGAAAATGTGTAGGCGTGATTACCTACTTTACTTTTCAAGTAAGTATGTTATGCATTTCAATTAAAGCCTATCATCGTTAATACATTTCCGAAATTTAAAATGATAATAATAATAGTAAAAGTCACAATAGATATATAAAAGCGTGACAGTGTAAATTAATAGTTTAAACACGAGAAAAACACGCTTTTATAAATGTGACCTTATCCTTAATCTGACAAGACACTTTCCTGTTCCAGCGCCCCACGCTTTTGCAATCAAATACACTCGAGAGCAATGAATCCGGGTCACTTAAAGAATCATAAAAATCTCGGAAACTAAAAATGCTAGGTTAATGCAATAAATTGTATTTAATAGACAATGGAATACTCCTTAAATGAAGGTATTAAAACTTCTTAGTTGTAAAGTTATATCATAAAAAAATCAAATTTGAAAAAGGGCCACTTTCGAAGATGGAACTACGAAATTACAGCATTTGGTGTTGCTTTTGTTTGTAATCTGTCATTTATGTGGGTACATAAACCATGTTGATAGTGCTCTATATTCATTAATCAAGCTGAAATTATGTCGCTTACGCCTGAAGAATGCACCAGAATACTTACAATGCTGGAAACCGGCCGGAGTCAGCGCGATACAGCCAGGACTGTCGGTGTGTCGCTGTCAACAGTACAAAGAGTTCTCCGACGTTACGAAGAAACTGGTTCTAACCTACGCAGACCAGGAACGGGCAGAACCAGGTGTACCACAGCACGAGAAGACCGATACTTGGTGAACACCAGGCTTCGAAATCGCTTTCTCACAGGAACTGAACTCACCAATCAGTTTCGACGCCTCGGAGGAAGTAACCCAAGTGCATGGACAGTAAGACGTCGGCTTGCTGAATCTAACTTAAAACCCCTTAGACCTGCAAACGGCCCTAAACTGGAGCGTGGGCATCGTATTTCGAGACTAAGGTATGCCCAGAGCCACGTAAACTGGAGTATTGAAGATTGGTCAAAAGTTATGTTCTCCGACGAATCAAAATTTATGCTCTACAAGCACGATGGAAGACACAGAGTGTATCAAAGACCAGGGGAAAGATTCAAGCAAGCATGCATCGAAGAAAAAGTAGCCTACGGTGGTGGGTCTGTACTTGTGTGGGCCGGAATTTCTTCTGAAAGTCGCACAGAGCTGGTGATCATAGAAAACGGCTCTTTAACTAGCGTAAGATATGTGGAAGAAATCCTCAATGATCACGTTGGTCCATTTATGGTCAATTTAGGTGAGGATGCTATATTTATGCATGACAATGCCCGACCTCATACAGGTAGGATTGTGAATGACTACCTTCAAGAGATGAACATTACTCGTATGGAGTGGCCAGCGCGCAGCCCGGATATCAACCCGATCGAGCATGCTTGGGACGAGCTAGGCAGATGCGTAAAACAACGAAACCCTCCCCCAATCACGCTTCGTGAGCTCAAAATTGCTCTCACAGAGGAATGGGAGAATATTTCCCAAAATCGTATAAGGAACTTGGTGTACAGCATGCCAAACCGCGTAAACGCAGTAATGGAAGCACGAGGAGGCAATACGAAGTATTAAAATTCAAGAAAATCGTAATAAAGTTCAAAAATTTCATGTTTCCTATTTTTGTTTTAAGGAGAGATCAGCAGTTTTTTCTTTATGTAATTTTGTGTTAATAAAATGTATGGTGACTCATATTTTTTTTACTTTCATTTAAGGAGTATTACATTGTCTATTAAATACAATTTATTGCATTAACCTATCATTTTTAGTTTCCGAGATTTTTAACATTCTTTAAGTGACCCGGATTCATTGCTCTCGAGTGTATTATAACTAAAAGCACATAGTTTACACTTCAGCCTAGAAATAGAGGCAACTTGAACGATCCATAATTTATTATTGGTTTTTTCGTGCATTATAAAAGCGTATTTTTCTAGGGTTTTTTAAACCATTTATTTATTTACGGTATAATATAGAAAACGAAACGATTACGACAAAGTAGCCACAAATATTTTTTTTTCCAATTAAAATGCATATTCGTACAAATTATTCAGAAAAGGGCTCTTTTTATACCCTCATTAGATAAAGCCTCCTTTTTACAGGCGATTGTAGTGCAAATGCTGAATGTGGCTTTATTATTAAAATGGGTTGTTAAATTAATAAAATAAGGATTAAAGATAAGAAATGGACAAATGTTTTTAAAATTTGTACTCAACACATATATTATGTAGAATCTGCTGAGTATTTGTGTGTAATTTCAACTGCGGGTCGTCACGACCTGCGCCAGTCAATTTTAACACGGCAGTAGGCCCACCACCTATTACGTGGGACATAAAACTATAAGGTGTAATGAGGGCGTATTCTTCAGAATTAAAGGCTTGATTATTATGTATGTATACTATGTATTTTCCATTGATAGCGCAAGTAGGCACATACCTAAAACAAAAATACATTATCATGTATACGTTGTAAGCCTGATATTATGAGGCTGGTAACCCCAGGTTTTATCCCTAATATACACTGATAAGAGCGACACACGATCCTAAGTAAACACAAGAAAATGACATATCACCACCAACCCCTTAGTCTTAGCAGTTTCTTGTAAATTGTATTTAGAATTATTTGAAGCCTGGGGTTCATTGCTATTTACTTTTAACCCCAAAAAAGCTACTACTAGCAGCAGCTATATTGTAAGTGATGCTAGCATTATGCACCGCTTTTTTAAGGTGCAACTGCCATCAGACCTTCCAAACCGGTAAAGGCGTTTGTTGGTCACTAGCAACACTTACAGCTTATCACCAGTCACAGGTTAAGTTGGCGGTGGCCTGGATCCTGAGGATCTTAGCTGGTCCAGAATACGTCTTTTTTATAAGCCAGCAAAATTTATAAAATGAATGCAGCCAGCAAACAATCTCAGTAAGGGATAAATTTATCTCAATACTGTTCTTGTCCATAAATACATAAAGCTACGAGTATCAACGCCTTCTGAGATCATTTTAAAAGGTTAACGATACAACTTTGAACTGCTAACTACAAAATTGTCTAAATTTAACCGACAAACTCGCCCAACTCTCACAAAATAAAATTAAGTTACAGGTTACTTGAAATAATTTGAAACGAGTTTAGAACAACATTGTCGCATGGAGCCACAGTTTCGTAAAATTTTGATTGCGTAACACATAAAAAAACAAAGTTGTAATATTGTACAAAAACAGCTTTTGTTTTACAACTTCTAAGCGTGATATAAACCGGGTGTGCAGGGAAATAATTAAAAGTTAAAGTATGCGCGTAGAACAACAATATTAATATGATTGAAATCATGAAGTTCATTAGGTTTTAGTGATCTGGGATAGTTTAGCTCAGGTGCAAAGTAGAAACGCCGTTTTTTGGTATTTAAGCACTTATGTTTTAACGATGTTTCGTTTAATTTAAATGTATTCTGCCCTTTTTTTCTGATTTTAGAATATTTGTTGTTTTAGCGGCATAAAAATATATCATCCGTGAAATTTCAGCTCTCTAGCTACCACAGCTCTTGAGATAGCTACAGCTTCGTGACGGACAGACAGACGGACGACAAAGTCTCATGAATAGGATCCCGTTTTTACCCTTTGGGTACGGAACCCTAATTACCGAGCTACGTAAAATAGGTAATATTTCAGTTGTGATACAATATGTGTGATAGTGATATATAAATAATTATACTACTTACACATTGTGTTGTCCCACAGTACCTAAGTATATTATAATGTCCGTAATTATTTCGGTCAAAAGCATTAAAGCCAAAATTATTCATTGTAAAATTTTTCGTTCTTCAGCATACAGATTGTTATATTATTGTATACCCTATTCTATATTATAATACCTTTTCTGTATTGGGTACGCGACAGTTTGTATGTATGGATGTTTGTTGTTACCCTTCTACGCTCTATCAGCTGAACTAGACTGGCTGTAATTTTGTACCCCTACATGTATAGATTATAGTCTAGAACAACACGTAGGCTACTTATTTTCTATCCTTCAAATATACATTCCCATTGAATTCGTAAATTGGAATAGAAGTCCACTCGGGCGTAGCCGTGGGCTCTATCGAGTACCTAAAATGTAAAATATTGAAGACAGTCGCCATATCCCACATGCTTTATCACAAACATGGGTTTTTTCATTTAATGGTCTAATCGAATATCCAGGTTGATTAAAGCAATTAACAGTTAAATTTATAAACGAGATTGCTTTTTACAAACAGAGTAAGCATTTACAGATTTAATTTTCAATCAAAGCCGGAAAAGAGGAAATTACTTTTTTATTAAAAACAAATAGGTTTTTCATTTATATATAATGAAAAACCAGTCCAGGAAGAGCCGGACTCGCGCACAGAGAGTTTTGTAGCAAAATAGAAAATTCCAACTGTTTAGCTATCACGGTTCATAAAGTACAGACTGGTGACAGACAGACTAACAGACTGATAGCGGAGTCTCAGAAATGGGGTCCCATTTTACCCATTAGGTACAAAACTAAAAATAAAATTGTAGGACATCCTTCCAAAGGCTTTTTAAACCGAAAATAAAATTTTACCCCCAAAAAATTGATAAATCAAATTTGCCTATGACTATTTCCAGCTAGACGTAGCTAGAACTTTACCAATTTACGCCATAATACATGATCCTGCGCCTTCCGCATCCAGTCTCCTGAGACTTTTTCGTATATCAAGCTTACTCGCGCTTTTCTTATTTAGAAGTATTTTCAATAAATCAGAGTTAATAAATTTGATAATAATGCATAAAAGTATGTACTACACCTGATTTTTTATTTATTTTTTAACGTGAGGGAAAATCCTGCAAGGATGCTATGCCGGACTTTTACCGACTAAAAAACTTCACGTAACGCTTAACAGCCTACGGTTGGGAGCCCCAGATAAGCCCTCGGAAGGCAGGACTCCCAACAAAGTAGTACACTTTTATTTTCAAAGAGTCACACACATTCACATCACTTTCTGGTATTTTTTTTAAAACTATTTTACGGACAAATTATTTGAAGTCATCCACTGACTTTTGATTTATGAAATTATTGTCATAGCCGTTTTTTACGTGTGGAAAATCAGTCATGAATGCTATGTCGAACTCTTATCGACTAAAAACCGACACGTTTCCTCCCTACTACCTACGAATAAGTACAGTGTACGATAAGCCCTCAGAAGGATATTCTCAGGATATTTTCATTTTTATATATTTTGCCTATTGACGCGACTAAAGAGAGATGCGTTTTTTTTGCATCCTATACATTATGTGTCTACTCTGGTATCAGTACCTAGGTATATTTGTTTGCCATATAATTACAACATAATAACATTGCGATAAGTACTTTTTCGTCATAGAAAATCGGCCTTTGTAATGTTTGCGATTCGAAACCCTGGGGTAAACTTTGTCATCGATAGTGGGAAGTATGTAATATCTAACGGTTGTTTTTGCGGCATGGTCAGTAATATTTCACCAGTCGAAGCTCGCATTCAGTTTCGGTCGACTAAACGTTTACACGACTCAGCGAATTTGATACATTTTTCAAATCCTGCAAATGATGGTTTGAGTAGCCAGTTATTGGTTAACTGGCTTAAAATCGGACTTCTAATATATTTTGGTAACAAATGTTACGTAGTTTTCTGTACAATTTACACAAACAAAGTAGATGACAAGTAAGGAGGGGCTTTATGATCATAAACAAAATACGTTTCTTACGCTCTTTTTGTTTTGTGAGCTGTTTACAAGTGATCAAATAAGACCTAGCTAACGCCCTTGACACACCTCCGCTGCGAAACCAGAACAGCGGAACCGCTGAATGAATTCCGCTGTGATCAAGTGTGGATTGAACAGCGGAACTGGGCAACGGAACCTGACACGAGTTAGTCGATGTGACGCTATCGCAATTTTATTTATTATCTGGATGACTTAATAAATACATAAAGGGTCTATTTCTGATGGCTTAAAGTAGTTTTTCCGTGAAATTCACGGCCATTTACTGAAAAAATATTAGTTTCGCCGTTCCGCTCTGTATTTCTGTCAATTTTGACAAACCGGCGGCGGCGCGTAGACAACGCGGCACCGCAATAACAAGGCGGCCGAAGCGCGGAGGTTTGACTGGCGTAGGAGCAGATTGGCGAAACCGTGCGGTGAAAGAGATAGAAGATAGTTAAATCTATGCATTAGAACAGGCGCTTTCGCTAGTGTTCCGCTCCTCCTACATGTGACAGAACTTGGCGGAATTACTGCGGTTCCGCTATCATGGTTTCGCGGCGGAGGTGTGCTACAGGCGTAACTTGATCACGACATTGGCAAGGTCTTGAAAGTCGATACTTAACTGAGCTGTAAATAATATATCAGACTTTTTAAGTTTGATTTGTATTATGAGAAAAACTTTTGAAAAGCAAATAATAATGCTAACTTAATCATAAATTTTACTGTGGAAAAAAGTTAGGATTTGGTTAGGTAGCATACTAATTATTTAAAAAAAAAAATTCTAATTTTTGGGCAGACTGCATCATAAATCAAATGATTTTAAGTGCAATTCTATACATTGGTACTTTATAATTTTCTAAAGTACATGCCACTCCAATGTTGCCCTAAGGCATAAAGGTCGCGAAATTAGTCGATTTCTCCGTAAACCAGTAGGTACCATACACACATATACACTCATTTGCAAAAAAAACGGGCGGTTTTGATTTTCATTCATCTTTAAAAAGATACAATACCAAAAAGGTTTCAATCGTTTGTAAACGTTACTGGCCGGTTTTAAAAACGCCGTGGTATTTAAAAAAGTACGTTCTAAATTCAAATTTTCATTTGATGCTCATTTTTACAGAAATCCCCTTTTTATCCTACATTTTTGGCGCGAAGTTCCAGAAGTTAACATCGACTTTCACAACTTTTATTCAATTTTTATCGATTAATTTCATATCCTTGACTGTCAAAGCTTTATTTATTGCTGTTTGGCTGTATCAAAAATGGTAGATAAAGTGGTAAAAGCTACCAAAATTATCGCGCTGCTTGAAGAGGGTTGCAGCCAATGTTTCGTGGCTAGGAGGCTAAATGTTAGTCGCTCGACGGTCCAAAGGACCTGGCAGCGATATCAGGAGACTGATTCCGTCGAGAGAAGGCCTGGTTCTGGAAGAAAACCATGTACCCAACCACGGGATGATCGTTTTCTTGTGAGTCGCGCATTGAGAAATCGCAAATCTTCGTATGTGGATCTTAAGAACAACCTCCAAGAAGTAAGAAATGTGCATATTAGTCTATGGACGGTCAGAAGGAGGCTTCTCGCTGCCAATATACGCAGTCACCGCCCAGCCTGCGGCCCCAAATTACTCCGTGAGCACAGAGTTCACAGGCTTAGGTTCGCTAGAAATTGTGAATCATGGACTCAAGAAGATTGGAATAGGGTTTTGTTCTCTGATGAAGCCAGGATATCTCTGTTCGGTGAAGATCGACGTCGGCAAGTGCTAAGAAGACAAGGAGAGCGCTTTGCAGATGCATGTTTCGAAGAAATCACACCTTATGGTGGGGGCTCTGTTATGTTTTGGGCAGGAATAAATTCAATGGAACGTACAGAGTTAGTCTTCATTCAAAATTGAAAACGGCTTACTGACTGGGCATCGATACATAACGGAAGTTCTAACTCCTCATGCACAACCCGCATTGGCCGCTCTAGGTCAAGACTCGATTTTTATGGACGACAATGCTCGCGCCCACCGATCCCGCGATGTTAATGCGTATGTGCAAGAGGTCGGCATTCGTCGTTTGGATTGGCCAGCTCGAAGTCCCGACCTCATTCCCATAGAACATATCTGGGATGTTCTAAAACGGCGTGTGAGATCAGTACACCCGGCTCCGCAGACCATCAGAGAGCTGAAGAATGTGATTACTGCGGAGTGGGAACGTATTCCGCAAGCAAGTATCGGGGATATACTCGCTAGCATGCCCAGACGAATTCAAGCTGTGATTTTAGCTAGAGGGGGTCACACTCGATACTAAACATTTATCTGCTTTTACTTTATTAAAAGAAAAACAAACAAAAAAACTTTTTTATTTTTACATAATGAGCATATGCACTACTAGCGAACATACACTACTAGCGAGGTTTAGCATTATTTCCCATAAATTGTAACAAAATTTTATGAAATACTGATGAAAACGATTATTTTCTTATTAATTTACCAAATTGTGAGGATAAAACTACCTATAATTATCAAACAAAGCATTTGAAATGGTTCATTGCTTAGGTGCCCGTTTTTTTTGCAAATGAGTGTATTTTTAAATGATTGGACCACAGAACCATCAAAAGTTTCTTTGGTCCAACTATTTTTAAAGTTGGACAACTGTCCCTAGTAAAGACCCATGGTCCAACTAGTTACACAGAACAGTTGGACCACTGCCCGCAATGGATTTCTTGATGTTTGAGCGGTTAAATGTCCTTTATGCATGGTGTAACGAAAAGACGCAAGTTTGAACTCTGCTCGAGACTGATTTTCTTTTCACATTTTAAGTTTTCAAAATTTATTTCGTCGTTATTTGTATATTTTCGAAATCCTTATTATTGATAAGTGCCTATCACAGTATTTCTGAAGATCTCTTTATGAACTGTAACATTCAGGAGTCATAACTGTGTACATAGGCCTATGCCGCAGAGGAAACTTCTACATGAAGGTTTCTTTATTTTCAAAAAAAATCTATTGTATAATATATGAGTAGTAGTAAGAAAGGCTTTTTATAACTGTGTACATGTGTACATGTACATAATAATGTACATAATATGTACATTATTATGTGCATAATATGATCACAGGGAAAAATGTGATTTAGATTACAATAATGAGAACTCTTTATTATAGCCAAAATCTTGAAATGATTTTTTTCAAAGAGTAAATCTCGAAATTATGACTAGAAGATTCGGATTAAATGTAATAAGTTTGAATGCTCCAGAATTCTCATCGTATGTGGATTTGCGCAGCTCCGAGCTACGACAAATATTGTAGTACAACTTTGTCGTTGGTGCTGGTAAGTTCTAATCAGTTACAGTTTACCTTGAGTAGTTCGTTCGTAGCTACAACAAGTAACAACTTGGTGTAGTAACGTCACGTACGGTTTTCAAGTCATGAGCTGCTTGAGAATCCCGTCATCTACCTTATACGGTCTCTTTTGTTTATCAAAAAGCATCCCACAATTTTGTTAAGACTAATTGCTATTTCATCCCATCCACGGGAGCAGCTGGGATGATGTACACATCATCCCAGCTGCCCCGGAAAGGGACCGCACCACCTGCTAAACCTCGCGCTATTCCTCCTCGCCCTATGGCCGGGCTGAAGAATATCAGTTATTATTATTATAACGGATATTCTTCAGCCCCCTGTAAGCAGAGATGGTAGAGAGCGGCCGAGCGGGAACGAAAGCATCTCGGGAACACGGGGAGGTGTCTTCTACTAAAAATAATGATCATCGGTACCCGTACAACACTAGTCAGAGGCGCGCATGTTAACCATGCGGCGCCCCCAGAGTTTTTCATGTTCTCTGACGAACCAGTGCTACCTCTAGTATATAAATGCAACCTCAGTGAGGATTCCCGTTTTTTTAAATAATGGTGTACATGACACTACTAGAGGTGCGACACTACAATTATAGCCCTGACATTTTTTTGTGATTCCAGAACCCTGTCTATGTCGTACGTATACATTTTATAAAGTTGGTAGTCGGACGGATGGAAATTTTAAACTCAAATTACTAGCGAAACGCCAATGAAATCACCGAGCCAACTCCAACGCAAACAGCTATGTTTATACGGTAAAATGTGGTAAGAAGTTGACAATGCACGTCCTCTAAGCACAGGCATTGGCGCAACCTGCAACTATTACATTCCGGTGACAACTTCGAATTAGTTTCAGCTAGACAGTCTAGAGTTAAATGAGACTAGTTAGATTGTAACTCGAGTAGAATACGTTGAAAGCATCTATGAACTTGTTTAATATCTGAAACGACAGTTTTGAAGTACCTACTTATAATGACATTTTGCAGAGAGTTCTTGATTGGTTTTGAATTTAAATGTTCAAAAATGTTTATGCAATTGTGTAACCTATAAATGAGGAGTTATTCGTTATTTCTGTCGAAGTTATAAAGAAAATAGTACAAATATTTTCGTCATGAGTATGATGTGATGTTTGTACTTAAAACTAAAACATTGATTATTAAACTTGTTTTTCATAACTTTTGAACCACCACTAATCAGTTTAGGCAGTGTGACTTTAAAACCTCTGATGTTGTGTTTTCTCAAATGTAATTATTGCATCCGATGAACCGTTCCAACATTAATGTTGATTGTGCTCGTCACAGTAGGAAAAGTATATATCATAGTTTTTTTTTTGTTAAGGCTTGCTTTTTCGACACCGACATATCCTGAGGCAATTCGAGGGATTGCAGCATACGTTAATGCCAGATTTTATTCGATTCTAATATGTACATTATATGGTGGTATGGTTTTAACAAAATCTAGCTGCAAAATATTGTTCTAAAGACCTATATCTATTTTTTGACAAGTTTTTATGAGGAAAAAACAAATTTATTTATATAAAAAAAGTACATTACTACACGAAAATGGTCACACGAATAGAAATCTCTATTAGGGTCGCAAAAATGTTTGACGCATGAGTCAATATTGTGTTTGGATAGAATAATTTCTGCAATGAAATCCTCTAAGGCACAACGCAGATGGAATTTTTGCCATTGGTTGCCATAACTACCGCAATGTAGTAGAGGTATTGATTTCAAGACCACCGGTAGTTCTGCAACCCGCAAGAGTGTAAGTGGGTGTCATTATGAAGTGAAAATAGAAAGTTTTTATAATAAAACCCAATTTATGATAAATCTTAGAGTCTTATTATGCTGTAAGTCCAGTTATGTTCAAACCAATTTACCATTAAGATATTTACCAGTAACAACGTGACCTGAACTTACCTGATTTATAAAAGGTGTCTGTAAAAGTAATATAAATTCTAATCTACCTGACAATAAACACACATTATGCAACAATTTAAAAGTTTTTTTGTAAAACAATCTTATTTTTTGAATTTGTAATAAACTCAGATCACACACAAGGTTTTAATGGTTAAATACTAAGTAAAACCTACTGGGCTTACTTAGAGCTCTACGATTTTCTAGATACGGATGTGGACTAAACACTTAGATCATCTAACCACAGGATGCGCCTTACTTAAGCATTGTTTTCTGCCATTGCACATGACCATTTGGTCTTTTGGCTTTATGAAAAGCCTGTACATCAGTACATCATTTTATATGATTAAACTAGTACATTACATTGTAGTTGACTGTACAATAACAATTAACACACAACAGCCATTACGCGTTTGTCGAATAATACATTTTTAAATGCAATGAAATTTTATATGTCTTTGTGTTTCCCCCTTCACTTGTATGAAAACTGGCAGAATATTTTTGTATGCGGTGGTTCGCAAAGGCTAGTCCCGTGTTATATGGTCTAAGACTAAACACGGTAAGGTAATTAAGGCGGTTCCATATATACACGCCTCTAAACTTTTCTCTAATTGAGTTTTTTGAGTAACACACATTTCCTCTTAGGACCAATTCCCTCTTTAGCGTTCCGTACTCAAAGGGTAAGAAATGGGACCCTATTCATGAGACTTTGCCGACCGTCTATCTGTTTGTATGTTTGTTTGCCCATCCGTCACGAGGCTGTATCTCATGAACGGAGATAGTTAGAGAGCTCAAATTTTCACAGATTATGTGTATTTTATTTATATACTAGCTGATGCCCGCAGCTTCGCCTGCGTGAAATTTTGTTCCTAGACTATAACATAGTCCTGTAGGCACCAAATTTCAGCCAGATCCGTTCAGCCGTTACAGCGTGAAAGAGTAACAAACATCCACACTAACAAACACTCGCATCATAATAATACCTAGTTAGATAGATTTCTGATTAACAAATTCATAATGCATAATAATATGAGCTAAGTATATTGATTTATTAAATACATTTCTTAATGCAATGGCTAAACTACTACTTGACACAACTTCTCTTCTAAGCAATTGACATCGTAACTCAGTTCCTTCTTTAGGTAGTCCCAGCTTACGACGTTTGGACAAACTTACTGTAGGCTTTGTTCTCCTAATACAGATGGTTCAACCAAGACCTGGTAACGTAAAAACAATGTATCAGCTGAGCGTTCATGTTCATTGTAATGGCTCTTTTCAGGCCTGTCGAATGTAGTCTTCGTAAAGGCTATTCCCGTATTTTACAACGTAAAGGCCATTCCCGTATTTTACAAAGACTTAGTCAGTCTGTTCCCTGACAGAATGCAGTCGGCACTATGTGTAGAATAAAGTTCATGCCTTCCATGACCAGTCGTTTAGGGCTGCTGACAATCTCTGTCGTAAGGATTGAGCGTAGATGGTAACATGCGGTGTTATTTTATTGACCAGTGGATACTACCTGAAGCGTGGTCTTTCATTTTTTCTGGCTAGTCATCTTAGAATTTTCGTATTCTTTTCAAAAATGTATTTTTGTCACACAAAAAATTGAATAGATCTGTTTGAAGTTTGAAATAAAACATAAATGAAAACGTCAATTGTATTGAACTTTCACAAATTATGTGTCAAAATAAAAAGTAATTGAAGTATAAAATGAGAGTATTTAAGGAGTATTGATATCAACTTCGGAGAAGATCAGCCCCAAAATAATTTACATTCCCTTTTTAGCTCGTTATAATATACATTTAAATAAAATACGAAACACATCTTCCATCAATTATGTTAATAATGCTATATGCCAAATTTTAAGTAGATCGGACCATGGAATCACGTTGTCCCATACAAATTTTACCCTCCTTTCCTTTGGAGGCGGAATTTGCAAAAATGTTAAAATGACTTTTTTCAAATTGTAACAAACAACGCTCATGCTTAGATTCATCATCGTACTATTAACCGTTTAAGCAATCTATACTAATATTATAAAGAGGAAAGATTTGTTTATTTGTTTTTTTTTTGTTTTTTTGTTTTTTTTGTTTGTTTGTAACGAATAGGCTCCGGAACTACAGGACCGATTTGAAAAATTCTTTCACTGTTGGGAAGCTACACTCTTTGCGGTGAACATAGACTATATTTTATTCCCGTATTCCCACGGGAACGGGAACTACGCGGGTGAAACCGCGTGACGTCCGCTAGTAATTGATACAAACTTTGGGTCTAGGGATCGAACCGCAAAATTAAGTTTGGTTTGAATTTTATATACTTTTCCGGGATAAAAAGTATCCAGTGTTGTGCCTAGGCTATTAAAGAATAATTATACCAAGTTTCATCGTAATCGAAACGGTAGTTTTTGCGTGATGCCTGAACAAACAGATAGACAGACAGACAAATATTTTTTTAATCACATTTTTGGGTTCGGTGTCGGTCTAGTAATACCCCCTGCTATTAATTTTTTTGATATTTTGAATGTACACAATTTTCACTTCTACAGATTTATTATAAGTATTGACTAGCGGACGTCACGCGATTTCAGCCGCATAGTTCCCGTTCCCGTGGGAATACGGGAATAAAATATAACTTATGTTCACCGCAAAGAGTGTAGCTTCCCAACAGTGAAAGAATTTTTCAAATTTGTCTAGTAGATCCGGAGCCTATTCGTTACAAACAAACAAACAAAAAAACAAAAAAAACAAAAAATCAAGAAAACAAATCTTTCCTCTTTATAATATTAGTATAGATATAGACTAGCTGTTCCCTGCCACCCTTCGCTGTGACTTTTTGTAGTGGCACTATGATAAATGAGTAACAAAACACAGGATATATGTAGGTACTTACTACCGACCTTTCAAAAAAAGTCTAGATAAGAAAACTGAGCCGAAGTCGACACCAAAATCAAGCATTCTGCCGTTGCACTTACGTTTTTTTTTTCATAAAATCCAATTTATACCAACGAAGTTTCACTTGAAAAAGAATCTCGGAAATCTATTGTATATCGTGTCCAGTTAAGGGGCACGTCCGTAAAAACCCGCGAATAGGCACATACGATTTTAAAAATAAATAAAGAATGCACTTATTTACATAACACTTCAGAAATATTTTAGTTCTATAATAGATGGGGCTACATTTTCACCGTGTGACATTTACAAAATAACCCTTACTTTTATTTTAAAAAATCCTCAAAGTCGATCAAAATAATCGAAATCGGCCTTTGCTGTTATGATAATTTCCACTATTTCGTTACTCTATTTGAAAAGAAAAAGTGTGTTAACTTGAGAAAAAAGTATAAATAACTAGCTTTTACCCGCGACTTCGTCCGCTTGGAAATTATGTTATAAGCAAAGTTTGAACTGTATTCTATCGAGCCTCTCGGATAAGTCGTAACCAAAATGTGGGGACAAATTTAGGAAATCCTCCAACTTACCCGGGGAGCTATGCGCTAGATGGATTTATTTTAACGTGAGGAAAGTCATACATAATGTTGTAGGCGCAATACAACATTAGGTGTTGTGATATTTTGATGCTTTGCTTAAAAACCTGGCGATTTAAGAGAAGATACACGCTGACAGAGGGTTTCAAATTGCTATAATTCGAAAGAGAAAAGATTTTTGCATTGCTAGGTTCTGGCAAAGAGTCTTTTCACTGCATGCGAGTGGTACCTGGGCCCGTGTTATTTAAGATGGAAAGGAGAGGGTAGAGTTAAGTTAAAGAACTCTTTACCGGTTATATATTAAAATACCAGAAATCAAAATGCCTTTACTTAAAATGCATTAGACCAGAATACCCGAATTCGAAATACCTTAACATTCAAAATACCTTATTTCAGTACACCTTACCGTAAAATGTCTAAATTTAAAATACAAATAATTATTATATCAGAATTCAAAATACAAATTTTCAAATATTCTTAATTTAAAATACCGAACTGTAGGCTGTTATGTAGGATACGTGTGGTTTTTAGTCGGTAGGAGTCCGGCAAAGTATCCATGAAGGATTTACCTCATGTTAAAACACTTTGATTCAGAGTTACAAAAGTACTACTGTGGGCTAACGAAAAATCAAAAAAAAAAAAACCACGAAGGCTAGTCTTCTAACCTAACCTATCCGAGTCGGGATACTCTGAGTCGGGGTGTTAACCATTCACAGATATATAGCATCCATGTAGGATTTAAATCATGTTAAAAAAAGGTATTTTGTGTTTGAACATTTTAGGATAAGGTATTTGATAAATTTATTTTTTGGGTTTCGGTTATTCGACCGTAAGGCATTTTAAATTATTTATATTATAAATATTTGCCTTTTGAATATTGATATTTCGATTTCGGGTATTTTGGGCTACGATATTTTGAGTTAAGGCATTATAATTTCTGGTATTGTGACGGTATACCCTCTTTACCACCTTGGTAGATTCGGTTTATTAAATAAATTTAAGTCTTACGGACAGTAAAAGTGGCCCCCAATCGCTAGATGGGCCACGGCTTTCCACCAGTGGCGACGTCAATATGGCGAGCTTAATATATTTAAAAAAACATTTTTCTACACTGCACCAGTGATTCAAGGCTGTCAGTTACCTCAGGACAGTATTTATTGTGAATACCACATCGCTGCATGTGAAAGTAAAACTATTATTTTGTTATTGAATTCATATATGATCAAAATTGTTGATGAATTACTAAACAAACAAACAGAGATGTTGAGATTGCCTTTCATTGGTATTAAAGTTAGAAAAAGACGGCCGAGTGCCAGCACTGCGAGTAGCGCAGCGAGGACACAGCGCTCCACACATTGGTGGAGTGCAAGGCGTGGGCGCAATAGCGCAAGGCCCTCGTGGCAGTTCTGGCGTGGACACTCTCTCGCTGGAGACCATGTTCTCCAGCGGGAGTAAGTGGGACTGCGCTGCCTCTTTCTGCGAGCAGGACATGCTCATGAAAGAGGCGGCGGGGAGGTGGCGCCCGATTTCCGCAATAGGCGGCGGCGGGGAGGTGGCGCCCGATTTTCGCAATAGGCGGCGGCGGCCGGCGGCGACATGTCTTCGCCTAAGACTATCGGCCTACATGACCGGGGGCCTGAGGTCGATGAGGAGGTCGCTGACCGTCCTTACAGAAGCAGGCCCTAGACGACAGCGTGACTCGAGGGGTTCCCTAAGTGGGTAGTCGTAAGTCTGATGGGAGTCCTGGGGTAGCCGTCCGATAGCTTACTTAGGGCTCCCAACCGTAGGCTGTTAGGCAGGATACGTGAGATTTTTGAGTCGGTAGGATCCGGCATAGCATCCGTGCAAGAAAAAAAAAGCTAGCAGAAGGGAGGGTTGCCTTGCCACCAGGAAACAGTGAGACAATTATTTGATTTTCAAACAGTTACTGAATAAAATGGCAGCGAAATCGCGAAATGAAACCCGGTTGTCAGTAAATGACAATCGTTAAAAGTCAAGTTGGCCTCATGGGCGGCTTGAAAAAAATAATTAATTTCAACACGGCATTAGGCTCACCACCTATTACGTGAGACGTAAAACTATAAGGTCAAATGTGGGCGTATACTATGCCTCTGCCTACCCCTTTGGGGATAACGGCGTGACTATAATATGTATGCTAATAAATAAGATCTAGACGCTTTTGAGTTTTTACTCCCACATACATACAGAATTTAAGTGTTCTCTGCCAAACCCCTAGACTTAGTAGTAGCGTGATAATTATAATTATGAAGCTTATATAAAACTATCCGCATGTAAAAATTGAACTAAACCTATTTCGTAAGCATGTCTTTTGCCCATAATATAGTATACCTATAGATTTTAATCCTTCTCTGCCAAGCCTCTAGGCTAAGTAGCGTGATTGAATATTTACAATAGACTTAATCTTTAAGCTTATTTACATTAAATAGCTGTTCAAGCGACTTCAGCCGAGTAGAAGTCGTTATCGCGTGAAAGTCGTTATCGCATAAAATCATAACACTCCTTTTGCGCAGTTGGTTTAAAAGTAGCCTATGTCCTTCTCAGGGCCTCGAACTATCCCCATACCAAATTTCATCTCAATCGCTCCAGCCGTTTAGGCGTGAAAGCCGTTATCGCGTGAAAGTCGTTATCGTATAAAATCATAACACTCCTTTTGCGCAGTCGGTTAAAAAGTAGCCTATGTCCTTCTCAGGGCCTCGAACTATCCCCATACCAAATTTTATCTCAATCGCTCCAGCCGTTTAGGCGTGAAAGTCGTTATCGCGTGAAAGTCGTTATCGTATAAAATCATAACACTCCTTTTGCGCAGTCGGTTAAAAAGTAGCCTATGTCCTTCTCAGGGCCTCGAACTATCCCCATACCAAATTTCATCTCAATCGCTCCAGCCGTTTAGGCGTGAAAGCGTAACAGACAGACAGACAGTTACTTTCGCATTTATAATATTAGTAAGGATACATTCACCGTTAAAGTTTTGTACTAAATCAAACCAAAAAATCATAATCTAAGCTTAAACATCAACAATTTTCTTAGCGGGAAATGTTCTCCGTTGCCCATACATTTTTGTACAAAGCTCAGTCTCCTGGAATGCGATATATTATATTGACTACGCGCGTGCAAAAAAATCAGTGCCCTCCTAGTATTCAAGGTGACCGCACGTCCGATCGTAATCCGTGTTGAGCTGCATACTTAGTTCCGCGAAAATTCTATTGTTTTGGCAAGCATAAGGGTGGGTTGCGAGTGTAGTTGTAGCATAGATAAAAGATTGGGTTGATTTGCATAGCTTCGCGATAATTTGTTATTTGGGCAAGCGTAATGGTGGCAGTGATAGGCATAATTAATTACAAAAGTAATTCAATTAATAATTGAATTAATAAGTAATTAGTTACAAAGTAATCTAATTACTCAGTAATGTAATTACATTGTAATTTAGATACTTTTGATGTTTAGGTTAATTAGTTACAAAGTATTTAATTACAAAGTAATTAGATTACGTTGTAACTAGTTACTTCGTAATTCCATCACTGTAATTACCATACATTCAAGCCAATCAATACTCCCATTTCTTTACTACTTATAGTAAATTATAGATGTTTGCAATACTAGAGGTGCTGCTACCCTCGCACTGCCGATGCTGCGTCTAAAGGGTGTCGTTCCACCAGAGACTTGCTATGGACACTGGACACAGCTATGGATGATACATAAAGTACAGCAGAGGTGTTAACGAGTTCAACTAAGGATGTGAATGCGTTCTATGATGCGTGCTATGGATGCATGCTATGCATATGTGCGTTTCTTGGAAGCAAGCACGCGAGAAAACGCATATTTCTATGAATATGTTTGGCAAGCTGTCTCATCGATCCGACACGACACTGGCATGCCGGTGTCGTCGACGGCAGTTGTGGCAAGCCAGGCAATCACAAAATTTCATAGAGGGTATAGTTTAAGGGCTTTCTTGAAAAGCTAAGTATGAATCACGTGATAATTTAGCAATCCAATATGGGCGCCGCGCCGTAATCACAAAATTTCATGATGGGTATCGTTTAAGGGGTTTCTTGGTATGCTGAGTACGAATCACGTGATAATTTTGCAATTCAAAATGGCCGCCGCGGTGTAATCACAAAATTTCATGATGGGTATCGTTTAAAGGGTTTTTCGGTATGCTGAGTACGAATCCCTACCAAAAATAAATTCTATACCTATCAAAAAAAATACATTTGTTAAATAGAAGCCTTTTTTTTGTTATTATAGGTAGGTATTTTTCATGCAGTGGCATAATAATCCTGGAGATATCCTTCCTAGGGCTTACCCGGGGCTCCCAACCGTAAGCAGTAGGTAGGGAACGTGTGGTTTTTAGTCGATAAAATTCCATGACGGATTTTCTTCACATTAAAAAAAGCGACAAAAGAAATTCATCATCTGTGAAAATTTCAACTGTCTAATTACTACAGTTCATGAGATACAACCCTGTGACGGACGGAAAGACAGACGGCGAAGTTGTTTTAGAAATAGGCTCCTGTTTTTAGCCTTTGGATAAGGAACTTTAAAAATATGAACTTTTGTGATAAAATGTACCTACCGAAATTTTTTTTTTTTTAAATTTACAGTAACTAAATGATGAAATGAGATTTAAAGGACTAAGTCAGCTTTACCTACTCGTAGTTTTTTTTAACGTGAGGAAAATCCTACATGTTCTTACCGGTCACTAGGTCGGAGGTTTATTACTATAATCACTGTATCATCACATAAAACAATACTGTTCCTAATCCTATCCTATTCTTCCTGGATATCCTTTTCTTCCTGGTATCTTGCTGTTACTTCCTGTTTTCCTGGTTTCCTTTTCTTCTTGTTGTTCCTGTAGTGCTGGACTGTCGACTGAATGTCGGTACAAAAGTGGCGTCGGTATTTATACTTTTTTGGCCTAAACTGTGATTCGCTATTATTACACGTCCAATCACAGTTCCTACATTATAGCCTATCAAAAATACGAAATTATACAATTTTATTAACAAATTTTTAAGGCACATCCCGCAAACTTTACCTTAACGAGAGCCGTTACGCAACTATGATCTTTATTGACAATATTTCCATACATTTTGTTCTATACAAATCAAAGTGTTTAATAATATGATATGGAAATTCAAAACTATTTACAAATTATCGTTAATATAAAGAAAAGATCGAAAATTACTATAAAAATCATTCAAAATTGGAATATAACCTAATAATTTGAATGTAACTATGCTATACTATGAAAACCTATACTATTTTGTTCTATTTACATCTTCGAAGTGCAGTCGTCGCTGTGACCCGCAGTGTTGTACCGTACAGTTACAATTATGAAATTATAAATAATTTATTTAAATAAAGTGTTATAATTTCATGCAATAACATTCTTAAATTTTTTCGTATGACCTAGTTAACATAATGAGTCAAATGACATAAATACCCGAAAAGAGTACACTTGGACCATACCCTTATGTCACTGGTAAATCACAATGACTAGTGCGCTTGGCGATGCGACAAGCTATAGCTAAGTTCATTGCGTGTTTTATGTGAGATTTTAAAGATCTTTTAAAGACGAAGGTTCGATGAATATCTATATAATCAAAAAACCGAAAGTAAATAGATTCATTTCTAGGGAAATATACTATTAGAATGCGATGCGTCTGTGTGCAAGTAATATATCAATGTAGGGGTTCTCTCACGAGTTCTCACGCTTGCGGACTACAGTCTTCAGTATATTTTGAGTTCTTGAAGCGTACACATACGCATATAATATTTTTATATTTATGTAGATTAATTAATAAGGGCAACAAGTAGAAGCTAAAAATACTCAAAATATCGAGCTGTGTATTTTAATTAAATATAAATAAATTAAAACAAAATGTTAATTTTTTGCCATTTTTTGGTATGGAACTCTCCGTGCACGAGTAAAGCTCGCACTTGGCAGGTTTGTATTTCCGTGAGAGAGAAATGTGTCCATCTAACGCTTTGCTAGAAAATTATGAGCGTTTGGAAGCCATAACTTTAAGGTCTCGATCCTAAACTGTTCAAAAGCATAAATATAGAATATGATATTATATTGCCAATAAGTAAACGCATTTACCAACAGAAATATTTCCACGATCTCGAGTATCACTATAAAAATATCGGAACTAGAAAAATTGAACGAGGCAATTAAAACCGATAATAGCCAATTAAGGAAATAAATCTGCACCTGACATTAGACCAACACGTATCGTAGATTAGGAACGTATTAAGAGTAGTAGGATAAAATACTTTTTGAGATTTATGTATTTTTGTATTATGTTGAAGCGCTCGTAGCCTCACTGACTCAGTGTTCTGTAAACGTACACTGCAGTAAGGATCTTTCACAATAGCTGGTCCTGGAATTGGTGATCTTTGTGACACTTAATTTGATAACATGTTCGTGCTTTGGAAGGCACGTTGATCCGTTAGTCACGGTTTTCAGTAATATGGCAGTCCTTTATTCATGTTGAAGGTCTTATGGGCGGCTCAAAAAAACATCAAAAACAAAGCATCACAACCTGCGTTTGTTGATTTCAATACGGCAACAGGCTCACCTCACTCGCTCACTTATTTGGGACTAAAAATTATGGTTAATTTAGGGCGTATGTCTACCCCTTCGGCGACAAAAGCGTGACTATATTACAATGTATGTTTGGTTTTGTGTTTAATCCGATATTATGAGCTTAATTTCAAACACTTCGAAACTTTGAATCAAAGCGAAACTTTTGAACATCTGTAGAGAATCTCTGACAATACAATAAATTATATCTCGCTAACCTTGCTAATATCTTTAAAATAAGACTGAGATCATCAAAATAAATGACTAATATTCACTTAGTTTCAGTTTAATATTCAAGGTCAAAACTAACTCATCCTAACAAGCTGTCTTTTATTTAGTTAGTAAAAACGAAATATTATTATGAAATATCAAGAAATAAGAGAGACATATTGAAGTCCATTGTTTGACTCAGTATAAGAGAAGGTTGACTTCCTATTAGCCGTAATTCATGGATTATTGTTCGTAATGGAAAGGAAATTGAACACAAAACTCAATTACCATAAATCATTCCCAAGGCCTGGAATCAAAATAATGGAAGATTAATTTTCAAATTAAATTATAAATCCTAGGTAAATTGTGGCGAATCAATCTACCTAAGTTATTATATTGAATCTATTAGAAATATGAGACAGTAGGATACATTACTAGAATATTCTTGTGATTCATAAAATTTGATCTATGTTCTTATACTGAATATGACAAAGAAATTATGTATAAAGTTTATTTGGAAAACTAGATTGTAATTATATTTGTATTTTACAGTGATGATGTCGACAAGCCCTTTCTACTACTTTCTATACATATTTAGTTGGGTGTGCCGTGTGTACAAAGAGTAACGTAAGAGTACAAAATGTCGCCACCCCTATACATCCCGAGGATGTCGTAAAAGGCGACTAAGGTACCATTTCGCAAAAAGATCCATTGCGTAGAAAAGAAAAACTCGAAATGAAACCCGGTTGACCACGGTTAACGAATCGGATTTAGCCAAGAATAATCGTTTATAAACAATTAAACATTTCTTATGGTTGATTATGTGTTACTCAATTTAAGCAATATACGTTTACAAGTTTACTCGTGTAATATTTTCTATTGCGTTTATTTTTAATATTATGTTACCCAAATTGTAAATTTGCTTACATTTAGCATTATTCCTTACTTTATTAGATAAGTTTAATTTAATATCGCAACAAATCAAGCTTTCTTCATTCAATAGTCAGCTTAGGAAAGGTGCTATAAACTAATATTTTGGACCGTGAGATTATTGCAATGTGATGAAACAGGCTACAAAAGGGTAAAGAAATACATCAAATCACCAAGTTACTGAAGTGTTTGAATTTTACGGGAGCACCGTGTGCATAATTACATGCATATACAATACTCGAATCATGATTTACGGTAACAATGATTAGACCTTCAAGGACCGCAGAAGAGCGCAGAAGGCTGTAGTCCCAGGAAAATATCGAAATTACTGAACTGTGAAGGTATGCGAGTTCATTGCCATTATTGTTATATTCTAGATCTTTGGCCAGTAAAAATTTAATGCGTGAAGACCAGAAATCCAAGAAGAGTATCTCCGCCAGTTCATTGGTTAGCATTCGTACCACCTGGGAGATTCTGTGCAGTTTAGTTTATTTGTAAGTATAACTTACAGATAAAACAAACTGTTGGTCAAATGATTCAGAGATTCGCTAGCCAATATTGTGAGGTCATACATAAATGCGAATTGTTCAGCTAGCAATGAATAATGGTTAGAATAAATCCTAATTCAGTACATTACATCTGTACAGCTGTAACCATGATAAGATTTATGGACAACATAAACAATTTAAAGAAATCCTGATATATTTTACTACATTATAAAAATAATACCTGTTTAAATATGATAAAAAACCGTTCTACATAATTTTGTGGACACGATAAATATTAAAAGATATTTATAGCGTATATTTGTCAAATTTAAATTATAACCGACTGTTTCGGCGTTACAACATAGCCTGTAGCTTGTTCACTAGATATCTGTAAATATTAGTATCGGATTTTGAGTATGTTTCTATGTACCGTAGCTATTTACAAATAAAATATAATGAGTTGTCATTTGGTAAGGGACTGTGGCACATTATACTACAAAAGTAATCTGGTTAAGTAGTTACAAAGGGGCTCATTAAAATTTACCTGAACTGATCATATCAAATAGCATAACTGCAAACTGACGGCGTTGTGGAATAGCCGGTTTTATTTCGGTCGCGTCCAAATAACGCACTGGAAAAATGTTAATAGTTCATCTGCTTACTAACTCTGTGCCTACTAATCCACTGAAACCGGCAGTTGCTGTACTTCCAGATATAACGTGCACTGTTTATTTATACGAGCTCTAACTACAGTAGTATTGCATTATATCATACGGAATTTCTTTGTGTAAAGTAAGTACTTTCACATAGTATAGGACGATCATGTTAAAATGACCGGCCGGACACGGAGGGTTCCATACAACAAACGTGATATTTAGCCGTTTTTTGGTACTGAACCAAACCAAACAAAACCTTACATGTCTATTTTGTTGGTATAGCGGCAACAGAAACACGTAATATGTAAAAAAAATTGCTCTCTAGCTATCACCGTTCATGAGATACAGCCTCGTGACGTACAGACAGACAGACAGACGGACGGCGAAGTCACATGAATTTATACCCTTTGGGTAGGGAACCCTAAAAAAAACGTCATTGATTTGTGTAGCTGTTATAGTATGTTTCGATAGCAATGTGTGTAATACATTTCTGGAAACCTCGAAACCACGAGTCAACCGGTTCAGCTTATGCTTATAGTTCGTCTTTAATTTATTTGAATTCCAGACTTGACTTGTGGTTAATCACGGTGCAATCGATACATACTTTATCGGCTAAGTACCCAAATCGATGAAGTTTCCTCTTGTGGCCTGAAAACTTAAGGAACCAACTTTGACTTCACAAAGCCTCAACACAAAGACATTTCTTACTAAGTTTCCAACTTAAATTATGTTACCGATTGCGAGATTATGAGTTCCTTCTGTTAACAACTTTCAAGACCTTTGCAGCTTATCGTTCTAAGCTTCTTATAGTATCACAACAATTTAGTAGCAGGAAATTTGTTTTACTTAGTTTCTTTGAAATTAATAGATTTGTTACTGTCAATTATACCATTTAGTGTTGAGGAAACTGAGAGAAATCTGTTACAATACATAAATGTTTAATAAATAGATTTTGATGAATAGATGATCTCCTTCTTTTCTTACAGAGACACATTTTATAAAATCGCCGTATCACTCATCCAGTAAGATTAGCTGCGATCCTAAAAAGGCAATCCACAAACTTTTAAATTTTTTTACTAATACTATTTAATCTCAGAACAAGTTGAAAAATACTTTTGAGTCACATCTTTTCTTTTATAACCGTTTGGAAATTCTCATAACATTCTCCTTCAGAATATGTATTGATATATTGACATAATGATAGAATGTTGACGTGGCAGGTATGCCACACTCACTGACAAAATCCACGTATTTCCAGTTATAAATAAAACAAATAACAAACTTCAAAATTCATTTTGTTTATGGCGATTATAATTCACTGTTGTTTACCTTCTAATCTCGTAATACTGTACATAATCTCAGAGCCCCTTATTTTTAATGAGTAGATTAAAAATTCGCCTCTGGTAATTGGTTAAGTACTTAAACCAGATTCTCTTTAGGGGCCAATTAAAATTTTGCTGGGATTTGGTAGTTTAACGGATGGATGTCGTCCATTTATTACATAATCCTTAAAACTTTTTTAATCATTGAGTTTATTTGTAGTGATTTAGAGTGGCTTCTCTGCCCATCACACATTGTTTAGGTTCTAAAAGGAGATATTTTATAAAAAGTCTGTTGTATATTATGAATATTATGCAGTTGTTCTTCATCTTAAAGTCCGTTGCTTTCTAGATCCAGGTAGCAACTGACTGTTAGTGGACGATACTGTTTAGATTTTTTATAATTTCGGTTTTATTATTGAAAGAACTGTGACGTGACTGACCTTCAAACCTCTATAGATTGCCACGTCGTATATAATGCAACATTTATTTTCTTGATCTAATGTGCCTGAAGGAAAATGGTTACTGTAAACATGAATAGGTAGTTCTTACGAATTAAAGATATTTTAAAGGTAAATACTATGATCATGAAGTTAAAAGTTTGTTAGTTTGATGGTTTGCATGATCACTTGAACGCTATATATGATACTACTACTACTACTACATATGATCTCAGGATTAAAACTTTAGAGTTCGATAGACCATTTATAACGTCATACACTTATGACCACTTAGTTCACGTTTCCGTGAGAATACGAGAATAAATATAGCCTATGTCACCCGGGTATATTGTAGCTTCCCAAAAATGAAATAATTTTTAAAATCAGATCAGCAGTTTTGGAGTCTATTCGATGCAAACAAACAAACGATGAAATCTTTCCTCTTTTTGTTTAACGTGAGGGAAAATCCTCATAGGATGTTATGCCGGACTCTTACCGACTAAAAAACCTCACGCCACGCCTAACAGCCTATGGTTGAGAGCCCCGGGTAAGCCCTCAGGAAGGATGTCCCGTGACTCCCAACAGACCTACGGCCGCCAATGCGTCCTCGCCCAGGGGGTGGTTCGGGTGCAATCCCGCGTCTATGGGGGGTTTCGGGTGTGACCCCGCTTCTAAGGGGGGGGCGTGCGTGAGTTGCTCACGTCACGCTGCCGTCATAGGCCTGCTTCTGTAAGGACGGTGAGCGGCCCTCTCACCGTCCTCTGACCCCCGGTTATGGAGGCCGATAGTCCTCGGCGAAGACACGTCGGCGGTGCCCAGGGCGCCGACTGCGGAACTCGGGTGGGAGAGTTCTCTCCCGCACCCGGCCCGCCGCCTCCTTGGCGAGCATGACCTGCTCGCAGAAAGAGGCGGCGCAGTCCCACTTACTCCCGCTGGAGAGCATGGCTCGCACCATGGCTTCGAGCGAGAAAGTGTCCACGCACAGACCCACTACGAGGACCTGGCGCTGTTGTGCCCACGCCGTGCACTCCACCAGAGTGTGGAGTGCCGTGTCATCGCTGCGGTCCTCGCAGTACTGACACTCGGCCGTGGTTTCCCGGTGTTTCCGCCACAGATACCTACCGAAGCTACCGTGCCCGGCAAGTATCTGTGTCAACCGGTAGGAGAGAGCACCGTGTCTTCTCTCCAGCCACTCGTCCATGACTGGTCTGACGGCCGCAATTGTGGCGAATCCCCCCTTTGGTTGCTCAAGTCGCACCTTCCATGTCTCCATGGTTTCCTGGTGGAGCAGGGTCCGCAGGGCCTCGATTTCTCGAGACGCAGGCCTTTGGCCCCGCTCCAGCGCCTCCTTGCGCCATCTGAACAGTGACGCAAGGGCTCTCGCTTCCAGGTCCCATGGAGGGTGAAATCTTTCCTCTTTATAATAATTATTAGTATAGATAAAGTAGTTACTTAAGTTACAAAAATGGGGAATATTAATTCTTTTTATGAGCTGCCATTGCGTGTAGGTACTGCGTAAATGGCTAAAATCGAATGAGATGAAATTGTTCCTCCTAAAAAGTCAAAAATAAATTTGCACTGGCATATTTTTCTAAGGCCGGCTCACGATAACCATTTTATCTATGTTACTATTTGCGACGGGAATTAAATACGGGGAAACTTCATTATGATGAACGGAACCGCACGCATCAACTAGTCACCTAAATCTAAGCAAAAACTGAAAGATAGATTTGATTGAGTGAACACTTACAACTGCAATGATGCGGCGCCGTTTAATATAAAATTGTGTTAAATTTCACTCATTGCCGGCCTCTGAGAGACGACCAACCAAAATTTATACATTACCCAGTCTCAAACACATCGGAATTTCAAAGTTTTAAACTAATTTAACTATTCACATTCATTTGAAATTCATTAGATAGGTATTTGATTGATGCAGAATGAATGTTAAATTTGGAATGTTGAGTATTTTACGTCATTCCGCGTAGAATAATGGATATTTTGTAAACAGCTTAGTAAATAAAATTTGATTTCCTCCGGCAATGGTAAACAAATAAAGATAAATGGGACTAATATTCCACCTCAATGTACCTAAACGTGTAGTTGGATTTCAAAATTTAAATTTTTTATCTTATGCCGTACCTACTAAGGCCGCAGTGGTAGCCGTAGGTCTGTTGGGAGTCCTGGTATATTGTTTCCGTCCTAGGGCTTACCCGGTGTACCCAACCGTTGGCTGTTAGATATTATACGTCTGGTTTTTGCCGGTGGGAGTTCAGTATATCATCCCTGTAGGATCTTCTCGTTAAAAAATATACCATACTAGATGACATACTTCGACTACGAATTCAGTAGTAAAGCACATAATACGCCCGTATTAACAACAATGTTTGAAAATATGCCATGGAATCTTATTCTTCTTATTACTAATCCGCTCCATTGGATAACAGCATGATGTTACATAACCTTGTTACTTCATTGAATTTAATAACAGGTTCAATAATTGCTGAGTGTGTCGATTACAAACAAACAAATTTTTCCTTTCATGGTATTAGCAAAGATTATCGGAGCAATTTCAATGAGTACGTCAAGTGCAGAGCAAACTATTTTACCTTATTCATAGTTTCTTATCATCATTTTTTTGACGATTGACGTAAGTCTATTTATTCTGAAGACTGCCACTACATACTGCCCTTCTTACCCACCACACTACCAAGCCACACTACCGGTAGTGTCGTGGGGAAATTTCTTTCCCTTCTACACTACCAGCTAGTAGTGTCGCGGGTAATTTCTAAAAGGTCTTACATCTCCGTTCCCATCGACACTACTATAAGATACCGCACTACCAAATACTTTACCGGTAGTGTCGTAGGGAATAATTCTGCACTAGCAGCCCTTTTTACCCACTACACTACCAAGCCACACTACCGGTAGTGTCGTCCCCTCCGGAGAAAAATGTGCAAAACGCAAAATGACTACCACACGCAAAATGTACAAATTGCAACAAATGAAGATCGACAAAACAAATGAAGATCGGTGAAACAAATGAAGATCAACAAAACAAATGAAGATCGGTGAAACAAATGAAGATCCACAAAACAAATGAAAATCGGCGAAACAAATGAAGATCGGTGAAACAAATGAAGATCGGTGAAACAAATAAAGATCGTTAAAACAAATGAAGATCGTTGAAACAAATGAAGATCAACAAAACAAATGAAGATTGGTGAAACAAATGAAGATCAACAAAACAAATGAAAATCGGCGAAACAAATGAAGATCAACAAAACAAATGAAGATTGAAAAAATGAAGATGAAATGAAAATTCTGATGCTTTGATTATTATATTCCAAAAAAACTGTTGTGAGCATGTCCTAAGAATAAAATGTACATTTCGCATTTTGTGCATTTTGCGTTTTGCAATAATTCTGCACTAGCAGGCTGCAGTGCAATGGATAATTTATAATGGGCCTTACATCATCGTTCCCATAAAGTCGTCTACTACGCAATATCTCCACTGACTACTTCCTTAGTAAATAGGTATACGTGAAAGAGAAAGAAAAAATATAGGTTATTTAGTTTATTGGGTATACAGCGGCTGCCCCATATCAAAATCTAGCAAGGAACATTTTTTAAGAAAATGTTTTTATTACATAATCTTTATCAACTAGTAAGTCCCTACAAAATAAAAAAAATATCAGAGTGAAAATCTAACAAATAACCAGAGATTGGAATACTAATAACCTAGTAAGCGAATAGTCTTGCAACGTCCCGTTCTTAAAACGGCCCGCTGCAAAAATCGTGAGGTTCTCGTAAATCGTCCCGTTCGCGAAATATCCCGTTCGCTAATTGTCCCTTTCGTAAAATGTCCCGTTCGCAAACTGTCCCGTTCTTAAAATGTCCCGCCATATCCCAGTAGTTCCATTGTCTAGTTACATGAAGATTCAAAACAAATGAAGATTGCTTAAACAAATGAAGACCGAGAAAACAAATAAAGATCGAAAAAACGAATGAAGACTGATACATATGCAGATCCATAAAACAAAAGACTATAAGCAAGTTGATAAGGTCAAAAGTTAAAACCCATTTTTTGTAATCTAGATACGATAAACATTAATAAAATTGGTACAAGCAATTCTCGACCTTATGAACATGCATAAATATTTATTTATTTTTTACATATTCTTTTTTTTTTTTTTTTTATAAATATTCAATGACATTTCACACAACGCTATCTGATCCCAAAGTAAGCTAGGAATAACCTGCTTGTGTTATGGGTATCAGACCACGGATATTAATACTTATATATTTTTAAACACATACATATGATACATAGAAACATCCAGACTCTTGAGACAAACATTTATGGGTTACACAAATATTTGTCTCCGGTGGGAATCGAACCCACGACCTCCAGCGCCGCAGGCGGTATCACTACCGACTGCGCCACAGAGGTAGTCAATATATTCATGATCAGTGATGTCTATAAACGCCTAAAAGCACATTTTTAGATAAGTGTCATTAAGGTCGAGAATTGCTTGCACCTATTTTTTTAAATAGCAATCGCATCTAGATTACAAAATATGGCTGTGAGTAGTTTTTGACCTTATCAACTTGCTTATAGTCTTTTGTTTAATTGATCTGCATATGTTTTATCGGTCTTCATTTGTTTTTTCGATCTTAATTTGTTTCGCCGATCTTCATTTGTTTTACCGATCTTTATTTGTTTGAAAATTATTTAATCACTTTATAACTACATTTTGACTTTTAGGGTGTTCTTCGTATACCACAAGTGACCACACTCGCATGTCCTAAAAGATCCAATTTTTATAAAAAAAATACTTTAATACTTTGTTTTTTCGATCTTCATTTGTTTCGCCGATCTTCATTTGTTTCACCGATCTTCATTTGTTTTGTTGATCTTCATTTGTTTCACCGATCTTCATTTGTTTTGTTGATCTTCATTTGTTTTGCCGATCTTCATTTGTTTTGTTGATCTTCATTTGTTTCAACGATCTTCATTTGTTTTAACGATCTTTATTTGTTTCACCGATCTTCATTTGTTTCACCGATCTTCATTTGTTTCGCCGATTTTCATTTGTTTTGTGGATCTTCATTTGTTTCACCGATCTTCATTTGTTTTGTTGATCTTCATTTGTTTCACCGATCTTCATTTGTTTTGTCGATCTTCATTTGTTGCAATTTGTACATTTTGAGTGTGGTAGTCATTTTGCGTTTTGCACATTTTGCTCCGGAGGGGACGACACTACCGGTAGTGTGGCTTGGTAGTGTAGTGGGTAAAAAGGGCTGCTAGTGCAGAACTATTCCCTACGACACTACCGGTAGAGTATTTGGTAGTGCGGTATCTTATAGTAGTGTCGATGGGAACGGAGATGTAAGACCTTTTAGAAATTACCCGCGACACTACTAGCTGGTAGTGTAGAAGGGAAAGAAATTTCCCCACGACACTACCGGTAGTGTGGCTTGGTAGTGTGGTGGGTAAGAAGGGGCCTTTTGCCACCCGCATCCACCTTCCTACGCTACATTTTTCGGTACTTCCTAATTAGTATTCTAAAAATATCCCTTACCAATGAGAATAAATAAAATAGCTATTCAAAGATCAACCTAACACCATAATATGGGTGCGTAATTGGAACCTCGCTCTAATCAATCGAGTCACGTGCTAGGTAAACCTTTGTGTTACTGGATCACGTAAATTTGGTTTGACAGAAGGCTGCTTTCAATATCATTAGGTGGAATAGAATGATTAAGATTCTGTTTCAGGCTGTTGTGTGTAATTACACAGTGTGTCATTTGTAGATTCACTTCAATTAATTCAATTCATGAAGGAAGATAAGGATATTTTGGTATATGTATCTCTGGAACTGCCATTTTTTTTACTTAGTGGATGGGGGGAAGAACCTGAATTGCCAACTAATAACTCAGTTCATGACTGCTAAAGTAAGTCTATCAAAGTCATTTTGGACTTTAAAAAAGGTTTACAGAATTTTACAGTTGCTCCACTCGAGACACGTTTGTGACTTTTTAAACTTGAAATACCTATCAATTTTGCATATTGTAAGTGTTCTATACCATTGCAATAACTTCTGAAACATATTAATAAACTTCAATAAATAAATACTATCGGTAACAAACAGTACCTAACAGATAAAATAAATTAGTTATGTCCATTATCATTTTAAAACTGCTAAAAGTTTAAACCATTTTATTTCATAAAACTTTCAATGGATCGCTTGTTGAAATAGGTTTTACTTAGAAGGTCGCATAAACTTACAAATACAAACTTTGCGAGCTCGGGGATGATGCGGTATGTTTTATGCTCTACTTCTAATACTACAGTTTTGAAATCTAGTTCACGCCAGACTCAGGGTTCTTGTATTCAAAATTTAAAATGATAAATCTAAGAAGAAAGCCCTTTAACAAGTTGGTAATACGTGCTTAAATACGACACCCTCTATCAATCTGTTAAACTCGATGAGTATTTCCAGCCAGGTGATTTAGAAATCATTACCGATTTGGTAAGACGTTGTTTGGTAGGTTATTTAATGAACTTTTATTATGTACCACAAATAATATTGCGAAATAGATCGTTTAATCTTATTATAGCAGCCGTTCGTAGACTTTATTTAACTACCTGCCTCTGAAGTGTGATTTTTCATACACGATGCTTTAAAGTATTTATTTTAAATACAGTGTGCCAACAATTGGAATAGACTGCATTGATTTATATATATAACTAGCTGACCCTTGCAACTTCGTTTACGACACATATGGTGTACTATAGGAGAAGTACTTCTTCATCAGTCTTATCAAGCAGCGTGTGAAACGGCCCTGTTGGTTTTAGTGAAAGTTAATATAATGTCTGTAATTTCTGAACTACAAAACCCCCAATATTGAAATTTGTATGTGTCGTTTTCAATATTATGGTTACTTATAAATTTATTTATGAATATTTGCCGCAGTAATAATAACCGCCTATTGTATCCATGAACAAAAGAGCAAATTACAAGACGGAAATAGTGTAGCGGTAATGTTTGCGTTTCCTTGCAACAGTACGAGTACAACAGCTCTAGTGCAGCTCATTTACAGATCTAAATGACCTGAGCACTGTGTAGCCATTGTACTCGTGGAATACCTAAAGTTGCGTACGACATTTATGCCACAAATGTATTCTTGCTATCTGTTCGAGGTTGTTCTAATTTTCTCTTCATGTTTCGTGTCTCATTACACGTCTTCGAATTTATTTCTTTTTAACATAATAAGTTTTATACCACCTAATTTTACACCAATCAGTTTGGAAGAGAAGATTTCAGTTATTTAAAAACTAGAACATTTCATTTTAACACTAAACAAAAGAATTAAGTACCTATATAAAAATGCTTTCGTAAAAATAATTTTAATTATTATACTTAAATTAAATCAATTAAATATAGATCTTGCAATCCAGCGCGAAAACGCAGCAAGTATGATGAGCACTTTAATTTGCCCTGGGGCGGTCAGGGGCGATTAAGATTTCTAATATATGAGGATTACAGCTTGAAGCACAGGCTTTTCGAGTAGTTTTTAAGTTTATTATGGTATATTAATTTGACCTTGATACCAGGTATTATCCAAAATTTAAGAACTTGTCTTAGAATGAAAAGAAAGCTTATCAGAACGAAATTTTTAAGGCTAGATAGTAACTTTAGTACAGCGTCATACCTATTTGGAATCGATAGACGTGTCAGACCGTGTCTATCAACAACCCGCTCTTGACACGAGATCCACATTCAAGCAATGGTTTATTCATGCTCCCATGAGACTCTCAAGCCGAAAAGTAAGTGCAAGCCTCGAAATGGAATATTCACATGAATAAACTATTCCAAACTATTTGACATGAAGTCGTTAGAGGCGTGGGGACAAAAATCCAACGATTTTGAATATTGTGATACTTGCCCTTTGTAGAATGTGATATTGCAATTTTTTTATGTATACACTCGTGAAGTTTTGGTTATTTGAACATTATAAAATTGTGTTTTCTAAAATCTTTGGCATAGAAGTGAGACTGGAAATTATATTACAGCTATCCAGAAAAAAGACGATACAAATGGTGTTAAAACACCTGAATTTAAATCAATAGACCTACACACTACTTTACTCGAAGACTGAAGAGTAATGAGATTGGATATTATCTCTCAATAGTAAAACTGTTTGTTTATTTACCAGTAGTACTGACCAATTTGGTACAGCCTTGCAATTCGGTTCTATAGAAAATGTATTGGAGATCTTTTTATCCTGCTTTTCGGGGCGGAGAAAATTTCAACAAATCAAAGATCACAAAAATCAGCTCAGTGTAAATAACAGAACTTTCTTTTATATAAAAGTACCTAAATAAATATTACAGTGTATTGGGAGAATGTTCAACATCTATCACTAAATGACATTCTTATAATCATATAAAATGTACCATAGAAAATACGGGGATAGAGAATGAGAAATAACCAAACAAATACAGTTTCACCTCTACAATGTTAATAGGGATAACTGGAAAGCTATTAAACAGTAGAGTGCTTTCATAATTTATTTTACACTAGCTGATGCCCGCAGCTTCGCCTGCGTGAAATTTTGTTCCTAGGCTATAACATATCTCTGTAGGCACCAAATTTCAGCCAGATCCGTTCAGTCGTTACAGCGTGAAAGAGTAACAAACATCCACACTCACAAACATTCGCATTTGTAATAATACCTAGTTAGATAGATTTCTAATTAACAAATTCATAATGCATAATAATATGAGCTAAGTAAATTTATTTATTAAATACATTTCTTAATTCAATTTCTAAACTACTACTTGACTGACACCACTCTCTTCTAAGCAATTGACATCGTAACTTAGTTCCTTCTTCAGGTAGTCCCAGCCTACGACGTTTGGACATACCGAACTATTACTGTAGGCTTTGTCCTCCTAATACAAATGTTCCAACCAAGACCTGGTAACGTATTATATATCAATGAAAATTTCATCAGCTGAGCGTTCATGTTCATTGTAATGGCTCTTTTCAGTCCTGTCGAATGTAGTCTACGTAGAGGCCATTCCCGGATTTCACAAAGACTTAGTGAGTCTGTTTGCTGACAGAATGCAGTCGGCACTATATGTAGAATAAAGTTCATACCTTCCATGACCAGTCGCTTAGGGCAGATAACAGTCTTTGTCGTAAGTATTGGGCGTAGATGGTAACATGCGGTGTTATTTTATTGACCAGTGGATACTACCTGAAGCGTGGTCTTTCATTTTTTCTGGCTAGTCATCTTAGAATTTTCTTATTCTTTTCAAAAATGTATTTTTGTCACACAAAAAATTGAATAGATCTGTTTGAAGTTTGAAATAAAACATAAATGAAAACGTCAATTGTATTGAACTTTCACAAATTATGTGTCAAAATAAAAAGTAATTTAAGTATAAAATAAGAGTATTTAAGGAGTATTGATATCAACTCCGGAGAAAATCAGCCCCAAAATAATTTACATTCCTTTTTTAGCTCGTTATAGTATAAATTTCAATAAAATACGAAACACGTCTTCCATCAATTATGTTAATAATGCTATTTGCCAAATTTTAAGTAGATTGGACCAAGGAATCACGTTGTCCCATACAAACTTTACCCTCCTTTTTTATACCTTTAGAGGTGGAATTTGCAAAAATGTTAAAATTACTTTTTTCAAATTGTAACCAACAACGCTCATGCTTAGTTTCATCATCGTACCATTAACCGTTTAAGCAATAATTGATAATAACTTTGGGTCTAGGGATCGAACCACAAAATTAAGTTTGGTTTGAATTCTATATACTTTCCCGGGATAAAAAGTACCCAGTGTGGTGCCCAGGCTATTAAAGAGTAATTATACCAAGTTTCATCGTAATCGAACCGGTAGTTTTTGCGTGATGCCTGAACAAACAGACAGACAGACAGACAGACAGACAGACAAAAAATTTTTTAATCACATTTTTGGGTTCAGTGTCGGCCTAGTAACATCCCCTGCTATTTATTTTTTTGATATTTTGAATGTACAGAATTTTCACTTCTACAGATTTATTATAAGTATAGATTACTTGACTTTTTTTTTTTTTTTTTTTATTTAACGTGAGGGAAAATCCTCGTAGGATGCTATGCCGGACTCTTACCGACTAAAAAACCTCACGTAACGCCCAACAGCCTATGGTTGAGAGCCCCGGGTAAGCCCTCAGGAAGGATGTCCCGTGACTCCCAACAGACCTACGGCCGCCAATGCGGCCTCGCCCAGGGGGTGGTTCGGGTGCAATCCCGCGTCTATGGGGGGTTTCGGGTGTGACCCCGCTTCTAAGGGGGGGCGTGCGTGAGTGCTCACGTCACGCTGCCGTCATGGGCCTGCTTCTGTACGGACGGTGAGCGGCCCTCTCACCGTCCTCAGACCCCCGGTCATGGAGGCCGATAGTCCTCAGCGAAGACACGTCGGCGGCGCCCAGGGCGCCGACTGCGGAACTCGGGTGGGAGAGTTCTCTCCCGCACCCGGCCCGCCGCCTCCTTCGCGAGCATGACCTGCTCGCAGAAAGAGGCGGCGCAGTCCCACTTACTCCCGCTGGAGAGCATGGCTCGTACCATGGCCTCAAGCGAGAGAGTGTCCACGCCCAGACCCACTACGAGGACCTGTCGCTGTTGTGCCCACGCCGTGCACTCCACCAGCGTGTGGAGCGCCGTGTCATCGCTGCGGTCCTCGCAGTGCTGACACTCGGCCGTGGTTTCCCGGTGTTTTCGCCACAGATACCTACCGAAGCTACCGTGCCCGGCAAGCATCTGTGTCAACCGGTAGGAGAGAGCACCGTGTCTTCTCTCCAGCCACTCGTCCATGACCGGTCTGACGGCCGCGATTGTGGCGAATCCCCCCTTTGGTTCCTCAAGTCGCATCTTCCATGTCTCCAGGGTTTCCTGGTGGAGCAGGGTCCGCTGGGCCTCGATTTCTCGAGACGCAGGCCTTTGGCCCCGCTCCAGCGCCTCCTTGCGCCATCTGAACAGTGACGCAAGGGCTCTCGCTTCCAGGTCCCATGGAGGGGTCCCGGCTAGGAGACATGCCGCCTCACCGGAGATCGTGCGGTATCCCCTTATCACCCTGACGGCCATCACTCTCTGCGGGCTCATCAGTCTAGCCTCATTGCTGGCCGTCAGGGTCTCCGCCCATACGGGAGCCCCGTACAGGGCCATGCTTCGCACGATCCCAAGGTACAGCCTCCTGTAGGGAGCGTTGGGTCCCCTGATGTTGGGCATCAGCCGCGCGAGTGCGGCCGATGCTCCCCTCAGTTTTGGGACCAAACTTCGGAAATGATGTCCGAAGTTCCACCGGCCATCGAGTACGAGCCCCAGATACTTCATCGAGGGCTCGATGCCGATGCTGACGCCCCCCACCTGTAGGCTGGATCCCGCAGGTGGCCCCATCCGAGGTCCGTGGAAGCACAGAGCCTCGGATTTGTGAAGGGCGACCTCAAGACCCAGCCGCCGAATCCGACCCACGACCTGAGCAACCCCTGCCGTGGCCTTAAGTGCTGCGGCACGGTGCGTTGCTCCCCGCGCCGTAACGAGGGTGTCGTCGGCGTAACATGTTACGCCGACCCCTCTGAGCAACGGACCACGCAGCACCCAGTCGTAACCGATGTTCCACAGGAGCGGCCCTAAAACCGATCCCTGTGGAACACCGCACGACACATCTCGCCGACCCGGCCCCAGCCAGCTCGGGTAAGTTATGGCTCTCTCGGAGAGATAAGCCCCGACAATTCGACGGAGGTAGGGAGGCACTCCATGATAGATAAGCGCCTCCCTGACGCAGTTCCAGGGCAAGGTGTTGAATGCGTTAGCGATGTCGAGAGACACCGCCACCATCACCTCACCGTGTGAGACTGCTTCCTCCGTCAGGCCTCTAATGCGCATGATCGCGTCCACGGTGGAGCGTCCCTGACGGAAGCCAAACTGGCTATCCGCCAGATCAGGCCCCACGCGTGTGAGGTGCCCGACGAGGCGTTGTGCAATAATGCGCTCAAAGAGCTTGCACACCTCGTCGAGCAACACGATCGGCCGGTACCCTGATGGGGAATTTGCCGGCCGCCCCGCCTTTCGAATCAAGACCAGTTTCCCTGTCTTCCAGACCTTGGGAAACTGGCCTTTTTCGAGGCATGCGCTATAAAGACCCATAAGTCGAGGCCCAAGCTCCTCGAGAGCCAGGACCCATGCACGGCCTGGAATGCCGTCGGGTCCAGGGGCGGTGTTTCTACGGGATTTAAGCCGCAGGACAGCCGCCCCTAACTCACCCTCGGTGACTACGGGCACGTCGTTCTCGCTGTCTTCCGCGTTGGGCGCCTGAGACGGAGCCATGCGCGGAGGAACGTGTTCCTCCGCTCTCGACGGGAACAAGGAGTCCAGGACCCCCTCCAGCCGCTCCGGCTGGAGACTCTGGGTTAGTGGGGGCGCCTTAGGGCGTAATTTGCCTCTTACCATGAGGTACGGGCGCCCCCACGGGTTCCGCTCCAGAGTCTCCATCAGCTCTTCGCGGCCCAATTTTTTGGACCGCTTGATGGCGGTCTGGAGGGCCCTCTTGGCCTCCTTGTACCCATCGTAGAGCTCCGTCTCTCGGGCTGCCGCATCGTCTGGGCGGCGACGCCTTCGGCGAAACCTGGTGTACCGGCGGCGCGCGGTAACGCAATCCACGCGCAACTGCGCGATTTCCGGCGTCCACCAGTACACCTGTTTCCTCGCCGGTCTGGGCCTAGCCCTGGGCATCGCCGCATCGCAGATGTGCGACATGGCTCTCCCGAACCACTCCACCTCGGTATCAACATCGGCAGGCCTGTCCGCTGACGGAATCCAGGCCTGCACGATGGCCGCCTCCAGGAGAGCCTCCCGATCAAGGCGATGAAGTGCCCAACGCGGTTCCGGGGGATTCGCAATTGCTGGCGGCAGGTTTGGTGGAGGGGAGACGTCGAACCGAATATATCGGTGATCTGACAACGTCTCCTCCTCCTCCACCACGCGCCATCCCTGGACACGGCGGGCGAGCTCAGGGGTCGCAAACGAAACGTCTATGACCGAGCTGAGCCCCCGCCGCGTCCAGGTTGCGACATTCCCCCGGTTCAGGATGACTAGGCCACGTGTTGTGACCCAGTCCTCCAGTTTCCTCCCCCTGTCTCTGGTTTCCCGGGAGCCCCAAGCCTGCGACCAGGCATTGAAGTCTCCCAGGACCAGGACAGGGCGAGGCCGGCATGCAGCGAGGACGACGTCCAGCTCAGGGAGCCATAGCTCGAACTGATGCTGGTCGAGGCTCGGCGAGATGTAAACGGCCACGACAGCCACACCCTCGTATTCCGCCGCGACACAACCCGGACCCCTAGCGATGACCGCCAGGCGCGAGTCGTCCGCGCCGGTCCCCCCAAAAATAGTCGCCATGCCGTCCAGATCCACCGGGCTTCCCGGGTGAACCCAATACGGCTCGGCGACGACTGCGATGTTAATGGACCACTGCCTGATGCTCTGGTACAGAAGGTCCTGAGCACCAGTGCAGTGGTTCAAATTCACCTGCAGGATGCGGATATGGGTGTCCATTAATGGACGTCCATTTCCGCACCCTGCCGCGGGCGTGCCACCTCACTCTCAGCCCCCCGTGCGGACGGACGGGGCTTCGGCCTTGAGGCAGCGCAGTAGATTACTTGACTATGACGTCATTTAATAGTTCAATGGCAAGCTGAGAACAAAGTACCTACACATAATGAACGCCGATAGCTGTTGAGTGGAAGTAGTATTAATAAATTTAATAAACACTAGCTAGAGCTATGTTTCGCTATCTCGCCATTCAAGTTTATTTTCTTAATAATATTTTAGTATACAAAGCCAAACTCGTTTACATCTGAGCGTTAATTCCAGTTGCGTCGACTTTACATGTTAAGACTTGTGCTCTGTTGTTAAATTGAAGGAAAAAAGTAACGAGGAGTAGGAATCCGTTATATAATAATATGTCGTGATGAATAATAGTGTTGTCAGGCGAATTGCACCTTTGGTGTTCTGGGGTCAACTGTTGGTTTGATATCATACAAACATACATATCGCCTCTTTGCTCCAATAACGTGATATATCCGAAAAGTCGACATTTTTTTTATTTGATAATTAAAACCGCCGTATTTGTTTTATTTTCTCAAAAAACGTGGTGTGTTTTACGCGTAACATACCTAATCTGTGAGTGAAAGAGATAGCGCCACTGTGTCAGATCGCAATATCACGTTGTCTCTTTATGCAGATAGTTTTGTTGCAAAAACGAAACATAACAGTAGTCACTACGCAATTGCAGACGAATGTGCTCTCGAATTTCAGCAAAACGTGATCGTTATGGACTACCGCCCCAATTGCGCAACTGGATGGACAGCTTTCTGCACGTACGACAGATACGGGTCCTCTGTGACGGCCAGGCTTTCTGTTTTATGCAGATTAATTTCGGGGTACTACAGGGATCTATATTGACCCCAACCCTCTTTCTTCTGGTCGGTTTTTTCGGGAGGATACATTGCTATGCAGACGATAGCACCCTGCACGGAAGTTACTCGACCCGTCCAGCGGCAGGGAGAACCAACGTTGAGGAGAAGAGATGGCAACTTGTGGCTGATCTCGACAGGGACCTGGACCGAATTGCCTTATGGGGAACCGAGAACCTGGTCGAGTTCAATGCCCGTAAAACACAGGCGTGTGCGTTTACAGTTAAAAATCCCCTTTCTTACCTTTACCCTCTCATCAGAATACGACGATTTTTCTTGTGGACAATCGGGGCATCCTTGGCATAAACGTCCGGCACGAGCTCAATCACAAGAGTTATATTAAAAGAATTTTCACTTGAACTGAGCGGATTAGCGGTTTCAAAAAATGTGCTGATATAAAGACTTATTTTTTAATATCTACGTCAAACAATACCAAGACTGTTTATGTTTTTTTAAGATAATAATAATTATAAGTAAAATTGTGATTCTATTACAAAGCACGATGATGTTACCACTAGTTAACTTTATAGTTGATTTATATTGATTTGATTAGTTATTTTGCAACCTTGTTTTGACTACTTAAGTCTTGCTGATAATAATGTTTCATTAAGTATATTTTTATATTATTGTGTTTTGTTTGGAAATACCAATACTTAAGTGTTATTGTTGTCTTTAAAATATTTTAAACCCTATTGAATAGTCATATTCTGCCTATTAATTTACTGTGATATGATGAGAATAATTACAATAATAATGCTGCACAATTATTGTCAAAGTCTGATTGTTTTTTTAAAATTTGGTTGTCATGTTGAGTACACTCTGCCTGATGGATATTATATTAAAAGGATACCTATTCTATAACTTGTGATTCTGTTTAAGTGAACAATACAAATTGTGGTTATTTGCAGTATTAAATTTATTTTAACCATAGAAATTATAATAAGTTCGATTGCAGTTTCTCTTTTCCTAATAAAAAATATTTTTAAATCTTAAAGTTTTCGCATAAACAATGTTTATTTATGACGTAACTCAGTGTCATAACAACTGTAATATTATCTACAACGCGACAACTTATGTTGTAACGCTTATATTACAGATTATTTTCAAGAATAACGTGATATATATTACCCTTTTTTCCAATTGAAGCCAATTTCTGGTTAAATGTTCAAATTGACAAGGTTTTTAAAACTTTTCAGACAGTTTATTTGTTATGTCAAATAATTAAGCAAGGATCTACAGTAAAAAAAATCTTTGTTTCTCGAAAATTCTATTTTTGAAGTTAAAAATCACTCTCCTGTAAAATTACAGTTTTCACGATAACACATTATAGAAGCAAAGAGGCGATATAGCCTTTATCCCCGAAGGGGTTGGTAGAGGCATAGTATACGCCCACAATTCACCTTTATATTTTTATGTCCAACGTTATTATCGGTGAGTTTATTGCCGTGATTACGTATGTTTCAAATATTTGTTGATTATAAGTATTTACTTGTGCGGTAATCTAAAGTAGGTACAGACGGCGGGCGGTAAAGGAATTTTGCTCTCCAGTATTTCAAACTTGGATACCGCAGTGGTAACGTACTTTGTCTCAGACACTATTATTTGAAATACTATTCCTACAGACTTTCTTCTTGCTTACAGTGTTTGTAGTAATTTACCCGTCTTTCTTCTACTGTTAATTACATGCCTTAAGAATTGTAAACCATAGCTGACTATTGTATGCATTGTATTTATTGTATTGCTATAGGTTTAGTTTTCACTTAGCATAGTAATGAGACTTGTTTATGCTGTGGTAATAGACAACTAGTACAGATTAATATGTTATGAACCACAGGTTTCGAAGCAGGAACTTAGAATGCAAATGGCTAGCTCCATTTGCATTCATTATTTGTAGATTCCGGATTCCATATTGAATGTCTTATAATTATTGCAACCTTCAAACACTAGTCTAGAATTGTTATTATTGTGCTCAACAAACAGCAAACACAATCCATGTGAAGCTTAGCAGTTTTCTTATACAATGAATGTTTGTTTAGTGAGAGTAAGATTTCCCCTCTAGGAAATAATAAATAATAATAATAATAAAATATTTATTGCATTCATATAAAAAAAACATGATTCTACGAAATATAAAATGTGATCATGAAGTTAAAGTTATCAGCTCCAATTGAAAGAGAAATTTTTAAAATACTTTTGAACATAATAGGCTTGTGTCCTAAATTTCAAAAACCATTTAATTTTGTAGCTTCATATCTATATGATCACAAAAATGTAATATTTTGATTTAAAACAATCATTTACATAGTTTATTTTGTGATTTAAAAAATTAATTTCAATTTGAATCGAAAACGCTCATGGCGCCTTGTGTGACGTCACTTGATGCCAAACAAAACAAAAAGAAAATGTGTATTTTTTTATGAGTCCTTTAAATGATTTGTTTTGATATTAAAAGTTTTAGTAAGTACAAAAAAAGAAACGTTTAGGGGTTTTAATCGATATTTAGGAGAATCTGGGGAATTTGAAGTTGGGTTTTAGAGGAACATTCCGTAGGAGTCGGCATCACTTTGGCATTATGGTCTAAGTTACCAAAGTCACTAAAAATTACTTGAAAAAAAAATTGCCACTGCCATCACTGTTTGACAGGTGTTTGACAATGTTATGTTAGCGTTCGTCTGCTTTACATATTTATTTAAAATGAATCTGTCGTTATACAAGTGCTGTGTAGTGCCTGAATGATATGAAATCTATTGTATTTTATGAAAACGTATGCGAATCTAAACAATTACACAAGATGACACCACTTGTGACACAAGATGTCAAGACTCGAGACTGCCAGAGTGCGTCAAACGTAAAAAGGCAAACTGTGACGTCACACTATCTGATAGAGGTGTTTGATGTCACGTGACTGATTGCCTATTTTTTTCAATCTTATTTTCTAAAAATAATAGTAATCCTTAATTTGTGCACCAATTTATATTACTGTTTGTTATTTATATATTGGACATAGTCGTTAGAAACACACATCAATCAGATTTATTCTTAGTGGACACAAGCCTATTCTTGAATTTATATAAATTAATATTTATTGCATTATTGAAGCACATGGTGATGACAAAAAAATGATAATATTTATTGAGTAATTGTTATCAAATGAACTAGCTACCTTGCAAATCTGTGAATTAATATAATTCTTAATTTTTATGAAATTCGATTAGAACGACAAAGTAAATAAAAGATGAGTTTCCTATTATTACTTGAAAAATAAAGTATTTTATAGAATTTGATTATGTTCGAACATTTTAATTTTATTACCGTCACCACAGATAACTCAGAATTTCATCGATGAGACTCTACGTTGTGACTTACAAATTTACTTAAAATTTCAAGTTCAATTTAAAACTTCAACCCCAACTTGCCCTTATTATAATGTCAAAGATGTCAATCAGATTGCCTTTAAAAACTTCTAATTTATTTGTGGATAGCCTTTTTAGAATGTATTTTAAAGGCTAATGTTCGGGAAAACACATTACTTTTCTTAAGTGAATATGTTCGTAAAACGAAATTTATAGACAGAAATATATTTTGGAATGAAAAGTTATAGCAGTGTTTTTCATAGGTAAATATCGCGGATATCGCCCGGTGACGTGATAATATTCGTTAAAAATTTTGTGGTTTCGTGACAACTCGAAAGCACAAACAATAGTTCTCATGTAAATAAATCAATGGCAACATTCATTTCATACTAGCCTTGCTTTGCATGTGACATACATAGAACTTCCAATTTTCCAGTGACCACTAAATTAAAAAAAATTTTGAATTTAAATATTTTAATTTAAAGTTTCTTAGGGGCTTTGCAAGTTCTTTTATTTACGTAAGTGTTTATTTATTTTTAATCGGAAGCTGGTATACGGTAAATAACAGTTAAAATTCATATAAGACTGTTTTGTTATCCTGTGGCTGATGTAGATGAATCGTATTCATCAAAATTTCATATTGTATAAATTTTTGTTAACATAAATTGTTATCAAGTTTTGCTATTTAACTCTTGTATAAACTGCAAAAAATGCCATCGCATTTGCGACAGAGTTTCTGCTGAGAGTCCTTTACTCGAATCCAATTGTTGGGCGAATAAAGTTACTAACCCTTCAACTCTATTTTATGTTTCAACCTAGTTTACTGGAGCTTCGTGTATTTGTCATTCTACTTGTAGTTATATGTTTATCGAAATCATAAAATACCTACTCTGTGAATTTTTTATTACCGAATACAGATATATCATTTTATAACCGATTGATATTAGAGTATACTTATACATAGGAATATCCAACGACGTATTATAATATAGACACGACATGTACGAACATCACGGCTTTCAAAAATGGCAAATATTTTTTATATTCAAAAATAGAATTTCTATGAAATTATCTATGGTAGAATGTATGAAAATTAAGGCAATTGCCTGACTTTTTTGTTGCCATTTTTAAGTGTTGGTAACGTATCTATAGTTTTTTAAACATCATTGGGAATATCTATACTTCTTAAATTCGTTTGTTAAAATAATGTATAAAAAGTTGTTATATTCGTTTTAAAGGTAATAGATACGAATAGTTTTAAACGCGTTTTGATTTAATTATTTTAGAGAAATTACTTGTCCACATTTAAATTCACTGCGATGCAGTTGGTATACGGGATTACTAGGATACCATACAGGATGAATCCCGTGAATGCACTATCGTGCATCCACGGGATTCATCTCGACTCGGACTCGGACGGGACTCGTCTGCAGCAGATCCTATCGGATCTGCTGCAGACGCTGCAGAGAGTCCCCTGTCCAATGTACTAAAACTCCTCAGGAGAAATTCGCGAGGGCTGAAGAAGTCTGTGTCAGAAACCCTGGAGTCATCATTGCATGGGCGAAGCCTAGGCTTCTGGCCACAGGTAAATGAAGGAGCACCATATGGTTTTAGCGAGTAAGAGTTCGACAGGACATTAATGACAGTAATACGTTTGTGCCCATTCCGTAGAGTCAGCTCAAAAAATATTCTTCATTTTAAATACTAATTTAATGCAAACTTTGTAGCCGTTCAAATGATAATAGACGTAAGCCCATTACTACTTACTACTTATTATAACGAAACTAAGTTAGAACTGAAACAACCACGGAATGGTAATTAAATAACAATGCTTATAACTTAAAATTTGAAGTATTCAATTTAATCATTTGAAGCAAACAAGAACAAGTTAATTCGTAGATCGAATTAATTTTGTAATATTACTTGACGAACAGGTATGAATCGGGTTTCAGTTTATAACTTCATCATTATTATCAAGGGTGGCTATCGCCACTTGGTTTATTAATTGTATTTCTACGGAATGCTATTAATTTGCGATGTGCGTACGTGCGTATGTCTGCACTATTTGTTCTTGCCACTATAACTTCCAAACGGTTAGAAGAATTTTTGTACTAAAACTAATTTTTGTACTAAAAATATTGTTATTGGAAAGAAAGTTCCAAGAAAGGAAAGTTCTGAGGAACGTTCCTAGCCACCTGACCTAGGCCAGCCGGAAGAAGGTATAAATGTCTACATATTCGCCAATGACGGAAATGCAGGAGTATGAACGGCTATGAAGCCGTATCAAATAAAAATATAAAAGCTCGGGTATGAACCCAACTAATAAATATTTATTTGATTGAAAATATACATGGTATTATTTTCAAAGAAGCGTAAAAAGATTACTTATCTTCGGGTCTTCATCTTGATGTATGATAATTTTCTAAAGATTTCGTTTTAAGTTCTAAATGTTAAAATAATAAGCGTATATTATATTAAAAAAACCTGCAGATCCACGCAAACTGTATTCTATTACTATCTTAAAACAATTGGGGTGCTAGGTCGGGAAACCTCCTAGTGAGCTTGGTCCGGTTTCCTATCACTTCGGGCTACATGCCCAGGGGGAGTGGCAACTGGACTAAGACGGTGCACCCTGGAACATCGGCTAATGGGTGCGGTGAGCTGTAGTCGATGTACTGATATCCCGGCAAGCTGACCCCATGGCGAGGGGGTCGCAGTTGGGTGGGCCTGCTAGGCCCACGGTGTTGCGTTGCGCAACACACCGTGGCGGACGCCCCAGTGCTCCCGGCCTTCCAGTCGGTAGAAGCACTGGGAACGTTACACAGCCGTCTTTTGACGGAGTTGACCCCATTGCACGAGGGGGTCGTGGTATGGCGGGCCTTTTAGGCCCGCGGTGTTTCGTCGGCTCCCGGCTGCGGCCCGTTCGAGCCAGTTTGCTGTGCGGCAGCGGCCGCATGTGCGGCTGTTCCGCCTGTGCGGCTGTTTCCGCCTGTACGGCAGTCCACCCGTGCGGCAGCTACGTAGCGCGGCAGTGTTGCTGCGGGCTGCTGCATGTACGGTGGTTCCGTCTGTGCGGCCGTTCCGCCTATGCGGCCATTCCGTCCGTGCGGCCGCTCCGTTCAGCACCGGTAGGGGCCTGTCACTGCTGGTCATGGAACTAGCCATGGTCAGCAGTCAGGCGTGCTGAGTCGCCATCGATTCAGCGGGAGGTGCACTGTGCGGGAGAACGGGAGTAACCGATAATGCTCCCGCTCTGCCGTGCAGTTCGGGGCACCGCGGTAAGGAGACACTGCGCGACCCCGATTGTTTCTTGACCGTGGGCGTAAGGTCGGGGGACCCCGCCCACCAACGGTCACATGGCGGTGGGCACCTTCCCCGTGTTCCGGGGGTGCCCATTAGCGCACGCCTGCGCCAGCCGCTCTCTGTCTCCTCTATTACAGAGGGGCGCTCGAGAGCGGTGCGGGAGCTTTGGGGAGCCGCCCATCTGGCTCCCCCGAAGGAGACCCGCCCCTAGCCGGGTCGACGTGAATAATCTTTTGATATCCCTCTGCCCGGTTAAAGGGTGAGGAGGAACACCGCGGGGTTTAGTGGGTAGGACGGTCCATTCCGGACCGCGCCGGGAGTCCCACACACCATCTCAGCTGCCCCCGCAGCTGGGATAAAGGCGCGTAAATGCGTTCCCCGCGTCAAAAAAAAAAATCTTAAAACAATTACAGATTGCGAATTAAAATCAATAAAGTCTGGTTGGTGTTCTAGTTAGTGATTACAAACCATTACTTAGTATAATTTTCAACCAATTTCACGATAACATAAATTCATAACTCAAACTATCCTCTTTATTATATTCACTTATTATTTCACTCCAAGATCTCAAAATTTACTGAGTGTATTAAATATAAACGATGCACGGTTTTAGTATATTAATAAGTGATGGTTAAACAAACTTACTTGGGTACCTTAAGTTATGTTCGACCCCATACTCGTCGAGAAGTTATTCGTTAATTGTCTATCTATGGTGTTAATGGAAGTTACAATTTCAACACTTGAGTGTGGTAGGCTATCGAATAAACTTTGAATGCTTTAATCGTTTCGCGGTCGTATAGTGCCAACGTGGCAGTAGGTATGATTCCTACACATTCCTAGATAAAATTTGTGTAATCCATAGATATTTGTATCGAAAGTCTGGGTGTTTCTATGTTATTATAAGTATTGACAAAAGAATATTCAAATCTTATGTCCATTACCCATAACACAAGATGATTAATCCTAGTGTTAGTGAATATTTATTTTGTTTTATTTATTAATTATTATTTCTGAACAAAATCAGATTCTCGTTTCACGACATAATAAAGTACACAACATAGCATCTTCAGTGCAATGTACATTGTACAGGTTTTAGTAGTTTTCTCAGAACTTCCTTTGAGTTTTCATGATACCGTATAAAAATAATGATCTAATAAAATAATATGAAACAAGTTACTGATATTGTAAAACTTTTTTATATTCTGTTCTCATTTTACCGCCATTACTACGGTATCAATATTCCTTCATTTTATGGTTGAAAAAACCGTATGCACATGCATACATCTAGCGTTTGGAATCCACTTTGACTTCTGAATATAATTTCAGGAGATTAGAGAATAGTATCCTAAACCAACTTCTAGGTCGCAAGTCCCAGTAACTGTTATAGTGTTTCCCATTGTACCACATTATGAAATTCATGTAATACTTACCGATTAAGAAAGAGGCTCTCTTGACGGACAAATTGTAGACAGTCTACAAAATTACTTTTATTTGTATCAATCATTATTACAAAGTGACACAAATATTGGAGCGAATAAATACTTGTGAACTGTCACGACTGTCCTATTAAAAATTTGGTTATATCGTAAGCGTGATATCCATGACAATAATACAATATTTCAGAAATAAAAGCAGCTAATCTCAGAATGCAGTACAAACACTATCATTATTGTAAGAAGTGTATCAACACGAACACATAATAAGGGAACAAACACGAATAGTGTTTTTGGCAACATTTATGAGATCTACTTGATTTGATGACGTCGTCCATCAAGGCATTAATAAGGACAATTCTGTAATGAATTATGTATGATATTAGACACGTCTGCTCTTCCTTAGTGGATAATGAAGCAGACGATCTTGTGGGCCCCTTTTGTGATACATAGTAAGGCTTTTGCTATAAAACGAGCAACGTTCGTGTAGATAAGAACTTCAAAGAGGTTTAGACTTTTTTATTGGCTATTTTATTTTTCTCTCATGTTTTATAAATTTTTCTGACATTAATAAGGGTTTACCAGACTCAGATTTATATTTTAGCTGACTAACTTCAATTATAGTAGATAAGTGCGGACTTTGTGAGAAAATCAAATACAGATACTAGTAACTCAATAAATCTTCAGTGAAAGGGACCACACTCTATCTTCCTGAATATAACACAGTTTAACATAATTCGTCATGAAATAGTTACCATTTACTTGACGTGAATGAAGAGACGACAATAATTCATGTCAATCTTTACTCGATCAAACAAATAGTGATACGTGAGCGATATAACAGTTATTGGTACTCGTACCTTATCCTTGGCATATAAACAATTAGCGATCAAACAAACAAACAAGAACACTTCATCTTTATGACATTAGTAGAGAATAATCCCTAGATTATTACCAAAATAAATTAAAATTACTACTAAAACAGCGATATCAAACCTCTGCATCTGAATTTTTGAGCCGAATTGGTGACTTTCTACAATACCTGGTGAGAAAATATTCGGTTCCCAATTAATAACATCATGAAGATACACAAACCCTTGAAGTAATCTGCATAATAAAATTTAATTCAAGGCAGAATTCTCTATTGTTTAAATCAACTTTGAATCTTCAAACCAATGATAGTTTTAACGAAAAGTTTGTCACAGAGTCGAGAACTTTAGCAACAGGAGCATTGAAGTCATTTTCAATTTTTATCTGTAGAGTAAAAGGAATATTTCATTATTAGTCCATTGAAATGTTACATAAGCTTTGCATTTATTAGAGGACGCAATTTTATTTTTGGGACATGTGTGGGGGGTCAATAGAAGCTTAACCTCAAGTTTGTGGGGTCGCCACCCTTATCCCCCGGCCGCCATCTTGAAAAGAGGGGGGAAAAAACACTTTTTTCGCAATATTTCGGAAACTATGAGTCTTACAAAAAATTGTAGAGGAATAATTTGTTGCATATTGTTTTGCCTACAAATGTGTATATAACTTAACAAAAAATTGAGAATTTTTTTATAAAAAAAATATTTTTCGCTCTATAACTTTTTTTTATACATTCTACAAAACAAAATACCTCAGACTAATCTTGTAGATGATCTAGCCACAGAGCAAAAAAGACATTTTTTATAATTTTATTTTCAATTTTTTGTCTTTAATTTTTAATTTAGGGCAAAAATTAGTTTAACATATTTGTAGGCAAAACAATTTGCTACAAATTATGAATTCACAAATTTTTTGTAAGACTCGTAGTTTCCGAGATATTGGGAAAAAAGTGTTTTCACCCCTTTTTAAGATTGCGGCCGGGGGACAAAGGTGGCGACCCCACAAACTTGACGTTAAGCTTCTATTGAACCCCCACACATGTCCCAAAAATAAAATTGCGTCCTCTAACAAATGCCATATTCGCTCCTTAAATTGTAACATCTCAATGGACTATATTAAAATGAATGATCAATGTTTATATATGAATGTTCTCATCCTTCTAATTTTAAATTTAATATTTTTTTTGTGTAATTTTAACTCTTTTGCTCAAATGTTATTTTTGGTGTACAATAAAGAGTTTTTTACTTACTTACCTACTAATATTTTAAATGTAAAAATATGTGACGATGTTTTGGTGTTTGTTACTCAATCACGCTCTAACGGCTCAACAGATCGGGCTGATATTTGATACTGGGGTAGAATATATTCTCAAATAACACATTTTATCCCGTTATCCCGGCAATATGTTAATATGTGAAGCGGAAACGCGAACCAAATTCCAGGTGGCCGGAGCCGTGGGTGCCATCTAGTGTGTTATAAATCTTGTGTTGAGTAACGTTTAACCTATTTCCATGACGGGCAAATCGTCTGTGGGCTTAGTAATTAAACATTCGTGACATTTGCATAGGTATACGTCCTTTCACGGTCACTTTCACGTTATCTATTATGTATCTGGGGTCAACTTATCGCATTCAAATGGATAAAACCAACATTTCGTTTTATTTGTCCCTGAAAATCCTGGACTCAACATGACAAAGAGTGTCACGTTTTATGTTTCCTTTGATAACTTATCTGGCTACTTTTAGACCCTTCATGTGATCGTTTGAAGTGTGATTATTTATTCATCTTATTACATTCAGATCGTAGT